>CM027824.1:30122423-30722423 GCA_016097485.1 Eucalyptus sideroxylon x Eucalyptus melliodora | reverse complement strand
ATTATGTGCTCAAACCAAATCGAGAATAAAAAAAAAATACATTCCTTACCAAATTCTCTTTCTTCCTTTCCCTTATTTCCTGCAAAAATAATTTATCTTTTCTTTGGTATCCATATTTTCTTGGGTGCATGAGAGTTATTAGAGTATGTTGTTTTTATCCAATCTTTCTTAACAAGTCTCCAGGTTTTAGGACATTTTTTTTTCAAAGTGTTCTGAGTCTCCACAATTTGAACACTTGAGGGCATTTCGACCAATAGGTTTTGTAAAGATCTTTTGAAAATACTTCTAGTATGCAAGTCTAGGAGGCCTTTGTCTAAGTATCTCATTGACTTTAGGAAAATAAATTAGAGAATCACTTTCCTTATTGAAACCAGTCCCGACTTATTATAGTAAGGTACTTGTATGGAAATAATATGCTCTAATGTTTTTGAACCATTTGAGAATTTTGTCAAAATATTTGAAAATTCATTTTTTAAAGAATAATTTTCTTTGACAAGTACATCTCGACTTTCTTTTGTTTGTAGAAAATCTTTTTGCAAAATTTTAAACTTTTCTTTTCGAGAAAGATTTTGTTGTCTAAGCCAAGAATTCTCCTTTTTTAGTTCAGAATTCATTTTAAGAGAAGATTTGAGATCTAAGCATAGCTCATTTATATACTTAAGAACTTTGATAGGAATTTTTGAATGGCTTACCTCGATTTTCTCATCGGATTCGAGTCTGTATTTGGGTCGACTTTGATTTTGAGTCGTATCTGAGTCGACTCGGATTCTGAATGTGCCATCAAGCATATATTTTGTTGCTCGTCATCTTCTTTCATTGTTTTTCTCTGGCCATGCTACTTGTATTGTTTTTTTTTTCCATTAAATTTCCTCCATTTTCTATTCAGCTTTTTGAATTTCTTGATTATAAAAGCAAGTTCTTCGCTGTCCATGTCATTTTCTGAGTCTGTATCATCAGAATCAGTTTTAGATATTAAAGCGATGGACTTCTTACATTCCAGATCTTCTTCGTTGATTTGTTCTACTTCGTAGGATTAAAGAATGCTAATCAATTCATCAACAGTGTCGCGACCTATTTTTCGGGTGCACCACATAAAACTAGGTTAATGGACTACTAAGTTTTTAAACTTAGCTCGGGCTCTCCCAAGCCCATACCAATTTGCGACTTAAGGTTCAAACATTTAACATGCAAGAGGTTATTAATTAGGAGTCGCCACTAATCGGTTTATGGTAGGTCGATTAGACACCTAAGTAAAATAAAAGGAGATTTACTTTACTTTACGAATCAGAGACTAAGGGTATGGGGACTTGGTTACACTAGAATTTTCTAATGCCCTTTCGGTACAATTTCTTTTTAATTTTTCAAAATGTTTTTGCAAGCAGCTGATTTATTTTAACCTAAATTACTATCATGCAAATGTGGTGACCACACGGGTGCTCATCCATTGTTTAAAACATTCGAATAAATAAATCGCATCACACAAAGCAAGCAATCATTTTATTTTTGGATTTTCTTAAAAATTGGAGTTCTTTTATAAAAATGCATTTTAAAACTAAATGACTTAATCCTATTAATATGCAAATTCTAATTAAATGGGTCTATTATGCAAATTAATTAACATGCACCTCATGACCTAATTTTACTAATGAACAAATTCTGATTAAATGCCTCTATTATGCGAGCTAGTTAACATGCGCCTAGTATTTTTGCAATTTTTTTTATTGGAATTCAGAATTTATGAAAACCCTAATTAATCTATCTAAAAAGGGATAATTTGCTAATTTATTCTAGGGATTAATTTGACTTAAACCCTATCCTATCTTAGAAAACTATTTTTTTTATTTAAAAAAAAGAGGATGAGAATATGAAAATGTGCCAATTATATCTAAGACTCTAAAAAGGCTATTTAAGTCTAATCCTAACTTATTTTTTTTAAAAAAGTATCTAAAAATGCAGTCCTAAAAATAATCCTAAAAATTTGATTAATTAAACCTACGTGTCTATTATGTTAAACCCTAATGTCCTATATGCTCATGCAATTTTTGATTTTTTTTTGATTTTTTTTTTAATTTTTTAGTTTCTTTTTTGGTTTTTTTTAAAGCTGAATAATTGTTAAATTAGGGTTAAATCTAAAAAGTTAATATAATCACTAAATAAAGAATCAAAATAATTGAAAAATAACCTGTCGTCTCACAGTTTAAATTAACAATTATTCTAACCCTAATTATCACGACAACTCAAAATAATTAAAAAATCTAGTCCGAAGTCTTAAATAATTATTATGATTTAACAATCGAGGTTCTACCAAAAAGCCCAAAAATTAAAAATAATTAGAAAAATGATCCGATGTCTCTCGGATCAAATTAATAATTATATTAATTTCCGACAAAATCCCTACGGATAATGCATACTAAATCCACAAATATTAACATCCAACATTACAAATTAAATACCTAAACTAAAAATGCTATCAAATGAACTAAAAAAAATGATATAACAAATGAACAGAATAAAATAAACTAACTTATAAAAAAAAGATAAAAGTAAAAGGTAAAAAGTAAACAAAAAAAAAAAAATGAAAAGCTACCTAAGGTGGTTAACGAGAGACGGGGGTTGACGCCGAGAGAAGACGAGCGGTCGGCTAGCGGCGCTGGGACTCCAAAGAAGGGCTGAATAGCGCCGGACCGTTGATCGTCGCCGGCGGGCGGTACACGTGCTCCGGTGGTGCTGGAGTCGCGATTTGCAGCGGCGGGCGAGGGTGGTCACGGTTCGGTGCGGGCGGAGGCGGATCGGTGAGCGTCGGAGATCGACGGGTGGTGTCGTGGGTCGGGGCTACGTCGTTGCAGTGGTCTTGCTGTGGCGGCTCCGGGTTGAGATGCGGACGGAGCAGCGGGGACTGGTGGCACGGGCGTGGCGGAGGCGAGCGAACCAGCGAGGTGGCGGTGCAGAGGCGCGGCGGAGCTCGAAGATCAACGGGCGGCATTGCGGGCGGAGCGAGGGGTGTTGCGGTGGTGCGGCGTTGGCGAGGGCGGGAGTGCGGTCGTTGGATGCGCAGGCGTGGCGGCGGGCGTCGGAGGCGCGTGGCGGTGGCATCAAGGGGTTGCTGCGTCGGCGGCAAGGCGCGACGACGGTGCTCGCGGTGGCGCAGCGACGAGTAGGCTTCGGGGGGGGTCAATGAGCGAGATCGGCGCGTCGAGCTTCGCAGGGAGGACGCAAGCGATGGGTGCGAGAGGAAGAAGATGCACAGTAATTCTATTTTTTTCTTCTCTCCTCACCTGTCTCTCACGTCACTTCTCTGTCTCTTCTCTCAACACTTTTTACTGACTTTTCCTTCTCTTTTCTTGGTCAGAGAAAGAAAAGAGAAATGTTTTCTCTGACCAAGACAAACGAAAGCTTTTTTTTTTCTTGCACGAATTTTCTTCTCAAATTTTTCTCTCCATTTTTCGAGAATCCCCTATTTCTCACGAACTGTAGCCCTTTTATAGTGAAAGCCTTTATTGATCTTTAGAAAGTTGTGCTTCCTTGATTGCGGGAATTACAGAATTTCAGCCCCGATTTGCCATCGCAAATTTACATTTCGGTTTTTCACTCACGTTACCAAAAACGCATCCAAGTTCGTTTTGATTTTTGCAAACAGCTCATCTGATGAGTATAATTTTTGATACTTTCCTTTTGATTTATCACTCGATCATTTCCTCATCGATTTTGGGTTTGGCTTCCATTTTATTAAAATCATTGCCCTTTATTCGCTTGATTTTTCAATTGTTTCTACATTTATTAAAATCCGAATACTCATCAGAATTTCAAACTTCCATGCATAATCAATCAAATCAATTTTCCCATTTTTTTATTTTTCTTTTCAAAATGCAATTTATCAATTTTCCCATTTTTTTATTTTTCTTTTCAAAATGCAATTTTATTTTTCCAAAATTAGGTGTCAACAAACAGAAAGTGGCATAATCCTCTGAGTCTCCTGAATTGAGGTCTTGACATGGTTCCAATCTTTTGAGAGACCTCGCAAGAGTTTGTTGACCTTCATTGGGGAAGAAATTGGCTAACTTTGATATGCTAAACCATTTACAATTTTTGTAAAATGGCTGAACATATTTCCAATTGACTCTCTTTGCTTCATCTTGAAGGATTCATATTTGTCAAGCATGAAATTTACTTTTGTCTTTTTTACACGATTAGTCCCTTCATATGTAACATGAAGTCTATCCCAAACTTCTTTTGCTGTTTCACATGGAGAGATTCTATTATATTCAGTAGGAGACAAGGCACAATATAAATAATAAATAACTTTTGCATCAAGGGCTTTTCTTTTGGACAATTCTGTCCGAGACATAGGAGCAGGGGGTTTGGTTTCTTTGTTTTTGCCATTCTTATTTGATGTAAACGTAGTAGTGGGATTGATTATTCTTTCCACAACATCCCATTGCAAGGGATCTCTGGATCTTGGGAATGCTTTCATTTTGTTCTTCCACACGTTGTATTCCTTTCCATCAAAATATGGTGGCTTGGTGTTGCTTTGTTCTTCCATAAGTCCTGGTGCCAAGATACTAGCCATAGAAGATCTTTAACTCAAAAGTAAAAATACTTCTATAAACCGAACACTTGGCTTTGATACCAATTGAAAGTACTAGTATGAACATCTAGAGGGGGGTGAATAGGTGTGAAAACAGATTCTACAAAATGCAGTGAAAACTTTTACTTTTAACTTGAATCTGAATAATAACAGACTTTTGAAATTGATTCTAAAGTACAACAGACTTTCAGCGATATCAAATTTTAGCAATTAAATAGAGTTACAAACAAAATAAAGGAGTTCAAGGAAAGGAATAAGACCACATAATTTATAGTGGTTTGGCTTAGATCAAGCCTACGTCCACTCTCCCACGCTAACAGCCTCCTGGCTAGATTCCACTATGCAATTAACAAGAGATTACAACTTTGAGTGCAGACACTTAGTAGTAGATCACACTATCTCACTAAGTCACTATTTTGGTATTTCTCTCACGATCACAAACGTTTAAGTTCACAAGAAACAAGTGTATGATTGAAGGTCGGTCGGACTTTGAAATTATAAATTCTATGCTTCGTCTTTTACTTACTCATTGGTCCTTGATCTCCTTAAATACTCATCTACTTCCAAACTAGCCGTTGGACAGTATATCGATGATCGTCTTCCAATCTACCCATTGGACAGATCTGTATCTAGAATATTTGGTAGACGTTGAGTGACAAAAGTAGAATCCCAAATTGATTCTGATCGCCCATACAAACAGAATCTTAGTTTCCATAAGTAGAGCTTCTTCGTATAAAAAATTCTTATCTTCAAGATCCAATTGTCAATCAATTAGATTGAGTCAATCAAATCTATCTTGATGTATAATCTAAACCAGATCACTAGCTGTTATATGATTGGGGCTTGTGTTACGTTCTGTCAAATTTGGATGTAAAGTTTGAGAGTAATAGACTTTACAATCTGAATCTGAGTGCAATAGACTTTATAATCTAGGTTTGAACATATTTTGCTTCTGAATAGATTTAGCTTTAAGATTTAAACATAGTCCGAATAAGTTCAACTTTAGCATAGAGTCTGTCTTCTGATTCTTTATTCACATTCAGTTTGGAATTTGTTAGAATTAGCAGATTTCTGATGTAGAATAGACTTTGACACTAAAGTCTAGCAATCTTCAAACTTTGACATAGAAGTTTGGAAATCTTCAGAATATACTTTGGACATGTGTTGCGTTCAGTTTTCTGGCCATCTTCAAACTTTAATAATATCTTTTACATGTTCTATCATTTGCATGGTCTATTACTAAACCATTAAACACGTTAGTAGCCTTTGATTATTTTGTCATCTTTAAAATATCATAAGGGATTTCCCTAACAATTCCTTCCATCGCTAACTATGGCCGAGTCTTGGAATGGACCTTCATCGGTTAGTGCTCCTGCTGCATGGAACGCTAGTAGACCTTACGGCTACAATCTAACTTGAGATGACCTTTAGATGAGTATCAAAATCGTGCTTTACAAGCAAAGTTCAGGGCCAAGTTTCTTTTTGTTGAGAAAACTCTTACCAGTTTTGAAGTTGACAAAACTTTCTTATTCTTGTTCTTATTTTGAAGAATACTAAACTTCTGAAGTCATATTGCAGACTCTTGTCAAAATCCATTCATTCCATAAGTCTTTCTCACTTTGACGTAATCTAGACTGAAACTAAGTCTAGAACGAAGATATAATCAGACTCAGGATTATTGATCTTATGACGAGAATTTAGTATGAATGTTATAGAGATTTATCTTTAATATTTGGCTTTTTGGTGAAGAATCTAACTTACCCTTTATAAATACATTGATGGAATCAATCACGAATTGATGAAATCAATCTTGAAGACAAGTTCCTTTTTGGGAAGCATCTACTTATGAAAACCTAGATTCTGATTGTATGGGCGATCAAAATCAATGGATTTTCATCTCAATCTTCAAACGGCTACAAGATTTCTTAATTGATTCTGTCAAATGGATTGATTGGAAGAAATTTCTCTGGAGAATGCCAATGGCTAGTAAGGCATAGAGGAATATTTAAAGAGGTCATTAAGTCCATTTGAGATAGTGTGTGAAAATTGAAATTCCTAAAGCCTTTCCAACCACTTGTTCTTCAACGACAATACTTACATATTGTATTCAAGAGAGAAAATCACAAGAAGGGTGATTTAGTGAGAGAAAAAAAAAACTTCCACTGAGTGTTTGCACTCGAAACATTTTACCTCTCCATTGATATTTTAGCGAATTTCAGCCATAAGGTTGTCAGTGTAGGAGAGTGGATGTAAGCTTGATCTAAGCTGAATCACTATAAATCTTGTGTGCAATTTTCTCTTCCCTTAACTCTTTTCAACTTCATTCATTGCAAATTTCTTTTAAATTTCTCAAAATTCTAAACCATCTCTATTTGAGTCTGAATTTTCTTTTTAGTCAGACTTTGTCTTATTCATAGACTTTGCTCATAACTTAATATTTATTTTGCATTTAATTTCTAATTTTTTAATACATATTCACCCCCTCTAGGTGGTAGTACTAGCATTTTCAATTGATATAAGAGCTTTGATACTTGTTTTTATTGAAGTGTTTTTACTTATGAGCTAAAGATCTTCTATGGCTAGTATCTTAGCATTAGGGCTGATTGAAGGACAGAGCAATATCAAGCCACCTTATTTTGATGGAAATAAATATAGTGTGTGGAAGAATAAAATGAAGACGTTCTTGAGATCCAAAGATCCTTTGGAATGTGATGTTGTAGAAAGAGTAATCAACCCAAAGGCAGCTTTAGCTTCAGACAAGGGAAAAGAAGTCTTAGATAAAGATGCCAAGGAATCCAACCAAGCAAAAATTACCAAGAGACAAGCTCTTGATGCAAAAATTATTTATTCTTTATACTACGTATTATCTCCTACTAAATATAACAGAATTTTTTCATGTGAAATAGTTAAAAAATTTTGGGATAGGCTTTATGTCACTTATGAAGGACAGATCGTGTAAATGAAACAAAAATAATCATCTTATTTGGTTAATATGAATCTTTCAAAATGAAGCTTGGAGAGTATATTGGATATATGTTCAGCTGGTTTATAGAAATTGTAAATGGATTGACATATCAAGGTCAACCAATTTTTGCTCCAATGAAGTTCAATAAAATTTAGCGAGAACTTTTAAAAGGACTAGAATCATGTGAAGACATTAATTTGGGAGATACAAAGAATCATGCCTCTCTCTGTTAGCGAGTTGATAGGCACTCTTTGATCGTATGAAGTGGAATAGATCAATGACGTAGATGATCCAAAAGGTAAGAAGTCAATTGCGCTTAAGTCTAATATTGATTTTGATGATATAAACACAGACGATGACATGGATGGCGAGGAGTTGGCTCTTATGATAAAGAAATTCAGAAAACTAAAAAAGAAAGGAAAAAGATTCAATCGAAAAAAGCAAAGCAAGCAAAACTCCCAGAAAAGATTGATAGAATATGTTGAAACAAACAATGATGCGATATACTTTGAGTGCAAGAAGAAAGGACACATCAAGCATAACTGTCCTTTGTTGAAAAAGAAAAAAGGAAAGTATGAGAAATAAAAAAAGCTTTTAAAGCAAAAACCTAGAGTGACACAAAATATGAGGAAAGTAAAGAGGAGTTTGTAAATATCTATCGGATGGCTCACTCAGAATTATACTATGAATAAGAGTCGATTTTGACATAGACTCAGAATCTAATAAGGAAATCGAGGTAAGTCATTAAGAAATTCCTATTAAAGTTTCTAAGTATATAAATGAACTTTGCATGAACATCAAATCTTCTCTTAAAAGGATATCCAAAATAAAGAAGGAAAATTCAAAACTCAAGCAACAGGATAATTCTTGGAGAGAAAAGTTTGAGAGTCTGAAAAATGATTTTGATGATTTGAAAGACAATGCTGATTCTCTTTTAAAAGAAAATGAATGTTTGAAAAATGAGATTTTAGATATTTCTACAAAGTTCTCCAAATGATCAAAAACTTTAGAGAAAATTCTTTTAGCTCAAATACTCTATTATAACAAATTTGGTTTGGGTTTGAGTAAAGAAAGTATTCTTTCGATCGATTTTCCTAAAGTTAAGGAAAGATTTAGACAAAGACCTCTAAAATCTTCTTACAAAAATCATTTTAAATTTTTTTTTGCAAAACCTGTTGGTTAGAGTGCTCTTAGATATTCTAAGTGTAATAGCTCATAATATTTTGAGAATGAATGTCCTAAAGTTTGGAGACCTGTTAAGAAGGATTGGGCAAATGCTATCTTTAAAACTAACTCATTAGGATCCAAGAAAATTTGGGTACCAAAGAAAATTTGAGATTTCTTTTTGATTGCAGGTTACTATTAAAAGAAAAAACAAATGGTACTTGGATAGTGGCTGTTCTAGACATATGACTAGAGATTCAAGCATGGAATAGTGGATGTAGGCTTTAAAATTGAAATTCCAATATTTGAAGTCTTTCCAATCACTTGTTCTTCAACAACAATGCTTATAAATTGTATTCAAGAGAGAAAATTGCAAAAAAAGTGACTTAGTGAGAGAAAAAGAAAACCTCCATTGAGTGTTTGCACTTGAAATATTGTACTTCCTTATTGATACTTTAGTGAATTTCAGTCAGAAAGCTGTCAACATGGGAGAGTGGACATAAGCTTGATATAAGCCGAATTACTATAAATCTTGTGTGCAATTTTCTTTTCCCTTAACTCTTTTCAGCTTTATCCGTTACAATTTTCTTTTAAATTTCTCAAAAATCTATTCCATCTCCTATTTGAGTATGAACATTCTTCAGAAGTTTGGTGACGCTTTTAATTAGACTCTAAATTATTCACAAACTTTGCTCGTGACATAATATATTTTGCATTTAATTGTTAAATTTTTTGAACACCTATTTACCTCCATCTAGGTAGTAGTACTAGCATTTTCAGTGTTATTCAGAATCTGATTCCATTCTTCTTCCCCATTATTTTCCCCCAATAATTTGAAAAAATTATTTTGCAATAATGGAGTCAGAGTTTATCAAAGTCAAGAATCAAGACATGATGAAACTTGACTCTTTTGATGGAAACAATTTTGCTCGTTGGAGTGAAGGAACTACCCAACAACTGCAACACTAGCTACACAATCAATGATTGTATGAAGAGTGACAAAGCAAAGTGCAATTCCAAATTATCCGTGAATCTGGGTAAGAAATCGCTCCCTCTTTCTAGGCCCATGGGAGTTGACAACTGCAAGATTGCGGATGAAGTATGAGAAGATGACGACGAATTGGTTGAACACTTGCTACTTGTCCAGTCCAATCTCTCCAGCATCGTGCATGAGATAATTGAATGAGAAATATCCAATGATGCCAAAGGGGGTTTTGAATTGCATTTATAATTACATTTCACCTGAGGATATTCTGTATTTTGTAGAATTTTGGGAGCATCATATATCTTGTGTTTTTTGATCCACATCTCCCAATCTAAGGGGTATGCTCTATAGAAGTAAACAAACTTGTGAGTTTTCATGAGTATCACTGAGATAATATATTATGTACATTCATGTATGGGGAGAGGCATTGCTTACTACATCCTTGAATGAAGATTTAAATGAGGATCTTTACATGGAAAAACCAGAGAGTTATGTTCTTCATGGAAATGAAAGGAGAGTATGTAAATTAGTTAAATCTCTTTTTGGGCTTAAGCAAGCTCCTAACTAGTGGCATGAAAAATTTGACTTAGTCATAGTGTCTAATGGTTTCAAACACAATAGTGTTGACAAATGTATTTATTCTAATTCATTAAAGACTATGGTGTTTAAGTGTGTTTATATGTTGATGATATGCTTACTTTTGGAACCAATATGATGAGTGTCAATGAGACTAAGAAGTATCTTTATCTTAGGTATTAAAGTAAATAAAATAAAATAAAATAATGGAAAATAAAATAAAATAACAGGGGCTATTCTTTGAGCCAAAGTGATTACGTTGAAAAAATGTTGAATAAATTTCAACATCTTGGTTTCAAAGAAATGAGTACTTCATTGATTTCAGTATTTAATTAAATTATAATACTGATCAAGCAGTAACACAATTTGAATATGCGAGTGTTATAGGGTTTTTAATGTATATAAATTGTTAAACTAAACCTATATTACTTTTTCTGTATGTAAGTTGAGTAGATGTATTGGTAATTCAAATATAGAATAGCATAATTTTTTGTTATTTTTAAGAGAATTGAAAATTTGGGATTTTTCTATAATAATTTTTTTGGATATATTAGAATGATATACTAATGCTAATTGGATTATAAGTCCACTTTTGGATGGATTTTCACATTAGGTGGATGTGTTGTGTCTTGAGTGAGCAAGAAATAAACATGCATAATGCACTCAACAATGGATCCCGAATTTTTTGTTTATGCAAAAAATGAGAAAAAGGTTGAATGGGTTAGAAATTTGTTATTGGTGTCATGTCCCGAACCTCGAGTGTGCGAATATCTCACGACAGTTGATTAAATTGCGATGTCCCAAGATGTGTCGCTAACCCATTTTTTTTTTTTTTAATCTTTCGATTAAACGCATGCGGAAACAATTTATATAACCACCCAATCAACCAGCAAGGAATAAGGATAGTAAGAACATTTTAACAAACTTTTCCAAATGCATTTCTTTTATTTATAAACTTGTTAACCCAAGAAGTTTAATAATTACAAAAACCTTTACAATGGTAACTTGCAACCAACCAACAAAACTAATAGGGGGTCAAGGTGAACCTAAACTTCTCCACCATGAGGTCAACTAAAAGGTGATGCCAAACGCACCCATGGCGGCTCTCCATACTACGGGTTTGAAATTAGTAAATAACGATGGGGTGAGATGAAATTTTAGCAAATTAATAACCTAAGCCTCGATTAGGACGCTAATTCTCCTCGGAGGCAGTCTAAATACACAATCACATGCGATCTTACCTCACCTTGGCATGCCTTTCCACATTAGTACATCATATATGACAATGCCAAAGCAACAAGTATGAATAACAATTAGAACACATTCCACAATAACCAAGCACACCGTCAAACACATGTGTTCCAATTATTACGACCCCTCGAGAAATGGCTAATACAAGAGTTGGTGGTCTTCCATAACCAGGCATTGTCCTACCTCATTAAGCACGGCATCGTCTAGAATCCCCGCCTGAACGGCATTCTATAAAGGAACATCGATTCGGCCTCAATTGCGACTCAGCATCCGGACCCTCGCTTGGCATCTAATAAATATCAAGCATTGCCTCAAACTCCCGTTAGGTGATGAATTTGATTAAATGACCACACAAACACACTAATAGTGAAGCTAATGTTATCTTTTACCATTAATTGTTGCACGTGGTCATGTATTTAAAATCAGCTTGTCAAAATTTGCACACTTCCATTTTAAAACCATATTGCCCCATTTAACACATAAAATCCGGCGTTTGAACTTGACATCTCACAATTCTCTATTTTCTTGTCCATAAAACCTTCTTTGGAAATATATTAAATAAGGCCTATAATTGCACAATCAATAATATGGCATAGCAAGTTCAAACAATCGGAATTAAGCATAAACTCATCCATAAAAACGAGTATAAAATTTTACTTAATGACTAATCCGTCATTAAGTACACTATTCATGATTAATTAAGCTAATCTGGATTAATTAGGATAATGATGAGTAATTAGGCTAACTATGATTAATTAAACTAAAATTTATTAATTAATATAACTATAATTAATTTAAAATTAATTATTGTTAATTAAAATAATTATGATTAATTAAAGTAATAAAGATTAATAAAATAATTATGATTAATAAAAAATATTTACAATTAATTAAAATAAATATGATTAATTAATTTAACCATGATTAATTAAGACTAACTATAATTACTTAAACTAATCGCACTTAAACTTAATCTAAACCGTCCTTAAACATGATTAAGGCTAAATATACTTATTTAGCATTGATCACTATTAGTTTAAACTAAACTCACTCCTAAACGCAATTAACTACTTAATCAAGGATTATGAGTTGATTCATGAATTTTTCGACGGCAGTGGTAGTGTGATGACGTTAAGGATGTGACGTTCGTGGCTCGAACGGAGACTCAATGGCGATAGCAGTGACAGCTCAAGCTCATGCCTTGAGCTTGCTTGAGGCGGTGGTGCTAGGTGGAGATGGTGGTGGTGGTTTGACAAGGCTGGGCTTCGGTGGTGGTGCTTGGTAGAGATGGTGGTGGTGGTGGTTCAACAAGGCTTGGCTTGGGTGGTTGTGCCTAGTGGTGTCGGCTCGGGTGGATAGCGTGCGGGATGCAATGGCAAAGAAGGGCAGTGGATAGCGGTGAATGGGCGGCAATAAATGGCTCAAGTGGGTGGCAAAACTTAGGAGGCTCGATGTGGCTCGTGATGGAAGGACGTTGCGAGGGGTGGCATCGAGCAGGCGGTAGTGATGTGGGTGGTGGCAGTGATGGACGGTGATGACGATGGAGGTGTGGTTAAGAAAAATGAAAGAAGAAGAAGATGAGGAGGATGCGGCCACAATGGAGAGGGGAAAGAAAGAATGAGGGAAGAGAGAATGGGGAGTGGGCAGAAGGTGGTGGTGGCGTGAGGGGGAAGGGGAAACGTGAGAGAGAGGGAGAGAGAGGGAGAGTGAGAGAGAGAGAGAGAAAAAGAAAAAAAAAGAGAAAAAAAAGAATTTCCCCAAACTTTCTTCCAAAATCTCATTAATCTTCACACCAACTCTCCCCTAAAACCCTTAATGCCAAGTATTTTATCCCCTCAATATCCTCTTATTTTTCTTTTTCCTTAAAGTCAAGATTTTGTCCAACATATCACAACTTTGCCATTGGGTCTGATTTCCTTTTCGATTTCCAATTTCTGTCCGGTAGTTCATTTTTCAAAAAAATTTGAACTTGTCGATAATTTGATGGACAATAGGGTGACGTCCAATAAATTAGTCTCAAAAGTTTGATACTTGAAATTGAATTAAATTTTATGGTTAAAAATCAATCGAATGTGACTTTAGTATAACCTAAATTATTAGACGGCTTTTAGGGATTCTCGCATGATTGTCTCGTGGTGGATAATTTTGATCCACATTTGTGCCTCTTCGAATTGTGGATGACTCTCGGTTGTCATGTAATTGCAAGGGTTCAATTACATATCCTGTGTACAATATTAATAGAAAATTGATTTATCATCGTTCAACGCGAATATGGTAATTTTGCGAAATCACCTGCAAACCAATTACTTACTTTTGTCAAATCAATTTATATTCACTTGCTAATTGACTTATAACAACGTAGTATTTACCTTTATCAATCCTTATGGTCAAGTGATCGAACTCCGATTGAATTCTCTTGTCTTTCATGTTTTAAACCTTTACGGTCTCATCCAATAAATTAGTTAACAAGTGATTGATTAGTTTATAGTAAAATAATTATAAGTGCATCGATGAAATAACTATTTCATTTATTTCGAAATATGGGCCAAATTTTGGGATATCACAATTGGACATCAAATTGGCGTTTAGTCTTATGCCTTCTATTTTTATCCATTATGATAGTCATGCTAATTTGGCAAAAACTTCTAGTAGCACTTATAATGACAAGTCTAGACATATCAGTTTAAAACATGAGTACATGAGAAAATTGATTCAAAATGGTACCCCAACAATTGTTTATGTGAGGTTAAGCAAGAATCTAGCCGATTCTTTTACAAATGCTCTACCAAGAGATGTGGTAGAGGTGAGCTAAAAGGAAATGGGGTTGAACCATGAACTTAAATCACCAGTGATAGTAACACGACCTAATACTAGAATATCACAAGTTATAAGTAGGAGTGAGCATGGTTTCAAGATAGAACTTAAAATTGAAGAATTGGATCAATGGGAAAACTATCTAATTCTAGGTTCCAAGATATGTAGGGTAGGTTCCAAGTTCCAAAAATTGGGGAATTTATTTCAATGGGTAGGTTCTAGGTTCTAGGTAGGTGGAACTTGAGACTTGAAATCTAAAATAAGTTTTGTATTTTTCTTGGTTTATGTCTTCATGTGATCTTATGGTATTTCATGGCGTTTGACGATTAGTGTATAATTTGGAACCACTAATTTGAGCTTTCATTTATGAATGAGACCTCTACTTTGTTAATGTCTCATTTTTTTGTGTGTTTAAACATAAATTATGATTAGTGGATTGTGATAGCAAGTTGTAGTCATTAAATATGATGATTCATTACAATCATTCAATTAATAATATAAGTGAAATCTGGATAGAACTTGGAACCAACCCTGAAACTTTTGTCATGATAGGTTCCGAGTTTTAAAAAATAAGGAATCTGTTCTAGCAAACAGGTTCTAGGTGGAGCATTTACGGAACTTGAAACTGCTTACCCCTAGTTAAAAGTTTTAATGGGTAAAAAGAAGTCACTAATAGTGAGTGTTTGGTATTGATATTAGCTGGGACATAAGAAGTTAGTATCGTTTGTTACTTTTTGTAAACTGAATTAAATTTTTAATAAAGTATAATACAAATTAGTAATGTGTTTATTAGTAATAGAAACACACACACATGCGTGCGCGCGCACACGCATGCACACATTCACGCACACACACACATACATTTCACCTATATGAGCTTAGAAGTGGTGCTCTAAAGAGCTCATGAGACAAGTACAAGCATAAGGCCATAATATTGCTACATACACTATGAACTTCTCGTTGAAACAAGAGAATATTATATGCACAATATGTCTTATTCTATTATTAAAGTGGCAAGTTTAAAGTATAGCAACTTGAAACTTTTATAGAATTTTAAGATACTTGCACTAAATAAAGGTTTACTTCAAAGAGACCTTTACGTGGAGGATATTTTTATCAAAAGGATCAATTTAAACTCATGCATTCCCATTAATGTAGTATATCAAAAGGATCAACAAGTTTTAAATAATTGTTTTCAAGAATTCACATAGTTGGAGATGAACCACTTGATCACTCGAGATGGGTTACCATCCGATTTGCTTGTAAAATATATAACATGTGATTGGGCAATTCTCATACCTTTAATGAGATATATGGTGATTTTAGTTTTAAAGAAATTTAACCCTTGATATTCAATCACTTAAAAGGAAGAAAATAAAAGCCGGACCATCAGTATACAAGAAAAAAATTAAGAAAATGAATTTTTATAATGGAAAATATAGCATAGCAAGTAATGTTGATTAATTAAACACATCATCTCATTAGATTCGTCAAAATGGGTCATTGACCCATTTCTGTAACCCATATGGGTGAACTATTAGGGGTTGCTCTAGTAGTTACCCTTCTTACATGGTAGTGTGAGTTGAAGAGTTTGATTTCTGACCTTCTTGGGGGGGGGGGGGGGGGGGGGATGTTAAATTTTAAGTGTGAGGTTCGACTCCCATACTCTGTAAAAATATAGAACAAAAGTCTAAGAGTAAGTCAAGAGTTAGAGTAAAAGAGGCCAAAAACAAAAAAAAGAAACTCATATTGGTGTTAAATGGGTTAGTTATATTAAATAAATGGGCTGTAAATGGGTTTATGCATAATATGAGTGTTAAATGGATCATAAGTGGGTCATAAACAAGTTTATAACTTTACTTAGACTCAACTCATATGACTTTCTCTTCATTCTTTCTTGTCCTCACTCAATCTCGTGCTCGCTTACTCTATACTTTCACCTCAGTTTGAGAATGAGTTCTTGTCGATTATGTTAAATCTAGAAGTATTTTAACAATATGACTCGGGTTGAGTATGTGACACTAGATTTGGATTATATGGAAATGGGTCCAAATGGGTAAAAATGGGTTTATTTGGATAGGACTGTTTTCACTTATTTAAACATTTCAAAAATAAAAAAAAAAAATATAGGGACAGAATTAAATAGTCAGCTTGTTTCACCATTAGTGGTTCTAGCAAAATTAACAAATTTAAGAAGAATTTATGAAATTTCTATTGCAAGGTTTAAGCCGTTTAGATTAGAGAAGATATATCTAATAAGATGTCATGATTTGTTGACCAATTGATGAAAGATGAAAACCATATGAATTAACAAATCACGCGGTGATGTTGTAATACTCAATTTGCAACGTCAAGGGAATAGACAAGAGAGCGTTGCGTGTGTTGCAGCCTTTTCGTGGTTCACAATAAAAATGTTTCAATTTGAAGGTTTGAAGATTGGCTTTTGTTCTCATTACTTATTTCTAGGAAGATTGACTCCACGAATAAAATTGTTGGGAGAAGAATAACGCAAGTGCTATAACTTTTATGTAGCGCTCACTTGAGGGCTATAATTTTTTTTTTCCGCTCACTTAAGTGCTATATCGAAGTAAACTTGATCATTTAAGTACCATATACGACAAATCATCTTAATTCGACGTGAAATTTTGTAACTTTTTATTTTTTCTTTCGAGACTGATTAGGGCGAGGACCGCCTCAACCTCAACTGCAAAGGCCTTGGGCAAGGCCGCAATGGCCCTCACTAAGTCTGGGTAGCTGCGGGCGAAGTTGCCTTGTCCAAATCTTGCTTGGACCTTTGCAGCCTCACTTGTGGCGGGTGAAGCTCTGGCAACGATGGTCCTCATCCTCGACCTTGGTAGCAAAGCCCCTCACCGAAGATGGATGAGGCAGCTTCACCCATGACCACCCAGACTTGGCAAGGGCCTTTGCGGCCAAGGGTGAGGCCCTTGGTGACCGGGCAAGTTGCTGATCTTAAAAAGGAAATCCTAAAAAATGCGAAAAAAAAGTAAAAGGAAAATAAAAAAATATATTGGAAAATTATCAACGTTAGTGCCAATAAAGTCACATTGGATGACCGACGTCCATGTTGGATTTTCCAGTGAGGCCAATTGACAATGAAAATTACGTAATCGATTATAAAATTTACGGTATTTAACAGACCAAAACAAATTATGATACTTAAACGGGGGCCGTACAAAAATTACGTTATTTTGCGCCGTTCTTACACCAAATTGTTGGAAAACTCACGTGGTGGTACCCCACCATGCTTATTGTCAATTCTCGTGCATGGGGATGCCTTCCACTTTTTTGACATGAGGGAACGCGCATTTTATTGTTGATCTTTCCATTTTATAGTTGGGCAATCTGTTTGGGTTTGAACTCATAATTTACTTCATCTAGAGTACTTCAAAGACTTAGAGTAATCGGTTTAAAATAAGCTTTTCGACGTTAAAAAGTGTGTTATTTCGTACAAAACGAGTTTTTCTTGCTCTATCAGCACGTTCAGTTGATTAGAAGATGGTCTGGGTTTTTTTTGTCCAAATTAGGATCACTGGCCACCTTTTAACTTTTGTCAAAAAAAGGTTATCATAAAGATAGTGCTGGTCTTAAGCTAAGAGTCGATGGAACAATGGACCCGGTTAAGACTTCCGATGATTTTTAATTTGCAAACACATGATGTTGTTGAAGTGAAATGGAAAAGAATTTTGACTTTTTAAATTGGAAAAAAAAAATCAAAAACTTCAAATTATACTTACTGTTATACAATTACTCTAAACTTTTTTTATGTCACTAAAAATCTCAAAGTTATATCCAAATAACATGTTTACTCTCTATTAGGTTTAGTTAAAAATTGCCGTTAAAAGGCTAAAGTGGTTTTGATGTGGGGCTAATGTGGTGCCAGACCAGCGGCACATCAAAAAAAGATTAAAACTAAAAACTAAAAAAAGGAAAAAACTTGAAAATTAATATTCATTGTCTTGCTCGACCAAAGCTCCTCCGCACTCGTCCATCTTTGCCCATTGTTGCTTGGACCTCCAGTGGCCTTTGTCGGCCATTGCTTGACCCCCGCCAAGTCTGGCCATAGCTTCGAGGTTGGATTTGTCTTTGAAGCTCGGAGGGATTAGTTAGTATAGATAGCTCAAGTCATAGCGTCCAGTCACAACAAGCAGATTGTTGACAAAAACTACTCGGCTATCAGCCTTGCAATAATCAGGGCCTAGGTGAAGAAGCTTAGTCTCCAGTATACAGCTTTGACGCTTCTATGGAGAGACCCCTTTGATGCTGCTGAGCTTCTCACTTATGTTCAGATCACGGCGATCACATTGTCGATCAATTTTCCGAGCTAGCCTCGCAATCCTCAGGTCCTGGTGAACAGGACTTGGTTCTCTTATAAGCTCCTACACATAAATTTAAGAAAACCAATTTTAATAATGAAAAACTTAGCATAACAGGTAATGTAGATTAATTATGGACCCGCTCATCAATAGAGGACGGTCTTGCTATTTTTCTTTGTGAAAAAATATTAGGAATCGAAATAAATATAATCGCTCATTTTATCTTTAGCAGTTATACCAAGATTAGAAATATCAGAAGATATTATGAATCTTCTGTCTCAAAATTTAAGCTGTTTAGATTAAGGGAAATATTTCTAAATAGATGTCAAATTTTCGTCAACCAATTTATAAAAGATGAAAACCATATAATTTAAGCAATCACTCGTTATGTCATATGACACAGGAGTTGCGCGGGGTTTAGCCTGACCGTAGACCGCAACGGAAGTAGTGCAATCTAATGAAGTATGAACAAAGAAAGAAGGTTTGACTTCGACAATAGAGTAGAGTTGTTGGAAATATCACGCGGTAGACCACACCACCATGTCGATTGTCTCATTTTTGCTTGATCTCACAATCTTTTTGACAATCGTGTTCATACATTGACCTTATATAATTAATATCAGAGCATGTTTGATTTGGAATATGATTTTGCTTTCAACATGTTTTACCCGAAAGTCTTGAGATCAGTATAATGATAAAAGAAAGTGCTTGTATGTGTGGAGTAAAGACACAGCACAAATGTAGTTTTCCAAATCCATATTTGGATAATCCATTTGGATCTGATTTCATGATTTACTTCGTCTATAGTATTTTATATACTCGGAGTTATT
Organism: Eucalyptus sideroxylon x Eucalyptus melliodora; assembly: GCA_016097485.1. Classification (NCBI taxonomy): domain Eukaryota; kingdom Viridiplantae; phylum Streptophyta; class Magnoliopsida; order Myrtales; family Myrtaceae; genus Eucalyptus; species Eucalyptus sideroxylon x Eucalyptus melliodora. The sequence continues at coordinate 30,702,919 of CM027824.1, read as the reverse complement.
TTTCTGAAGTAAGCTTTTTCGTGTTTAGAAAAACGTATCGCTCACATGCAAAACAAGTTAGTTTTACCCTATCTACACGTTTGGCTGATTGGAAGATTGTCTAAGTTATTATCAAAATCAGGATTCCACCGACCATTTGACTTTTGTCGCAAAGGTCATCTCATGGAGATCGAGCTGGCCTAAGGTAAATAGAAGGGTCGACGTAGTAAAGGAGCCGAACGAGACTTCCAATGATCTTTATTTTGGTAACAAATTAAAAAGAATTCTAATTTTTTTTATTTAACAAGCATTTTCTTTTGTCATACTTAGTATTGCGCATTAACGTTGATAATGCAAATGATTTCAATGAAAGATAATATTATTGGTTGATTATTTTTATTTTAGGAGTATAAGAAATAGTTGTTACTTATTTTCTCATAATTTAAGAAATTAGCTCAATCCTCCTATCCATAATTCTCTTTCAAATCCAACAAAATAAAATTCTCTCTATCCATGAAATTTAACTATCCATTGTTACATATAGATTTTTTGAACAATATCTTATTACATCCTTAGGATTAACTTTATATGCATTTGAACTCATAAATTAACCAATGAATAATTTGTAAATAGAGTACTTACACTCTCCATTCAGCAAACTTCTTTTCATTTTATGTATTTATTTATTTATAAGTGCAAATAAGGAAGTAAGAGAGATTGTTCACGGGGAAGAAACCCCTTGCTTATGAAAGGCATCGTCATTCGCAGATCCCTAGTAATAGAGGCGTTCCTCCTTCTAGTTCCCACTCGAAACACCTGACTTTTATTTACACACAACTCAATGATCCTATCTCGTCGGATAATCCCTTCTTGCGTCCCCACTCCTTTTCCGAGCCTCCTCCTCCTCCACCTCTTTCTACTACTTCCGCCACTAACCATCGCCAAATTCTGGAATGGACCTTCATCGGTCAGTGTTCCCACCGTCTGGACCACCAGTAAACCTTATGACTTCAGTATAACCTATATGGATGTGGTTGTCGGTTTCAAGGTCGTGCTTTCCAGGCTAAATTCGGGACCAAGTTTCTTATGTGGCTTCATTTGCTATGATGGCGGTGGTTGCTATTTTCACTTGCTTATTTTTCAACCGACGCAAGACGTTGAAAACATCATACCACGGTCAGTTTGGTCCATTCGAAGCAAATCCAATGTTGGCACTGCGGAAATGCGACTCACCCAGGAGGGCGATTTGGTTTTACTGGGTGCCGATAGAAAAAAATATTGGTCCACAAATACTGCCGGCAAGTCAATCGTAGGCTTAAACTTGGCTTAAACTTGACTGAGGTTGGAAATTTGGTGCTCTACGACAAATATGACACCATCATTTGGCAGTCTTTCGATCACCCTGCAGACGTAATTGTTCCTGGACAGGAGCTCCGTCCCGGCATGAAGCTAATAGCGACATCTACAGCGCTGGATGGGACAGCGCGGTTCCACACGTTCACCACTAATGATCATACGGGCTTTGTCGCATCTGTAAGGGCAGGCTCTTCTCTCCTAATTTACTACAAAACGAGAAATGTAAGCAGAATGAAGAGCGACAATGGACAGGTTGCAGCACTTTACAAGAATGGATCCTTCGGTGAGTTTGAATTTCCCCCAACGTCATTGCCTCAGTTCATCCGTCTGGCGGGTTGTGGGCATCTAAAGAATTTTGTTTACGAGAACTCCAAAATTTGGAAGCCGACGGATCTTCTTGAGGATGAAGTTCATGGTTGTGCTTATCCATTCGTGTGTGGAAGTTATGGCATTTGTTCACATGGCCCTCAATGTGTGTGTCCCAAGGAGACAGAGCAAATTGAAGAGAGGGAACCATCTCACGGCTGCAATCGCAGCTCACCGATCTCTTGTGATTCACTCAATAACACTTTTAAAGCAGTTGAGAAGGTGACCTTCTTTGCTTTGGAGAACAATTATATGAGTGCAAACATCTCAAACACAACTGCAGAGAGTTGCAAGGAAGCGTGTTTTAGGAAAGGGTGTTCATGCACAATGGCACTATTTCATAACCAAAGCATTTTCTCCGGTGGAGACTGCTATTTATTATCGGATTCATTTTCCCTCATGGATGACTCTTTCGGGATCCATTCCACCATAGCATTTATCAAAGTCAACAATAGTTCAAACATCTTCATGCCATTATCAACCTTTCCAAGAAAAAGAAGGGGACGAGCAGTTTTACTACTAGGGATCACCTCTGTTGCAGTTTTGATGATATCGGTAAGCCTATTTGGGTTGTTTATTCAAAGTAAAGTGAGAAAAAATGAGGTTGAGGATGATGACCCAAACTTACTGAGGCTTCAGATAACTAGATTCTGTTATGAGGACCTAAAGGCCATGACGGGTGATTTCACCATCAAGCTAGGGGAAGGAGGATTTGGCTCAGTGTTTCTAGGAACTTTACCCAGCGGCATTAGGATTGCAGTCAAGCGCCTTGATGGTTTTGGTCAAATGAATAAGTCTTTCTTGGCCGAGGCCGGAACCATTGGCACTATCCATCATGTCAATCTGATAAAACTACTCGGATCTTCCATAAAGACCAAGAGTTTAACATCTGTTGGCAAGTGAGGAGAAAGATTATTATCGACATTGCCAAGGGACTAGCCTATCTCCATGAGGAATGCCATCAAAAAATAATTCATTTAGACGTCAAACCCCAAAATATACTGCTAGATGAACATTTCAATGCAAAGCTTGCTGATTTTGGGTTGTCAAAGTTAATTGAGAAGGACCAAAGCCATATCATGACGACCATGCGAGGAACACCGGGTTATCTTGCTCCAGAGTGGCTAAGCTCTGTAATCACGGAAAAGGTAGATGTGTATAGTTTTGGCATTGTGATGTTAGAAGTCCTATGTGGAAGGAAAAATGTGGATCGCTGTATGCCAAGCGATGAAGTGCATATGTTGACCCTTTTCAAGTGCAAAGCAGAGCAAGAACAACTACTGGAAATGGTTGATAAGTCCAATGGTGACATGCAACTACACGGCCAAGAAGCTGTCCATATGATGAAAATCGCAGCATGGTGTTTGCAAGATGATAGTAGCAAGAGGCCCCCCATGTCGCAAGTGGTTAAATGCTTGGAGGGCTCAGTTGATATAGAAGATGGCTTGAGGTACAGCTTCTCAGTTCCTTCTGGTCACGAGGATCACGGTGTTGATGATGCTACTCGGCTACTGCCCTCACAATTGTCAGGTCCTAGGTGAACAAAACCAGCTTCGGACATAAACTTTGATGCTTAGATGGGGTGACTTCTCTTGGCGTTTCGGCCATATAAATTTTTTGTCCCGTAGTCGTACTTTTTAATGAAATTCTAAGTCGCTTGTCATTTTCGTTTAATTGGTTGAAAGGTCATGGTACAAATGAAGATTCCAACCACAAATCAGTTTGCAGTAGATAATCCTCAATTCCATCACTCTTTCTCGTTGCAATCCAAACGCAGAATGGACATCAAGGAAACCTTTCTCGTAAGATTCCTTTTGTAAATCACCATACTGTTTCTTGCTGTCATGACTACGGCATATGATTTTTCTTGTTTCCAAACAGAGGAGCAAGTTGACACACAATGCACTTTGTCCTGTTTAAACGCAAAAGTTATAAAATATCACGACCGCAAATGCAAAGTGAGCAACCAAAGCATTGTCGGAATCGGCCGGTAACAACAGTGGGCAGACGCCATGAGCGGCAGGGCAAGCAATAGCGTTCCAGAGCCGGACGATGAGTCGCCTCCATGGGACTACTTCTTTGATGTTGCTTCTCCGAGTCCGACTGTGCTTCCACGTGCTGTTTGGTACCGAATATCTCCACCTGTAAGAACAAGACTGGGGGATATATTGGTTGGGGCACGTAGAATGATCTGAAACGACACACAACGAGCGTTTGATTTAATGCCTGAGAGACGGTCGAAGGTGAGTAAAACCACTACGCTAGTGTGCTGAAATGAGCTGGGGCAGCCACGGATGATATGATTAGCATGGTGTCCGCAAGATGATCTTAGTAAGAGGCCTTCCATGTCTGTAGGGGTTTAATGCTTGGAGGGATTAGTTAGTACAGATAGCTCAAGTCATGGCTTCTCAGTTCCTTCGGTCACACCAAGCAAATTGTTGACGAGGTTACTCAGCTATCAGCCTTGCAATTATCGAGTGCTAGGTGAAGAAAACTAGTTTCTAATGTAAACTCTGACGCTTCAATGGAGAGACCCCTTTACTATTGCTGATCTTCTCAGTTCTTTTAGATCATGGCGATCCCATTGTCAATCAATTTACCGAGTGAGCCAGGCAATCATCAGGTCCTCGGTGAACAGAACTTGTTTCGCTTATAAGCTCCTACGCATCAATTATTTAAGAGCTCTCATTGCATTATTAAACTTTCATTATCGAGTCTTCTTGTTTGATTACGATATGAATGGGGTAAACGAGTTTGATTACGATATGAATGGGGTAAACGAGTTTCATTTCTGAACATAGGAGCTGACATAATCTCAAAGGACAAGAGGATGAGGAATGATGGTGAAAGGAACAATTTCTTTTTTGTGCTTTGCATTGTATCGTGTTGCATCCTAACCCCTCTAGTGGGGAGTGAGAGTTTGTTAGGTCTAGGGGTATTGTCAACTTCAGCTCAATGGCCTTTCATTGACTCGGGGTCTCCTAAGTCCATACCCTGCATGACATCAAGTGCTCAAATTTTTTATCAATTAAACCTATGTAAATTTTGACTAAGGAGTCGCCATTAGCCTTTTTGGGATTTGCTAGAAACCTAATAAGATATAGGAGGATACTTACTATTTATGCAATTATAGATTTCAGACTCGGGATCTCAATTATGTTAGCTTTAAGGCTAATGCCTTTAGTACCTAACCTAATAATGTGCTAACTAACATCGGCCTATTGAGAAAAATCTGAAGTTTCTTGTAACCATTCTAAAATAAGGAAATAGCATCCAAATATTGAAAAGTGCTGTCAATTATAATGATAATAGAAAATATGCAAGCATCTTAATTTGTCCCTAAAAAAGAAGGCAAGACAAAGTAAAACAATAATCCCTATTATAAAGCCTAAACGCTTATCCAAATCCAATTTTAGGTTTTAGTTCTTTAAAGGGTTTTCCAAATTTTTCTAAAATTTTCTGATTTTTTTTATTGATTTTCGAATTTTCTAAATTTTTAGTTTTTTAAAAATTTCGATTTTTTAAAATATTTATTTATTTATGGCTAATAAAAAAGGGGTTCGGACCGGGTCAAGAGACCTGACCCAACTAAACCGACCCGAACCCTTTGGATCGGGTTGGACTAAAAACATTAACCCTAAAAGCCTGCTCCGAATTAATTATAAAAGCCCATAAACTTTTTTTTATTTTTAACTCTTCTTTCGGCCCACTTTTTCATATGAGCCCAGCCCACAACAGAACATCCCCTAACCTTTCGATTTTTCTACAGTTTCTTTTCTTTTTATCCTTTTTTTTATTTTCTTTTAATTCTTTTCTCTCTCTCTCTTTTTTTTTTTTTTTTTTTTGGGTCCATTTCCATTTTGTCTTATTCCCCTTCATCCCCTACCTCTCGCCTCCTTCCCCTTTCTTCACGCCGAACCAGCGAACGTCTCCCTCCACGTCTGCAACTCCTATTTCCAGAAATTAACACTCTCGACGCCAACGCTTCTTTAGCCGCCGACTAACATTCTGCACCGGACGTCGATAACGGACGTCCGGCGACAAAGCCGGATCTGGCCCGCTCGGCCGGGAAACCACTCATCACCGGCCCATCACCGGTGACGGTCGGAGCGAGCTCGCCCTTTGGCGACGCTTATTTTTATTTTTTCTTTTTCACACAAACTAACAAAAACTTATATACACTGAGCAGAAGCACATACGATAAATGAATAGGGAATAGAAAGCTAACCGAACCGGGTTTGAGCCATGAACAAAACCGACGAAGAAGATGAAGGTCCGGCGAAAACGACCTTAACTTCAGCTAAAACCTCGTGAGTCCATCGTTCAAGCGGAAGTTTATGAAACGCAGCAAAGCCAAACGAAAACCCACCCGGTTTAGGGACGTTTCTTGCTGTGGTACGGTCGCCGACATGTCTTCAAAGGACAACCGGTGCCCCTTTCTATCCTCCGGTGAAGCAGCGAGCTCAACAGAATACCGCGTCCTGTTGCGGATGAAAGCGGTGGTCGGCTGCACCTCAACCGAGGCTGAAGCCAAGCTCCGACGATCCCTCTGCTTCTACCTTCGGTGAACACTAGCCTCTCTCTTGCCTTCAGTGAACGCCAGCATCCGGCCCACACGACTTCATCATTTTTTTTTAAAAATCATTTTTCATTTTTTATCATCATTTTTTATATGCTTTTTGCATTTTACCTATTTTTATATAAATTTTTATATTTTTGCAATATAAATAGATATTTTAAAACATCGACAAAAATTTTGAGTGTCAACCCATCGGTTTATTGTTTTCAAGCAAACACTGAGCCCCCAACAAGTCTAATTTAATTTATTTAAAGATGCTTGACGACCTGTACGATTTCCATTCGGTTCAGATCAGCTCCATTGAAGCTTTGTGAAAATGTCTCGGTCACTCACTTCGGGTCGAGACTTGGTTTTTTGGGCTTGCCACAGCAAGGTCCCTTCTGTTTCTAATACGAAGATGGAATGCTAGCATGAGACTGCTAAGTGGCACTTCTTCATATCGTGGGATGAACATCCAATGGGATGGCCGTTTTGCCTTATTTTCCAAGATGCTAAGCATGTAGAGGGCCACTGTAAGCTAGGATATTTCGAGCATCCGTCTCTTTCATTTCTGCCATTTTCTTCTACTATGCCTTCTTCTTTGGGCCATCGTGGGATTTTTATTGCTGTGACGCATGAACACATTAGGAGTCATTCATCGTGGAAGCAATTTCTTGGTTTGAATAGTTTCCTTCGGTCGATAGTAATGTTCTTGTTTGTTTTTCTAAGAATGTTTAATCTTCGTGTAAAACCAAACTGTGTTAGTTGCACTGTCCTGACGAATGGCCAGTTCTCTACTATTAGTTTTCCCATTATCATCAATGAGACCTACCTAAGTTTTTGTTCAGTCCATCAGCGACTAAAGCAGGTTATGAAGAACCTGCAAACTGCTTCAGGAACACAAGGAGAACTTTTCAGTTTAAAGGAAGAGATTAAAAGGTGTTTGATATTACTTTTTGACCTTAGAAAAACCCAAACATCATGGGTTTATGTATTTTTTCATTAAGATGAAAACCAATGTTGATGAAAACGTATGTACATGTCGGGATATGGAATTCCTAAGCTGATTTTACATGATCTATACTGTATGAATTAAGATAATCATTTGGACCATTGTTTATGGTAAGTTTGGTTTACATGGTCTAAAGATCATATAATGTCTTTTCGGTATTTTCATTGATGTAATATATCAAAAAGATCAAAAGGTAATTGTTCTCAAGAATTCACACATTTGAAGATGAACCGTCCAATCGCTCTAGATAGGTCCCAAGAAAATTACCATCCGATTTGCTCGTAAATTACATAAAATGTGATTGGGCAATTCTTGTACCTCTACTAAGATACCCGGTGATTTTAGGTTCAAAAAAGTTTAACCATTGATATTCAATCACTTAAAAAGGAAGAAAATAAAACCTGGACCATTAGGGCATGTATAGAAACGTTTCTGGAACACTTCTGTACGGATTTTGTTCCCGGAATAAAAAAGAAAACAGAAACGCGTTTGGTTGCGTTTCTGTTCTTTTTTTTTTTTTTTCCCCTAACAAAATAAGAACAAAAAAAAACAACAATTTGTTGTTTCTTGTTCCAAAAACAAAATGAAGAAATGTTTATCTTCTCTCTTTCTTCTTCTTCTTCTTTTTTTTTCTTTTTTTCTTTTCTTCTTTTCTTCTTTTTTCGACCGGCCGTTGAGGGCCGGCGACCTTGCGGATCTGGGCGAGCTGAGCTCGCCCGGCCATGGCGAGGCTCGGCCTCGTCGTGGCCGGGCGAGGCTGCTCCCCCGTCGACCGAGATCGCCGGAGGCGGAGACCGGCCGAAAAAAAAAAAAAAAAAAGAAAGGAAAAAATGAAAAATAAAATAAAAATGTTTAAAAATTAAAAGAAACAAAAAAAGAATAAAATTTATCAAACGTGTTTCTATTCATTTTTTATTCCCTAACAAACGCTACCGGATGCGTTCTTTTGTTCAAAAATTGTTCATCGGAACAGAAACACTTTTTTTTTTTGTTTCTGTTCCCTGGAACAAAAAAAGAACAGAAACGTTACCATTCGCACCCTTAGTGTCCAAGTAAAAATTAAGAAATTAAATTTTAATAATAGAAAATATAGCGGTGAAATTGTAACACGCAATTTGGAACATCATGGGAATGGATAGGAGAGCGTTGCGCACCTTGTGGCCTTTCCGTGGTTCGCAATAGAAATGATGAAATCCGAAGGTTTAAAGATTGGCTTTTGTTCTCATTACTTGCTTCTTGGAAGGTTGATTTCCTCAATAAAATATTAAAATTGCTGGAAATCGCACGTAGTAGTACCCCACCATGTCTATTGTCAATTGCCATGCATGGGGTGTCTTTTGTGGAATTATTTGTTGATTGTTTTAAGCCTTCGTTTATTAAGAAATAAATCAAGAAAAAAAGTTCATAAGTTTGAATAGAGATAATTTCTCTTGTATCATGTATAATTGATATTCGAAAATTGAACTAATTCGAATTGAATACGCATAATAAGCACTCATTAACATGGGAATGACCGGATTACATCGACGGAGAAGTTTTGTCTCTCAATTCATCTTGTATTTGCTTAATTTCACTATTTTTCAGCGATTGTTTTCGCTCATTAATGTTTATATAATTATTATTGGTGTGCGTTTGATTTGGTTTATGATTCTACTTTCGACATATTTTACCCAAAAGTCTTGAGGTTAGTATAACAAGGAAAGAAACTGCTTATATGGATGGAACAAACACACGACACGAATATGATCTTTCCATTTTATATTTGAGCAATCTATCTGGGTTTGAACTCACGATTTAATTCATCTATAATATTTCATAGACTTAGAGTAATTAATTTAAAATTAGCTTTATGACATTAAAAGAAATGTGTTATTACTTACAAAACAAGTTTTTCTTACTCTATCACCACGTTTAGTTTATTAGAAGAAGGCATGTGGTTTTTGTCCAAATTAGGATCACTGACGACCTTTTAACTTTTTTCGAAAAAACTCGTCATGGAGACGGAGCTGGTCTAAAGTTAATAGAAGAGTCGATGGAATAATGGACCCGAATAAGACTTCCAATTATTTTTAATTTGCTAACACATGATGTTGTTGAAGGGAAATGGAAAAGAATTCTGGCTTTTTAAATTGAAAAAATAAAATAAAAATCCCAAACAATACCTACTGTTATATAGGTACTCTAAACTTTTCTTTTTTTGTCACCAAAATCCTCGAAATTGTATCCAAATAACACATCTAAACTCCATTAGGTTCAGTTAAAAATTGCCGTTACAGGGCTAAAGGGGTTTTGACGTGGCGCTAATGTGGCGCCATGTGAGTGGCACATCATAAAAAGATTAAAAATAAAACTAAAAACTAAAACAGAAAAAAATTGGAAATTAATGTTCATCGTCTTGCTCGACTAAAGCGCCTCCGCACTCGTCCATCCTTGCCCACTGTCGCCTGGACTCCTAGTAGCCTTCGTCGGCCCTTGCTTGACCCCTGTCAAATCTGGCCATGGCAGCCGTGAGCTTCGAGGATGGATTTGGGTTTGAAGCTTGGAGTTAGTATAGATAGCTCAAGTTATAGCGTCCAGTCACGACAAGCAGATTGTTGAAGAAAATTACTCAGCTTTCAGCCTTGCAATTATCAGATGCTTATGGAGAGACCCCTTCGATGCTGTTGAGCTTCTCACTTCGTTTATATCACGACGATCACATTGTCGATCAATTTACGGAGCTAGCCTCGCAATCGTCATGTCCTGGGTGAACATGACTTGGTTCGCTTATAAGCTCCTACCCATTAATTTAAGAAAACCAATTTTAATAATGAAAAACATAGCATAACAGGTAATGTTGATTATTTAAATGGACTGGCTCATCAATAGAGGACGATCTTCTATTTTTCTTTATGAAAAAACTGGGGATCAAAATAAATATATTCACTCATCTTGTCTTTAGTGTTTATTGCAAAATTAGAAATTTCAAAAGACATTATGAATTTTCTGTTCCAAGGTTTAAGTCGTTTAGATTAAGGGAAGTATTTCTAAACAGATGTCAAATTTTCGCCAACCAATTGATAAAAGATGAAAACCATGTAATTTAAGCAATCAAACGTTATGTTATAACACACAAGAGTTGGGCTTGTTTTAGCAAACATATAATTTTGCAGACATGAAGGCTCTAGGTCCGCAATAGAGATAGTGCAATCTGACGAAGTATGAACTTTTGTTAACTGATTTAAGCCTTCGTTCATTAAGAAATAAATCAAGAAAGTTTTGATAATTTTGAATACATTTACTTTTTCTTGAATCTTGTATGCTATTGAACTAGTTTCTATTAAATGTGTATAAGCATTTGTTAACATGGCCATAACCCAATTACATAAATGAAAAGTTTTATTACTCATTTCGTCTTGTGTTTGCTTGATTTTGTGATCTTCTCAATGATCTTGTTCATACATTGATGCTTATATAATTAATATCAATGCTTATTCGATTTGGTTTAGGATTATGCTTTCGACATGTTTTACTCGGAAATCTCGAGATTAGTGTAACAATAAAAGAAAGTGCTTGTATATATGGAGTAAAGACGTGGCATGAAAATGGTTTTCTAAATCCATATTTGGGTGGGTCTGAGCTCATAATTTACTTTGTCTATGGTATTTTATACACTTAGAGTTATTTATCTGAAGTAAACTTTTTCACCTTTAAGAAAACGTGTTACTCACGTACAAAATCAGTTAGTCTTGCCCAATCTGCAAGTTTGATTGATTGGAAAATTGTCAAGTTTTTGTCAAACAGGACTAATGACCATCTTTAACTTTTGTCACAAGGGTCATCTTGGAGATCGAGCTAGCCAAAGGCAAATAGAAGAGTCGATGTAGTAAAGGAGCCGAATAAGACTCGTAATGATCTTTATTTTGGCAACAACTTAAAAAGAATTCTAATTCTAATTTTATAAATTTAACAAGCATTTTCTTTTATTGTACTCAATATTGCTTATTAACGTTTATAACAAAAATGATTTTGGTGAAAGACCATATTATTGAGTGATTATTTTCATTTTAGGAGTACAAGAAATAGTTAATACTTATTTTCGCATAATTTATAAAATTAGCTTAATCCTGCTACCGACGATTATCTTTCAAGGCCAACAAAAAATTGGTCTATATCCATGAAATTTGTTACATTTAACTTTCCAAATAACATATTATTACCTCCTCAGAATTAACTTTATATGCATTTGAACTCATAAATTAATCAATGAATAATTTATAAATAGAGTATTTCGATATCTTATCAATGTTCTTAGTACTCCATTCACCAAATTTCTTTTCTTTTTATGCATTTATTTATTTATTAGTGAAAAATAAGAAATTAAGAGAGATTTTTCACGGTATGAAGCAGGACTAGACTATTCCGAACTTTGAAGTCTTTCAACGGGATAGAAACCTCTTGTTTATTAAAGGCATCATGTTTCGCAGATCTCTAGTAATAGAGGCGTTCCTCCTTCCTCTAGTTCCCACTCGAAACACTTGATCTTACTTGCACACAACTTGATGATCCTACCTGGACGGATAATCCCTCTTTGTTTCCCCGTTCCTTTTTGGAGTCTCCTCCTCCTACTCTTGCTACTTCCACCCCTGACTATCACCAAATTCAGGATTGGACCGTTGGAGAAAATTTCCTTATTTGTTTTGAAGCTAATAAAATGTTTCCATCAGTCTAGTCTGAAGACTTGCAGATTCTTTCATCAAAGTTTGAAGACTGCCATACCGCCAGACTCAAGATTTAAAGTCTGCCATCATTGACAGTTTCTAGATCATTGAAGAAGACTTATCGAGAATTGAGTATTTCTTTAAGGATTTGATTCGAGCGGCCAAAGAAGATCTCACGGTTGGAGATAGTATCTAAATATCTATTATTTGTATTGGAAATAATTTGAGTAATTCAGATCTGTTGATTAACGAAGTATACTTGGAAGGTTCTACTTATGGAAACCTAAATCCTGATTGTATGGGCAAGCATGATTGGTGGGCTATCTTCACATTCCTTAAGTAACTCGAGATCTCTCTAATTGATTTTGTCCAACGGGTAGATTGGAAGAACTCCTTTGAAAGGTGCCAACGGTTATGAAGGCATGGAGGAGTATATAAGGAGGATGCTCTAGTTATTCGAGTGTGTGCAAGATAGAGAAATTCAAGCTCATTATTCTTTGTTGATTCAATTGTTGTGCGAAAATTTGTACTCAAAAGACAGTTTAGATTCTTGTGAGACCTTGAGAAAGTGTAGCAGAGTCTCTACACTATGGAATCAAGGACGTGATATTGTAACGACTCTTTTGATTCATAGTGAAACCTACCTAGTGGGCTATCGGTGCAGGAGAGTGGACGTAGACTTAGATTAAGCCAAACCACTATAAACCTTGTGTTCTTATTCTCTTCCATGAACTTTTTACTTTGTTCGTAACTCTATTTAATTGTTAAAGTCTGATTCCTTCTACAAAGTCTATTGTCAACCAAATTCTAGTTAAAAGGAAAAGTTTTATACTATATTTTGCAAAATTTGCCTTTGCACCTATTCACCCCCATCTAGGTGCTCATATTAGCTCTTTCAATTGGTATCGAAACCTGTGTACTCATTTGAATTGAAGTGTTTTTACTTCATAATTAACAATCCATGACTAGTATGTTGGCTCCAAATTTGGTAAAAGGGCAAAACAACACTAGACCGCCTTATTTTGATGAAAATGATACAACATATGAAAAAATAAGATGAAGGCATTCTTAAGATCAAAAGATCCTATGGAATGAGATGTGGTAAACAAAAGAATTATTCTTAAAGCTACAACAGTCTCAGAAAGGGGAAAAGAAGCTATTGAGGCTAGCGTGATGACACAAGAAGAGATATCCAAAAGACAAGCTTTTGATGCAAAAAAAAAATCATTCCTTATATTGTGTATTATCTCTTACTGAATATAACAGAATATTTTCTTGTGAAATAGCTAAAGAAGTCTAGAATAGGCTACACATCACCTATGAAGGAAATGATCGAGTGAATGAAACCAGAATCAATATTCTACTTGGTCAATATGAAGCCTTCAAGATGAAACTAGGAGAAACTATCACTAACATGTTTAGTCGTTTTATAGAAATCATGAATGATATTGAATATCAAGGTCAACCAATCTTTGGACCCATGAAAGTTAACAAACTACTGCGTGAACTTTAAAAAGATTGGAATCACATAAAGACCTCAATAAGGGAGACACAAAGGATCATGAAACTCTCCGTTGACGAATTAGTTGGCACTTTTCAGTCTTATGAAGTGGAGCAAATCAATAAAGATGAAGATCCTAAAGGTAAAAAATCATTGCTTTAAAATATAATGATGATTATGATGTTATAGATTCTGAAGACAATAGGGATGATGAAGCTTGCTCTCATGATAAGAAAGTTCAGAAAACTGAACAAAAATGGAAGAAGATTCAATTGGAAGAAACAAAGCTCTCAAAAGGTTCAAAATAAATCAGCTGAGGATGATGAATCCAATAAAGATGTGATTTGTTTTGAATGTAAGAAAAATGGATACATCAAACCCAAATGTCCCTTGCTGAAGAAAAAGAAAGGAAAAACTAAGAAGTACAGAAATGCTCTCAAAGCAGAAACTTGGAGTGATACCGAATGTGAAAAAAGTGATGATGATTATGCTAATATTTATCTAATGGCATAATCAGAATTAGATTCAGACTTTGAGACAGACTTAGACTTAGACAGTAAAATCGAGGTGAGTAATTTAAAAATTCCTACTAAAGTCTCTAAATATATTGATGAACCGTGTCTTAGTCTTAAAACCTCTCTCAAGAGGATTTCTGAACTAAAAAGGGAAAATTCTACACTGAAGCAATAGGAGATTGTTTGGAAAGAAAAGTTCGAAAACTTAGATAAAAGTTTTATTACTCTAAAAGAAAATGCAAACTCTCTCTAAAAAAAAAATACATTTTTGAAAAATGATATTTCAAGCATTTCAAAAAGGTTTTCTATAGGATATGAGAAATTTGAAAAGATTCTTTCAGCTCAAAGACCTTATTTTAACAAATCAGGCTTGGGAATGACTGCTGAAACTATCCCTCTAATTGATTTTCCAAAAGTAAAGGAAAGGATCAAGCAAAGACCTACAAAAGACTTTTATAAAAAACATTTTCAAAAAGTTTTTGAAAAACCTGTTGATTGTAGTGCTCTTAAATGTTCTAAGTGCAAGAGCTCATAACATTTTGAGAAAGAATGTCCTATGGTTTGGAAACCTGTTAAGAAGGTTTGGGTAAAGACCATATATTGCACTAAGTCCATTGGACCCAAGAAAGTATGGGTACCAAAGAAAGCTTGAGAATCTTTTTTAAATACAGGTCACTATCAAGAACAAGGTCAAATGGTACTTGGATAGTAGATGCTCAAGACATATGACAAGAGACTCAAGTTGTTTCATAAAGTTTATGCAAGTTAATAGTGGAAAAGTTTCTTTGGAGGAAATAGCAAATGTAGAATTGTTGGATGCGGGATAGTAAATATTGGAAATCTCACAATCAACAATGTTTCCTTAGTGGAAGGACTCAACTACAACTTGCTAAGTATCAGCCAACTGTGCGACACAGGTTTCAAAATCAACTTTCAAGAAAGAATATGTTCAGGAACTAGTAAAGACTCCTCTCAGACTTTCACGGGGCGAAGACATGGGAATATCTATCTCTTGGATATCAAAACAGAAAAATCTCAATGTCTAATTTCAATTCATGAAGAAGCTAATCTTTGGCATAGAAAACTTGGCCACATCAACATGAAGCAAATAGCCAAGATCTTTACAAAGAAGCTTGTTCGTGGACTACCTAACCTGACATACCAAAAATCTGAATTATGCACACCATATGTGTTGGGAAAACAGGTTAGAAGTTCAATTAAACCAATAAATCAAGTTTTCATTAATCGTGTCCTGCAGCTCTTGCATATGGATCTATTTAGACCAACTAGAACCCAGGGCATTGGTGGTAAGAAATATTGCTCAGTAATAGTGGATGATTAATCACGATTCACTTGGGTATATTTCCTGGCAAGTAAGTTTGAAACATTTTCTTATTTCATAAAGTTTGCTAAGAAAGTACAGAATGAGAAATGGTATGTTATTTCAAGCATACGAATAGACCATGGAGGTGAGTTTGAAAATCAAAATTTTGCTCAATTTTGTGATGAATTTGGTTTTTAGCATGTATTCTCCTCTCTATACACTCCAGAACAGAATGGAGTTGTGGAAAGGAAGAATAGATTATTGCAAGAAATAGCTAGAACACTTTTAATTGAAAGCAACATTTTTTCTCATTTTTGGGCTGAAACAGTTTCTACAATATGTTATATTATTAATAGAGTCTTCTTAAGGCCTATTCTGGAGAAAACTCCCTGTAAGTTGTTCAAAGGAAAGAAGCCAATCGTTTTCTATTTTCATGTGTTTGGTTGCAAATGTTTTATATTGAAAAATATAAATGATCAGATTAGTAAGTTTGAAGAAAAATCAGACAAAGCATCTTCCTTGGATATTCAACCACCAGCAAAGCTTACAGAGTTTATAAGAAAAAAACTCAATCGGTGGAGGAATCGATGAATGTCAAATTTCAAGACCTTATACAAGATCAATTGATCCAGACTCAACTTGAAGAATCTGAACCTGCTCCAGAATTTACAAAGTCCAAATCCCCAGAAGCAGCTTAGACTTTAGAAGATCAACAACGAACGAATATTGAAGAATCAAATGAAGAAAAAGATCAGTTTGTCAGACCAACCAGCAACTGGAAGCACAAGTCCAGTCATCCCAAAGAACTCATTATTGGTGACATTGGTGAAAGGATTCATACAAGATCCAAAAGGCATGAAGAGTTTAGCGTCGTAGCTCTTATTTCTGAAATAGAACCCAAAAGCATAGAGGAAGCTTGATCTAATGAAAGTTGGATTGAAGCTATGCAAGAAGAACTCAGACAGTTCAAAATTGACGATGTCTGGGAACTGACTCCTAAACCAAAAAGTAAATCTATTATTAGAGCTAAATGGGTTTTCAGGAACAAGATGGATGAAAAATGAAAAGTTATAAGGAACAAAGTAAGACTCGTGGCCAAAGGATATACGCAAGAAGAAGGGATAGACTATGATGAGACTTACGCACCAGTAGCAAGATTAGAAGCAATTAGATTACTACTTGCTTTTGCTTGTTATAAGAATTTCAGGTTATTCTAAATAGACGTCAAAAGTGCATTCCTAAATGGATTTATCCAAGAGGAAGTCTATGTGGAACAACCTCCCGGTTTTGAAGACCTAAGGAAACCAGAATCTGTATTCAGACTAAAAAAGATGCTATATGGTTTAAAGCAAGCACCTCGAGCTTGGTACGACATGTTAAGTAAGTTTTTAATCCAAAATGGCTTTGTTAAAGGTAAAATAGACACTACATTGTTTATCAAAAGAGAAAGTAAAAACTTCTTACTTGTTCAAATCTATGTTGATGATATTATTTTTAGATCACCTAATGAAAATATGTACAAGAAATTCTCTAAGTCTATACAAGATGAATTTGAGATGAGCATGATGGGTGAACTATCATTCTTTCTCGGACTACAAATAAAACAATTGAAGGAAGGGACCTTCATTCACCAAGAAAAATATGCTAAAGAACTTGTTAAAAAGTTTGGTTTGAAGAATTGCAAAAAGATTGATATATAGATGTCAAGTTCCTCGAAGCTGGACAAAGATGAAGGAGGAAAGAAAGTTGACCAGAAGCTGTACAGGAGTATCATTGGTTCACTTCTTTATCTTACTGCTTCTAGACCTGACATTTTGTTTAGTATTTACATTTGTGCAAGATTTCAATAAGATCCCAAGGAATCTCATCTAAGCGCTGCAAAACACATCATCAAATGCGTTGCAACAACCTCTAATTTGGGTCTCTGGTATCCTAAAGAAGGAGACTTTACTCTCCTTGGATACTTAGATGCAGATCTAGTAGGATGCAGAGTTGATAGAAAGAGCACATTGGGCACTTGTCAATTACTTGGTAACAGGACTGTATCTTGGTTTTCAAGAAAGCAAAATATTGTAGCTCTTTCAATAGCAAAAGCAGAATATGTGGCTCTTGGAAGGTGTTGTTCTCAAATCTTATGGATAAAACAACAGTTAAGAGACTTTGGAATCGAAGATTCATGCACTGAAATCAAATGTGACAACACCAGCGCGATTAATCTCACTAAGAATCTAATTCTTCATTCAAGAGCAAAGCATATAGAAATTCAACATCATTTTATTAGAGACCATGTTCAAAATGGAGAAGTCTTGATTCAATTCATTGACTCAAAGAATCAACTGGTAGACATATTTACAAAACCTCTGGAGAAAAGTCATTTTGAGTCTATTCGTTCCAAACTTAATATCTTAAAGTCTGAAGAAGTTCAAACTCAGGGATAAAAGTCTAAAGATACTCAGACTTAGAAGATCAAGAATCACGATTGTAAGTTATTTTGATTTTAGAAACTTATTGTTTGGAGAAAATCTCGAAAAGGTACGAATGCCTATTAATATGCAATTGATTGATGTTATCTTTCCAAATTTTGTAATTACAGTAATCATTCCTTTTTGAAAAAGAAGTTATTTATTTTACAGTTATTTATTTTCAAAAAAGCAATTATTTTTGAAAAGGCATTTTCTATTTTTCCTTTTACGGCGATCTGTATACCCTGTTTTGATTGCTTTATATACTGTTTGTCTTCTTTTGTTTTACTCTCAAACCCTAAAAGCACAGACCATCACCTTCTCACTTTTTACTCCCTATTTTAATCCTCAAAGTTTTCATCTTTCTCGTGAATCGAGTTTGGAATCTCTCAAAGACTGTGATAATGTCTTTCCAAAGAAAGTCTTCAAGGATTGCAAGAAGGGGACCACCATGCATGAGGGTCATACGCATTTTGACCTTATAAAGGAAGAAGAATCTCCAAGACAGCAATAGAATCCACAACATTCTCAATCGCATCGTTCTCCTCGAGCTAGACCACAGGATGTTCATCAACAAGCGGAGGAAGATATTATTGAAGATGCAGAACCTGTAAAAACTCAAAAGCCTACCTTTACCTTTAAACTCTACTCTGCCTTGAAGAAGGGAGGCACTCCCTTGAACTTTATTGATGAATTTTTGAAAGAGAAAAGGTATCGAAATGAAACCCACTTTTTGCGAAGGATGGAACGTTTGGGAGTTGCTCCTGCGGGCTTGGTAGAAAGAGCCTTTGCGAATATCCCAAGTGATCCACGCGTTGGAGGACTTAGTTAACCTGATGGAAATGATGATGAGAATATGTTCACTCATTTTTAGCCTAGAATGGGTGTTTTGGCGAATATTTGAAGCAAAATGATAGATTTGTTTCGTTCTGAGGAACATAAGCGACTTTACTCTAAGTTGCTGAGGTAAGGGGTGATGAACCCAAGAAGTATGGACTTTGATTTTCTTGATTCTCTAAATGTGAAGTTGCAAGAGAAATTCACCTTGCTTCAACTTGAACAATTTTTTTTATGAGACAACATTGGCTCATCCAGAACTTATTGCGTATTTCTACTCTAATTTAAGCTTTTTGGATGTGAATAGATTCTCTTTCAATGTTAGAGACCAGGACTATGTAGTTGATATGGACACTCTGGCTGATGTGATTGGAGTAGAGAGAGGGGTGTTCCAATCAATTAGTGTGTCTATTGGTCATGCGACTGTAGAGCTTGTTCGGGATAAAATGGCTAAAGGATGAATTTCATACTTGAGGATGAATGCCTCAACTGTCTTGCTTCACAAGATTGTGATCAACTGTCTTAAACCCAAATCGACTTCAAAGACTAACGTTTCAAATTCAGAAGCAGAGCTAATGTATGCTATCAATGCTAACAAAAAGTTCTCTCTGCCACACATTATCATGTTTCACATGTATAGATCGATGGTGAAGGATAATGGCCAACTTCCTTATTTAGCTCTTGTTACTCAGTTATTCAGACATTTTCATATTCAGCCTCCCAAAATCTTATGTGTTCGAACGTGTGATCAAATGGTGGTGGGACTGAAGATGGTTTCCAAAATGCGTTTGAAGGAGCTGAACAAGGCTTTGGAGCAATTTAAGGAGAAAACCCTTGTCAAGACTAGACAAGACTCTATGATGGCAAAACGGAAAGGTAAGGAGCTGATGACAGCTCCATCCAAGAAAAGGAGAACATTTATCTTGGAAGATGAAGAAGATGAGGATGATGTTACCATTTCTGCTCTTGCCTTAAAAAACCTTCAACATTTTGTTCCAGAGTCTTAGGAGAGCGAAAATCAAGCCAGAGAAGATGCAGAGCAGAGAAGTGAAGAAAGGGAAGCGATAAGGAAAGCAACAGAGGAAGAAAGAACTGCAGAAGAAGAGGAAAGAGGAGAATAGGAGCATAATGTCACTAAAGACGAAACAGAGCATGAAGAGTATTTCTCTCCACTGGAAGGCACTGAAATAGGGAGAGCTGCTGAGAAAAGAGGGACTTCTTCAATTGCCTTTACTAGTGATGACGTTAGTCATTCTCCTGCTGATCCAGAAGAAGTATATGCCTCTCAATTTCTTGAAGAAGGTCATGAGGTTTCATCTCCAAATTTGGGTGCTCATACTAACATGCCATCATCTGTTAATACTCCTCAAACTGACCATGCTGAAGCAAGCACTCAGACTGACAGCACAGCAGACTTTCGAAGGTTGCTTGATGTTCTTTTGGAGATGCGAGGCCAAATTTATGCCTTGGGATACGAAGTTCAGAATATGTGGAATGCTAGTCAAGACTCTTCAGTTTCTTTGCACAATCAAATTCAGGCCCTTAATCTTCAAATTCAAGCAACTGCTAAGGGTGAAGAAGTAGACAAACTAAAGGAAGACTTGAGAAAGCTGGAGGAGACTGTCAAGTTGATGGGAGATTTCTAGCTTGTTTGCGTTCCAAAGCAATCTTAATTCTATTCAAATCTCTATTTCTTCTCTACCTTTTTAATGCTGACAAAAAGGGGGAAAATGTTGGTGTAGATCAGATTTGCAGATTTGACTTTTGTTTGACTTTACTTTGACTTTATTTTTGTTTGGTTGTGATTGGCTTGGACTATGTTTTGATGGTTTAGACTACTATGTTTTGATCACTTAATGCTTGCAGTATCTTAAGCATCGTTGATATTCTCATGGCAAAGATAGTTGTTTTTACTTTGATTTAACTTTTGTTTGACTTTACTTTGACTTTACTTTTGTTTGGTTGTGACTGGCTTGGACTATGTTTTGATGGTTTAGACTGCTGTGTTTTAATCACTTAATACTTGTAGTATCTTAAGCATCGTTGATATTCTCATGGCAAAGATAGTTGTTTTTACAGGACTAACTCATTTCCTGTGGATGTAGATTCGATACTATCTCTATTCTAATCCATTTATCTTTTATGAGATATCTTTGCTTGAGTATTGTCTTACAGGTTAAAAGTATTCAAATATGCAGGAAAGTTTTGTCACCATAAAAAATGGGGAGATTGTTGGAGAAAACTTCCTTTTTTTTTTAAGCTGACAAAATGTTTCCATCAGTCTAGTTTGAAGACTTGCAGACTCTTTCGTCAAAGTTGAGTGCGGGACACCTGGAGTGCCATAACTTGGCACGCCGGGACACTTAAGTGCCATAACTTTAAAATGGTACACTTAAGTGCCATCATCGGAGTAAAATGGGACACTTAAGTGCTAATCCGACCAAAAACCGGTCAAAATGCAGACGTGGCATTTTCCGGCGACTTGCTTAACTGATGTGGCAATTTTTTTTTAAAAAAAAAGCACACGTGGAGGAGCAAAACGACGTCGCCTCATCCACTGTGCATTTGGCCAAACTAAACGACGTCGTTTTTCCTGAGTGTTAAACGACCTCGTTTGGTTTATTTGGATTTGAACATTTCGTCAATTCACACTGGGTCTGATGTCCTCTCCATCCATCGCCGTTCACAGCTCGCCGTTCGCAGGTGATCGCTCGCCGTTGTCGCTCGCCTTTGTCGCTCGCCGTCGTCGCTCGCCGGCGTCGAGCGCCATCATCGCTCGCCGTCGTCGATTTGCTCAGGTTTTTTATCTTTTTCCTCTCCCCTGTGGTGAAATTAGGGCTCCGACTCGTTTATTAGGGCTTGGACTTCAAATTTGGGGGTCGGCTGGGAAAGGTCAGGCTTGATGTGAGATTCATGGCTGAGATGTAGTGCTACAATCCTATTGGGGGTTCGAATTGACAGTTTAGGAGCGGCATTGAAATATAGGCTCGGTGTAGGGCTGGGCGGGGGAAAATTAGGGCTCAATGTAGGGCTCGACGTCGCCTCATCCACTGTGATGTGTGATTCATTCGGGTGTTGAATTGTGATGTGCGAAAGTAATTTGTAGTGGTCGGATGTGAAATTTGTGATGATTGGTGATTGTTAGGGTTCAGAGTATTGGACTTTGCACATGTTCGAATCGAAGGTTGTGGGGATGGGGACTTCTGGATTTTTTTTTTTAATAAATTGCATTGTTGAGGACGCTGAGGAATCTCTCCTCTCCATATTTTAAAGAAATGCGACGGCATAATCAAAGCGGTTGTCGGGTCCCATCTTTATTTTTATTTGTCCTTGTCCCGAGGCCTCTTGTTTTCAAGCTGCAATGTCGTCGACCGCATCTTCCCTCTCTCTTCTTCTTTTCTTTTCTTTTCTTTAATAAAGAGTGTAGGGACCTCCACTTGCAATTGTCTGTTCTTTGTGAATGTGGTCCCAAAAGTTAATTGTATATTTGTCCTCTTTTGTTGCAAAAATGGCGCATAAAGACTATGTTGCTGTCATCGTTTACTACGGTGGAGATTTTGTGATTGGGGAGGATGAGTGGGAGTATGAGGGGGGGAATGAGGGTACTATCTTTGTAGATATAAAGAAGGCATCTTATATTGGATTTGTTAGGGATATAGTGACATTTTTGCCTTGTAGAGTACAAAAGTTCTTTGTCTTTGTGTTCTGGGAAAGGCTTGAGAGATGGTTTGAGAGTTTTGGAAGATGATAATGGTTTTAGGGATGTCTTATATCATTATCTTCATGGCGAAGAGGCGAAAGTGTTTGTTGAAAACAATAGTGACGACGAAGATGATGACAGAGATACCACTCAAGTAGGAGAAGGAGGAGATGAAGTAGGTCATGATGGACGGGATGGGGAGGAGATGGGCGCAAATGCTGTTCACCGGAGCGATTGTGACATGGGTGATGTCACCATCACTGAATTAGATTGGGAAGTAGCTGAATCCGTGACGGTGATGATGACGATGACGATGAAGGGTTGGCGGCTGAAGCTGAAAATTTGTTAATCTTAAGTGACGCCGACGATGAGGAGCTTACACGGTCAAGGAAAAAACAAAGGGACTTCTTGTCGATAGATTTGCAACTTTGCATTTAACTGTTCATCCAAAAGACGAAGGCCCCGCAGATGTTGGTGTTGCTGGTCGGGTCCCGGAGACAGATTATGAAGAAAGCATCGACACCGCAACTACCCAGGATGAAGTTGAAGAAGATCAACGAGCTGTGCGTAGAAGGAAAAGTAAGTTTCCTTTCTATGATCCATCGTTGCGTCTCCTACTTTGTCAGTAGGTATGAAATTCCATGATGCGATACAATTTAGGGAAGCTATCTTGAGTTCTTCCATTGCTGCACAAAGAAATATTGATTTCATTAGAAATACCAAGAAATTTGTAAGAGCTAGGTGTTCGCAGCAAAACTGTCCATGGAAGATTTACGGTGCGTTTGTTAAGAAGAGTGAGTCTTTTCAGATTAGAGCCTACCAAGAGAAACACACTTGTTCCATTAATTTTCAAAACAAAAGGGTAACAAGTGCATGGTTGGCCAAGCACTTCTTCGATGTGATCAAGGTGATGCCCAACTTGAAACTTGCTAACTTTAGGATGCTGGTGAAGGAGCGTGTAGGCATCAATGTATCTAGGAATCAGTGCAAAAGAGCAAAGCAAAAGGTGATAAAGGTACTTATTGGTCAAGTATGCTAAGGAATATGGGCAGGTGTGGGAGTATGCTTGGGAGTATAGGCTGCAAAACCCTACAAGTAGAGTGTATGTAGAGGTGATTGAGAGACCGCTTCCTGATCATGGGACCAAGTTCGATAAGTTCTATGTGTGCTTTGATGCATGCGACGAGGATTTTTAGCTGGTTGTAGACGGATTATAGGATTGGATGGCTGTTTCTTGAAGGGCTTGTGCAAGGGAGAATTATTGGCAGCGATTGGAAGAGATGCGAATAACCAAATGTTCCCACTAGCTTGGGCTATTGTAAAGATTGAGAACAAGGACAATTGGTCCTGGTTCTTGAAAAATCTGATGGCTGACTTGGAGATAACAAACGGGGAAGGGTGGGCATTCACGAGCGACCAACGAAGGTAATGCTTAGTTTTTGAAAAATTTAGTCAATAGTTTGCTTTGCTTTGTAATATGAACATGTAATTTGCTATAGTCTTTCTTACTTTGAATTATTACAGGGATTGGTTTCGACAGTGGCGTAGTTGTTGCCCCCTGCTGAATATTGAATGTGTGCGCGGCACATATACGAAATTTAGGCAAAGACCTACAAAGGGGATAAGCTACAGTTGCAATTTTGGCAATTAGCAAAGAGTGCAAACATGGTTGACTTTAGGATAGCCAAAGAAGGACTGCTTCAATTGACAAAGGAAGGTTGTGCTACCCTATTTCAACTAGAACCGAAGCATTGGTGCGGGGCATTCTTCGGAGGAGTTCAAGTGCGATAACGTCGACAACAACATTTGTGAAGTATTTAATGCGAAGATAATAGATGCCAAATGCAAACCAGTCATCTCAATGCTTGAAGATATACGAGTTGCGGTTATGACTCGGCTGCGAGAAACAAAGAGATGAGGCTGCAAAGTGGACAAGACAATATGGTCCTAGGATTGTGAAGAAATTGGATGAGAACTTGGCTGCAAGTACGCATTGTCATCCCATTTGGAATGGAGATGACAGATATGAGATAATGAAGGGTGCGAGATAAGTATGTTGTCAATCTAGGAAGTAGGAAGTGTTCATGTAGAGCATGGCAAGTAAGTGGAATTCCATGTGCACATGCCATATGTGCCATCCAGTTGAAGGGCGACAATACATATGATTACATCGATGATTGGTACCATAAATCAAAATATCTTGCTTCCTATCAGTTCATGATGCAGCCAATTAGAAGTAGCAAGTTTTGGGAGCCCACGGATCATGAAGCACCTCAACCTTTGCCACTGAAGAAGACAATTGGAAGGACAAAACGAAGACGAAGAATGGCGGAGGGAGGGAGAGGTCTCGGGTCAGCAAAGAATGGGCAGGCAGGGTGCAAAGATCACGTGCTCTTATTGTCGCCTAACAAGCCACAATATTAAAGGTTGTCAATTGAGGAAGCAACAACGGTTGAGGCAAGGTGAAGGGCCTGCGAAGAGACAGGTTGGAGAAATGCACACGGGGGCCAAGTGAGTCGACTGTTCGTCGGTCAACAAGTAGAACCCCGGTAAGTCATGAAATTTATTTTATGTTTATGTTGCTTTGTCATTTATCATAAAAATGTACATAATATCCTATTTGGCCTTGTATGTAATGTGTTTGTTAGGTTACAAGAAGAACCTCAATAAGTCATGAAACTAAACAGCTTGTTCGAAGAAGGCAAGGTAGAACACACCGGAGTGAAGGATTGGCCCAAGCGGCATCACGGCCGGTGCGATCGGATTCTTCAACATCGAAAGAAATACCCGAGTGCTAAATTCAACCAATTTGTATTCAGTTTTTATTATTATATGTCTCGATATTATATTTATGGTATCTTTTGGCCTCTTTCTCGGTTCGAAGAAAGCAAGTTCGAACCGAATCGCGCAACGAAGGGCCATCACGGGAGCCACCTCAAGGATCATCACGGGAGCCACCGGAAGAATCACTTTGGAAGGGGCACCACAAGTACCACCACCAAGGTACCACCGAAGGCCCAACGGAAGGAGGTGTCACGAAGTTGAAGGGCTACACGAAGGACAACTAGAACAAGGTCGGGTGAAGGGGGGTGCACAAAGGCCATCTAGAAGACGCCCGGACAATTGGTCGAAGAAGCCCCTTGTAGTTAAAGGGCCCAAGAAAGCGGGAAAAAGGGGCAACAAATCACAAGTTCCTGAAAGTGACGCCCCTATTCAAACAAGAGGGGCACTTGGGAAGAGGTTAAGACAATATGGCTATGGCCTTTATACGAGATGAGCGTCTTGGAACAGTCGTTCTCAATGTAAGTTTTATTGGCTGCATTTAATTTAATTTATGCTGTAGATTTTTGCTAACAATTTATTATTTTTTTGTAGCACTGGGAGAAGTTCGAAGTTCTTATCTCGGCCCAACTCAAGAATCGACGGCTGCACCAACAAAAAAGAAAACATCAACATCAACGTGCCAACAAAAAATAAGAGAAAGAACCCGGCTCCGGCTCCGGCTCCGGCTCCGGCTCCCGGCTCCGGCTCCTTTTGATTCAATTCGGCCTAGGACATTTGCAGCTCCATCGAGTCGGTGGATACCGAGAAGGTTGAAGAAGAAGTTGCACGTCCGGTTAGAAAGAGTGCCGAGAATTATGAATCAAGTGAAAGGCCCATCGAAAGGAGGACGAACATGGGGTGTCGTGCATATTGATTGATGAGATGAGATGTGATATTTGTGGAGCTTAGGAGTAAAAACAGTTATGTAAACGATGATGTTGTCGTGCATATAGAAAGTCTCTGGATGGTTATCTTTTGTTTTGAAACTTTTCTTTAGTTTGTCATTCATTAATGTTGTCAGACTTAGACTTGATGAAATATCAATGAAATGATCTTGTGCTTTGCTTGTCAATTTATGTTGTTGTTTATCATGGAATGATTCCGCTTTTACTTGTTGTTTTGCTTTTGTTGGTGTTCGTGGTGATAGGCTGGAGTCTTTGTGTATCTCGGTGATGGTGGATGGTGATGTTTGCTGGTAGTCGGTTTGTTCTTGGGGTGCTAATGTGGTGGCTGGAGTGCTTTGGTGTGGCTGGTGGTGATGCCTGGTGATTATTGGTTTGTGGTGGGGGTTATAGGCTTAAGCGGTGCACCTACACTGGTACAAGTGTGCGGTTGCACATCTTACACCATGTGTATCTTGGTGCAAACTAGTGCAAGGCTCGGCTTGCACTAGTATCTTCTTGTGCAGCAACACCACCAGCATTGTGGTGGCGCTCCGGCCTAGTGTGTAGTGTGGCTAGTGGTGATGGTTGGTGGTGTCGCCGGTCTTTGGTGGCTGGCGCAATTTTCACAGAAAACCCACAAAAAATTGGCACTTAACTGATCCTATTCTAAAAAAACTTGGCACTTAACTGTTCACTTTTAACTACTAGTGACACTTAACCGATCACTTTAACAATAACTTGACACTTAAGTGATCCTTTTTTCATCGCGACTAGCACTTACGTGATTACTAAATACAACTTATGGCACTCGGGTAATCATTCATGTTTGTCTTGTGTATATGTTGCTCGCATCAAAACGAGAGAAGATGATTACGCATCAAAACAGAGAAGATGATGGTAAACTTATGGCAAGTCCATATGACAGCACAAACAACAACAAAGCAACAATGATCTTGTTCCACAACAACACCATTTTTAACTATGGCAGTCGGAGAAACTTTTTCTCATTTTCAAGTACTTTACATTTCATCATAAAGTACAATAGACAGCAAAACAACACCATAATACACGCTTGGTAACACTTTCGTTCAATTTTCATCATTGGAACTTCATTCTTGAAAGGTTTAGTTGAAGATGCTTGAGCGTGCATTGAGACTTCATTCTTCAAAAGTTTAACTGAAGACACTTGAGCTTGCATTGAGTCAACATCGTCCAAGTCGTCCACGAACACGGATGGAGATTGCTGTCTTTTATGAAGTAGATCCAATATCACCTCGTGGCTCGGTCGTAGAGAACTTCTCATCGATCCATTTGAAGTATTTGCACTTCGACGCTTCTTTATATCGGGCGCATCCATAAAATCTTCTCCCGGATTGATTTGAGTCCACGATGTTCTTTTTGGACTCGGTAACCCACAAAAACAGAAACACTAGCCTTCTCCTTCGCTTCGGTGAGAGGGAATTGATGCGCTACTGCAAGTCCTGCTCTCCATTTCCAAGATTCGACGAAGGAATTTTGGGGAAATGAAAATTAGGGTTCGAGACTTCAATTCGAGCACTTCAATAGGGATTTTGGCCGATTTAGGGTTTTAGATTTGGGGCATTTGGGGAGACGACGTCGTTTTTGGAAGATTTGTGGCTTTTATTATGCATACGACGTCGTTTCTGGTGAGTGAGGGCCGACTCAGCTCTCCGGCGAGCCACGTACGCAAAAAATAGTAATAAAATATTGCCACGTAGGATTTCCGGCAAGGGTCGCGGAGGTGGCACTAAGTGTCCCACTCGAAAAAAAAAGTGGCACTTAAGTGTACCATTTTGAAGTTATGGCACCTAAGTGTCCCGGCGTGCCAAGTTATGGCACTTGTGGTGTTCTTCTACCGTCAAAGTTTGAAGATTGCCAGACCGCCAAACTCAAGATTTAAAATCTATCCTAATTGATAGTTTCTAGACCGTTGAAGAAGACTTATTCAGAATTAAGTATTTCTTTAAGGATTTGATTCGAGCGGCCAAAGAAGATCTCACGGCTGGAGATAGCATCTAAAGATCTATTATTCGTATTGGAAATAATTCGAGTAATTCGGATTTGTTGATTAGCAAAGTATATTTGGAAGATTCTACTTATGGAAACCTAAATCCTGATTGTATGGGTGAGCATGATTGGTGGGTTATCTTCACATTCCTTAAGTAACTTGAGATCTCTCTAATTGATTATGTCCAACGGGTAGATTGGAAGAACTCTTTTGGAAGGTGTCAACAGTTATGGAGGCATGGAGAAGTATATAAAGAGGATGCTCTAGTTATTCGAGTGTGTGCAAGATAGAGAAATTCCAAAGTCTGAAGCTTTTTGTTCTTTGTTGATTCAATTGTTGTGCAAAAATTTGTACTCAAAAGAGAGTTTAGATTCTTGTGAGACCTTAAGGAAGTGTAGCAGAGTCTCTACACTGTGGAATCAAGGACGTGATACTGTAACGACTCTTTTGATTCATAGTGAAATCCAGCCAGTGGGCTGTTGGTGCAGGAGAGTGGACGTAGGCTTGGATTGCCGAACCACTATAAACCTTGTGTTCTTATTCTCTTCCCTGAACTTTTTACTTTGTTCATAACTCTATTTAATTGTTAAATTCTGATTCCTTCTGCAAAGTCTATTGGCAACCAAACTCTAGTTAAAAGGAAAATTTTTATATTATATTTTGCAAAATTTGCCTTTGCACCTATTCACCTCCCTCTAGGTGCTCATACTAGCTCTTTCATGGATCTTCATCAGTCAGTGTTCCCACCGTATGGACCCTCGGCAAACTTTACGACTTCAATATAACCTCTCTCAATGCCAGTCTCAAGGTTATGCTTTCCAGGCTAAACTCAGGACCAAGTTTCTTATGTGGCTTCATGTGCCATGATGGCAATAGCTGCTATTTTCAGCTACTTATTTTCCAACCGACACAAGACATTGAAAACATCAATCCCTGGATAGTGTGGACCCGTGCCGAACCCATGAACGACACTGCACAAATGTGGCTCACCCAGGAGGGTGATTTAGTTTTACTCCATGCCAATGGAAGAAAATTTTGGTCCATTAATACCACTGGCATGTCAACCGTAGGCTTAAACTTGATTGAAGTTGGAAATCTTCTACTCTATGACAGAAATGATGCCATCATTTGGTAGTCTTTCGATCACCTTGCAAACGCAATTCTTCCTAGATAGGAGCTAAGTCCCGGCACGAAACTAACGGTGACATCAAGTGTGCCGGATGGAATAGTGCGGATCTACATGTTCACCACTGATGATCAGATAGGCTTTGTCGCATCTGTAAGGGCAGCCAATTCTCCGCAAATTTACTATAGAATGAGCAATGTAAGAAGAATGAAGAGCGGCAGTGGACAGGTTGGAGCACTATACAATAATGGAACCTTCGATGAGCTTAAATTGCCCTTAAAATCCTCAGGTCAGTTAGTTTGTCTAGAGGACAAATGGACATTTGAAGCGTTATGTTTATGATGAACTCTCCTACTATTAGAAGGCGACAGATCTTTTTGAGGATTTATTTGGAGGTTGCAGTTGCCATTCATGTGTGGCAGTTATGGCATTTGTTCATTGGGCCATCAGAGTGGGTATCCCAGAGGAACAAAGCAAATTGAAATGGATCGATCTTCCGGCTGCAAACCAAGCTCACCTATCTCTTGTGATTCGCTCAATAACACTTTCGAAGCTGTCGATAATGTCAACTTCTTCGCTTTGAGGAAAGATTATAATAGTGCGGACATCTCAAACACAACTGCAGAGAGTTGCAAAGAAGCATGAGGAAAGGATGCTCATGCACAATAACACTATTTCGTAATCAAACCATTACTTCTGGTGGAGATTGCTATTTATTATCATATTCATTTTCCCTTATGGACGATTGGGCCTCTTCCACCATAGCATTTATCAAGGTCAACAATGGTTTAAACATAACAAGAACCTTATCAAACTTTCAAAAATAGAGAAGGGGACGAATAGTGTTAATACTAGGGACGATTGTTGGAGCGGATTTGATGTTCTTGGTAAGCCTATTTGGGATTTATATATTAAGAAAGGTGAGAAGAAATGATGTCGAGGATGATGATCTAGACTTATCAATGCTTTCAGATAACGAGATTCCTTTATGACAACTTGAAGGCCATGACAGGAGATTTCAGCATCAAGCTAGGGAAAGGAGGATTTGGCTCGGTGTTTCTAGGAACTTTACCAAGCGGCGTTAGGATTTCAGTCAAGCACCTTAATGGTTTTGGTCAAATAAAGAAGTCATTCTCGGCCAAGGCCGGAACTATTGGCTGAGGCAGACAGAATCACTTTGCCCTTTTGAACCAGACACAGACATAAAGTTGACAATGGCAATAGCAAATACCACATACTTACTCCCTCGAGCTTATATCCATAGCATTCTGACAAGGCTTCGAACGCAAAAGCTATAAAATTTAAGACCACAAATGCGAAATGAGCAACCAAAGCATTGTCAGAATCGGCCGTCTGTTAGATGTTTATATAATTCTTAATGCGGAAATTCATAACAAATCAAGGATCTCTGATCTTCATGATTCTCACAAATATATGAAGACATACCTTTATCCATAGCGCTACGCTTGATAATGATTGTTGTAGAAAACCCAATGATCTCGAACCAAAAGAAGAAATCCGATTTCTCTCCCTTAACCTACTAAACATTAATGTATTCAATTGATGGAGGAGAGAATACCAAACTTCTTTTTGTTATTGTTGTTCGTATGTGGGTGGAGAGAGGACCAGAATATATTTATACGTTCATTGAAAATGTGCATTCCATCAAAGCAATATACCCTTTCGTTTATTAAAGTCGTACCTTCTCGTGACCAATAATTAATTATAGCATTTCAATAATTATTAAACCATATAATAAATCACATAATATGGGCCACAATAATTTTTACATTCTCCCACTTGGCCCATATGATGTTCCTTTCATGGTTTAATAAAGACTATAATGTGCATAATAAGATTATGCTATAAAATTTTATTAAATTGGCAATCACATAATAATCACAATTAAGTAAAGAAAACTAATATGAGTCATAGTGGTTGTATGTCATTAATCGACATAGTCCCTTCTATGTACTACAATTATAGCACTTTGCTTAACATGATTCATAAATGAGAAGTACAGTAATAGTCAAACCATAATGTTTCTTTAGAAACTATCCCGTTTAACATTCATCTATTTCCATAATGTATATTAAATAGAAAACATGAAATATCAGAAACACGTAAGTGAGCTCAAAGTGTCAAATACATAAACTTAATACAAACATAATACAAACATTAATGACGTCCAATAATGCCCATCTTTTCAACATGCTCATTAAATATTTTGGGCGGCAGTCCTTTTGTTAAGGGATCTGCTATCATAAGATCGGTGCTAATGTGCTCAATTAACACCATTTGTTTCTGAACTTCTTCTTTGACAGACAAGTATTTGATCTCCATGTGCTTAGCACCCTTAGAATACTTGTCGTTCTTAGAGAAGAAAACTGCTGTAGAGTTATCACAATAAATTTTCAGCGGCTTGGCAATACTGTCGACAATCACAAGTCCTGAAAGAAAATTCCGCAGCCATAATCCATGAATTGTAGCCTCAAAGCATGTCACAAATTCAGCTTCCATAGTGGATGCAGCAATAACTGATTGCTTTGCACTCTTCCATGAAATTGCCCCTCCAGTCAGAAGAAACAAGTAACCAAACGTTGATTTTCTTGTATCGGCACATCCGGCTAAGTCTGAATCTGAATATCCAATCACCTCGAGATGATCAGATCTTTTATAAGTGAGCATATGATTCTTCGTTCCTTGCAAGTATCTAAGAACTTTCTTTGCAGCTTTCCAATGATCCATTCCAGGATTACTTTGATACTTGCCCAGCATTCCGACAGCAAAACTGATGTCTGGTCTGGTGCAAGTTTGTGCATACATTAAGCTCCCCACAATAAATGCATAAGGAATATTATTCATTTGTTCTCGTTTCAATTCACTTTTCGGACATTGCATAAGGCTAAATTTATCACATTTCTGAATTGGAACTATTCCCGCTGAACATTTACTCATATTAAATCTCTTTAAAATTTTCTCAATGTAAGCTTTCTAAGACAATCCTAATAATCCTTATGATCTATCACGGAATATTTCTATTCCTATCACATATGTTGCCTCTCCCATATCCTTCATTTTAAAATTTTTAGAGAGAAACTTCTTGGTTTCATGTAACAAACCAAGATCATTAGCATCAAGCAAAATATCATCAACATACAGAACTAGAAAAATAAACTTACTCCCACTAATCTTCATATATGTATACCAATCAACGGTGTTTTCCTTAAATCCAAATGAAGCTATGGTATCGTTAAATTTAAGATACCATTGTCGGGAAGCTTGTTTAAGTCCATATATTGACTTCTTTAATTTACACACCATGTGTTCCTTTCCTTTAACTGAAAAACCTTCGGGTTGGTCCATATAAACCTCTTCCTCTAAATTCCCATTAAGAAAAGCGGTTTTAACATCCATTTGGTGTAACTCCAAGTCATAATGAGCCACCAAAGCCATAATAATTCTAAATGAGTTGTTGACACCTAATTTTGGAAAAATAAAATTGCATTATGAAAAGAAAAAATAAAAATGGGGAAAATTGATTTGATTGAATTATGCAAGGAAATATGGAATTCTGATGGATGTCCGGATTTTGTTAAATGCAGCAACAATTTTAAAATCAGGTGAACAAATGGCAATGATTTTGATAAAATGGAAGGAATCGATGCAAAATCGAGCCGATTGCGAAATCATGCTCCGATTTGCATCCATGATTTAATGCAACAGAAGATGGAAGTTTAAAATTTTCCATAGAAAGCGGCCGATCGAAACCACTATAAAAGGGGTTGACCTGCACAGTATTCGTGGGTGCGAAAAAAAATTGAGAGAGAATCCGCTGAAATTTTCGTGAAAAGAGGGAAGGAATTCGGAGAGGGAGAGCAAAGGCGAGAGGCCTTCCTTCGGTTTTGGGGGATAAAAAAAAATGGATTTCTCCTTCGTTCTTTGAGAGAGCAAAAGGACAAAGCTTTAGAAGAGAAAAAAGTCAAAAAAGTACAAAAGTCAGCAGGGAATACGTGCGAATAGAAGTGAGAGAGAAGTAGGAAAAAGAGAAAAAAATAATAATAATTGACAAGACCCCTACTGTTCATCTTCTCCAGGGTTCTTTTTGCTGCTTTGCTGGTTCCTGCATCTTCGGTCTCTGGGTTACGCCGACGGCCTCCTTCCACCACGCATCCGCCAACCACCGCACCTCCGCGTCGTACCACCGCACCTCCGCACTATGTAGCACGGACACGCGACACGACACGAGTGTCCAACACGACACGATACGTCGACATGTCATTTCTAAAAAATAGAGAATTCCGACACGTTGCGACACGTTGAATATTAAATGAATATTTTTATTTTTAATTAATTTGATTTAAATTCATAAATAAATAAATAAATAAAGCCTATAATGAATTTACACTAATAATATTAATAAATCAATTCATTTGAAATTTGAAAGA
The DNA here is from genome assembly GCA_016097485.1 of Eucalyptus sideroxylon x Eucalyptus melliodora. Lineage (NCBI taxonomy): Eukaryota > Viridiplantae > Streptophyta > Magnoliopsida > Myrtales > Myrtaceae > Eucalyptus > Eucalyptus sideroxylon x Eucalyptus melliodora. Next base: position 30,669,299 of record CM027824.1, on the reverse strand, counting down.
TATATTTATCACTAAGGCGAAACATGTTTTTAATTTTAACAAAAGTTATTGATAAAATTAATAATTACTAATAAAAAATTAGAATCAATTTATTTAAATAAATTCATGATTTTTTAGAATGATCAAAATTTATCATTATTCAAAATTCAATACTTTTATTTTTCGAAATTATTTTTTCAATTTCATTTATTTAATTTTTCTATAAAAAAATTCTCAAATCCACTCTTTCTTTCTTTTGTCCATTTCCCTCCACCCCAAACTTATTTTACTTTTTTCCCTCCCAAAACCACTGACAGACAGGCTGTCAGCCTCACTTCCCCTCCCCCAAAACTCACAAACACGCCATCGTCCCCCTCTTTTTATTATTTTTTATTCCTTTATCACAAACCCTAGCGACCCTCTTTTTCCTCCTCCTTCTACTGCTCGCACAAAAAACACTGGACCAAGAGGTCCAAGATAAACACGCAAACAGCAGACCACGCTCCCCTCTCCTCGTATCATTTCTCAGCTTCCGACGATGGAGCGGACGCGACACCGAGGAGGAGGAGATGCCGTCTCCGCCGCCGCCGCTCGGCGCCCCCTCGGGCCCCGATCCCTTCCTCTTCTCTTCCTCTCTCTGGCCGTCTCTCGCCGCCGCCGCTCGGCGCCCCCTCGGGCCCCGATCCCTTCCCCTTCTCTTCCTCTCTCTGGCCGTCTCTCGCTGTCGCTCGCGGCCTCTGCTCCCTCCCCCTCCCTCGCCTCCATCCGGAGTCTTCCGGACACGCGTCGACACGCGTGTCGAGAAAGTTGACCGCATGTCGGAAAATACGACACGCGTTGACCGCGTGTCCGAGCGTGTCGATGTGTCCGACACGCTCCGACACGTGTCGGACACGACATGGAAGCACGGGCAACGTGTCCGTGCTTCATAGCCTCCGCGTCGTACCACCGCGACCTGCAGCCCAGCATTGTCGCCGGCGTGTTCGCCCGTTGCTCGAGATCCCATAACCGAGCTCCGCACCGCAGCCGATGCCACGCCCGGCGACCCGCGACCCGCTCCGTGACTCGCAACTCAGCCCCGACTTCGCCGCTTCCCTGAGTTGGAGCCTGCCGCCGTTCCCTCATAGCCATTCCCCCGCCGGAGTTCCGATGACCGATCAAACGACCGCCCGGTGCCATTCCCCGTCGATTCCCTTAGGTAGTTTTTATTTCTTTTATTTATTTTTTAACTTTTTACTTTATCTATAGTTTAGTTTCTTTTACTCTTTTTATTTGTTATGTTATCTTTTTGTGTATTTCATTTGATAACATTTTTAGTTTAGGTATTTAATTTGTAATGTTGGATGTTAATATTTGTGAATTTAGTACGCATTATCCATAGGGAATTTGTCCGAAATTAATATAATTATTAATTTGATCCGAGAGACATCGGACCATTTTTCTAATTATTTTTAATTTTTGGGCTTTTTTGTAGAATCTCAATTGTTAAATCATAATAATTATTTAATTTGGTTCGTAAGACTTCGGACTAGATTTTTAATTATTTTGAGTTGTTGTGATGATCGGGTTAGAATAATTGTTAATTTAACTGTGAGACGTCGGTTATTTTTTCAATTATTTTGATCCTTTATTTAGTGATTACATTAATTGTTTAGATTTAACCATTGTTTAACAATTATTCAGCTTTAAAAAAAAAAGCTAAAAAAAATAAAAAAAAAATCAAAAATCAAAACATACAAAAAGATTTGCATGAGCATATAGGACATTAAGGTTTAATATAATAGACACGTAGGTTTAATTAATCAAATTTTTAGGATTATATTTCTAGGATTGCATTTTTAAATAATATTTTTAGGACTGCATTTTTAGATATTTAAAAAAAATAACTTAGGATTAGACTTAAATAGCCTTTTTTAGAGTTTTAGATATAATTGGCACATTTTCATCCTCTTTTTTTAAAATAAAAAAAATAAAAATAGTCTTCTAAGACAGAATATGGTTTAAGTCAAATTAATCCCAAAAATGGATTAGAAGATTATTTTTAGATAGATTAATTAGGGTTTTCATAAATTCTGAATTTCAATAAAAAAAAATGCAAAAATACTAGATGCATGTTAACTAGTTTGCATAATAGAATCATTTAATCAGAATTTGTTAGTTAGTGAAATTATGTCATGAGGTGCATGTTAATTAGTTTGCATAATAGGCCCATTTAATTAGAATTTGCATATTAATAAAATTAAGTCATTTAGTTTTAAAATGCATTTTTATAAAAGAACAATTTTAAGAAAATCCAAAAAAATGATTGTCCTTTATTTATTTGAATGTTTTAAATAATGGATGACATTTGCATGTTAGAAAATGTCTTGCAAAAACATTTATAAAAAGTCAATGCCTTCTTTCCGAGTAAAATTAGTGGCCCTTAATAATCTTGCAACAAGTTTGGCTTTATGTTTAAAGACTTCAATATTTTAGCCTTTTGATGAGTCATTCTTAGCGACTTGGTCTTAATAGTCAATGCCCATTTACACCCGAACAAGTTTCTTACATCCTTTAGGCAATTCAACAATATCCCAAACTTGATTTTGATGCATGGATTTTAATTATTCTTCCATGGCATTAAACCATTCATTAAAATTTTCACATTCCATGGCTTGAGAAAATGAATCTAGTTCATTTCCAATTCATAAGTCATTTATGATTCTTGTAGATAAACCATATAGTCATCAGAAATAGCCAACCTCCTTTCTCTTTGAGATCTCCTTAATGCTATATCTTGTAACTCGGCCATTGGAGGTTCATTATTAACAACTTTAAAAGCTTTGGGTATAGGAATTTCTACCCTTACTTTCTGAATGCAAGCATCACACATTCTTTCACTCCCACTAATGTCACCATTCTCAATGAACCTAGCATTTCCAGATTCAACAATTTTTGTACTATGATTAGGACAATAAAATTTATACCCTTTGGATTTCTCTGCATAACCAATGAAATAACCATTGGCTGTTCTTGAATCCAATTTCCTTTCATGTGGATTGTAAATTCTTACTTCTGCTTGACAACCCCAAACATGCAGGTGTCGTAAACTAGGTTTCCTTCCCGTTCACAATTCAAAAGGAGTTTTTGGAATTGTCTTACTAGGAACCCTGTTTAATAAGTACATAAAAATCTTTAAAACATATATCCACAAAGATAAGGGTAAAGATGAATGACTCATCATACTCCTTACCATTTCCATTAAAGTACGGTTACGTCTTTCTGCTACTCCATTTTGTTGTGGTGTGCCTGGCATTGTGTATTGAGCACAAATACCATGTCTTTCAAGGAATTTAGCAAATGGACCTGGATATTGTCCCGATTCATCATACTTTCCATAATATTCACCGCCTCTATCAGATCTTATTATTTTCACTTTTCTATCTAATTTCCCTCAACCTCTTTAATATACACTTTAAGTGCATTAACTGATTGCGAGTTATCATGTAATAGATAAATGTAACCATAACGTGAAAAATCATCAATAAAGGTTATGGAATAGCTTTCCTTACCAAAAGATGGAACATCAAAATGACCACATATGTTAGTATGTATAATCTCAAAAAGCTCTATGCTTCTTGTGGCACATTTCTTAGTGTCTTTTGTTTGTTTTCCTTTAATATAATCAATACACACTCTAAGGTTAGTAAAATCCAAATTTGGAATAATTTCATTCTTCACTAATCTTTGCATTCTTTCTTTGGATATATGACCTAAACGTTTATGCCACAAGTAAGCATAATTTTCATTTACCAAACTTCGTTTAGTGCCAACATTATGATGTAGGGTTATTAATGTCTCAACAAAAGTATTATCAAGTCTAAATTTGTAAAGACCATCACATAAAGTTCCAGTTCCAATAAGAGTGTCACTCTTAAATAGACTGAAAGATTCAGATCCAAACTTACAATAAAATCCGCAACATCAAGTCTTGGCAAAGAAACTAAATTGCGAGAAAATGTAGGTACATAAAGGGTTCGAAACAAATCCAAATAATGCCTAGTATCTAAGATCAAATGATAAGTGCCAATGCCTTCAACTGGAGCTTTGTCTCTGCTCCCTGTAATCACATAACTTTCATTTGGTTTTATAGTTTGGATTGTAAGAAATCCCTGCATCATATTTGACACATGAGTGGTGGCACCAGAATCAATCCACTAAGTATTATAAGGAACTTCAGTAAAGTTTGATTCAAAACATACTAAAGCATAAAGCTTACCTTTCTTTTTGAACCAAGCCTTACATTTCAGACAATCTTTCTTCAAGTGTCCAATTTTGTTGCAAAAATGATACTTAATAAGATTGTGTTCCTTCTTGTGGATTTGAGAAGCTTTTGAAGAGTCATTCAAGACGTGTAGTCCTTTTTTCTTGCTCCTTCCACCTTTCCTCTTAAAATTCTTTCGAACTTCTTGATGACTTGAGAGGTGAACAGAATGAGCCTTTTGATTCTTTATCATTGTTTTCTCTTGAACTAGCATACTGGCCAATTCATTTACATTCCACTTATCCTTTATAGTGTTGTAATTCATTTAAAATGGCCCATATTGCTCATGAGGTAAGGAATTAAGTATAAATTGTATTAAAAAATACTCATCCACGTTCATTCCCAAAATCCTTAACTTTGCTGCTAAATTCATCATCTCAAGTATATGCTCATGCATGGTATGCGAACCATCATATTTCATGGTGGTTAGTGTGCTCATCAGTGTATCAGTAAGTGACTTATCAGCAGTTTGAGAACGCTCTTCCACAAATTTCATAAATTCCTTAGCATTGTTAGTCTTGGGAAGAGAAGTCTTTAAGTTGTTTGCAACTGTCATTCGCATGAACATTAAGCTCAGTCTGTTCGATATTTCCCAAGCTTTATGGAAAGACTTTTCATCATTGCTACTTTTATCAGTAATAGCAGCTGGTTTCTCAGCTTGAAGCGCTAAATCAAGATCCAGGACACTTAAGTGAAACTGGACTTGTTCACTCCAATTAGGAAAATTTATTCCATTGAATAAGGGAACAGATGAGGCGTGCGAATGGAGTGAAACAGGTACAGATATTGCAAATGTGCAAGAAAATACTCATACATTAATGCTTTGAGAATATCACCTAATCAGATTCAAACTAAACTACACATGCACATCATAATTCTCCTTTGGGCGATCCTATGATATACAAAGATCTATATATAAACCATAATTATGCTAATAACTTTTATTTGATAATTGTAAATATATCTTATTAAAATTTATTTGTTATTTTTAGATATACAAACAAATTTAACAAGTCATATTAATTATCAACTATCATGTTCATGAATTATAAAAAATAATTAACCTTTGAGTTAATCCCTAAGTTCTTATAATAAATGAACTTCAATATACTTATAACTCCAATCATGATATAAAACATATCAATTTCATATATAGCATCAATTAATCATGGGTAATTGAATAAAATAATTTACAATATCAAAATTCAAAAGACTTTAAGGTTCGGCCACTTTAGTGACTAACAAACCATTCATAATATGAATTTTTAATATTGTAAAATATAAATATTTGCTAAATTTGCACACAAGGACAAAAACTTAATCAAAGCATAAGGGCATAATCGTAAAATCATAATTCCATAAGTGCATAACCATAAGATTATAATCCAGGGGCAAAATGGTAAATAATCATCAATGGCATAATCGTAATTATAAATTAAATAGGGGCAAAACAATAAATAAATTGCGAGAAGGACAAAATTGGAATTTTAAAAATGGCATAGGGGCGAAAACGTAAAAAGGGCCGTGCGGGGACGTCAGGCGCGTGCCGAGCACGCGCCTTCATCCGCCGCGGGCGCGTGCCCCGCACGGGCGTGTCCAACGGGCAGGCGCGTGCTCCACGCGCTTGCGCTTGCGCGCGTGTGACCGCGCGTGGCGCGTGGGTTCCACGCGCCTGCAACTACAGCGCGCGCATGGAGCCCACACGCCTTCTTCCTTGCGCACAAACGCGATTTTTCACCAGTTTTTCGCCATTCCACCGCTATTTCGTCGCCCATTTCTTCTTCGGCAGCCCATCCCAGACACAAATAAAATAATGGGTTTTTTGGAGTATGCCGGCACGACCACATAGGTTTAAGTTTCGGCGAAAATAACCAAGAAATTGGCCCCAAATCAAACCAAAATTTCCCTAAAACGCAAACCCTAACCACCGCGACTTGCGCCGCCCGATTCGCCTCCGGCGAACACCAATATTTCGGAAAAACTCATGGCTAATGTTCCTTATGGCAGTGCGACGGTGTGGGTCCGAAATCAAGCGGTGGGTCGCTGGATTTTGCCCGGAATCGAAGAGTTTCTATCTTGCCCTTAAAATTCCGAATTTTTCATTTTCGTCCTTTTCCACTCGCGCACAGTAACTTTTCTTCGCCATTTTCGTCCATGAAGAATCATTCGGATTTTCTTTATCCATAATCATCCGAAAACATTTTAACAACAATAAATAATACGAACAGGATCGTTCCAACGAATCATCAAACATAAATTATAATATTTCTTTAAACGGAAAAATCATGAGATCATAAACCAAATGCTCTGATACCAACTGTTAGATGTTTGTATAATTCTTAATGTGGAAATTCATAACAAATCAAGGATCTCTGATCTTCATGATTCTCACAAATATATGAAGACATACCTTTATCCATAGCACTACGCTTGATAATGATTGTTGTAGAAAACCCAATGATCTCGAACCAAAAGAAGAAATCCGATTTCTCTCCCTTAACCTACTAAACCTTAATGTATTCAATTGATGGAGGAGAGAATACCAAACTTCTTTTTGTTATTGTTGTTCATATGTGGGTGGAGAGAGGACCAGAATCTATTTATACGTTCATTGAAAATGTGCCTTCCATCAAAGCAATATACCCTTTCGTTTATTAAAGTCGTACCTTCTCGTAACCAATAATTAATTATAGCATTTCAATAATTATTAAACCATATAATAAATCACATAATATGGGCCACAATAATTCTTACACCGTCAACGACGGTTAGCGGACGCCATGAGCAGCAAGGCAAGTAATATCGCTCCAGTGCCGGATGATGAGACATCTCCATGGGACTACTACTTCAATGTTGCTCCTCCGAGTCCACCCGTAAGTACAAGACTGTGGGATATATTGCTTGGGGCGCGTAGAGTGATTTGAAACCACACACAACGACTGTTTGATTTAATGCCTGAGAGACGCTCGAAGATGAGTAAAACGAGTACGCTGGTGTGCTGAAATATGCTGAGGCAACCACGGACGATATGATTAGCATGGTGTTTGCAAGATGATTTTTGTAAGAGTCCTTCCATGTCTGCAGGTGTTAAATGCTTGGTGGGATTAGTTAGTACAGACAGTTGAAGTTATTGCTTCTCAGTTCCTCCCGGTCAAAGCAAGCAAATTGTTGACGAAGTTACTCAGCTATCTGCCTTGCAATTATCAAGCCCTAGATGAAGAAAACTAGTTTCTAACATGAGCTCTGACACTTCAATGGAGGGACCCCTTTGCATGTGATGATCTTCTCAGTTTGTTCAGATCATGGCGATCACATTATCAATCAATTTACCGAGCAAGCCTGGCTATCATCCGGTCCAGGGTGAATAGAACTTGTGCTTATAATCTCCAATACGTTAATTCATTAAGAGCTCTCACTGCATTATTAAACTTTCGGTATCGAGTCTTCCTGTCTGATTGCAATATGAATGGGGTAAACGAGTTCCATTTCCAAACATAGGAGCTGACAAAATCTCAAAGGACAAGAGGATGACGAACAATGGTGAAAGGCAACATTTTCTTTTTCTGCTCTACATGCATCGGTTTGTACACAGAGCCCTCAACGAGTCTAACTTAATCTATTTGAAGATGCTTGCTGACTGGTACGATTTCCATTCAATTCAGACCAGCTTCATTGAAGCTTTGTGAAAATGACTCGGTCACCTGCTTCTGGTCGAGTCTTGGTTTCTTGGGCTTCCCATTTGAAAAGGCCCCTCCTGTTTCTAATACGAAGACAGGCAACTTGGAATGCTAGCATGAGACTGCTAAGCAGCACTTCTTCCTATCGCAGGATGGACTTCCGATGGGATGGCCTTTTTGCCTTATTTTCCAAGATGTTAATGTTACACCCCGAAACTATCATGAATGGAGTATGATACGGCCATCCTTCCACCCGAAGGACATAGCCTCAAAGTTCCCAAAATCAAATTCCTAAAATTCCCCTGTCAATATTGCTCTTGTATTATCATTAGCTGGGAAATCTGAAAAAGATTGGTAAATAGAAGGGTGAGCAACCACAGTTTAATGAGTAGTACATCTCTTTTAAGCGGATCGGGCACTCCCTATGTATATTTACAAAACCAAACCACAATTCTTTTAACCCATATCCAGAATATAACAAACATATAATAAGAGAATAAGTTACGTATACTTAAAAATAGCTACATTTATACAAGAAACATTCATTTCACAATAACATCAAAACAAATGTCATTGGTCAAATTCATTGATCAATCTCATTAAGTCACACGCCAATGGTTCATTTTATTGATTAATCTCATGCTACACATTAATACTCTATTCCATTGATCCATCTCATATGAAATCACACATTAATGGTCCATTCTAACGACTAAACTTAAATCACATGTCAATGATCCATTCTATTGACCAAAGTTATATCACTTGTCAATGGTCCGCTCTATTGACTAATATGTTGTTCACTATCAAACCATGGTCACGATACAATGCCTAACGATAAGGCAATCAAAATTCTCCCTTAACAAGGTCTCCACCTATTATTAGCTGGTTGCTTGGCTCACAAGGATATCCTACTAGAATAGTATGCACATATCTACAGGACTCACAATGATAGTGAGTATCAATACCAATCTAGAACAATACCATCAAAAATCTACAAAGCCAAATCCATAAATTATTTCATATATCATTCACAACTCAACTCATCTACCAAAATACTTTTCATAGAATATTCTCAAATAATTCCAAGACTTGTCTTATAAATCAATTTTACAAATTAAATAAAATCAAATACATTTCAAAAAGCTCATCACAAAGCGATATCTATATAACATTCCATAAACTATCTCAAAGTTGAGCTTTTCGTAAAAAAAAAAAAAAAAAAAAAAAAAAAATTCACAAACCCAAAACATGTAACATTTCTCAATTTTGTTCATCAAATAGAGTATATACTTCCATAAAAAAGATCTCACACTATTCTCAAATACCAAAACGTAGTAAAGGCCAATCCATATTTTATGCAACAAACATGCTTAAAAGAGATGAGCTTATAAATTCTTAAAAGATATGACACCACTCACCTATAAAAGCTGAAGATCAACCTATGTGGTTACTCGAGTCAACGTACTCGTATTCCTATTAATAAATCGAAAACAATACTAAAACCAAGTAATATGCTACTCTCCAACCAACGACTCGACTAAATTAAGCTTATTCATTGATAAAACGACACCTCCGCGCTAATAACCACATATCTAAAGCGATTTAAGTTGTCCGCAACGTGGAACTTGAGCGTGAAACTTGGTCACATCATAACTTTCTCCACCGAACCCTGTTTCAAGCGTACTTATAGTCAATAGAAAGTCCTTCTAACATACTATAGGAACTCTAATTCATTTGATCCAAAATTAAGCCAAAAACCAACAAATTATGGCCCTGAAGTCCTGGTCGTGTAATGTTCATCATGTGCGATAAATTTCAAAATTTTGTTTTGAAAAAACTGCAAGCTGAAATCACAATCCGTAAAATCCTACGGCTCCACAACATCCTAAACTATCATTTCCACAAAGATACACTCAAAATTCGGATTTCACCGTTCAATTTTCCCAAAATTTCGAATTTCAATCTTCCAAAATTACTCCAATTGAACGAATAGGGAGTACGAGTACTTATCAGGCATTGCGTTACGTAGTTGAGGTGGCTTGGTAAGGCTCCCGTGACAAGAACGCACAAAGCCCCTTTTCTTCTTTTCCCTTCTTCTTCTTCTCCTTCCTTCTTTCTTCTCCTTCTTTCTCTCTTTCTTTTTCTTTCTTTGTGCAAGCTCTCTGCCGTCCCTCTCTCTCTCCTTCTTTCCTTCTGCCTTTCCCTTTTTATCTCCTCCTTTTTCTTCTTTCTTTTTTCCTTCCTTTCTTTCTTTCTTTCTTTCTTTTCTTTCTCTCTCTCTCTCTCTTCTTTTTCCTCTCTCCCAAAAACTCTCGGTTTCTCTCTCTCTCTCTCTGCTGAAGCTTCTACATTTTTCCTCTATTTTTTGACTTTTCAACCCTTATTTTACATTAAGCATGTAGTGGGCCACAGTAAGCTAGGATATTTTGAGCATTCGGCTCTTTCATTTCCGGCATATTCTTTAACTCTGCCTTCTGATTTGGGCCATCATGGGATTTTTATTGCTGTAACATGTGAACGCACTAGGTGTCACTGATGGTGGAAGCCATTTCTTTGTTTGGGCAGCTCCCTTCAGTCGATAGTAATGCTCTTTTTGTTTTTTTATGAATGTTTAATCTTTCCTGCGTGTAATACCACATTGTGCAAGATGCGTTCCCTTGATGGTTACCTACTTCTCTACTACTTGTTTTCCCATTATCTTTCATCACTGAGACCTACCTGAGTTCTTGTTCAGCTCATCAGCAACTAAAGCAGGTTGTAAAAATTTGCAAATCATCTGCTTTAGGATCACAATGGAGAACTTTTCAGTTTAAAGGAAGAGACAGAAAGGTGTTTGATATTACTTTTTGACCTTAGAAAAACCCGAACATCTTGGGTCCATATATTTTTCATCAAATAAAAATCCATTGTTGATGAAAGTATGTACATACATCTAAGGATATGAAATTCCTGAGTTGATATCGCATGATTTATAGGCTATATGAATAAAAATTATCATTTGAAACATTGTTGATGATAAGTTTGGTTTACATAGTCTAAAGATCATATAGTATCATTTCGGGATTCCCATTAATGTAGGATATCGAAACGATAAAAAAGTTTCGACCAATTGTTCTCAAGAACTCACATAAATAGAGATGAGTAGCTTGATCGCTATATAAGGGTTCCAAGAAAATTACCATCCAATTTGCTAGTAAAGTATATAAAATATTATTGGGCAATTATTGTACCTCTAACGAGATATCCGGGGGTTTTAGTTTCAAAGAAGTTTGATATTCAATCCCTTTAAAGGAAGAAAATAAACCTTGACTATTAATATACAAGGAATTATTAAGAAAGTAACTGTTAATAACAAAAAAAAAAAATGTTATTGACGGAAAACATAGCATAACAGTTAAAGTTGATAATTAAATGCATCAGCTCATAAATAGAGGAAGGATTTGCTAGTGTTCTTCACGAAGAAAATAATTAGCGACGGAATTTAATATAGTCAGCTTGTTTCATCCTTAGTGGTTCTGGCAAAAATTCACAAATTTCCGAAGAAATTATGAATTTTCTGCTTCCACGTTTAAGCTGTTTAGATTAGACATAAGATTTCTAATTAGAAGTCAAGTTTTATTGACCGATTGATGAAAGATGAAAACATATAATCTAAACAGTCACGCGTTGACGTGGTAACACGCAATTTGGAACATTACGGGAAATTGGGAACAGACATGAGAGCATTATGCATGTTGTAGCCTTTCCGTGGTTCATACTAAAAATGGTGCAACCCGAAGGTTTGAAGATTGGGTCGTGTATTTGTTACTTATAAGAAGGTTGACTTCCTCAATAAAAATTGCTGAAAATCTCACGTGGTAGTACCTTACCATATCTATTGTCAGTTGTCATGCATGGGATGCCTTCCCACTTTTTTGAAATGAGGGAACGTGAGATTCGGTGCCGAGTATGACCTTAAATTACTCCGTCTGAACTTTGGGACGTAAAATTCGGGATATCTACTGGAGAGAGAGGAAGAACTTTTCTCCTTAATTGATGGCTGAGACGTGTATGTATCGGTATGTTAAAATAAGGAGTGCAGTATTGTCAACCCATTAAGGTTACTTTATAGGCGGGGCGGCCCTCAGTGAAGCTCTTTCTTGAGCTCTTGTGTTGTGGTGAGGTACAACCTTAATCACCGCCATGTCTATTGTCAATTGTCATGTTTGGGGATGCCTCCCACTTTTTTGACATGAAGGAATGTGGAACTTTTTGTTGACTATTTTAAGCCTTCATTTATTCACAAATAAATCAAGAAAAAAAGTTCATAATTTTGAATAGGTTTAATTTCTCTTGTATCATGCATACTTGATGTTAAAAATTGAAGTAATTCGAATTAAATATGCATAATAAGCACTTGTTAATATGGGAATGATCAATGAAGAAATTTTGTCACTCAATTCATTTTTTATTTGCTTGATTTCACAATCTCTTCACACATTGATGTTCATGTAATTACTATTGATGTGCGTTTGATTTGGTTTATCATTCTATTCCAATATATTCTATCCAAAAGTCATGAGATTAGTATAACGAGGAAAGAAAGTGCCCGTGTGTGGAAAATAACCAATCACCCGGTGATGTTGGAACCCGCAAGAGGGCCTTGACACACATTGTCGCCTTCCTGGGGTCCCCAGTAGAAATAGTGCCATCTAAAGATTTGAAGATTAGCCTGCGTTCTCATTACGTTTAAGAAGGTTGACTTCGTCAATAAAAGCGCTGAATTTCTCACGTGGCAGCGCCACGCTGTCTTTTGTCATGTATCGTATGCAACTACTTTCTGTTAATTGATTTAATCCTTCATTTATTAAGAATAAATTTAGAAAATTTTATTATTTTGAATATACTTAATATTTCTTATATCATGCATACTCCATATTGGATATTGAACCAGTCCGTACTAAATATGCGTAAACGCTTGATAATACGACTATCACCTAATTGCATGAATGGAGAAATTTTATCACTCAATTAGTCTTGTCTTTGCTTGATCTCACAATATTTTTGGTGATTATGTTCACACATTGATGCTTATATAATTAATATCGGTGAATGTTTGATTTGGCTTAGCATTCTACTTTCAACGTGATTTACTCAAAAATCTTGAGGTTAGTGTAACAACAAAAGAATGTGCTTGTATATGTGAAGTAAAGACATGGCACAATACGGTATTTGGATAACCCGTTTAGGTTTAGGGTCCGTTCGTTTTGCAGAAAATGACTTTCGAGAAAATGTTTTCCGGATTTTCCGGTGTTTGTTTCACGGAAAATGAACTAGTCAAGGAAAATGTTTTCTATCATTGAAAAAAACAACCTTTAAAGTGAGGAAAACGTTTTCCACTTTTGAAAAGTGAAAAATGTTTTCCATGACTCATTTCCTCTTACTTCTTTTTATCATTACATTTTCAATTTATTTTTATACTTTAATTTTTCTTTTTTCTTTTTTTAATCGATTTTTTAATTTCTTTTCTTTTATTTTTTTTTCTATTCTTTATTTCCTTTTCATCTACTTCTTTGGTAGTGGTGGCGACCGGCTGCGGCGGCATCCAAAGAACCGGCCGCAAGCAACGGCCGATGACCTCACCGACCTCGCCCTAGGCCGGTGAGGCTCCGCCTAGCCCGATTTGGCGAAGCCGAGATTGGGCCTCATTAGATTGGGCGAGGCAAAGCTCTCCCCGGCCTAGGCGGAGCTCGCGGCTCGCCAAATCCGGGAGCCGGGTGGGGTCGGGTCTCGCCCGAGCTCGCTACGAGCTTCGTCGGGCTCGGCGAGTCGCGAGCTCAGGCGAGATCGGCCGAGCCTTGAGCTCGCTAGATCTAGCCACTGAGTCTTGGTCGGCCGTCGGCGGCCGGCCATCGTCGGCGAGAAGGAGGCGGCGGCGAAGGAAGGAAAAAAAAAAAAAAAAAAAGAAAAAGAAAAAGAAAGAAAAAAATAAATAATAAAAATTTCTATTTTTAAAAATATAAATAATTAAAATTCATTTTTTTAAAAAATATTTAAAAAATAAAATTAATTTTTTGGTCAATTAAAAATATTAAAATTCAATTTTTGATAATTTTTCCCAAACAATTAAATGAGCTAACAAACAATGAAAAATATTTTCAACTCAAAATTTAGGTTTTGGCCGAACATCGGAAAATAGCGTCATTTTCCCGAAAAATGACTTCCAGAAAAAAAATATTTTCCGAAAACATGATATTTTCCGCAAAACGAACGGATTGGGCTCATGATTTACTTGGTCATGCACTTAGAGTTATACGTTTGAAGCAAGCTTTTTCGTCTTTAAGAAAACGTGTTACGCACTATGTAGCACCGACACGGGACACGACACGAGTGTCCGACACGACACGACACGTCGACACGTCATTTTTAAAAAACAAAAAATTCCGACACGTTGCGACACGTTGTATATTAAATAAATATTTTTATTTTTAATTAATTTAATTCAAATTCATAAATAATTAATTAATTAAAAAAAGAACCTATAATAAATACACTGATAATATTAATAAATCAATTCATTAAAAATTCGAAAAATATATTTATAGTTAATGCGAAACATGTTTTTACCTTTAACAAAAATTATTGATGAAACTAATAATTAATAAAAAAATTAGAATCAATTTATTTAAATAAATCCATAATTTTCTATAATAATCAAAATTTATCATTATTCAAAGTTCAATACTTTTATTTTTTGAAATTATTTGTTAATCTCATTTATTTGATTTTCCCATTAAAAAATACAAATCCCCAAAATCCACCCCTTTTTTCCTCCGTCCATTTCCCTCCACCCCAAATTTATTTTACATTTTTTCCTCCCTGACAGACAGGTTGTCAACCTGTCACTTCCCCCTCCCCAAAACTCAAAAGCCACGCCACTTCCTTCGTCCATTTCCCTCCATCGTCCCCCTTTTTTTTTTTACTTTTTATTCCCTCATAAAAACCCTAGCAAACTTTTCCTCCTCTTTCTCGGCGAACTTTTCCTCCTCCTTCTCGCCGCTCACCGCACGCCGCCCGCCGCACGACCCCCTTCCTCTCTCTTCCTCTCGATCTTTCTCCTCCTCCTCCTCGCCGCACGACCACCTTCCTCTCTGCACGACCCCCTTCCTCTTGATCCTTCTCCTCCTCCTCCTCCTCCTCGTCGCCGATCCATCGCAACAGTGGCGGCTGCTCTCTCTCGCCGTCGCAATGGTCCGTTGCGCGGCTTCGTCTCGCCGTCGCTCGCGGCCTCTTCTCCCTCGCCCTCCCTGGCCTCCACCCTCCGTCAGCTTCCGGACACGCGTGTCGACGCGTGTCGAAAAATGTTGACCGCGTGTCGAGAAATCGGACACGCGGTCAACGCGTGTCCGACCGTGTCCGAGCGTGTCGACGTGTCCGACACGCTCCGACACGTGTCGGACACGACACGGAAGCACGGGCAACGTGTCCGTGCTTCATAGGTTACGCACGTACAAAACAAGTTAGTCTTTCCCTATCTGCACGTTTGGTTGATGGGAAGATTGTCTTTGTCAAAAGCAGCATCCCACCGGACATCTTTAACTTTTGTCGAAAAAGTCATCATGGCGACAGAGTTGCTCTATGGTTAATAGAAGGGTCGACGTAGTGAAGGAGCCGAACAAGACTTACAATGATCTTTAGTTTGGTAACAAATTAAAAAGAATTTTAATTTTTTTAAAATTTAACTAGCATTTTCTTTTATCATACTCAATATTGCTTATTAATGATTGTAACGCAAATGATTTTGGTGAAAGATAATACTATTGAAGAGTTTAATCCTGCTAGCCACTATATTCTTTCAAATCCAACAAAAAGAAAAATAAAAAATTGCTCGCTATCCAAGAAACTTATCTCTCCATTGTTAAAAATAAGGAAGTAAGAGAGATTTTTCATGGTATGGAGCAGTAGACTATTCCAAACTTCGAAGTCTTTCTACAGGAAAGAGACCTCTTGTTTATAAAAGGCATCACCACTTGCAGATCTCTTGTATCGGAAACATTCCTTCTTCTAGTTGCCATTCGAAACACCTGACCTTACTTTCACACAATTCAATGGTCCTACCTGGTCAGATGATCCCTTCTTGTTTCCCGGCTCCTTTTCGGAGCCGCCTCCACCTCCTCCTCCTTCTACTACTTCCGCTACTAACTATCGCCAAATTCGGCCTTGGACCTTCATCGGTCAGTGTTCCCGCCACATGGGCCGCCAGGGAACCTTACGACTTCACTTTTAGTAGAAACTCCAATTACAGTTTCAAGGTCGTCCTTTCCAGGCTGAACTCAGGACCAAGTTTCTTTTTGGGCTTCTCGTGCTATAGTGGCCGTCGCTGCAATTTGGGCCTGTTTGTTTTCCAACCGACAAAAAACTTGAGAAACATCTATCCATTGTATGCTTGGTTTGCCACTCCGGAATCTACGGACACTGCCCAGCTGCTACTCACCCAGGAGGGCGATTTGGTTTTACTGGATGACGATGGAAAAAAAATGTGGTCCGCAAATACCGCTGGCAAGTCTGTCGTAGGCTTAAACTTGACTGAGGTTGGAAATCTCGTGCTCTATGACAGAAATGACGCCATCATTTGGCAGTCTTTCGATCACCCTGCAGGCATAATTCTTCCTGGACAGGAGCTACGGCCTGGCATGAAGCTAACAGCGACATCAAGTGCGCTGGGTAGGACAGCGCGGGTCTACATGCTCACCACTGATGATCATATAGGCTTTGTCGCATCTGTAAAGGCAGCCTACTCTCCTCAAATTTACTACCGAACGAACAACGTAAGCAAAATGAAGAGCGACAGTGGACAGGTTGGAGCACTTTACAAGAACGGAACCTTCGGTGAGTTTGAATTTTCCCCAACATCATTGCCTCAGCTTATTTGTCTAGGGGTGGATGGGCATTTGATGCGTTATGTTTATGTTGAATTCTCCAATGATTGGAGCCCGAC
The DNA here is from genome assembly GCA_016097485.1 of Eucalyptus sideroxylon x Eucalyptus melliodora. Lineage (NCBI taxonomy): Eukaryota > Viridiplantae > Streptophyta > Magnoliopsida > Myrtales > Myrtaceae > Eucalyptus > Eucalyptus sideroxylon x Eucalyptus melliodora. Next base: position 30,652,360 of record CM027824.1, on the reverse strand, counting down.
GGATCTTCTTAAGGATCAAGTTGATGCTTGTGCTTATCCATTCGCGTGTGGAAGTTATGGCATTTGTTCACAAGGCTATCAGTGTGTGTGTCCCGGTGAGACAGAGCAAATTGAAGAGAGGGGTCCGTCTTATGGCTGCAATCTCAGCTCACCGATCTCTTGTGATTCACTCAATAACACTTTTAAAGCAGTTGAGAATGTGACCTTCTTTGCTTTGACAAACATTAATATTAGTGCAGACATCTCAAACGCTACTGCAGAGAGTTGCAAGGAAGCATGTTTGATGAAAGGGTGCTCCTGCAAAGTGGCACTATTTCGTAACCAAAGCATTCTCTCTGGTGGAGACTGCTACTTATTATCCGATTCATTTTCCCTTATAAATGACTACGGCCGGTATTCCAGCTTAGCATTTATCAAAGTCAACGACAGTTCAAACAAACTGTTGCCGTCATCAATCCTTCCAAGAAAAAGAAGGAGACGAGCAGAGTTAATTCTAGGGATTTCTGTTGGAGCTGTTTTGATGATTTTAGTAAGCCTTTTTGGGATTTATATTCCAAGTATGGTGAGAAAAAATGTTGTCGATAGTAATGATGATCCAGACTTACCGAGGCTTCAGATAACTAGATTCTGTTATGAGGACCTAAAGGCCATGACGAGAGAATTCACCATCAAGCTATGGGAAGGAGGATTTGGCTCGGTGTTTCTAGGAACTTTACCCAGCGGCATCAGCATTGCAATCAAGCACCTTGATGGATTTGGTCAGATGAAGAAGTCATTCTTGGCTGAGGTGGAAACCATTGGCACTATACATCATGTCAATCTAGTAAGACTACTCGGATTTTGTGCTGAAAAATCATTTCGGCTTTTAGTCTATGAGTACATGTGCAATGGTTCTCTTGATAAGTGGATCTTCCATAAAGACCAAGAGTTTGACCTCTGTTGGCAAGTGAGGAGAAAGATTATAATCGACGTTGCCAAGGGACTAGCCTATCTCCATGAGGAATGCCATCAAAAAATAATTCACTTAGATGTCAAACCCCAAAATATACTGCTGGATGAACATTTCAATGCGAAACTTGCTGATTTTGGATTGTCCAAGCTAATTGAGAAGGACCAAAGCCAAGTCATGACGACCATGCGAGGAACACCAGGTTACCTCGCTCCAGAGTGGTTAACCTCTGTAATCACGGAAAAGGTGGATGTGTATAGTTTTGGCATTGTGATGTTAGAAGTCCTATGTGGGAGGAAAAATGTGGACCGTTGTATGCCTAGTGGTGAAGTGCATATGTTGACCCTTTTCAAGTGCAAAGCAGAGCAAGAACAGCTACTGGACATGGTTGATCAGTCCAGTGGTGACATGAAACTACACGGCCAAGAAGCTGTCAAGATGATGAAAATTGCAGCATGGTGCTTGCAAGATGATCATAGCAAGAGGCCGCTCATGTCTCAAGTGGTTAAATTCTTGGAGGGCTCAGTTGATATAGAAGATGGCTTGAGATACAGCTTCTCAGTTCCTTCTAATCATGGTGGTGGTAGTGTCGATGGTGCTACTCAGCTATTGCCGTCAACATTATCAGGTCCTAGATGAACTAGACTAGCTTCGGATCTGAACTCTGATGCTTAAGTGGGGTGGCTTCTTTTGGCGTTTCTACCATATATATTTCTTTGTCTCCTTGTTGTACTTATGATCCAATAATTTTTGTGGAAATTCTAAGTCGCTTGTCATTTTCGTTAATTAGTTTTAAAGGTCATGGTATGAATAAAGATTCCAACCATATATCAGTCTGCAACAGACAATGCTCAGTTCCATCACTCTTTGTCGGTGCTGATTCTTGTAGGATACCTCTCGTAAATTGCCATACTGTTTGTCGCCATCATGACTACGGTAGATGATTTTTCTCATTTCCAAACAAAGGATCAGATTGACAAACAAAACACGTGGTCCCGTTTGAAGTGTTTCTTCTCCTCATTCATATCAAAGACAGCATAAGATTACCAAAGATGTAACCTGCAAGTTTTTTTTATCCCAACCCCTAGTAAATGAACAGACTGTCAAATAAGCATACCGTTCCTCCGAAAGAAAGAATAATCACTTCTCTAAATCAAGATGTGTAATGCGTCAGATGTCCTCTTTAACATTTTGAACACCATAATGCGAGCAAGAAGATGTCAGAGTGGGATGGATCCGAAACCATCTGTAGAAAGGGTTGCTAGCAGTAGCGCCAAAGGGATGTACCACATCAAGAATCTCAGTTCCAGAAGAAAAATGGGTAAATTTGGCTAGCTATGGTTTGAGGAAATCTCATGGATAATGGCGTATGAAGATTACATTTCTGAATTATGTTAAAATATGATCCAAAATCTCTAGTCACTAGAGCTTATGAATTAAATCTGGAGAGAATGGGATTTTGCAAAAGGAAAGTAAAAGTCTTGAGTTGGGAGAAAAAGGAAAGCAACGAGAAGATCCTGAAGATTATCCTTGTACAGAAAGCTTGGAATAGCTGAATTACAACTCGAATAAAATTCAGAAAATTTACACCATTGGCCCACTGAAAAAGAACGATTGGCGACAAAGTGGAGATAAGGAAAGTCATTACCTTGAGGAGATACCACGTATTTGCTCGCAATGGCAAAAGCGGAGGCAAGCAGAATCACTTTGCTCTTTTGAATCGGACACAGACGTTTAAAGTTGACAATGGCAAAAGCAGATACCACGTGTTTCTTCCCCTGAGCTTATATCCATGGCATTCGGACACGGCTTCTCGTGCAAAGGCTATACAATTTTACACGCGCAAATGTGAAGTGAGCAGGCAAAGGATCGCCGGAGTTGGCCGTGAACGACGGTCGGCGCACGCCTGGAGGCGGCAGCTCGAGTAACTTTACTCCGGCGCCAGACCATGAGTCTCCTCCGCGGGACTACTTATGATATTGCTCGCCCAGGTCTTACTGTGCTTACACGTGCTGTTTCATACCGAAGGACTCCACCAGTTACTACAAAACGGTGGGATATAATGGCTTGGGGTGCGTATAATGTGGTGATTTTAAGTCACGCACAGCAAGTGCTTGATTAAATGCCGGACAGACACTCGGAGATGAGTAACGAGTATGCACTCTTGCTTTTCATTGTTTTTGCATGCTGAAATATGTAGTGGCAAACACGGTCAATTTGATCGGGATGGTGTTTGCAATATGATTCTTGTAAGAGTCTTTCCATGTTTGTAGTGCTTAAATGCTTTGAGGGATTAGTTAGTATAGGTAGCTCAAATCATTACTTTTCAATTCCTTCCAGTTGCAGCAAGCAGATTGTTGATGAAATTACTTAGCTATCAGCCTTGCAATTATCAGATCTGAGGTGAAGAAAACTAGCTTTCAATATAAGCTCTGACACTTCAATGGCTAGACCCCTTTGACAGTGCTAAGCTTCTCTGCTCATTCAGATCACAGTGATCACGTTGTTGATCAATCTACCGAGCTAGCCTTGCAATCATCAGGTCCTGGATGAAAAGAACTTATTTCACTTATAACCTCCTACGAATTAATTCTCTAAGTGCTCTCATTGCAATATTAAACCTTTGGTAACAAGCCTTCCTGTCAAATAATGATGTCAATGGGGTAAATGAGTTTCATTTGCAAATATTGGAGCTGACATAATCTCGAAGGAAAAAGAGGACGATGAAGCATGGTCAAAAGGCAGCATTTAAATGGATAATCCAAGTAGAACATTTTCTTTCTCTGCTTTACATTCCTTGGTTTGTTGTGCTCGAGCAAACACTGAGCCACCAACAAGTCTAATGTAAATTGTTCGAAGATGCTTGTTGACCTGTAAAACGTCCATTCTGATCAGCTTCATTGAAGCTTCATGAAAATGCCTCGGTCACTTGCTTCTGGTTGAGTCTTGATTTCTCGGGCTTTCCATTTTAATTACAGCATGGCCCCTTGTGCCTCTGATTCGATGACGGGTGACTTGGAATGCTATCAAGAGACGATTAAGCGGCACATCTCCAAATTGTGGGATGGACTTCCAGTGGGATGGCCGTTTTGCTTTATTTTTCAAGATTTTAAGCATGTAGAGGACCACCCTAGGCTAGAATATTTCGAGCGTTCTGCTCTTTCATTCCACCATATTCTTCTACTCTGCCTTCTCATTTGGGCCATCGTGGGATTTTATTGCTGTGACATGTGAACACATTAGGTGTCGTTGATGGTGGAAACAATTTCTTTGTTTGAACAGTTTGCTTCAGTTGATAATAATGCTCTTGTTTGTTTTTCTAAGAATGTTTATTCTTTTCTGCGTGTAAAACAAAACTGTGCTATATGCATTGTCTTGATGGTTGCCCAGTTCTCTACTATTTGTTTTCCCATTATCATTCATCACTGAGACCTACCTCAGTTCTTGTTGAGATCATCAGTGACTAAAGCAGGTTGTGAAGAACCTGAATTTTTTTTTCAAATCAACTGCTTCAGGAACACAAAAGAGAACTTTTCTGTTTTGATGGTTTTATTAATTATTATGATGGGCCTAAGTTGGCCCGTCCGCCCATGTTGGGCCTAAAAGCCTGGCCCACAAGATTAAGGCCCATGGATGGAGGGATACGTTGAAGAGTTGTAACTTTTGGGGGACGTATTTTGCCAAAGGGACACGTCCTTTGGAGATGACATATTTAAGGGGGAAAAGAGAGGGAGGAATGCACCTTTTGGATGACGTACGTTCCTCCTCCCTCTCTCCCTTGAAACACTCCAAAAAGAACAGTAAGAAAAAGGAGGCGACACTCTCTTCCATTCAAGGCAAAATTCACGTCATCGGATCAACCGGGATCAGTTTCTCTTCCTCATATCGGCGTCGGTGTTTAACCTATGGCTAACAAGGTATGTTCGATTCTATGATGTGCCTTAGGATCGGTGATACATGTGATTTTCCTGGACTCGTCTTCTGTACTTGTTTTAGGGGTTCAATTTAGTGTCGAATCCGATTTTTGGGAATTCGATATTTCCGACATTGGTATCAGAGCCGTAATTAATGTTTCCCGATCCCCTTTTTATGATATTGAATTTCTTTTTATTGAAATTTCGAGAAAAGTGCTACCGGTCGATCGGGGATGAAAAAAAATTCATGACACCTGATTCTGTATGCCCCATTTTTTGTTTTTCTGTAAGTCGAATTTTTTTTTTCTAAAAGCGTAGGATCGAAGCCCTCGTCGAGACAAGAAAAATGAGTGGCGGATTGCCGCCTGGGACCGCCGGATGCGCCGCCACACGCGGCCGGAATGAACAGGCACGTGTCGATTCGGTCCCCACAGGTGCGTGCGTCGCATGCACCGTTTCGGCCCCAGGTGCATGCTACGTACGCGCGGGGTGTTGGCGCGTGCCACGCACGCGCCGGCTGACGTCATCGTGACGTCAACTAGGCACGAGCATGGCATGTGCTGGTCGGTTTGTCCAACTGGCCCGACCGGTCCAACTGGTCCGACCCGGCTCGTCCAGTTCGACCCGACCACCCGTTGACCTCGACCCGGCTAACTATTGACTTTGACCGTTGACCGTTGACCCAAAAAAAGAGAGGAAAAGAATGTGTTTCTTTTTCCAATTAAGTCTATGTATATTGTATGTGATCCCTTATTTGTTATGCATTTGTTACAGGAACAATGCCTCCTATTAGGTTGCACACACCTATTCGCACAATTACCAATGAACAAAAGGAAATGCTTTCTAAGTTGATAGCTGAGCTGACTGATCATCGATGGGAGAGTGGCGACTTAATTGATCACGTTCTTGAAGTCAACGGGAAAATTCAAAAAGTCATATGGAATGGTTGTCCCATGCCACAGTCTAAGATGGTGCGATTTTTCATGAACACTTTTCCACCAGAATGATAAAGAATGTTGAATCGCATATGGGATGTCAATAAAGCCGCTTCATATAGGAAAATTGTGATGGATTTTATAGATGATTATTACTAGATTGTTATAAGGGAAAAGATCAAGAAATTGAATAAAACAGGATCTTTCCCAGTTCGTATATTGATTTTGTGCTACATGTTTTTGGCTGGTCTTTATTTAGTGTGCTTTGTAGACATCTTATGTAATGTTATCTACCTAGTTATTGTTGGTGTGGCAACTGATATATTAGTTGTATTATGTGAAAGCATTATTATTATGTCATTGTTTGATATCAAGTACTATTTGCTTTATGTTATTATTAATTGTTGTGGGTACTTCATAGAAATTTTTATAATTTCAAAGAATTTATTTTGCATAGAATGTTATATTAATAATAACTCCAAGTTAAGATTTTGGATGATGATTGGAAACGTAGTGACATTTTGCTTCTGAAACCCTACTTGAAATTATTCATTAATATGATGGTTTTGTACAAAATGGATGCATAAATTATAGGCATTAATAATTCATGCATATATGTCTGATATGTTCAGATCAATGGATTCAGCCACAAAGAGTATAGTTGCTGAGCTGAACAAATGTGAGAAGCTCAATGGCGATAATTATGAAATATGGCATATGAAAATCCAATATGTGCTAGAAGAGCAAATGCACTATAAGCTCTTAACCTGACCATGGTAGAACTTGAAGAAGAAAACAATGCACAACACAAGAGAGATAATGAAGCATTTGTTGCATGGAAAAGAAAGAACTCTCTTGCTCGCATTATGTTGCTGAATAGCATGGAAAATGACGTCATGCAAGAGTTTAGGCGTTTTGAGAATGCCAAGAAAATGTGGGAAGCATTGGCAGCAAGATTTGGTCATACTTCAGTGACCAAATTGAGACAGCTCACTATTATGTTTGACTCTTATAAGAAGCCTCATGGTCAGACCATGAAGCAACACCTTAGAAAGATGTCAAACATGATTAATGAGCTAAAAGATGTTGGCCATGTCCTGACTGATGAGCAGCAAGTGCAAGCAGTGATTCGTTCCTTACCTCAAAGTTAGGAGCATATGAAAGTGCACCTAACCCATAATGAGAATATCAAAATCTTTGAGGATACAGTGCGTCATCTTAAGCTAGAAGAGGATCGCCTCTTGGCGGCTAAGCCGGAAGCTGAAATCTATCATGGTGGTTTTAGCTCACATGGAGCTTCAAACTCCAAGCGCAAACGTCCTAACTGGTTCGATAAAGGGAAAGGTAAGGAAGCAGGTCCTTTAGGGAAGAAATCTAAGCTTAAACAACATGAAAGAGGAAAGCGTCCTCAAATAAAGAAGCTTACAAGGGTAAAGTGTTACAATTGTGATAGAAAGGGTCACTATGCTCGCGACTGTCGTGAGCCAAAGAAGGTACACACCCCTTGTACTTTTCAAAACTTTGCTTATGTGTCGAGTTTTGTATTCTTAACTGAGTCTAATCCTTTATGAATTATGGATTCAAGAGCAATAGAATTCCGATGAGTACCAACTGGAATTAAGTGGATCTATGTGGAAAATAACTCCAAAGCTGAAGTAAAAGGAATTGACACCTGTCAACTAAACATGCGTGGTGGACGCACTTTATTCCTACATAATGTATTGTATGCTCCGGAGATTCGTCGAAATTTAGTATCTGTTTTAGTGTTGGTCAAGCTAGGTTTTAATATGAACTTCCATAATAGAGGTGTGGATTTGTTTTTGGATACAAATTTCTATGGTTGTGGTTATTTTCTGGATGGTTTCATTGTATTAGATATTGACTATGTTAATGCAAATGTTTATTATTCCCTTCTCACGTCTCCTAATTCAAATGGTAATGTTGTGAATGTGTGGCATGTTAGACTTGGTCATATTGGCCAACAACGTATGAATAGACTAGCCAAAGATGGCTTGTTGGCCAACATTAAAAAAGTCGATTTGCCCATATGTGAACATTGCCTAGTATGGAAAACCACAAGAAAATCATTTGAAAAAGGTAAAAGAGCTGAATTTCCTTTGCAATTAATCCATTATGATGTTTGTGGTCCGATGAATGTAAGAGGAAGGCATAGGGCTGTTTATTTCATTACATTTATAGATGATTATACTCGATTCGGATATGTCTATTTAATTTCTCATAAATCTGAAGCATTGAGTTATTTTAAAAGGTTTATGAACTTGGTAGAAAATCAATTAGACAATAAAATAAAAGCATTGAGATCCGATCGAGGTCGAGAATATTTATTTGATGAGTTCAGAAAATTATGTGATGAAAAAGGAATAGAAAGACAGTTGTCTATTCCATATACTCCTCAACAAAATGGTGTTGTGAAGAGAAGAAATAGAACCCTATTGGAAATGGTTAGGTTCATGATAGCGCATGCTAACTTACCTATCACTTTTTAGAGTGATGTGTTGTTAACTGCTGCTTATATACTTAACCGGGTGCCTTCTAAATCAGTTACTTCCACTCCATATGAGTTATCCACTCAACAAAATGGTGTTGTGAAGAGAAGAAATAGAACCCTATTGGAAATGGTTAGGTTCATGATAGCGCATGCTAACTTACCTATCACTTTTTAGAGTGATGCGTTGTTAACTGCTGCTTATATACTTAATCAGGTGCCTTCTAAATCAGTTACTTTCACTCCATATGAGTTATGGACAGGCAGAAAATCAGACTTAAGTTTTCTTAAGCCGTGGGGTTGTGCTGTCTATACTCATGAGCCCTCTCACAAGTTTGGGAAATTGGGTCCCAGAGGAAAGAAGAATATTTTCATAAGATACTCCGAACACTCGAAATGGTATGTGTTCATAGGTGAGCAGAAAAGTGGGAGTATAACTGAATTTGAATAATGGGATGTCACATTCTTATAGAATGAATTTCCTAAGAATGGCGAAATAGGTGAAAATTACTCCTATTTGAAACCTTGAATCAAAATAATGATATTAGTGGAGTTGGAACATGAGAAGTGATGAGTTTAATTCAATTCACTCTCAATTACAACCATATGATGAGATGATATCGTCATTATCTAATCCGAGTGGAAGCATAATGGGGAATGATGTGCAAAATGTACAATCTCCCATACGGCGAACAAATCGCAAAAGTATTCCCCGTCGACGTTTTGACATTGAATGAGAAACTTTTATGATTGCTCCATAAGATGAGGATGAGCCAAGAAATATTAATGAAGCTCTAAATTGCCTAGTAAGGAAAAATGGATTCATGTAATGGAAGAGGAGATTGAGTCAATAAAGTCAAACCAAGTTTGGAAACTAGTTGATCTTAAAAAAGGACGCAAAACTATTGGGAACAAGTAAGTTATCAAAATAAAGCGAAAAACTGATGGCTTGATAGAAAGGCATAAGGCTCGCCTTGTGGCGAAGAGGTATAATTAATAGGAATGAATTGATTATGAAGAAACATTTTCTCCTATAATGAGATTTATCTCGATTCATATTATTCTAGCAATAATGGTTAGTATAGATGTTGAGTTACATTAAATGGATGTAAAGACTGCTTTCCTCAATGGAGAATTAGAGGAAGAAATATATATGGAACAACCTGCTGGTTTCATTAAAGAAGGCCAAAAAGGGAATGTATGTTGATTTTTGAGATCGATATACGGCCTTAAGCAATTATCGAGACAATTGTATATACGTTTTCATAATGCTATAATGGCATATGATTTTACAATGATAGATGATGATCATTGTGTATATATCAAAAGATCCAAAAATCAATTTGTGAGCATATTTATATGTTGATGATATACTAATTGCCGGAAGCAAATGGAGTTTATAAATACTGTGAAGAGTTGGTTATCTTCCAACTTTGAGATGAAAGATATGAGTGAAGCTGCATACATTTTTGGAGTTAAGATTTCAATAGATCGTTCGAAGATGTCGTTATCTCTTTCGCAAAAAACATATATAAATAAGGTTCTTGAACAATTTCGTATGCAAGATTGTAAACCCATAGACACTCCTATTGCAAAAGGTGAATGATTGAACCATAGACTGTGTCCAAGGATTTCACAAGAGAATGAACAAATGAAACATGTCCCTTATGCTAGTGCTGTTGGGAGCTTGATGTACGCTATGATGTGTATAAGACTTGACATATGTTTTGCAGTTGGAATGATGAGTAGATACCAATCCAATCCAGGTCATGCACATTGAAAAGCCGTTAAGATAATACTAAGGCATCTAAAGGGAACTGCTAGTTACAAGCTGAATTACCAAAGAAATGATCTACGACTTGAATGCTATTCAAATGTTGATTAGGGAAGAGATTTAGATGAAAGTAATCTACCTCTGGATTTACTTTCTTACTGAACAATGGCGCCATATCATGGAGCATTAAGAAGCAAACGTGTATAGCCTTGTCCACGATGGAAGCTGAGTTTGTGGCATTATCAGCAGCGGTACAAGAATGAGTTTGGCTTAAGAGATTTTTGGATCATTTAGGTGTTATTGAGAAAGCTGCAAATCCATTATTGGTTAATTATAAGCGTACACCAAAGACCCAAAATATCATGACAAGACCAAACATATAGATACCAAGTATAACTTTGTCAAAGATATGGTTATACGAAATGATGTGAACTTACAATAAATATTTACGTATAGAATGATAGTAGATCCTATGACAAAGCCAATACCTAGAGATGTGTTTTGTGGTCATGTAAAATCTCTAGGATTGCGTAGAGTCTGATGTACTGAATATTGTAATTTCCCTAAGTTGTTCATATTTATGAACTTGTGTTTTTCATTATTAATGCCTATGAATCTTTGTTTGATATTTATGCATCTTAATGCTCAGTGCATTACTTTAAGTTGAGAAAGTATGTCGAATAGATATAAGATTGGCCCACTCACACGAGTAAACGCATCTATTTACTATGTGATAAATAGAGATGGGATGATTTTTAAGCTTATTATCTAGGTGATAATTGAGAGCTCAAGCTTAAAATATATATGTCATCTTAATTAAGTGTTAAGATGAGTACATGATATGTACTATGTCCGAAAGTAAAATATCCCACATATTTTACTTTATCTATCTAAGATGCTGGATGTGAGTTCTAATGAATTATATGAATGAGTAGATATGTGAACTCAAGTTAGACATTGGGTTTGTCTGAACTATCATTTGTACGGTATTGAAGGTGTAGACATACGCTTCATAGGAAAAAAGTTAATACCGTAATACGTATTTCATATTACGTATGCATGAGACAACCAATAAGAGTGGTAAAAGTTTGATCTCAACTTTTATGTTGTGTGAGACTCTTGAATAAAAGAGTTTCTCAATTTGAGTGCCCTCATGATTATTACTTATTCTCAAGATTTCTATTTAGTGTTTGCTATCTTAGGATGTTACCAATGGTCATGAGTTAATTCAATCTAATGGGACATTTCTAGAAAAGCAAACTGAACTGAGATTGAGAGTTTGAAGGAAATAGGAAGATCGAATTTGGAGAACCACATTTGAGTTTTTGTATTCACTAGTCGATCAATTATGACTGCCTTTGGGATAATCATAATTGTGAATACAACATATATATAAAAGAGATCAAGAGAGATATAAATGTGATCAATCGATCTAGGGCACTACATACTAAATCTACTCAGAGTGTGATGCTCATTATGAGCTGATATATATTCTTAATAGATGTATGGCAACGAGTTCTTAAAGTATATTGGTCGCACGGATTATTCACCGGTATGAATGTTGAAAAGAGGTAAAGAGGATCCTATTCGGCCCACCATGTGCGAGTGGGAGATGATGGTTTTATTAATTATTATGATGGGCCTAAGTTGGCATGTCTGCCCATGTTGGGCCTAAAAGCTGACCCACAAGATTAGGGCCCATGGATGGAGGAATACGTTGAAGAGTTGTAACTTTTGGGGGACGTCTTTTGCTGAAGGGACACGTCCTTTGGAGAGGACATATTTAAGGGGGAAAAGAGAGGGAGGAACGCATCTTTTGGATTTATGTACGTTCCTCCTCTCTCTCTCCCTTGAAACACTCCAAAAAGAATAGTAAGAAAAAGGAGGGGACACTCTCTTCCCTTCAAGGCAAAATTCACGTCATCGGATCGAATGTGATCAGTTTCTCTTCCTCATATTGGTGTCGGTGTTTAATCTGTGGCTAATAAGGTACGTTCGATTTTGTGATGTGCCTTAGGATTGGTGATACATGTGATTTTCCCAGGCTCGTCTTCCGCACTTGTTTTAAGGGTTTGATGTAGTGTCGAATCCGGTTTTTGGGAATCCGATATTCCCGACATGTTTTAAAAGAAAGAGAATAAAAGGTACTTGATTTTACTTTTTGACATTAGAAAAAAATGAAAATCTTGGATCTATATATTTTTTCATCAAGATAAAACCCAATGTTGATAAAGATATGTACATCTTGAGATATGGAATTCCATATCACATGCTCTATAGGACCATTGTTGATAATGACTTTACTTTATGTGGTGTAAAGATGATTATTGTCTTTTCGGAATTCTTGTTAATGTAGTATATCGAAATAATCAAAATATTTTGAACAATTATTCTCAAGAAATCACATAATTAGAAATGAGTCGTTTGATTGCTATAGACGGGTTCCAAGAAAATTACCATATCATTCTTTGTAAATTATATAAAATATGATTGGACAATTCTTGTATATCTAATGAAATGTCCGGCGGTTTTAGTTTCAAAGAAGTTTGACCCTTGATATTCAATCCCTTGAAAGGAAGAAAATAACCCTTGACTATTCGTATACAAGGAAAAAATTAAGAAAGCAAATGTTAATAACGAAAACATAGTAAAACAGTTAATGTTGATCAATCAAGTGCATCAGCTCATAAATAGAGGATGGATTTGCTATTGTTATTCACGAAGAAAATAATTAGGGACGGAATAAAATATAGTCAGCTTGTTTCATCCTTAGTGGTTCTAGCAAAAATTAACAAATTTCAGAGGAAATTATGAATTTTCTGCTTCGAGGTTTAAACTGTTTAGATTAGAGAAAATATTTCTAATTAGAAGTCAAGTTTTGTTGACCAATTGATGAAAGATGAAAAACATATAATCTAACCAATCACGCGGTTATGTCATAACACGCAATTTGGAACATCATGGGAATGGGAGGTTTAAAGATTGGCTTGTGTTCTCGTTACTTAATTCTAGAAAGGTTGACTTCGTCAATAAAAGTACCCCACCATGTCTATTATCAATTGTCGTGCATGAGATGCCTCTCCACTTTTTTGAAATGGGCGAATGTAATATTCGGTACTGAGTATGATCTTGTACTCTTACGTCTCTGAACTGTGGGACATAAAATTTGGAGTTTTGTTGGAGAGTGGGAAGAAAAACTTTTCTTCTCAATTGAGGGCTGAGGTGTGCAAGCATTGGCATATTAAAATAACGAGTGCAATCTTGTTAGCCCATCAAGGTTACTTGGTAAGTGGGGCGACCTTGAGCTCTTATATTGTGGTGAGGTACAACCTTAACCACCACCATATCTATTGTCATCCCTCCCACTTTTTTGATATGAAGGAACGCGGAATTTTTTTATTGATTGTTTTAAGCCTTTTTTTATTCACAAATAAATCAAGAAAAAGAAAGTTCATAATTTTGAAAAGATTTACTTTCTCTTCTCTTGTATCATGTATACTTGATATTCGAAAATTGAAGTAGTTCAAATTAAATATGCATAATAAGCACTTGTTAACATGGGATTGACCGACGGAGAAATTTTATCACTCAATTAATTTTTTGTTTATTTGATTTCACAATGTGCGATCGATTTGGTTTATGATTCTACTTCAGCATTATTACCCAAAAGTCGTGAGACTAGTACAACGCGGAAAGAAAGTACCCGTCTGTGTGGAAGATACATGAATTAACCAATCACAAGGCGATGTTGTAACGCGCAAGAGGACGTTGACGCCCGTTGTGGCCTTTCTGGGGTCCGCAGAAGAAATGGTGCATTCTGAAGGTTTGAAGATTGGCTCGTGTTCTCATTACGTTTAAGACGGTGGACTTCGTCAATAAAATGGCTGGGATTCTCACACGGTGGTGCCACACCATGTCTTTTGTCATGTATCGAATGCAACTACATTTTTATTTATTTATTGATTTAACCCTTCATTTATTAAGAATAAATTAAGAAAATCTCATAATTTTGAGTACACTTGATTTTTCATGTATCATGCGTATTCGGTATTAGAAATTTTGAACCAGTTCATACTGAATATGCATAAATGCTTGAGAGCATGACCATCACTTAATTGCATGGACATAGAAGTTTTATGACTCAATTCGTCTCGTATTGGCTTGATCTCACAATCTTTTAGATGATTGTGTTCACACTTAGTTGCTTATTCGATTTGGTGTAGGATTGTCCTTTCAATGTATTTTTCTCGAAAGTCATCGTACTTTTCTTGAAAGTTGTGAGACTAGTACAACGCGGAAAGAAAGTACCTATCTATGTGGAAAATACATGACTTAACCAATCACAAGGCGATGTTGTGACGCGCAAGGGGACGTTGACGCCCGTTATGGCCTTTCTGGGGTCTGCAGAAGAAATAGTGCATTTTGAAGGTTTGAAGATTGGCTTGTGTTCTCATTACGTTTAAGACGGTTGACTTCGTCAATAAAATGGCTGGGATTCTCACATGGTGGTGCCTCACCATGTCTTTTGTCGTGTATCGGATGCAACTACATTTTTATTTAATTATTGATTAACCCTTCGTTTATTAAGAATAAATTAAGAAATTTTCAAAATTTTGAGTACACTTGATTTTTCATGTATCATGCATATTCGTTATTAGAAATTGAACCAGTTCGTACTAAATATGCATAAATGCTTGAGAGCACGATCATCACCTAATTGCATGGATATAGAAGTTTTATGACTTAATTCGTCTCGTACTTGCTTGATCTCACAATCTTTTCGGTGATTGTGTTCACGCTTTGTTTCTTATATAATTAATATCAATGCGTGCTCAATTTGGTTTAGGATTCTCCTTTCAACATATTTTACTCGAAAGTCTTGAGATTGGTATTATGATAAAAAAAGTGTTTGTATATGTGGATTAAAAGATATGGCACGAACATGATTTTCCAAATCCATATTCATGTAACTTGTTCGGGTTTAGTCTCATGAGTTATTTCGTTTATGGTGTTTCTTTCACTTAGAATTATTTGTCTAAAGAAAGCTTTTTCATCTTTAAGAAAATGTGTTACTCACGTACAAAACAAATGAGTCTTTCCCTATCTCCACGTTTGGTTGATTGGAAGATCGTCAAAGTTTTTGTCAGAATCAAGATCCCACTGATTATTTTTATTTTTTTCAAAAAGGTTATCATGGTGATAAAGCTGGTCTAAGGCAAATAGAAGAGTCGATGTAGTAAAGGAGACGAATAAGACTTGCGATGATATTTATTTTGCTAACTCATTAAAAAGAATTCTACATTTTCATTTTAGCATTTTCTTTATCATACTCAGTATTTGCCTATTAACGATCATAATTCAAATGATTTTGGTGAAAGATAATATTATTGATCGATTATTTTTATTTTAGGAGTACAAGAAACAATTAATACTTATTTTTGCATAATTTCAAAAATCAACTTTATCCTGCTACCCTCAAATTTCTTTCGAATCCAACAAAAAAATTTGATCTCTATTAATGAAATTTAACTCTCCATCGTTACCTTTAAATTGTCCAAATAACATCTTATTATCTCCTTAGGAATGAATTTATATGCCTCTGAACTCATAAATTAACCAATGAATAATTAGTAAATAGAGTACTTACATATCTTATCAATTCTCAATACTCCATTCAGCAAACTTCTTTTCATTTTATGCATTTATTTATTTATTAGTGAAAAATAAGGAAGAGAGATTTTTGACGGTATGAATCAAGCATAAACTATTCCGAACTTTGAAGTCTTTCGACAGGGAGAGGAAAGAGACCTCTGACCTCTTCTTTATAAAAGGCATCATCATCCGCAGATCTCTAGCATAGAGGCGTTCCTTCTTCTAGTTCCCACTCAAAACACCTGATCTTACTTGCACAAAACTCAATGGTCCAACCTGCTGGGAAAATCCCTTCTTGTTTCCCCGTTCCTTTTCCGAGTCTCCTCCTCCTCCTCCTCCTCCTCCTCCTCCTACTTCCGCCACTAACCATCGCCGAATTCATGAATGGACCTTCATCGGTCGGTGTTCCCACCATATGGACCCTCAGTAACCTTTACGACTTCAATACAACCAAAATCTATACCTCCTCTGGAATTTACGTTGGTGTTCGTTTCAAGGTCGTGCTTTCCAGGCTAAACTCAGGACCAAGTTTCTTATGTGGCTTCATGGACTCTGGTGGTGGAAGCTGGTCTTTTCACCTGCTTGTTTTCCAACCGACGCAAGACGTGAAAAACATCATACCATCGTCAGTTTGGTCGATTCCTCACGAACCCATGAACGACACTTCGCAAATGCGACTCACCAAGGAGGGCAATTTAGTTTTACTCGGTGACGATGGAAAAAAAAGTGGTCCACAAATACTGCCGGCAAGTCAGTGGTGAGCTTCAACTTGACTGAAATTGGAAATCTCGTGCTCTTCGACACAAATGACGCCATCATTTGGCAGTCTTTTGATCACCCTGTAGACACAATTCTTCCTGGACAGGAGCTATGTCCCGGCATGAAACTAACGAGGCCGTCAAGTTCACCGGATGGGACAGCGCATTTTTACACGTTCACCACCGATGATCAGATAGGCTTCGTTGCATCTGTAAGGGCAGCCTATTCTCCCCAAATTTACTACGAAACGAGCAACGTGAGGGACATGAAGAGCGACGATGGACAGGTTAGAGCACTTTACAATAATGGAACCTTCGGTGAGTTAAAATTTTCCCCAATATCTTCAGCTCAGTTTATCCGACTGGGGGACCATGGGCATTTGAAGCGTCATGTTTATGATGAACACTCCAAATTTTGGAACAAGGCGGCGGATCTTCTTGAGGATAAATTAAATAAATGCGATTATCCACTTGCATGTGGTAGTTATGGCATTTGTTCAAATGTCTCTGATGACTCTAGTTTTCGGTGTCCAGACGAGACAGAGCCAATTGATGGAGATTCGTCCTTCAGTTGCAATCGCAGCTCACCTTTCTCTTGTGATTCACACAATAACACTTTCGTAGAAGTTGGCAAGATCACCTACTTTGCTTTGTCGAACAACGAAATTAGTGCAGACATCTCAAACGCAACTGCGGAGAGTTGCAAGAAAGAGTGTTTGAGAAAAGGATGCTCATGCAAAATGGCACTATTTCGTAATCAAACAATTTTCTCTAGGGTGGACTGCTTTTTATTACCAGAGCCATTTTCCCTTATGGACGACCCTTTCGGGTCCTATTCCACCATGGCATTTATCAAAGTCAACAAAAGCGCAAAGACACCAATGCCATCATCAATTTTTCGAAAAAAGAAAAGGGGACGAACGGGGTTAATCCTAGGAACTGCTGTTGGAGCAGTTTCGCTATTCTTGGTAAGTGTATTTGGGATTTATATTTCAACTAAATTGAGAAGAAATGGTGTTGAGGATGATGATCCGGACTTACCAAGGCTTCAGATAACTAGATTCCGTTATGAGGACTTGAAGGCCATGACAGGAGATTTCAACATCAAGCTTGGGGAAGGAGGATTTGGCTCAGTGTTTCTAGGAACTTTACCCAGTGGTGTTAGGATTGCAGTCAAGCGCCTTGATGGTTTGGGTCAAATGAAGAAGTCATTCTTGGCCGAGGCTGAAATCATTGGCACAATCCATCATGTTAATCTGGTGAGGCTACTTGGATTTTGTGCTGAAAAATCACATAGGCTTTTAGTGTACGAGTACATGTGCAATGGTTCTCTTGATAAATGGATCTTCCATAATGATCAAGAATTTGATGTCTGTTGGCAAGTGAGGAGAAAGATTATCCTTGACATTGCCAAAGGATTAGCCTATCTCCATGAGGAATGCCATCAAAAAATAATTCACCTGGACATCAAGCCCCAAAATATTCTTTTGGATGAACATTTCAATGCGAAGCTTGCTGATTTTGGGCTGTCGAAGCTTATCAATAAGGACCAAAGCCATGTCATGACGACCATGCGAGGAACACCAGGTTACCTTGCTCCAGAGTGGCTGAGCTCTCTTATCACGGAAAAGGTAGATGTGTATAGTTTTGGTATTGTCATGTTAGAAGTCCTATGTGGGAGGAAAATTGTGGAGCGTTCTTTGCCGAGTGATGAAGTGCATATGTTGGCCCTTTTCAAATGCAAAGCAGAACAAGAACAACTACTGGAGATGGTTGATAAGTCCAGTGGGGACATGCAACTGCACGGTCAAGAAGTTGTCAAGATGATGAAAATCGCAGCATGGTGCTTGCAAGATGATAGCAGCATGAGGCCCCCCATGTCGCAAGTGGTTAAATGTTTGGAGGGCTCAACTGATATAGAAGAAGGCTTGAGATACAGCTTCTTAATTCCTTCTGGTCACAGCGATCGTAGTGTTGATGATGCTTCTCGGCTATCGCCCTCAGAATTATCAGGTCCTAGGTGAACAAAACCAGCTTCAGACATGAACTCCGATGCTTAGATGGGGTAACTTCTTTTTGTGTTTCTGTCATATAAACGTTTTTTCTTGTAGTTGTACTTATGATCCATAATTTGAATGAAATTCTAAGTCGCGTTTTCATTTAATTGGTTGAAAGGTCATAATACAAATAAAGATTCCAACCATAAATCAATTTGCATGAGATGGTGCTCAATTCCATCACTCTCTCGTTAAAATCCAAACACGAGGGACATCAAGGCAACCTTTCCTGTAAGACACCTTTGGCAAATCACCATACTGTTTCTTGCCATCATGACTACGGTATATGATATTTTTCATTTCCAAACAAAGGAGCAGGTCGACACACAAAGAACATCGTCCAGTTTGAAGTGTTTCTAGGCCTCATTCATATCAAAGATGGCATAAGATTACTCAGAAATGTAACCTGCAAGTTTTTCTATGCCAACCCTAGTAAACGAACTGATCCGTCAAATAAGCATACCATTCCTCTGAGAGAAAGAAAAATCCCTTCTCTAAATCAAGATGTGTAATGCAGCAGATGTCCTCATTAACATTTTGAACACCATAATTCGAGTAAGAAGATGTATGACTGGGATGAATCTGAAACCGTCTGTGGTTTTAGGAAACCTCATGGATTATGGTGTATGTACATTTTGCCAAAGGTAGGAAAATCTAGAAAGAATAGGATCTTGCTCTCAGTTGGAGACAGGAGTGAAGATTATCCAGAGCTGGGAATGGCTGAATTACAACTGTAAAATTACACTATTAGACCATTGGAAAAGAAAGATTGGCAACAAACAGGGCAAAGTTTAGAGCACAATATGGAGCACATTGTTACTCAGGTGATCACTTTAGACATCAGGCGCAGTTTAAAACAGAGCAGTTGCTAAAGAGGAGTTGTAATATGAGCTTCTGCCTTCACATAATACGTTAGACGATGACAGAAGTAACCAAGTGGAGATGAGGGAACTCATTACCTTGAGGAGAAACGAGTATGTTTGGTGTGAGGCACTAGTCAAAAAGTCATGAACTTTTGGTGAACAAAGCTCAGAACATGAAGGGATCCGTCCAGCCAAGAACAGAATCAGTCTGAATCTGGAATTCATGGTTTAGCGATGAGGGAGACGCACAATCAAGCAAAAAGAGTGAAAAGAACCTAAACCATCCAACTCCTGGGGATGCTCTAGTCATAGCACGTGGATTGCAGCTGAAAAGTGCCTCGCTTGCATGCACCTACTGATTGGAACCCTCTGTAAATACGCTGCCAATTGCACATTAGAGCTTGTTCATCAGTATTATATCGATTTTTTTTTTCTCCTTATGGGTTCGTTGCATCATTCTGGCCGTTGAATAGTTGGTATGTCAAATTAGGTACTTTGAGCAAGTAACCAAAAAATAAAAAAACATAGAATTTGTGAAGATATCTTCATCACAGTACTTTTAATTTTTGAGTACTTTCTGCAGGAAGATTTGTCCCACAGCTTGGAAATAAGACTTCTTGGGGGAGGGGGAGAGAGAGAGATCTATTCGGCAAATTAAAATGTGTTTGGAGTTTACTGTTTATACAAAAAAAAAAAAAAAAAAAAAAGCATCTCGACATTCTACCAACAGAGCAATCTGCGGAAGAAAGTGGAAATTTTAGTTCATACGGAACTACGTTAATGGGATGAGTTGTGATAACATATTCTAAAATTGGATTAGGAAAGTAGTTCAAAAAATATCAGTTTTATTGCATGATTTTACGCCTAATATTAATGGAATCACATGCTTATTGCACCTTCTTTAGGTATGAACTTTGCCAAAGTGACTAGGATTCATTGAAAAATGGTTATGAGGCCCTGATTTTATCCATGAAAATTATTTTTTTATTGTATACAACAATTTACAAAGTTCAATTCCTGCCTTTTCAAGTGCTCTTTTCAAAGAGACGTTTAATTAATGAGGAGCTTGAAAAATTTAATCTTTCTTTTGAAAGGATGAGGATTGCTCATTATTTCCACACTTGGGGACATTGTTCTTTACATGCTTTGCCCCATTTATTGCCTTTCGTGATGAATTTGACTATTTTGTCCCAGCACACTTCATTGGTGGGGAAGGAGAGATTCTTTTTTCTAAGTCAAGTGCTGCGCCACCAATGCTTTGTCTGAAAGTCTTTGTTTTGCTTTTCCTTTTAGAGATTGTGTAGTTCCAGGGTTGTCCTCACGTAGTCTTGTTATTTGCTAGATATTTGCCTCATGAAATTTTGCACAAATGGAGAGACAAGTCATTCCTAAAATAAATCAAATTTAACTTGGAATGATTACCACCTTTTACTCAAGGGCAACATTTGATGACCAATTCTCTTTCGTAAACATCTAAATCTTGAAGTATTGTCTTAGTCTTACAGACCACCAATAATCATCTCCATGCAAAGATTGGATGCCCAGAAGAGATGAAGATGGTGAGTAGATAACTTGATGGTGACATTTCCAACACAACTTCGACAAAATAGATGAGTGCAAAAATCAATCCCCATCCTAGCTTGAAAGTCCTCTTATTTGTACGGTCAAATGAGAAAATGTCAAAGAGTGGCTGTTATTAACATCCTGTGAGAAGAAGACAATGTCAATAGATGAATGTGAGAATGATCTCCTAATGAGGTACCCTCTTACAATGAAATCAAGGCGATGGTACATGCCCCATAATCCTTATTATGGGGTTTTAGTATTTCGCCAAGGATTTATCATAAGAGAAGGGGCATCATTGAAAGATCAATCGGCGGCTGTCAATCGAATATCCACTCTATTCCAAAAGTTTCATGCAAAAGGGGCATTGATTTTTGAAAGATGTGACTTTTATTTTGAGGAATCTACACACAAAATATTATATGAATATCAATCCCAAAATGTAAAAAGGAAAAAAATTGATAAATAAATAAAAAACAATTTCAATTTTTGTGCCCCAAAATATAATCTTGATTTGAAAAAATTTCTAAACAAAAAGTGGTTTTGAGCCTATAATTGAAAATTTAAACAAAGACGTGTTCAACAGGGCCAAATCAAAATGTTTAGAACTTGCATTCAATGTTCGGTTATCAAGAGTGGTTGCCAATTTTTCAATTATAAGCCTAAATCACTAAGGGCATTCAATTAATTTCCGCGAATTTCAAGATGAAAATTCAATTAAAAGAAAGCGAATAAAAAAGAAGAATAATGATACTTACAGTGGGGGATGACTTTTTTCTTTTTTTTTTTAATTGCATAGACATACACATGGGATGTGGTTCGATTTCTAATCTATATGGCTCAAAATGGAGACATGAGATTACTAAACAGAACCAACGGGATCGCGGTTAGGTCGGGATTCCCACAACTCCAACTTTGTCAAAAAGTTGACCCGTGTCGCGTGATTGTCGACCGGGTGGTGGTAATTCTTGACATCAAGAAGGAAATTTCGAGTCGAGATGGGCGATTTGTACTACATGATCGTAGTCGGAGCGATATCCATCTCGACACTATCCTAAGAAATCCTATGCGGCCCAAGTCCGGCAAAGGGTTGTGTGTGCTAGGGTGTAGTGCAATGCAAATGATACATGCACAACAATTTATAGGAAAACAACACTTTGTACATAAAAAATAAACGATACATTCCTACACCTCCCTACAAGACAAATGTGAGCAAACACTTCTCCTTATAACTCCCATTTGGCAAAAAACATTTTAACACATTTAATGTTATGGGCATACATGAAATCCTCACTACCAAACAAAATTTTTTTGAATAAGATTAATTTTCGCCTAAGTCTTCTAAGGTTTAAAACCAAGTTCTCAGTGGAGTCGTCAAGCTGTCTGGACTTACCTCATGGGGAGGGAATAGGACGGGCCCAAGCCCCATGATTAGGCACAGAGCTCCTAAGCCCATATCCCGTATGACATTGGGATATTCTAAAGAATTTCACAAAAATGAGTCGCCACTAATCTATTGGGGTTAGCTAAAAACCAAGTGAGATATAAGAGTATACAACACTCCTACGCAACCAGAGAATCTAGGGTCGGGGACTTGATTACACTAATTGACCAATTAGTGCCATTTCGATACCTAATCTTGTTCATTTTAAAAGAAATGATTTTTGTCAAGCAATTTGGATTGATTTTATATCTATCCACTAACATGTGAGGTGATCATGCGGGTGCGCAATCATTAAAGTAACAATCATAGCTACCAAGATCCTAATTGTAGTAAAATTGAGCACATGCAATTAAACATAATTAAATATGCAAATTAAACATGAGGTATAATCAATATATGAGCAAATAAAGGCCTAATTACATTAAAAATGCAAGATATGGTAATTCCTAACTAAATCCTACATTTTTTGAATTTTTAAATTTTTTTGAATTTTTTTATTAATTTTAATAATTTTTAAAAAAAATATTTTTTGGAAGAAAAAAATACATTTTATTATTATTTTTTGTGTCGGGCCGGGTCGGGGTCCAGTCTGACCCGACCCGGGTCAAAAAGGATCCGGGTAGCCAAACCCACGGCCGGACCGGGCATGATACGCAGGCCCAAAGCGGTCCCCTCCCAAACTGAAGCCCATAGGAGAAGGAATAAAAAAGACGGCCAGCCCAAAGCAAAGAAGACCCCTAAACTAGCCCAAATTTGTTCTCTTCTGAAGCCCGCTACGGCTGAGCTCTCTTTGAGCCTAAACGAAGCCAAGCTCTTCTCAGTCAAACCAAAACCCAGATCTTCTTGACCCCAACAAACCCCTATCAACACTAAAAGCCCACTCTAGCCAATTCCACGTCTTTCAGAGAAAAGGAAAGGGGCGGGTCGGGCCAAGGCCGGATCCGGCCCAACCCGACCGATTTCTTTTTTTCTTTTTTCTTTTTTTAATTTTTAATTTTAATTAATTATTTTTTCGTGACTAACCCCTAACTTTTAATGCTATTTTTAATTAATTAATTTAGGCGAAATTTAGGTGTCAACGTACCCACAAATTTTTTTAAATGTTTATATCACGGGTTGGCATGTTAAAAAATAAAATAGACAACTTAACACGAGTAGTCCCGCCTTCGAAAGCACCGTAACATTACTCCCAGAAAGGAAAAGATGTGCCTGAAGAAGGCGCGACGTCGGCGAAGTTGCTGTGGCCACTAACTAATGCCGCAAGCTCGCGAGAGTTGGCTGCGATATGGCTGGGCAGAAATTGAATCCGATGCATCCTTTCCCCTTTTCCCCGAACTAAACTTAGAACCGATCCTTTCCTTCATATTGGCTGCATCTTCCTCATTTTCAAAGCACCGGCTAAGAGGAAGAAAAAAGGTTCGAGGCCAACAGAATTGCTTCGCTCTTTTGAATCGGACAGAGACATAAAGTTGACAATGGCAAAGACAAATACCGCGTATTTGTTCGCTTGAGCTCATATCCATGGTATCCTGACACGGCTTGTCACGCAAAAGCTATACAATGTCTCGCACACAAATGTGAAGTGAGCAGGCAAAGGATCCCCGGAGTCGGCCGTGAAGAATGGTAGGCGGATGCCAGGAGCGGCAGCGCAATTAATATCGCTCCGGCCCCCCGGACTATGAGTCACCTCCGTGAGGAATGTGCTGATTTTAAGCCCCACACAACAAGTGTTTGATTAGATGCCTGAGAGACACTCGGAGATGAGTAAACGAGTACACGCTCTTGCTTGTCATTGATTTTTTGTGCTGAAATATGCAGGGGCAACCACGGACGGTTTGATCAGCATGGTGTCTGCAAGATGATTTTAGTAGGAGGCCTTCCATGTCTGCAGTGGTTAAATGCTTTGAGGGCTTAGTTAGTGTTGGAAGATATGATTCCGGAGATTGTACAATCATCGATAGATAGGAAATTATGTTTAATTTAGGACTAGAAAGATAGAGGAATATTCTTTTACCTTTATCAATTTCTTGCTTTCCTTTATTAATTCCTTGCATTGTAATTAAATACAGATTGTACAGAACACAAAATATACTGAATACACAGAAAAGCTTCTTCCTCTCGATACTCTCCTTGGTCTTCTGACATGGTATCAGAGCGAAAGCCGATCCTGGCGTAGCTTTCATCTTTCCGAATTGCCTGCTTTTCTTCGTCTGTTGTTGTTACCACTGCAGAACAAAAAACAACATTCAGCAGGAATTCCCTTTCCTTTACCCTTTGTTACTAACCTGTGATTCCAGAAGAAATTCTTCATCCGTTCAATCTGATTGCCTTGAAGAACTGTACCCTACAAAACAGTTATAAAAAAAGGAATCAGTTTTCTCTACAATGAATATATCAGAAGCTCCTACCATTAGAACGGATGACGTACCTTCAAGAGATGCGACGCCACAGAGTACACACAACCAAGATTCAACTGTTGTGTCGACTATGGCGGAGCAACAATTCAGCCAAAGTCAGATCCAACCCCCACACATGCCTTGGCAAAACTTTCCGGCTCAGTTCAATCTGGGGCAGCCCTCTTCGGGCCATCCATACCAGTGGATGCATACCCATGGATCCATGGGATAAACCCACTCACATCACAGCCAGGCTACCAAGGCAATGTGCGGACCGACGGAGGCGCGCCAACCAATATTGGGGCAAGCTCTACCTTCGGTCCGGAGCAGACGGGCGGATTAGGCGAATCGGGAGGAACGAATCCTTCCCCAAATTTTTTCAATGCGGGTCAAGAAAGCGGGTCGAATGTAGGGGCGAATACCTACCCGACTTTTTCACCTGGTTTTTTTCCTTACCAGATCCATGCTGCCGGAGGACGACCGGAGCCCGGCGATCCTCTCTACACATCAAACGCCGACGGACCAGAGCTAAAGCTCATCAGTCACCAACTGACAGGCCCGGATAACTATTCGACCTGGTCGCGGGAGCTCCGGCGTGCCCTGGTAACAAAAGATAAGGAAGGGTTTCTCGACGGAACCATTCCGGTCCCAACCAATGAGCGAATGGCTCGTTTTTGGAGAAAATGCAACCAGCTCGTCAGAACCTGGATCGGAAACTGTATCACATCCGAAGTCGCAAGGGGACTCCCCCCGACGGAAGATGCGAAAGAGATGTGGGACAATATTAAAGAAAGGTATGGGAAACTAGATCAGATCAAAATTTTCTCTATAACACAGCAGATTTCAGATCTGAAACAGGGAAATATGGGTATCGCGACGGTCTACAATAAATTGTCCGCACTGTGGAACGAATTGGAGTCGGCCGAAGAGAAGTTCGAGTGGCCCGAACCCATTCTGCGACAGTACAAGACCATGCGCGAGAGGGAGAAAGCGATTAGGTTTCTCCTAATCTTGAACGAGACGTACCTTTCATTTCGGTCCCAGATTCTGATGATAGAACCCATGCCAAATCTTGGCCGGATCTACTAGCTCGCCGTCTAGGAAGAAAGCCAACAAAAGACGGCGACCTACGGAAGAGGAAGCGAGGCGATGGCTCTGGCCGCCGCCAGAAACCATTTTCGCTCGCAACAGCGAAACCCTGGAATCACAGACAGAAAAGGGGCGAATGGGGGGTTCCGTAACCCTAACCCTAGCCTTGGAGAATCGTTCGACGGCCCTGATCTGGGGGACCAATCTGACGGTCCCTATTATTCGGGAGCTGGGCCATTTTCTCCAGGCCCACGGAATCAATTCGCTGGAGCAGATGGGCCGCGAGGAAGGGTCCAGCAGCGAGAGGTCAGTGGGCCGCGGGTTTTTCAGCCCACTAACTCAGAATTATATGGGCCTACTTCGGCCCAAATTTTTCAGCCCAACAGCAAATTTCCTTCAAATGCCAAAAATAGCCAAAAAGGAAGAGGTAAACTATACTGCGAATTTTGCAAACGTCCGCACCATACAATTGAGAATTGTTGGAAATTACATGGGAGACCTGGAGAAAAAGAGAAAGGGAAATCTTCACAGGTTTTTCAGGTACTGGGTCAGCCGACAGAGAAATCAATTTCACATGAGCAGTATCAGGAGTTGATGGAGGCCTTGAAAAGGCTAGGTGCATCAGATAAAGCCGGGAGTTTCACAGGTACATCTTATTGCTTGAATTCGATCTCAAAGACTGCATGGATTATAGATTCAGGTGCCAGTGATCACATAGCCTGTGATAAGGGATTTTTTTCAAAAATCAAGAAATTATCTTTTCCTATATCAGTACAGCTTCCAAATGGAAACTCCACACAAGTTGTCATGACTGGCACTGTGATTCTTAGTCCCCTAATCACACTTCAAAATGTGCTTTATGTGCCTGACTTCCAATTCAACCTCATATCAGTTAATCGAGCCTCTGAGGAAAATTCATGCCATGTTCTATTCACTCCAGATAATTGTTTCTTTCAGGCCTTTCGACTGGCAAAATGATGGGCTTGGGTAAAGCTTATCAAGGACTCTATTTCTGGATAAATTTCCCTAGCAGTTTTCAATTGTTGTCTGTTCAATTCAATAAATCATTGTGTAACTATGTTATCAATGACAAAAATTCTCTTTATCATAAAAGATTGGGACATAGTGCCTCATTCCCTTGTCCCCACTGTCCTATCTGCCCTTTGGCAAAACAAACACGTGCTCCTTTCCCAAATAGTGATTCTCGAGCAGATAGTATTTTTTCACTAATCCATGCAGATGTTTGGGGGCCCTATCATACAGAGCATCATGATGGGTCACGTTTTTTTCTCACAATTGTTGATGATTTCTCTCGTGCGACATGGACATTCCTCATGCAGTCAAAGAACCAGGTTTTTTCTCATCTGAGAACCTTTCTTAGCCTATCCAAAACTCAATTTGGGAGGACAGTCCGTCGCATTAGAACTGATAATGGAAGAGAGTTTTTCAACCATGAGTGTGCTTCCTTATTTTCACTAAATGGAATCTAGCATGAGAGCTCCTGCACCTATACACCACAGCAAAATGGTGTTGTTGAAAGGAAACATCGTCATCTCTTGGAAGTAGCACGTGCACTCAAGTTTCAAGCATCTATTCCTGAAAAATTTTGGGGAGATTGTGTGATTACTGCAGCATATTTGATTAATCGAATGCCATCAAGGATTCTAAGTGGAAAAACACCATTTGAAATGTTATATAGCAAGAAACCGAATGTGAACCATCTCAGGGTTTTTGAGTGTTTATGTTATGCCACTATAGTCGGACACAAGGATAAGATGGGACCACGTGCCAGTGAATGCATATTCATGGGATATCCCACCTTTAAAAAGGGGTATAGGATTTATTCACCATCCACAGGGGAATTCTTTATCAGTAGAGATGTTGTCTTTCATGAGAATATTTTTCCTTTTCGAGCTCTTAATTCTTCACCTGAAGATGACGAGACAAGGAATTCAACTTTTCTATCAGAAGAAGATGTGCTTTCGGGCGAGACATATATTGCTACTCCTCTACCAAGACCAACTGGTGGATCATCTGCATTACCCGTTGAGACATCTACAAATCACTCAACTGAAGAATCCCATGTTGAAGAATCAACACAGTTAAATGAACTCCCAGAACCAAGCCCCGCTGTAGAAGATTCTTTAATATCACAAGAACCTCTACGGCGTTCTAAACGAGCAGCTCATCCACCAGCTTGGACAAGGGATTACATTTGTGGTTCATCAAAATTGTCAGGTACTCGTTATCCCATATCGTCTTACCTCTCATTTGATAGGCTATCACCAGAACATTTATGTTGCATGAGCCGCATTTCTGAAGAGAAAAAGCCATCTAATTATAATGAGGCCAAAGACGATCCCCATTGGCAAAAGGCCATGGAGGCCGAGCTGCATGCCCTGAACGAAAATCATACCTGGGATATTGTAGCAGTGCCTACTCATCGCAAACCCATAGGCTGTAAATGGGTTTACAAGATCAAATACAGGGCAGATGGTTCTGTGGAGCGATACAAGGCTAGGTTGGTGGCCAAAGGCTTCACTCAGCGAGAAGGTTTTGACTATCACGAAACATTTTCACCTGTTGCAAAAGATGTCACCGTTCGATCTTTTTTATCCGTTGCTGCTTTTCGTGACTGGTCACTGCACCAAATGGATGTGCATAATGCTTTTTTACATGGAGATCTGGATGAAGAAATCTACATGGATCTTCCACCGGGATTACGAAGACAGGGGGAGTCTAAGGTATGTCGTCTCCGTAAATCCCTATATGGATTGAAGCAAGCCTCTAGACAATGGTATGCCAAGTTCACCAATGCTCTTATGGCGGCTGGATTCAAACAGTCCAAGTATGATTATGCCCTATTCACTTGGACAAAAGGTATGTCATCTATTTACCTGATGATTTATGTTGATGACATACTTATCATGGGAAATGATAATTTTGCCGTAAAGAAGCTTAAAGAGTATCTACATTCCACCTTTCATATCAAAGATTTAGGGTCACCTAAGTATTTTCTTGGAATTGAGATAGCTCGTTCGGATCAGGGAATATCCCTCAGTCAGAGGAAATACATAATGGAAATCATATCAGAAACAGGATTATCAGGTTGTAGACCAACCATTATTCCCATTGAGCAGAATGCCAAATTGACATCTGTCGAATATGACACTGGCACATCCTCCTTTTCTGATGATCCATTATTAAAAGATCCATCGGGGTACCAGAGACTGGTAGGGAAACTTATATATCTCACTATGACTAGGCCAGATATTTGCTATGCAGTGCAGACCCTCAGCCAGTTTATGCATAGTCCGAAGCAATCTCACATGAATGCAGCCTTGAAAATTGTGAGATATTTGAAGACATGTCCAGGGTTGGGGATACTCCTTTCTCGAAAATGCAACATGAAGATGACGGCTTATTGCGATGCAGATTATGCTACATGCCCCATGAGTAGGAGATCTATTACTGGATTCTGCATCAAATTTGGGGAATCATTACTCTCGTGGAAAACAAAGAAGCAATCTACTGTATCTCTATCTTCAGCCGAAGCGGAGTATAGATCTATGGCCAAGACTGTCTGTGAAATAGTTTGGCTAAGGGGTTTACTTCAAGACCTTGGAGCACGAGTCGAAGGACCTACTACACTTTCTTGTGACAATGACTCGGCACTCAAACTCGCAGCTAATCCCGTATTACATGAGAGGACAAAACACATAGAAGTTGATTGTCATTTTACTCGAGAGAAAATCCAAGAAGGAGTGATCGAAACAAAGGGCATCAGGACTTCAGAGCAACCAGCAGACATATTTACTAAACCACTCTGTCAAAGACAACATGCATATCTTCTAAGCAAGCTTGGTGTCTTGAACATCTACAAGCCATCAGCTTGAGGGGGAGTGTTGGAAGATATGATTCCGGAGATTGTACAATCATCGATAGATAGGAAATTATGTTTAATTTAGGACTAGAAAGATAGAGGAATATTCTTTTACCTTTATCAATTTCTTGCTTTCCTTTATTAATTCCTTGCATTGTAATTAAATACAGATTGTACAGAACACAAAATATACTGAATACACAGAAAAGCTTCTTCCTCTCGATACTCTCCTTGGTCTTCTGACAGTTAGTATAGATAGCTCAAGGTATTAGCTTCTCAGTTCCCTCCAGTCACAGCTAGCAGATTGTTGACGAAATTACTTAGCTGTCAGCCTTGCAATTATCAGGTCCTAGGTGAAGAGAACTAGCTACCGATATAAGCTCTGACACTTCGATGGAGGGATAAGCTTCTCAGTTCGTTCGGATCACAGCAATCACACGGTCGATCAGTTTACCGAGCTAGCTTCTCAATCTTCAGATTCTGGGTGGACAGGACTTGTTTCGCTTATAAGCTCCTATGCATTAATTCTTTAAGAGCTCTCATTGCAGTATTAAACTTTCACTATCAAGTGGTCCTTTCAGATAATGATACGAAAGGGGTAAATGAGCTTCATTTGCAAACATTGGAGCTGACATAATCTCAAAGGAAAAAAGAGGATGATGAACCATGGTCAAAGGCAAAATTTAAATGGATTATCCAAGTAGAACATTTTCTTTCTCTGCTTTACATGCCTTGGTTTGTTGTTCTCGAGCGAACACTGAGCCACTGACATGTCTAATGTAATTTATTTGAAGATGCTTGTCGACCTGTAAAATTTCCATTCCGATCAGCTTCATCAAAGCTTTGAGAAATTGTCTCGGTCACTTGCTTCTGGTCGAGCCTTGGTTTCTCGGGCTTGCCGTTTTGATGACAGCAAGGCCCCTTCTGCTTCTAATACGAAGACAGGCAACTTGGAGTGCTCCCAAGAGACTGCTCGTATCTTGAGATGGACTTCCGATGGGATGGCCGTTTTGCCTTATTTTCCAAGATGTTAATCATTTAGAGGGCCGCTGTAAGCTAGAATATTTTGAGCATTTGGCCTTTTCATTTCCACCTTTTTCTTCTACTCTGCCTTCTCACTGGCCCATTGTGGAATTTTTATTGCTGCAACATGTGAACACCTTATGTGTCATTTTTTTAGCAAGCCTCTCGGTCTGTCGTTATACCTCGAGAGTTTCCTTCTGTTGACAGGAATGTTTTCATTCGTCTTTCTAAGAATGTTCAATCTATCCTGCGTCCGAAACCAAACTGTGCCACATGTTTTCCCAGTATCATCACAGAGACCTACCTAAATTGTTTTTCCGTTCATCAGACTAAAGCAGCTTGTGAAGAACCTACAAAAATTGCAAATCAAGTGCTCCCGGAAGAACTCAATGGCCAACAATCAACACAAAAGAGTTGTGACATTTTCTCGATTTCAGTTCAAAGGAAGTGAGAGAAAGGTGTTTGATATCACTTTGTGATTATAGAAAGATCACTAGCAGCCCAATATGTCATTAGTATATAAAATGTTGAGATGTGACAAACATTCTAATTTGGCCAGCACATTTTAAGGTTTTTTTTTTTTTGGTCGAAATAAGAACTTTCATTAAAACTTGGAAAGCTTACAACCGGACGCTAGAGCGTCGGCATATACCAGGTCTAGCAACAGGTAAGGTGGATATATGTTCCAATCCTGGGCCGAAAAATTGAAAAGCTGGGCCTTAGCGGCCCAGTCAGCCACATCATTTCCTTCTCGCTTGCAGAACCGAACAACTAGGTTTGGGAAGATGGAAAGGGAATCGGTGGCTTCCGCTAGCAAAACGCGAGCCTCCCATGGCGGCAGTTCTTCTCCTGTAACAGCAGCAACAACTGTACTACAATCCGATTCAAGCATGATTGGAGCCTGATGAAGCCCTTGGTGCAGCAGATGGCGGAGCGCGAATGTGAGAGCCTGAAATTCCGCGATCAAGGCTGATGTTGCTGGAAATCGTGCTGTATAAACATCAGTAAGGCGACCATATTGATCTCTGCAGATCGAAGCCATTGATCCATGTGTACTCCCTGGCTGAAAAGAAGCGTCGATATTACATTTCAAAGTGCCTGGTGTTGGTGGATGCCAGATCTGACTGTGTTGCTTCTTTCCTGTAGATCGAGATGAAGAGGATGAGAGGGAAACCTCGTAAAGTCGCGTCTGTGAGAGTGCATTCTCTGCTGCTAAAGAGGGATTCGGTCGATCGCCCCTGAAGATAAAACTGTTCCTCATTCGCCAGATTTGCCAGAGGACATTGGCGATGAGCTCCAGAGCAGGTGAGTTATTAGGTGATTCAGCTTTTTCTGTCAACCAAACTTCTATGCGAGTGACCGAACTAAGCTGGATATCTATATTAATCTGTGGATGAAGCCAGACGCCTGTTGTCCATGAGCAGAATAGAAATAAATGCTCTAATGTTTCTGGAACTTGCTTGTTACATACCTGACAGAAAGGTTCTGAACTGTTGGTATATTATTTTTTCATCAAGATAAAACTCAATGTTGATGAAAAGTATTTACATTTCCAATTATGAAATTCCCGAGGTGATATCACATGATCTATAGACTATATGAATCAATATCATCATCTGGATCATCGTTCACAATGAATTTGGTTTATAGGGTGGACTAAAGATCATTTGACATTTTTTCGAGACTCCCATTTAATGTAGAATATCAAAATGGTAGAGAGGGTACTAAAAATAATTCTGAAAAATATCTCTAAATAGACGACAAATTTGGTCGACCGCTTGGTAAAAGATGAAAACCACATAAGTTAACCAATCACACGTTATTTTATAATTCACAAATTGAAACATCATGGGAATAGATACGAGAGGGCGTTGCACGTTTTAATCTCATTGCGGTCCGTATTAGAAGAAGTATGAATAAAGGAGGAAGGTACGAAGAAGATTAGGTTTTGTTCTCTTATTTCCGCAAGGTTGAGTTTGGCAACAAAATTGCTACAAATCTAGTGCGGTAGTGTCACACAATGTCAATTGTCAAGTACGGGGATGCCTCACACTTTCGACAATGGGGAACGTTGAATTTTCTTTAACTGAGTTAAGCCTTCGTTTATTAAGAAATAAATTGAGAAAATTTCATAATTTCGAATGCACTTATTTTCCTTGTATAATGTATACTCAATATCTGGAAATTGAACTAGTTCGTGGTAAATATGCATAAGCACATATGGCCATGACCTACATAAATGGAGAAGTTTTGTCACTCAAATCATCTTGTTTTTACTTGATTCCGCGATCTTTTCAGCAAAATTTTCCCTCATTGGTGCTTATATAATTAACATAGGTGGGTGTTTGATAAGGTTTATGATTCTACTTTGAAAATATTTTACCCAAAAGTGGTGAGATAAGTATGACGGTAGAAGAAAGCGATTGTATGTGGGGAACATACGGCACAAATACGACCCTCTCATTTCATATTTGGGGTACCCTGGTCTATGCTCATGATTTACTTTGTTTATGGTTTTTGTTGTCATATTAATGTGGAAATGCTAACAGATCCCGCAATCCAAATCAATACGAAATTACCAGAGAAATAAACGAGAAACAATAAAAACATCATACCACCGCCTACGGTGGCCTAGCTGGATAAGAGCCCCCATGACATCTACCCAGGATGGAGGGGTTCAAATCCCACAAGACGCATGGGATCTTAAGCGCGACGGCGGGGTGGTGGGTCCTCCGATAGCGTCGCTCCAGGGTTTACCCGCCGGTTGCCGGCTGTACGGGGTTCCCTGAGTATAAAAAAAAAAAAAAAAACAATAAAGACATCATAGATTTACATGATTCAATCTGAGTGTCAATGCCTACTCTATGGAAAGAACCAATAATAAATAATTAGCTAATAATTGGAGAATTAGAGTTATAACTACTTATATGCTCGATTATTTTCTAAACCCAGAGTGAGCCCAAACTTACATTGTTCACAAATAAACAATTCAATTAGATACAAAAGTCATGGCCCACATTAGTTTCCATGTGTGCTGCTCCTATGGTTGGCCGAAGAACAAATATGGGTGAGTATGGTCTGAGTTGGGCCAATCCATCTCTTAACCCTAGGACCAATCCATACAGTGCTGATCCTCAATTTTTAGGATCAAGGACCGACCCTACTGAGCTTGGGACAGAGGACCAGACCGACCCAGTGGGTTCGGTCCAATTCCTGGGTCAACCCGAGATCAATCAATAATTTTTTTATTTCATTTTTTGTATTCATTGAAAAGGCAATTGAAGATTAGACTGACCTAATGGGTTTGGTCTAATTCCAGGATAAATCCAGAATTAATCAATAATTTTTTATTTCATTTTTTTATACTCCCTGAATAAGTGATCGAAGACCGAACCGGCCCAATGGGTTCGGTGATAAGTGAGATCGCTAAGAGAGGTGAGTGGCGAGCATCGACTAGGGTGAGCATTGAGTGAGGAGCAACAAGCGAGGTGAGCATTGAGCGACGAGTGACACAAGTGACCCAAAGCGATCCAGGCAAGTTTTTTTTTTTTTTTAAGCAAATTGAAGATTAAGAGGACAAATAAGATAGAAGAGAACGAGTACTACAGGAGGATGTCATAAGGAACTATTTATGCCCTTTTGGACGCAGTGAGGACTCCTCATAAAAACATTTTCCTCTTTTATAAATTATGGTTATTGATGCCAAAAAAGGCATTAAAAATCTAAGTTATTAAAGAATAATGTAAAAATACTTGAACTCCTCACTAATGAGTTATTTAATATTATTGACGTTGTTTATTTTAGGGTTTCTTTATATAAAAAATTATAAATAATATATTAGATTATACACACACACACACACACACACATAAAGTCATGGTTAATTTGGGTTGGACCGACCCTAGATTCCCAGGATCGAGGATCAACCCACACATTATTGGTCCAGGAATTCCAAGACCAAGGATCAACCCAGTCTCCTTGGAAATCAAATCAGGACCGGTAAGGTTGGGCTGGTCCAAGGTTGGTCCGGGATTGACTCTAGATCGATGCTCACTCCTAAGAATAAACTCTTTCGTGCATCCAAGAAATAGTCCTATGTTCGGCTTGTTGTTAATTCTTTTTGGAGGATATCATTCGGCTTAAACAAGAGCCGCCCTTTTTCTTGTGCGCCTTTTATTTTGACTAAGGAAGACTAAGGGTGCATGGTTCCATAGAAAATGAGTAATTTCGAAAAAAAAAATTCGAAAAATAAGCACTTGCATCACATATAAAAATAAATGAATGGAAAATTTTATCATTGCCTACAAAAACAATTAGGCATGCATAGATTGTTATTGATTATAAAAATATTTTTTGATTAACTAATTTTTTTCAATGATACAAGTTATTATTTTTTGGAAAATATTATTCAAATTATTAATTTTCCATGAATCAAACACACCTTAAGAGATGTCCACTTCTTAGTCAATTAGTCAAACTTGGAGAAGTCACCACCCCATATCTTGTGCTGAATCTTGGATTTGATATATATCCCTTATTGTTACGCCGCGATCCTCGATCGTGCGCCCATCATTCTCTGGTCGATAAAATTTTATGACTTCCCAGGACGAGTCACCGACCCTTTTTTTTTATTGCACATGCGGAAGCGAAAATATATCCCCTGACAGTAATCATCTCGGGATAGAGAAAGCAGGACAACAGATTCACAAACAAACATGCTTTTATATATACACTGAGTCATGTACAAAAGTCTATGGCCAAAAGACTACAAAAGACTAGCATTCCAGAAAGAAGCGATCCTGGCTGACATACGCTTTCGATCACCTCCTCTCAGCTCCAGGTCCTCCACTCGACAACCCTGAAAATGGTTATACAATAACCAGTGAGACAATGTCTCAGCAAATCCATGCTCTAAACCCCGATTAAGATGGAAATACGCCCGTAAGCGTCCTAATCACACAATCATACAAGCACATAGGCTTACCTTTGCCTTAGATCCACTATGTAGGTCAGTATAATTCAAATACTCAATTAAACAATTCAATTCAAATCCACCATCAATCAGTTGATTCATTCGACTCCATGTCATCAATGTCATCCATAAATTCTGCCGATTCAAATACTGCTCGCCTAAGCTGAAATAGATATACTCATTTATTATTGCTCCCTGAAGCTGATGTCTAAAATTTGCTCATCGAAGTTGCTAGATCAATTATTGCTTACCAAAGTTGCTAATAACATTTGCTCACCGAAGCTGCTGGATAATTATAATGCTCGCCAAAGCTGCTAGGGGTGAGCATGGTCCGGGTTGGTCCGGGCCACCCCCTAACCCTAGGACCAACCCGTACAATGTCGGTCCTCAATTTTAAGGACCGAGGACCGACCCTATTGAGCCTGGGACCAAGGACCGGACCGACCCAATGGGTTCGGTCCGGTTCCAGGGTCAACTCGGGACCGATCGATAATTTTTTTCGTCTTATTTTTTATACTCCCTAAAAAAGCAAACCTACAAATTCAAATTACACATCCATTGACAATGCGACATTATGCAACTAAATTATAAATACCAATACATATTTAGCAAATTTAAGATGACACAATAGAAATTTCGTACTTGCTAACCGCTCATCGAGATATGGGACAAGATGGAAAGTTCTTGTAATCATCTATCTTTAATATTCATAATATCATATGCAAAAGCGTTTTCCTGCATTTGATCATGTAGAGTCCACTCAACCAAAAAATAAGCTTTAAACCACTTGAGTAGCAAATCACTGTAGCAACTACAATAATACTCTACTCTTCACAAACTTCTACCATTTGACACAAATTGAAAAGCAAAGTGCAGCTGAAATTTATTAATAAAATACAATTAAACTATAAAAAGTTCAAAATACTTAATATAAATCATGAATATATAACTTCACATCTTGTTAATTCACTTGAACTTCTAAACACCTAAAAACAAAACAAACGACATATAATTAATACTCAACAAAAGTTTTAAATTGAAATTACTATTAGTATTATTGATAGAACATTTCAATATAATATAATATAACAGACATTTTACTTAGGTTTGAATATATAAAAGAATTATACATAATATAATATAATATATAGGGTTGGTTCGGGGTTGGACCGACCCAAAATTCTTAGGACCAGGGACCAACCCGCACGGTGTTGGTCCTGGAATTTCGGACCGAGACCGACCCCGGTCCCCTTGGGAACCGGACCAAGACCGGCGGGGTTGGGCCGGTCCGGGTTGGTCTAGGGTCAACCCTAGACCGCTCACCACCTAAAAGCGGCTATCTAAGGTGCTCACTGAAGTTGCTAAAGCATTATCACTTGCCATTGCTCACCGAAGCTGCTAAAGATCTATAAAGGTATTAATGCTCCCCGAAACTGTTATAGATCTATATTGCTCACCT
The DNA here is from genome assembly GCA_016097485.1 of Eucalyptus sideroxylon x Eucalyptus melliodora. NCBI lineage: Eukaryota > Viridiplantae > Streptophyta > Magnoliopsida > Myrtales > Myrtaceae > Eucalyptus > Eucalyptus sideroxylon x Eucalyptus melliodora. Next base: position 30,615,123 of record CM027824.1, on the reverse strand, counting down.
AAGCCGATCAATGCTCACCTAAGCTGAAATAGTACTTAACACCCACTCTTGGTGTCAACACCGACACCCGGTATTCTCTAATTAATTTACCTATATATCACAATCATCACTCAATTCAACAATACAACATTCAATTACAAAAAGTAAAAATATCACTGCAATTAGCTCGAAATTCTATCGAGTAGCTCCCCCGCATAATTTCCGGAAATATTAATTAATTAATAATTATTAAAATTAATTAAATAATCGTAATTAATTACCATAAATACTAACCTAGGCCAAAATTACTAAATTAAATACCAATACGGACTAGAAAAATTCCCGAGCCATTTTAGATAAATAGTACAATTTATTTAGGTCTTAGCTAAACCATGTTAACTACCTAACATGCTCAATTAAATAATTAAATTTCTAATTTAATCTAACTAACCACCTAATTCCTAATTAAATAAATCTAAACACCCCTTAAATGTTATTAGCCTACTAAGAAGAGTTTAGAGTATAAACTCACCGGTTTATTGTGGAAATCGGTTCACCGCGACAACGACGCGACGGCCGCTAAAATCCAATTTTTTGGCAGTGTCGTCGGGCACTCGGGCCGGGCTTGGAACTGGCCCAACAAATCTCAACCCAATTTGAGATTTGTTGTAGACTTGGACTGGGCTTGATCTGGGCTTGGGCCTACTTCTTGGGCTTCAAGGTTGTGGGCTCAACTGCTGAAAATGGATTGGCTTCAAGAAACTGGGTTGAGTTACTAAATCTTTGGGCTGAATTGCAACTGAATTGGGCTGAGCTTGATGGAGATGCTGGGCCGAAACTTGAGTTGGGTGGGCTGAAATCTACGGAAACGTTGGGCTGCTTGAGCGTGGATTGGCGTTGCTGGACTTCGTTGGAAATGGGCTGCTGGGCTCAATTGCACGCGGCTGAATGGACGAGAATGGACTGGGCTGACTTCGCTGTCCCCGTGCAAATCGGCGGAGGCGGAGGAGAAGCAGACGAAGATGGATGAAGGTTGGGACGTCCGGCTGCTGGCAGGAGGGCGGTTGGATTAGTGGCCGAACTGGGACGTTGCTGGTCAACAATTAGCAGAAGGGAGCAATCTCGGTTTGCTGGTTTGACTGAGGAGAAGTGATCCGTGGACATGTGGCGGTGAGAGCAGAGAAGAAACGAAAATGATGAAGCGGTGGAGCTGCAGGTTCGTTCAACAAAATAAAAGGGAATGAAAGTAGATGCTGGCCATGAGAGAAAAATTCAACGGAGAGAGAGAGAGATCGTGGGCGTGGGCTTGGGGAATTGGTAGAGAAGATTGTAAGAGAGAGAGACAGTGGATGGGGGTGGCAGAAATGAAGGGAAATTGAGAGCTGAAGTAAAGAAATGTGAAGGAAAATGAAAGTGAAAGACAAAAGCAGAGGGAGTCCACGATGAAGACGCACGAAGAAGGGGAATGGATGAGGCCAATTGGTCAAGGAAATTATTAACATGTTCTAAAAGTCCAAGCTTCATCCGCTTAATGAAATGCATTGTCCCCCTAATTCTTTCTTAAGTTGGATTTTCCATTAAATCAAATTTTGATGCAAAAATTTCCTGCCCTTTGTCCAAAACCGAATTTCACTCAATTAAATTCAATTTCCTTACTCAATTTCCCAAATTGAGGTCTGATTCGATGAAGAAAAATCCCGAATAATTTTCTATAAATCCCCGATACTCACAGGCTCAATGTAGAGGTCCCAATTTCCGTCGATTTAGCCCATCTGAGTTTCCGCTAATTTTCCGCAATGTCCAAACCGATTTTACTTAAAAATTCCGGAATCTCTGAAAATTTTTCAGAGTATGAGTTGATGTTCCTAAAATAGTTCATGACACCACAGAACTTTCAATTTCTAAAATCAGATTCAAATTCTCAGTTAATTTCACTCCGATGCGATTTTAGCGTGATCTAGGCTACCGGGTCACTTTTAGGAATTTTTAGTGCAATTAACTTGTGATTGATTTATCTTGAGTCACATTGTACATCACCGACACATTGACGACTTTTGGTTGTCGTGAAAATCTCGAGATTTCAATTACGGGCACTGGGTATCAAAACGACAGAAAATCAATTTAGTTTTGATCGATGAAAATTTTGCAATCAGGAGGAATCACCCACATTCTAATCACATATCTCAACCGAATCAACTTATCTTTGATCTCGATTGATCTCCGACGATGCCGTAATGACCCTTGCAAATCAACACGGTTGAACAGTCGAATTCTCAAGTTCAATTGCATTTAGATTCCTTAATTGTTTCCCCATATAGTCTAGTTATCTCATGAGTGATCGGCTCAGAGAATAGCTCTATAGACGTGTCAATGAAATGCCTGAATTTATTAAATTGAAATCAGATTTGAAAAATCAGGATGTCACACTTATAATCCAAGATTATCATCCATCAAAGGCAACATCAGATTTTAAACAAATCAAAATCTTCCCATAGAATGAATTTCAACACGGCACAAATTCGAGACATAATTTAATATTATTTCATAGACTTGAAGTTACCTTTTTAAAGTAAGCTTAAGAAAACAGGTTCATTGCATGCAAAACATAGTCTTAAAGTTTGGTTGATTAGAAGATTGCGCGTGTTTTGGGCAAAATCAGGATCCCACCACCGACCATTCTTTTAACTTTTGGTCAAAAAGGTAATCATGGGGATGGTGGTGGTCTAAGGTGATGATGAAGGAGTCGATGGAATAAAGCAGCCGAACAAGACTAAGCCCAGCTTGTCAGCCCATCAAGGCTACTTGGTAGGTGGAGCGACCCTTAGTGAAACTCTTGAGCTCGTGTTGTGGTAAGGTACAACCTTAACCACTGCCATATCTATTGTTATTTGTCATGTCTAGGGATGCCTCCTGCTTTTTTCATACGAAGGAAAGTGGAATTTTTTCTTGACTGTTTAAGCCTTTGTTTATTCACAAATGAATCAAGAAAAAAAAGTTCATAATTTTGAATAGATTTACTTTCTCTTGTATCATGTATACTTGATGTTCGAAAATTGAAGTAGTTCGAATTAAAAATACATAATAAGTGCTTGTTAACATTGGATTGACCGACAAAATTTTTTTATCACTCAATTAATCTTTTGTTTGTTTGATTTCACAATCTCTTCACACATTGATGTTCATATAATTACTATTGATGTGTGTTCGATTTGGTTTATGATTCTACTTCAACAGTATTATCCAAAAGTCGTGTGACTAGTGAAATGCCTATCCGTGTGGAAAAAATGTGAATTAACCAATCACAAGGCGATGTTGTAACGCGCAAGAGGGCGTTGACGCCTGTTGTAGCCTTTCTGGGGTCCGCAGTAGAAATAGTGCATTCTGAAGGTTTGACGATCAGGTCGCGTTCTCATTACATTTAAGAAGGTTGACTTCGTCAAAAAATTGCCACGATTCTCACGTGGTGGTACGATACCATGTCTTTTGTCATGTATCGGATGCAGCTACTTTTGTTTATTTATTTATTGATTTAACCCTTCGTTTATGAAGAATAAATTAAGAAAAATTCATAATTTTGAGTACACTTGATTTTTCATGTATCATGCGTACTCAATATCGGAAATTGAATTAGTTCATACTAAATATGCATAAATGCTTGATAACATGGCCATCACTTAATTGCATGAATAGAAAAGCTTTATCACTCAATTCGTCTTGGTGATTGTGCTCACATATATTGATACGTATTCGATTTGGTTTAGGATTCTCCTTTCAACATATTTTACTTGAAAGTCTTGAGATTAGTATCATGATAAAAGAATGTGATTGTATATGTGGATTAAAGACATGGCACAATATGGTTTCCCAAATTTATATTTGGGTAACTCCTTTAGATTTAGGCTAATGATTTACTCTGTTTATGGTATTTCATATGCTTAGAGTTGTATTGAAGTAAGCTTTTTCGTCTTTAAGAAAACGCGTTACTCACAAACGAAACTAATTAGACTTACCCTATCTACGCATCTGGTTGATAAGAATATTGTCTAAATTTTTGTCAAAATCAGCACCCCACTGATCATCTTTAACTTTTGTCTACAAAGTCATCATGGAGACAGAGCTGGTCTAAGGTAAATAGAAGAGTCGATGTAGTAAAGGAGCCGAATAAGACTCGCAATGATCTTTATTTTGTCAACACATTAAAAAAAATTCTATTTTTTTTAAATTTAAATAGCATTTTCTTTTATCATACTAAATCTTGCTTATTAAAGGTCATAACGCAAATGATTTTGGTGAAAGATAAGGTTATGGATTGATTATTTTAGGAGTAAAAGAAACAGTTAATGCATATTTTTAGGGGTGAGCGGTCTAGGGTTGACCTTGGACCGACCACTGGACCGCCCAACCTCGCGATCTGGTCCGGTTCCCAAGGAGACTGGTCGGTCCTCGGTCTGAAATTTCGGGACCAACACTGCATGGGTTGGTCCTCGGTTCTAAGAGTTTTGGGTCGGTCCAACCCTGACCAACCCTATATATTATATTATATTATATTATGTATAATTCTTTTATATATTCAAACCTAAGTAAAATGTCTGTTATATTATATTATATTGAAATGAAAACTTTTGTTGAGTATTAATTATGTGTCGTTTGTTTTGTTTTCAGGTGTTTAGAAGTTTAAGTGAATTAACAAGATGTGAAGTTATATATTCATGATTTATATTAAGTATTTTGAACTTTTTATAGTTTAATTGTATTTTACTAATAAATTTCAACTGCACTTTGCTTTTCAATTTATGTCAAATGGTAGAAGTTTTTGAAGAGTATAGTAGTATTGCAGTTGCTAGTCAAGTAGTGTAAAGCTCATTTTTTGGTTAAGTGGACTTTACATGATCAAATGCGGAAAACACTTTTGCATATGATGTTATGAATATTAAAGATATATGATTACAAAAACTTTCCATCTTGTCCCATATCTCGATGAGCGGTTAGCAAGTACGAAATTTCTATTGTGTCATCTTAAATTTGCTAAATATGTATTGGTATTTATAATTTAGTTACACAATGCCGCATTGTCAATGGATGTGTAATTTGAATTTGTAGATTTGCTTTTTTAGGGAGTATAAAAAATAAGACGAAAAAAATTATCGATCGGTCCTTGGTCCTAAGCTCAATAGGGTCGGTCCTCGGTCTTAAAAATTGAGGACCGAAACTGTACGGGTTGGTCTTAGGGTTAGGGGTGGCCGGACCAACCCGGACCATGCTCACCCCTACATATTTTTGCATAATTTCATAAATTAGCTTAATCCCACTACCCACGATTTTGTTTTAATTCCAACAAAAAATTGCTCTCTATCCATGGAACTTAACTCTCCATTGTTACATTTAAACTTTCAAATTATCATATTATTACCTCCTCAAGATTAACTTTAAATGCTTTAATCTCGTAAATTAACCAATAGATAATTTGTAAATAGAGTATTTACATATCTTATCAATTCTCAATACTCCATTCGGCAAACTTCTTTTCACTTTACGTATGTATTTATTTATTAGTGAAAAATAAGTAAGTAAGAGAGATTTTTCCTGGTATGAATCAGGACTAGACTATTCCAAGCTTTGAAGTCTTTCAACAGGAGATAAACCTCTTGTTTACTAAAGGCATCATCATTCGCAGATCTCTAGTACCAGAGGGCATTCCTTCTTCTTCTAGTTCCCACTCGAAAACATCTGACCTTACTTCTTTTCACTTTATGTATGTATCTATTTATTAGTGATGAAAATATTTTTAATTAGATGTCAAGTTTTGTTGACCAATTGATGAAAGATGAAACCACATAATCTAACCATGCACGCGGTAATGTTGTAACACAGAATTTGGAACATCATGGGAAATTGGGAATAGACACGTGAGCGCTACGCACGTTGTAGCCTTCTTGTGGTTGGCAATAAAAATGGTGCAACCTGAAGGTTTGAAAATTGGCTTGCGTTCTCGTTACTTTTGAGAAGGCCGACTTCGTCAATGTAATTACTGGAAACCTCACGTGGTAGTACCCCATCATGTCTATTGTCAATTGTCGTGCATGGGATGCCTCCCACATTTTTGAAATGAGGGAACGTGAGATTTGATGCTGAGTATGGCCTTAAATTATTCGTCTAAACTTTGGAACGTAAAATTTGAGATATTTGCTAGAGAGAGGGAAGAAAAACTTTTTTCCTCAATTAGGGCTGAGGCGTGCATGTTAAAATAATGAACACGGTCTTGTTAGCCTATGAAGGTTACTTGGTAGGCGGACGGCCCTCAACGGAGCTCTCGAGTTCATGTGTTGTGGTGAGGTACAATCTCAATCACCGCCATGTCTAATGTTAATTGTCAAGCTTGGGGATGCCTCCCACTTTTTCTACATAGGGAATCTGAAATTTTTTGTTGACTGTTTTAAGCCTTCGTTTACTCACAAATAAATCAAGAAAAATTTGATGCTGGATGAACATTTCAATGCGAAACTTGCTGATTTTGGATTGTCGAAGCTAATTGAGAAGGACCAAAGCCAAGTCATGACGACCATGCGAGGAACACCAGGTTACCTTGCTCCAGAGCGGTTAAGCTCTGTAATCACAGAAAAGGTGGATGTGTACAGTTTTGGCATCGTAATGTTAGAAGTCCTATGTGGGAGGAAAAATGTGGATCGTTGTATGCCGAGTGATGAAGTGCATATGTTGACCCTTTTCAAGTGCAAAGCAGAGCAAGAACAGCTACTGGACATGGTTGATCAGTCCAGTGGTGACATGCAACTGCACGGCCAAGAAGCTGTCAAGATGATGAAAATTGCAGCATGGTGCTTGCAAGATGATCATAGCAAGAGGCCGCTCATGTCTCAAGTGGTTAAATTCTTGGAGGGCTTAGTTGATATAGAAGATGGCTTGAGATACAGCTTCTCAGTTCCTTATAATCATGGTGGTGATAGTGTCGATGATGCTACTCAGCTATTGCCATCAACATTATCAGGTCCTCGATGAACTAGACTAGCTTTGGATCTGAACTCTGACGCTTAAGTGGGGTGGCTTCTTTTGGCGTTTCTACCATATATATTTCCCTGTCTCCTTGTTGTCTACCATATATATTTCTTTGTCTCCTTGTCGTACTTATGATCCAATAATTTTTATGGAAATTCTAAGTCGCTTGTCATTTTCATTAATTAGTTTTAAAGGTCATGGTTATGAATAAAGATTCCAACCATATATCAGTCTGCAATAGACAATGCTCAGTTCCATCACTCTTTGTCGGTGCTGATTCTTGTAGGATACCTTTTGTAAATTGCCATACTGTTTGTCGCTGTCATGACTGCGGTAGATGATTTTTCTCATTTCCAAACAAAGGATCAGATTGACAAACAAAGCACGTGGTCTCGTTTGAAGTGTTTCTAGGCCTCATTCATATCACAGACAGCATAAGATTACTGAGATGTAACCTGCAAGTTTTTTTATCCTAACCCCTCGTAAATGAACAGACTGTCAAATAAGCATACCGTTTCTCTGAAAGAAAGAAAAATCACTTCTCTAAATGAAGATGTGTAATGCCTCAGATGTCCTCATTAACATTTTGAACACCATAATCTGAGGAAGAAGATGTCTGAGTGGGATGGATCCGAAACCATCTGTAGAAAGGGTTGCTAGCAGTAGCGCCAAAGAGATGTACCACATCAAGAATCCCAGTTCCAGAAGAAAAATGGGTAAATTTGGCTAGCTATGGTTTGAGGAAATCTCATGGGTAATGGTGCATGCACATTTCGCCAAAGGTAGGAAAATCTGGAGAGAATAGGATTTTGCTCTTGGTTGGAGACGGGAATGAAGATTATCCAGAGCTTGGTATAGCTGAATTACAACTAGAAAATTTACACCATTGACCCACTGAAAAAGAACGATTGGCGACAAAGTGGAGATAAGGAAAGTCATTACCTTGAGGAGATACCACGTATTTGCTCGCAATGGCAAAAGCGGAGGCAAGCAGAATCACTTCGCTCTTTTGAATCGGACACGGACGTTTAAAGTTGACAATGGCAAAAGCAGATACCATGTGTTTGTTCCCCCGAGCTTATATCCATGGCATTCGGACACGGCTTCTCATGCAAAGGCTATACAATTTTACACGCGCAAATGTGAAGCGAGCAGGCAAAGGATCGCCGGAGTTGGCCGTGAACGACGGTCGGCGCATGCCTGGAGGCGGCAGCTCGAGTAATTTCACTCCAGCGCCAGACCATGAGTCGCCTCCGCGGGACTACTTCTTCGATGTTGCTCGTCCAAGTCTTACTGTGCTTACACGTGCTGTTTCATCTCGAAGGACTCCACCAGTAACTACAAAACGGTGGGATATACTGGCTTGGGGCGCGTATAATGTGGTGATTTTAAGTCACGCACAGCAAGTGCTTGCTTGATTAAATGCCTGACAGACTCTCGGAGATGAGTAACGAGTATGCGCTCTTGCTTTTCATTGTTTTTGCGTGCTGAAATATGTAGTGGCAAACAAAGTCGGTTTGATCAGGATGGTGTTTGCAATATGATTCTTGTAAGAGTCTTTCCATGTTTGCAGTGGTTAAATGCTTTGAGGGATTAGTTAGTATAGGTAGCTCAAGTCATTTCTTCTCAATTCCTTCCAGTTGCAGCAAGCATATTGTTGAGGAAATGACTTAGCTATCAGCCTTGCAATTATCAGATCTGAGGTGAAGAAAACTAGCTTTCAATATAAGCGCTGACACTTCAATGGATAGACCCCTTTGACAGTGCTAAGCTTCTCTGTTCATTTGGATCACAGTGATCACATTGTCAATCAATCTACCGAGCTAGCCTTGCAATCATCAGGTCCTGGATGAAAAGAACTTGTTTCACTTATAACGTCCTACGAATTAATTCTCTAAGTGCTCTCATTGCAATATTAAACCTTTGGTAACAAGTCTTCCTGTCAGATAATGATGTCAATGGGGTAAATGAGTTTCATTTGCAAACATTGGAGCTGACATAATCTCAAAGGAAAAAGAGGACGATGAAGCATGGTCAAAGGAAGCATTTAAATGGATAATCCAAGTAGAACATTTCTTTCTCTGCTCTGCATGCCTTGGTTTGTTGTTCTCGAGCAAACACTGAGCCACCAACATGTCTAATGTAAATTGTTTGAAGATGCTTGTTGACCTGTAAAACGTCCATTCTGATCAGCTTCATTGAAGCTTCATGAAAATGCCTCGGTCACTTGCTTCTGGTTGAGTCTTGGTTTCTTGGGCTTTCCATTTTAATCACAGCATGGCCCCTTGTGCCTCTGATTCGATGACAGGTGACTTGGAATGCTATCAAGAGACTGCTAAGCGGCACATCTCCAAATTGTGGGATGGACTTCCAGTGGGATGGCCGTTTTGCTTTATTTTCCAAGATTTTAAGCATTTAGAGGACCACCCTAGGCTAGAATATTTCAAGCGTTCTGCTCTTTCATTCCACCATATTCTTCTACTCTGCCTTCTCATTTGGGCCGGCGTGGGATTTTATTGCTGTGACGTGAACACATTAGGTGTCATTGATGGTGGAAACAATTTCTTTGTTTGAACAGTTTCCTTCAGTTGATAGTAATGCTCTCGTTTGTTTTTCTAAGAATGTTTATTCTTTCCTGCGTGTAAAACAAAACTGTGCTAGATGCATTGTCTTGATGGTTCCCAGTTCTCTAATATTTGTTTTCCCATTATCATTCATCACTGAGACCTGCCGGAGTTCTTGTTGAGATCATCAGCGACTAAAGCAGGTCGTGAAGAACCTAAAAAAAATTTGCAAATCAACTGCTTCAGGAACACAAAAGAGAACTTTTCTGTTTTAAAAGGAAGAGATTAAAAGGTGCTTGATATTACTTTTTGACATTAGAAAAAACCGAACATCTTGGATCTATATATTTTTTCAACAAGATAAAACCCAATGTTGATAAAGATACGTACATCTTGAGATATGGAATTCCATGTTGCATGCTCCATAGAGTATATGAATTAAGATTATCATTTAGACCGCTGTTGATGATGAATTTGCTTTACGTGGTCTAAAAACATATAGTGTCTTTTCAGGATTCTTGTTAATTTAGTATATCAAATGATCAAAAGATTTTGAACTTGAACGATTGTTCTCAAGAACTCACATAATTAGAAATGAGTCGTTAAATTGCTATAGAAGGGTTCCAAGAAAATTACCATTCAATTCGTTGTAAATTATATAAAATATGATTGGGCAATTCTTGTACCTCTAATGAAATGTCCGGCGGTTTTAGTTTCAAAGAACTCTGACCCTTGATATTCAATCCCTTGAAAGGAAGAAAATAACCCTTGACTATTAGTATACAAGGAAAAAAAATAAGAAAGTAAATAATAACGAAAACATAGCAAAACAGTTAATGTTGATCAATTAAATGCATCAGCTCATAAATAGAGGATGGATTTGCTATTGTTATTCACGAAGAAAATAATTAGGGACGGAATAAAATATAGTCCGCTTGTTTCATCCTTAGTGGTTCTAGCAAAAATTAACGAATTTCAGAGGAAATTATGAATTTTCTGCTTCGAGGTTTAAGCTGTTTAGATTAGAGAAAATACTTCTAAAGTGTCGGGAATAACGGATTCCCTAAATTGATCTGATACTAAATCAAACTCCTAAAACGAATGCGGAAGACGAGCTTATGAATCACATGTATCACCGATCAAAGATATACTATGGAATCGAGCGTACCTTATTATTTACAGATTAAACACCAATGTTGATTTCGAGGAAGAATCCTTATTCCATTCTACTGAGGAGCGTACTGTTGCTATTAGGGGGAGAGTGTACCTTATTGTCTACAGATTAAACACTAATGTTGAAGTTCGAGAAAGAATCATGATCCTATTCTACCGAGGAGTGTATTGTTGCTATTAGGAGGAGAAAAATAGTGTTTTTGGGAGTGTAGCGTCTTACGCTTCTTGGAGGGAGAAAGAGACTAAAACACTGTACGTCCAAAAGGTATATTACCTCTTTTTTCTGTTTCTCTTTTACGTCTTCTCCAAAAAACATATCTCTTCAACGTAAAACATTTCCTTCAAAAGACGTAACACATCTTCATATCTCAACCCTTTATACATGGGCCCTTAATTTGCGGGCCGGGTTCTTAGGCTCAATATGGGCAGACGGGCCTACTTATGCCCATCAAGTCATGGACTAAACCCATCATAAAGTTTTGTTGACCAATTGATGAAAGATGAAAATCATATAATCTAACCAATCACGTTGTGATGTTGTAACACGCAATTTGGAACATCACGGGAATTGGGAGGTTTAAAGATTGGCTTGTGTTCTCATTACTTACTTCTAGGAAGGTTGACTTCGTCAATGAAAGTACTGGAAATCTCACGTGGTAGTACCCCTCCATGTCTATTATCAATTGGCGGGCATGGGATGCCTCTCCACTTTTTTGAAACGAGTGAACATGAGATTCGGTGCTGAGTATGACCTTAAACTCTTTACATCTCTGAACCGTGGGACGTAAAATTTGGAGTATTTGCTGGAAAGAGGGAAGAAAAACTTTTCTACTCAATTGGGAGCTAAGGCATGTAGAAATAGACATATTAAAATAAGGAGCGCAGTTTTGTCGGCTCATTAAAGTTTCTTGGTAAGTGGGACGACCCTCAGAGGAGCTCTTGAGCTCGTGTTGTGGCGAGGTACAATCTTAACCACTGCCATATCTATTGTCATTTGTCATGTCTAGAGATGCCTCGCACTTTTTTTATATGAAGGAATGTCGATTTTTTTTTTTTTTGGACTCTTTTAAGCCTTCGTTTACACACAAATAAATTAAGAAAAAAATTTCATAATATTGAATAGATTTACTTTCTCTTGTATCATGTATACTTGATATTTGAAAATTGAAGTAGTTCGAATTAAATATGCATAATAAGCACTTGTTAACATGGGATTGACCGACGGAGAAATTTTATCACTCAATTAAACTTTTGTTTGTTTGATTTCACAATCTCTTCACACATTGATGTTCATATAATTACTATTGATGTGCGTTCGATTTGGTTTATGATTCTACTTCAACATTATTAGCCAAAAGTCGTGAGACTAGTACAACGCGGAAAGAAAATGCCTGTCTGTGTGGAAAATTTGTGAATTAACCAATCACAAGGCGATGTTGTAACGCGCAAGAGGGCGTTGACGCCCGTTGTGGCCTTTTTGGGGTCCGCAGTAGAAAATGTGCATTCAAGGTTCGACGTTCAGCTCGCGTTCTCATTACGTTGTAGAAGGTTGACTTCGTCAATGAAATTGCTGGGATTCTCATGCAATGGTGCCACACCATATCTTTTGTCATGTATCGGATGCAACTACTTTTTAAATTTATTTATTGATTTAACCCTTCGTTTATTAAGAATAAATTAAGAAAATTTCATAATTTTCAGTACACTCGATTTTTCATTTATCATGCGTATTCGGTATTAGAAATTTTGAACCGGTTTGTACTAAATATGCATAAATGCTTGAGAGCATGACCATCACCTAATGGCCTGGACATAGAAGTTTTATGACTCAATTTGTCTCGTATTCACTTAATCGCACAATCTTTTCGGTGATTATGTTCACACTTTGTTGCTTATTCGATTTGGTTAAGGATTCTTCTTTCAACATATTTTTCTCGAAAGTCGTGAGATTAGTACAACGCGGAAAGAAAGTACCTATCTGTGTGGAAAATGCATGAATTAACCAATCACAAGGCGATGTTGTAACGCGCAAGGGGGCGTTGACGCCCGTTGTGGCCTTTCTGGGGTCTGCAGAAGAAATAGTGCATTTTGAAGGTTTGAAGATTGGCTTGTGTTCTCATTACGTTTAAGACGGTTGACTTCGTCAATAAAATGGCTGGGATTCTCACATGGTGGTGCCTCACCATGTCTTTTGTCGTGTATCGGATGCAACTACATTTTTATTTATTTATTGATTTAACCCTTCGTTTATTAACAAAATTTTGAGTAAACTTAATTTTTCATGTATCATGCATGTTCGGTATTAGAAATTGAACCAGTTTGTACTAAATATGCATAAATGCTTGAGAGCATAATCATCACCTAATTGCATGGACATAGAAGTTTTATGACTTAATTCGTGATTGTTGATCTCACGATCTTTTCGGTGATTGTGTTCACGCTTTGTTTCTTATATAATTAATATCAATTCGTGTTTGATTGATTTAGGATTCTCCTTTCAATATATTTCATTCGAAAGTCTTGAAATTAGTATTACGATAAAAGAATGTGCTTGTATATGTGGATCAAAGACATGACACGAGTACGATTTTCCAAATCCATATTCATGTAACTTGTTTAGGTTTAGTCTCATGATTTATTTCTGTTTATGGTATTTCATATGCTTAGAATTATATGTCTAAAGTAAGTTTTTCATCTTTAAGAAAATGTGTTACTCATAAAAACAAATGAGTTACTTTCCCTATCCACGTGTTTAAATGATCGGAATATTGTCTAAATTTTTGTTAAAATCAGCACCCCACTTATCATCTTTAACTTTTTTTTCTAGAAGGTCATCATGGAGACAGAGCTGGTCTAAGGTAAATAGAAGAGTCGGTATAGTAAAGGAGCTGAATAAGACTTGCAATAATATTTATTTTGCCAACTCATTAAAAGAATTCTAAATTTTTTTCAAATTTAAATGCAATTTTCTTTTGTCATACTAAATTTGCCGATTAAAGTTCATAAGGCAAATGATTTTGGTGAAAGATAATATTATTGATTGATTATTTTTATTTTGGGAGTACAAGAAACATTTAATGCTTATTTTTGCATAATTTCAAAATTAGCTTAATCCCACTACCCAAATTTTGTTTTAATTCCAACAAAAAAATTTTCTCTATCCATGAAACTTAACTCTCCATCGTTACATTTAAACTTTCAAATTATCATCTTATTACCTCCTATCAAGATTAACTTTATATGCTTTGAACTCATAAATTAACCAATAGATAATTTGTAAATAGAGTATTTACATATCTTATCAATTTTCAATAATACTCCATTCGGCAAACTTCTTTTCGCTTTATGTATATATATTTATTTATTAGCGAAAAATAAGGAAGTAACAGAGATTTTTCCTGGTATGAATCAGGACTAGACTATTCCCAGCTTTGAAGTCTTCCAACAGGAGATAAACCTCTTGTTTATAAAAGGCATCATCATTCGCAGATCTCTAGTACTAGAGGGCATTCCTTCTTTTTCTAGTTCCCACTCGAAACACCTGACCTTATTTGCACACATCTCAATGGTCCCACCTGGTCGGATGATCCCATTCTTGTTCACCTGCTCCTTTTCCAAGCCTCCCACTCCTCCTGTTCCTGCTGCTTCCGCCCCTAACTATCGCTAAATTCCAGAGTGGACCTTCATCGGTTAATGTTCCCGCCTCATGGACAGCCGGTAAACCTTATGATTTTAATGCAAACGGCATCGATATCAAGGTCGTGCTTTCCAGGCTAAACTCAGGACCAAGTTTCTTTTTTGGCTCCATAAGCTATGAAACATCTGTTGGCGTTTTATGCCGTTTTGGCGTGTATATTTTCCAACCGACACAAGACATGAAAAACATCACACCATTAACAGTTTGGTGGGCTCGTCAGGAAATGATGAACGACGCTTTGCAAATGCGACTCACCCAGGAGGGCGATTTGGTTTTACTGGGTGACGACGGAAAAAAATGTGGTCTACAAATACGGCTGGCAAGTCAATGGTAGGCTTAAACTTGACTGAAGTTGGAAATCTTGTGCTCTACGACAGAAATGACGCCATCATTTGGCAGTCTTTCGATCACCCTTCAAACACAATTCTTCCTGGACAGGAGCTACGTCCCAGCATGAAACTAACGACGACATCTAGTAAGCTAGATGGGACAGCGCGGTCTACACGTTCACCACCGATGATCAGATAGGCTTTGTCGGATCTGTAAGGGTAGCCAATTCTCCCCAAATTTACTACAAAACAAGCGATGTGAGCAAAATGAAGAGCGACAATGGACAGGTTGGAGCACTTTACAAGAATGGAACCTTCGGTGAGTTTGAATTGTCCCTAACATCCTCAGCTCAGTTTATTTATCTGAACCAGGATGGGCATTTGATGCATTTTGTTTACAATGAACACTCCTATTCTTGGAACCCGAAGGATCTTCTTGAGAATCGAGTTGATGCTTGCGCCTATCCATTCGCGTGTGGAAGTTATGGCATTTGTTCAACTACCTCTCATGGCTATGATTGTCTGTGTCCAAACGAGACACAGCAAATTGATGCAAGGGCTTCGTCCTATGGTTGCAATCGCACCTCCCCATTCTCTTGTGATTCACATGATAACACTTTCGCAGAAGTTGAGAAGATCACCTTCTTTGCTTTGTCAACAATAATATTAGTGCAAACATCTCAAACACAACTGTGGAGAGTTGCAAGGAAGAGTGTTTGAAGAAAGAGTGCTCATGCACAATGGCACTATTTCAAAATCAAACCAATTTTTTTGGTGGAGATTGCTATTTATTATCATATTCATTCTCCCTCGTAGATAACTCATACGGGACATATTCCACCTTAGCATTTATCAAAGTCAACCATAGTTCAAACCCACTGATGCCGTTATCAATCTTTCCAAGAAAGAGAAGCGGACGAACAGTATTAATCCTAGGGACTACTGTTGGAGTAGTTTTTGTGGTCTTAGAAAGCATATTTGGGATTTATATGTTAAGTAAGGTGAGAAGAAACGATGTTGAGGATGATGATCTAGACTTACCAAGGCTTCAAATAACTAGATTCCCCTTTGAGGACTTGAAGGCCATGACATGAGATTTCAACATCAAGCTTGGGGAAGGAGGATTTGGCTCAGTGTTTCTAGGAACTTTACCCAGCGGGGGTAGGATTGCAGTCAAGCGTCTTGATGGTTTTGGTCAAATAAAGAAGTCATTCTCGGCCGAGGCCGAAACCATTGGCACAATTCATCATGTCAATTTTGTAAGACTACTTGGATTTTGTGGTGAAAAATCACATAAGCTTTTGGTCTATGAGTACATGTGCAATGGTTCTCTTGATAAGTGGATCTTCCATAATGATCAAGAGTTTGACGTCTATTGGCAAGTAAGGAGAAAGATCATCCTCAACATTGCCAAAGGACTAGCCTATCTCCATGAGGAATGCCATCAAAAAATAATTCACTTAGACATCAAACTGTAGAATATACTTTTGGATGAACATTTCAATGCGAAGCTCGCTGATTTTGGGTTGTTGAAGCTAATTGATAAGGACCAAAGCCATGTCATGACAACCATGTGAGGAACACCAGGTTACCTTGTTCCAGAGTGACTAAGCTCTGTTATCACAGAAAAGGTAGATGTGTATAGTTTTGGCATTGTCATGTTAGAAGTCCTATGTGGGAGGAAAAATGTGGACCGCTCTTTGCCAAGTGATGAAGTGCATATGTTGACCCTTTTCAAATGCAAAGCAGAACAAGAACAACTACTGGAGATGGTTGATAAGTCCAGTGGTGACATGCAACTACACGGCCAAGAAGCTGTCAAGATGATGAAAATCGCAGCATGGTGTTTGCAAGATGATAGCAGCATGAGGCCCCCCATGTCGCAAGTGGTTAAATGCTTGGAGGGCTCAGCTGATATAGAAGATGGCTTGAGATACAGCTTCTCAGTTCCTTCTGGTCACAGCGATCATAGTGTTGATGATGCTACTCGGCTACTGCCCTCACAATTATCAGGTCCTAGGTGAACAAAACCAGCTTCAGACATGAACTCCGATGCTTAGATGGGGCGACTTCTTTTGGTGTTTCTGCCATATAAATGTTTTTTCTTGTAGTCGTACTTATGATCCCATAATTTGAATGAAATTCTAAGTCGCTTTTTTGTTTAATTGGTTGAAAGTTCATGATACAAATAAAGATTCCAACCATAAATCAGTTTGCATGAGACGGTGCTCAATTCCATCACTCTTTCTCGTTAAAATCCAAACACATGAGGGACATCAAGGCAACCTTTCCTGTAAGATACCTTTGGCAAATCACCATATCGTTTCTTGCCATCATGACTACGGTATATGATATTTCTCATTTCCAAACAAAGGAGCAGGTCGATGCACAAAGAACGTCGTCCAGTTTGAAGTGTTTCTAGGCCTCATTCATATCCAAGATGGCATAAGATTACTCAAAAATGTAACCTACAAGTTTTTCTATGCCAACCCTAGTAAACGAACTGATCCGTCAAATAAGCATACCATTCCTCTGAGAGAAAGAAAAATCCCTTCTCTAAATCAAGATGTGTAATGCAGCAGATGTCCTCATTAACATTTTGAACACCATAATTCAAGTAAGAAGATGTACGACTGGGATAAATCTGAAACGTCTATAGAAAGGGTTGCTCATAAGAGCGCCAAAGTTGCTACAGCACAACTTCAGAGATGTACCACATTAAGAATCTCAGTTGCAGAAGAAAAATATGTAAATTTGGCTAGCTATGGTTTTAGGAAATCTCATGGATTATGGCGTATGTACATTTTGCCAAAGGTAGGAAAATCTGGAGAGAATTGGATCTTGCTCTCAGTTGGATACAGGAATGAAGATTATCCAGAGCTGGGAATGGCTGAATTACAACTGGAAAATTACACTATTAGACCATTGAAATAGAAAGATTGGCAACAAACAGGGCAAAGTTTAAAGCACAATATGGAGCACATTGTTACTCAGGAGATCCTTTAGACATCAGGCGCAGTTTAAAACAGAGCAGTTGCTAAAGAGGAGTTGTAATATGAGCTTCTGCCTTCACATAATACGTTAGACGATGACAGAAGTAACCAAGTGGAGATGAGGGAACTCATTACCTTGAGGAGAAACGAGTATGTTTGGTGTGAGGCACTAGTCAAAAAGTCATGAACTTTTGGTGAACAAAGCTCAGAACATGAAGGGATCCGTCCAGCCAAGAACAGAATCAGTCTGAATCTGGAATTCATGGTTTAGCAATGAGGGAGATGCACAATCAAGCAAAAAGAGTGAAAAGAACCTAAACCATCCAACTCCTGGGGATGCTCTAGTCATAGCATGTGGATTGCAGCTGAAAATTGCCTCGCTTGCATGCACCTACTGATTGGAACCCTCTGTAAATACGCTGCCAATTGCACATTAGAGCTTGTTCATCAGTATTATATCGATTTTTTTTTCTCCTTATGGATTCGTTGCATTATTCTGGCCGTTAAATAGTTGGTATGTCAAATTAGGTACTTTGAGCAAGTAGCCAAAAAAAAAAAAAAAAGAAATTGTGAAGATATCTTCATCACGGTACTTTTAATTTTTGAGTACTTTCTGCAGGAAGATTTGTCCCACAGCTTGAAAATGAGACTTCTTGGAGAGAGAGAGAGAGAGAGAGAGAGATCTATTCGGCAAATTAAAATGTGTTTGGAGTTTACTGTTTATACACAAAAAAAAAAAAAAAAAAGCACCTCGACATTCTACCAACAGAGCAATCTGCGGAAGAAATTGGAAATTTTAGTTCATACGGGACTACGTTAATGGGATGAGTTGTGATAACATATTCTAAATTGGATTAAGAAAGTAGTTAAAAAAAATATCAGTTTTATTGCATGATTTTATACCTAATATTAATGGAATCACATGCGTATTGCACCTTCTTTAGGTATGAACTTTGCCAAAGTGACTAGGATTCATTGAAAAATGGTTATGAGGCCCTGATTTTATCCATGAAAATTATTTTTTTATTGTATACAACAATTTACAAAGTTCAATTCCTGCCTTTTCAAGTGCTCTTTTCAAAGAGACGTTTAATTGACGAGGAGCTTGAAAAATTTAATCTTTCTTTTGAAAGGATGAGGATTGCTCATTATTTCCACACTTGGCGACATTGTTCTTTACATGCTTTGCCCCATTTATTGCCTTTCGTGATGAATTTGACTATTTTGTCCCAGCACACTTCATTGGTGGGGAAGGAGAGATTCTTTTTTCTAAGTCAAGTGCTGCGCCACCGTGCTTTGTCTGAAAGTCTTTGTTTTGCTTTTCCTTTTAGAGATTGTGTAGTTCCAGCCTGGGTTGTCCTCACGTAGTCTTGTTATTTGCTAGATATTTGCCTCATGAAATTTTGCACAAATGGAGAGACAAGTCATTCCTAAAATAAATCAAATTTAACTTGGAATGATTACCACCTTTTACTCAAGGGCAACATTTGATGACCGATTCTCTTTCGTAAATATCTAAATCTTGAAGTATTGTCTTAGTCTTACAGACCACCAATAATCATCTCCATGCAAAGATTGGATGCCCAGAAGAGATGAAGATGGTGAGTAGCTAACTTGATGGTGACATTTCCAACAAAGCTTCCACAAAATAGATGAGTGCAAAAATCAATCCCCGTCCTAGCTTGAAAGTCCTCTTATTTGTACGGTCAAATGAGAAAATGTCAAAGAGTGGCTGTTATTAACATCCTGTGAGAAGAAGACAATGTCAATAGATGAATGAGAGAATGATCTCTTAATGAGGTACCCTCTTACAATGAAATCAAGGCGATGATACATGCCCCATAATCCTTATTATGGGGTTTTAGTATTTCGCCAAGGATTTATCATAAGAGAAGGGGCATCATTGAAAGATCAATTGGCGGCTCAATCGAATATCCACTCTATTCCAAAAGTTTCATGCAAAAGGGGCATTGATTTTTGAAAGATGTGACTTTTATTTTGAGGAATCTACACACAAAATATTATCGAATATCAATCCCAAAATGTAAAAAGGAAAAAAATTGATAAATAAATAAAAAAAACAATTTCAATTTTTGTGCCCCCAAAATATAATCTTGATTTGAAAAAAATTTCTAAACAAAAAGTGGTTTTGAGCCCATAATTGAAAATTTAAACAAAGACATGTGTTCAACAGGGCCAAATCAAAATGTTTAGAACTTGCATTCAATGTTCAGTTATCAAGAGTGGTTGCCAATTTTTCAATTATAAGCCTAAATCACTAAGGGCATTCAATTAATTTCCGCGAATTTCAAGATGAAAATTCAATTAAAAGAAAGCAAATAAAAAAGAAGAATAATGATACTTACAAAGTGGGGGATGACTTTTTTTTTTTTTTTTTTAATTGCATAGACATACACATGGGATGTGGTTCGATTTCTAATCTATATGGCTCAAAATGGAGACATGAGATTACTAAACAGAACCAACGGGATCGCGGTTAGGTCGGGATTCCCACAACTCCAACTTTGTCAAAAAGTTGACCCGTGTCGCGTGATTGTCGACCAGGGTGGTAATTCTTGACATCAAGAAGGAAATTTCAGAGTCGAGATGGGCGATTTGTACTACATGATCGTAGTCGGAGCGATATCCATCTCGACACTATCCTAAGAAATCCTATGCGGCCCAAGTCTGGCAGCAGGTTGTGTGTGCTAGGGTGTAGTGCAATGCAAATGATACATGCACAACAATTTATAGGAAAACAACACTTTGTACATAAAAAATAAACGATACATTCCTACACCTCCCTACAAGACAAATGTGAGCAAACACTTCTCCTTATAACTCCCATTTGGCAAAAAACATTTTAACACATTTAATGTTATGGGCATACATGAAATCCTCACTACCAAACAAAATTTTTTTGAATAAGATTAATTTTCGCCTAAGTCTTCTAAGGTTTAAAACCAAGTTCTCAGTGGAGTCGTCAAGCTGTCTGGACTTACCTCGTGGGGAGGGAATAGGACGGGCCCAAGCCCCATGATTAGGCACAGGCTCTCCTAAGCCCATATCCCGTATGACATTGGGGTATTCTAAAGAATTTCACAAAAATGAGTGGCCACTACCCTATTGGGGTAAGCTAAAAACCAAGTGAGGTATGGGAGTATATATCACTCCTACGCAACCAAAGAATCTAAGGTTGGGAACTTGATTACACTAATTGACCAATTAGTGCCCTTTCGATACCTAATCTTGTTCATTTTAAAAGAAATGATTTTTGTCAGGCCATTTGGATTGATTTTATACTTATCCACTAACTTGTGAAGTGATCATGTAGGTACGCAATTATTAAAATAACAATTAGCAACCAAGATCCTAATTGTAGTAAATTGAGCGCATGCAATTAAATATAATTAAATATGCAAATTAAACATGCGACATAATCAACATATGAGCAAATAAAGGCATAATCACATTAAAAATGCAAGATATGGTAATTCCTAACTAAATCCTACATTTTTTGAATTTTTAAATTTTTTTGAATTTTTTTATTAATTTTAATAATTTTAAAAAAAAATATTTTTTGGAAGAAAAAAATACATTTTATTATTTTTTTTTGTGTCGGGCCGGGTCGGGGTCCAGTCTGACCCGACCCGGGTCAAAAAGGATCCGGGTAGCCAAACCCACGGCCGGACCGGGCATGATACGCAGGCCCAAAGCGGTCCCCTCCCAAACTGAAGCCCATAGGAGAAGGAATAAAAAAGACGGCCAGCCCAAAGCAAAGAAGACCCCTAAACTAGCCCAAATCTTTTGTCTCTTCTGCAGCCCACTACGGCCCACTACGGCTGAGCTCTCTTTGAGCCTAAACGAAGCCAAGCTCTTCTCAGTCAAACCAAAACCCAGATCTTCTTGAGCCCAACAAACCCCTATCAACACTAAAAGCCCACTCTAGCCAATTCCACGTCTTTCAGAGAAAAGGAAAGGGGCGGGTCGGGCCAAGGCCGGATCCGGCCCAACCCGACCGATTTCTTTTTTTTTTTTTTTCTTTTTTTAATTTTTAATTTTAATTAATTATTTTTTCGTGACTAACCCCTAACTTTTAATGCTATTTTTAATTAATTAATTTAGGCGAAATTTAGGTGTCAACGTACCCACAAATTTTTTTAAATGTTTATATCACGGGGTTGGCATGTTAAAAAATAAATTAGACAACTTGACACTCCCGCCTTCGAAAACACCAAACATTACTCCCAGAAAGTAAAAGATGTGCCTGAAGAAGGCGCGATTCGTTGACTGCAATATGGCTGGGCAGAAATTGAATCCGATTCGTCCTTTCCCCTTTTTCCCGAACTAAACTTAGAACCGATTCTTTCCTTCATATTGGCTGCATCTTCCTCATCTTCAAAGCACCGGCTAAGAGGAAGAAAAAAGGTTGAGGCCAACAGAATCGCTTCGCTCTTTTGAATCGGACAGAGACATAAAGTTGACAATGGCAAAGGCAAATACCACGTATTTGTTCGCTTGAGCTCATATCCATGGCATCCGGACACGGCTTCTCACGCGAAAGCTATACAATTTCTCGCACACAAATGTGAAGTGAGCGGGCAAAGGATCACCGGAGTCGGGCGTGAAGAATGGTAGGCGGATGCCAGGAGGGGCAGCGCAATTAATATCGCTCCGGCCCCCTGGACTATGAGTCACCTCCGTGAGGAATGTGCAGATTTTAAGCCCCACACAACAAGTGTTTGGTTAGATGCCTGAGAGACACTCGGAGATGAGTAAACGGGTACACGCTCTTGCGTGTCATTGGCTTTTTGTGCTGAAATATGCAGTGGCGACCACGGACGGTTTGATCAGCATGGCGTTTGCAAGATAATTTTAGTAGGAGGCCTTCCATGTCTGCAGTGGTTAAATGCTTTGAGGGCTTAGTTAGTATAGATAGCTCAAGGTATTAGCTTCTCAGTTCCTTCCAGTCACAGCTAGCAGATTGTTGACGAAATTACTTAGCTGTCAGCCTTGCAATTATCAGGTCCTAGGTGAAGAGAACTAGCTACCGATATAAGCTCTGACACTTCGATGGAGGGATAAGCTTCTCAGTTCGTTCGGATCACAGCAATCACACGGTCGATCAGTTTACCAAGTTAGCTTCTCAATCTTCAGATGCTGGGTGGACAGGACTTGTTTCGCTTATAAGCTCCTGCGGATTAATTCTTTAGGAGCTCTCATTGCATCATTAAACTTTTGCTATCAAGTGTCTTCCTTTCAGATAATGAAATGAACGGGTTAAATGAATTTCATTTTGGAAACATTGGAGCTGACCTAATTTCAAATGAAAAAGAGGATGTTTAACCATGGGCAATGGCAGCATTTAAATGGATTATCCAAGTAGAACATTTTGTTTCTCTGCTTTACGTGCATTGGTTTGTTGTCCTTGAGCAAACACTGAGCCACTGACATGTCTAATGTAATTTATTTGAAGATGCTTGTCGACCTGTAAAATTTCCATTCGGATCAGCTTCATCAAAGCTTTGAGAAATTGTCTCGGTCACTTGCTTCTGGTCGAGCCTTGGTTTCTCGGGCTTGCCGTTTTGATGACAGCAAGGCCCCTTCTGCTTCTAATACGAAGACAGGCAACTTGGAGTGCTCACAAGAGACTGCTCGTATCTTGAGATGGACTTCCGATGGGATGGCCGTTTTGCCTTATTTTCCAAGATGTTAATCATGTAGAGGGCCGCTGTAAGCTAGAATATTTTGAGCATTTGGCCTTTTCATTTCCACCTTTTTCTTCTACTCTGCCTTCTCACTGGCCCATTGTGGGATTTTTATTGCTGCGACATGTGAACACATTATGTGTCATTTATTTGAGCGAGCCTCTCTGTCTGTCGTTATACCTCGAGAGTTTCCTTCTGTTGACAGGAATGTTTTCATTCGTCTTTCTAAGAATGTTCAATCTTTCCTGCGTCCGAAACCAAACTGTGCCACATGCTTTCCCAGTATCACAGAGACCTACCTGAATTGTTGTTCCGTTCATCAGACTAAAGCAGGTTGTGAAGAACCTACAAAAATTGCAAATCAAGTGCTCCCGGAAGAACTCAATGGCCAACAATCAACACAACAGAGTTGTGACATTTTCTCAATTTCAGTTCAAATGAAGTGATAGAAAGGTGTCTGATATCACTTTATGACCATAGAAAGATCACTAGCAGCCCAATATGTCATTAGTATATAAAATGTTGAGATGTGACAAACATTCTAATTTGACCAGCATTTTAAGGTTGGTATATTATTTTTCATCAAGATAAAACCCAATGTTGATGAAAAGTATTTACATTTCCAAATATGAAATTCCCGAAGTGATAACACATGATCTATAGATTATATGAATCAATATCATCATTTGGATCATCGTTCATGATGAATTTGGTTTAGATGGTGGACTAAAGATCATTTGACTTTTTTTTTAGACTCCCGTTTAATGTAGAATATCAAAATGGTAGAGAGGCTACTAAAAATAGTTCTAAAAAATATCTCTAAATAGACGACACATTTGGTCGACCGATTGGCAAAAGATGAAAACCACATAAGTTAACCAATCACACGTTATTTTATAATTCACAAATTGAAACGTCATGGGAATAGATACAAGAGGGCGTTGCACGTTTTAACCTCATTGCGGTCCGCATTAGAAATACTGCAGTCTGAAGTACGAATAAAGGAAGAAGGTCCGAAGAAGATTAGCTTTTGTTCTCTTTATTTCCGCAAGGTTGAGTTTGGCAATAAAATTGCTACAAATCTAGTGCGGTAGTGTCACACAATGTCAATTGTCAAGTATGGGGATGCCTCACGCTTTTGACATTGGGGAACGTTGCCTTCGTTTATTAAGAAATAAATTGAGAAAATTTCATAATTTTGAATGCACTTATCTTTCTTGTATAATGTATACTCAATATCTGGAAATTGAACTAGTTCGTGGTAAATATGCATAAGCACATATGGCCATGACCTACATAAACGGAGAAGTTTTGTCACTCAAATCATCTTGTTTTTACTTGATTCCGCAATCTTTTCGGCGATTGTTTTCCCTCATTGATGCTTATATAATTAACATAGGTGGGTGTTTGATAAGGTTTATGATTCTACTTCGAAAATATTTTACCCAAAAGTGGTGAGATAAGTATAACGGTAGAAGAAAGCGATTGTATGTGGGGAACACACGGCACAAATACAACCCTTTCATTTCATATTTGGGATACCCTGGTCTATGCTCCTGATTTACTTTGTTTGTGGTTTTTGTTCTCATATTAATGCGGAAATGCTAATAGATCCCACAATTCAAATAAATATGAAATTATCAGAGAAATAAATAAGAAACAATAAATACATCATACCACCGTCTACGAAGGCCTAGCTGGATAAGAGCCCCCATGACATCTACCCAGGATGGAGGGGTTCAAATCCCGCAGGACGCATGGGATCTTAAGCGCGACGTCGGGGTGGTGGGTCCTCCGCTAGCGTCGCTCCAGGGTTTACCTGCCGGCTACCGGCTGTACGGGGTTCCCTGGGTATAAAAAAAAAAAAAACAATAAAGACATCATAGATTTAAGTGGTTCAATCTGAGTGTCAATGCCTACTCTATGGAAAGAACCAATAATAAATAATTAGCTAATAATTGGAGAATTAGAGTTATAACTACTTATACGCTCGATTATTTTCTCCACCTAGATTGAGCCCAAACTTACATTGTTCACAAATAAACAATTCAATTAGATACAAAAGTCATGGCCCAAATTAATTTCCATGTGTGCTGCTCCTATGCTTGGCCGAAGAACAAATAGGGGTGAGTATGGTCCGAGTTGGGCCAATCCATCTCCTAACCCTAGGACCAATCCATACAAAGGCTTGATCCTTAATTTTTAGGATCAAGGACCGACCTTATCGAGCTTGGGACAGAGGACCGACGACCCAAAGGGTTCACCAATTCCTAGGTCAACCCGAGATCAATCAATAATTTTTTTATTTCATTTTTTGTATTCATTGAAATGGCAATTGAAGACTAGACTGACCTAATGGGTTTGGTCTAATTCCAGGATAAATTCAGAATTAATCAATAATTTTTTATTTCATTTTTTTATACTCCCTGAATAAGTGATCGAAGACCGAACCGACCCAATGGGTTCGGTGATAAGTGAGGTCAGCTAAGAGAGGTGAGTGGCGAGCATCAAGTAGGGTGAGCATTGAGTGAGGAGCAACGAGCGAGGTGAGCATTGAGCGACGAGTGACACAAGTGACCCAAAGCGATCAATGCGAGTTTTTGTTTTTAAGAAAATTGAAGATTAAGAGGACAAATAAGATAGAAGAGAACGAGTACTAAATGAGGATGCCGTAAGGAGCTATTTATACCATTTTGGACGGTATGATGACTCTTCATAAAAACATTTTCCTCTTTTATAAATTATGGTTGTTGATGCCAAAAAAGGCATTAAAAATCTAAGTTGTTAAAGAGTAAATTAAATTACTTGAACTCCTCACTAATGAGTTATTTAATATTATTGACGCCGTTTATTTTAGGGTTTCTTTATATAAAAAATTATAAATAATATATTAGATTATATATATACACACACACACACACACACATAAAGTCATGGTTGATTTGGATTGGACCGACCCTAGATTCCCAGGACCGAGGATCAACCCACACATTACTGGTCTAGGAATTCCAGAACTAAGGATCGACCCAATCTCCCTGGGAATTGAATTAGGACCAGTAAGGTTGGGTTAGTCCAAGGTTGGTCTAGGGTTGACCCTAGACCAATGCTCACTCCTAAGAATAAACTCTTTCGTGCGTCCAAGAAAGAGTCCTATGTTCGGCTTGTTGTTAATTCTTTTTGGAGGACATCGTTCGGCTTAAACAAGAGCCGCCCTTTTTCTTATGCGCCTTTTATTTTGACTAAGGAAGACTAAGGGTGCATGGTTCCATAGAAAATGAGTAATTTCGAAAAAAAAAAAATTTCGAAAAATAAGCACTTGCATCACATATAAAAATAAATGAATGGAAAATTTTATCATTGCCTACAAAAACAATTAGGCATGCATAGATTGTTATTGATTATAAAAATATTTTTTGATTAACTAATTTTTTTCAATTATACAAGTTATTATTTTTTGGAAAATATTATTCAAATTATTAATTTTCCATGAATCAAACACACCTTAAGAGATGTCCACTTCTTAGTCAAATAGTCAAACTTGGAGAAGTCACCACCCCATATCTTGTGCTGAATCTTGGATTTGATATATATCCCTTATTGTCACGCTGCGATCCTTGATCGCGCGCCCATCCCTCTCTGGTCGATAAAATTTTGCAACTTCCCAGAACGAGTCACCAACCCTTTTTTTTTATTGCACATGTGGAAGTGAAAATATATCCCCTGACAGTAATCATCTCAGGATAGAAAAAGTAAGACAACAGATTCACAAACAAACATACTTTTATATATACACTGAGTCATGTACAAAAGTCTATGGCCAAAAGACTACAAAAGACTAGCATTCCAAAAAGAAGCGATCCTACCGACATACGCTTTCGATCACCTCCTCTCGGCTCCGGTCCTCCACTCGACAACCCCGAAAATGGTTAAACAATAACCAAAGGAGACAATGTCTCGCAAAATCCATGCTCTAAACCCCGATTAGGATGGAAATACGCCGGAAGCGTCCTAATCACACAATCATACAAGCACATAGGCTTACCTTTGCCTTAGATCCACTATGTAGGTCAAGATAATTCAAATACTCAATTAAACAATTCAATTTAACTCAACCATCAACCAATCGACTCATTCGACTCCATGTCATCAATGTCATCCATAAAGTCTGTTGATTCGAATATTGCTCGCCTAAGCTGAAATAGATATCCTCATATATCATTGTTCCCCGAAGCTGATGTCTAAAATTTGCTCACCGAAGTTGCTAGATCAATTATTGCTCACCGAAGTCACTGGATAATTATAATGCTCGCCAAAGTCGCTATCTAAGGTGCTCACTCAAGTCGCTAAAGCATTATTGCTTGCCATTGCTCACCGAAGTCGCTAGAGATCTATAATGGTATTAATGCTTATCGAAGTTGTTATAGATCTATATTGCTCACTTAAGCTGATCAATGCTCACCTAAGCTGAAATGATACTTAAAACCCACTCTTGGTGTCAACACCGACACCCGGTATTCTCTAATTAATTTACCTATATATCACAATCATCACTCAATTCAACAATACAACATTCAATTACAAAAAGTAAAAATATCACTGCAATTAGCTCGAAATTCTATCGAGTAGCTCCCCCGCATAATTTCCGGGAAATATTAATTAATTAATAATTATTAAAATTAATTAAATAATCGCAATTAATTACCATAAATACTAACCTAGGCCAGAATTACTAAATTAAATACCAATACGGACTAGAAAAATTCCGAGCCATTCTAGATAAATAGTACAATTTATTTAGGTCTTAGCTAAACCATGTTAACTACCTAACATGCTCGATTAAATAATTTAATTTCTAATTTAATATAACTAACCACCTAATTCCTAATTAAATAAATCTAAACGCCCCTTACACGTCATTAGCCTACTAAGAAGAGTTTAGTGCATAAACTCACCGGTTTATTGTGGAAATCGGTTCACCGCGACAACGACGCTGACGGCCGCTAAAATCCAATTTTTTTGGCAGTGTCGACAACGGGCACTCGCGGCCGGGCTTGACTAACCAACAAATCTCAACCCAATTTGAGATTTGTTATAGACTTGGACTAGGCTTGACCTGGGCTTGGGCCTGCTTCTTGGGCTTCAAGGTTGCGGGCTCAATTGCTGAAAATGGACTGGTTTCAAGAAACTGGGTTGAGTTACTAAATCTTTGGGCTGAATTGCAACTGAATTGGGCTGAGCTTGATGGAGATGCTGGGCCAAAACTTGAGTTGGATGGGCTGAAATCTACGGAAACGCTGGGCTGCTCGAGCGTGGATTGGTGTTGCTGGACTTCACTGGAAATGGGCCGCTGGGCTCAATTGCAGGACGAGAATGGACTGGGCTGACTTTGCTGTCCACGTGCAAATTGGCAGAGGCGGAGGAGAAGCAGACGAAGATGGATGAAGGTTGGGGCGTCCGGCTGCTGGCAGGAGGGCGGTTGGATTAGTGGCCGAACTGGGACGTTGCTGGTCAACAATTAGCAGAAGGGAGCAATCTCGGTTTGCTGGTTTGACTGAGGAGAAGTGATCCGTGGACATGTGGCGGTGAGAGCAGAGAAGAAACGAAAATGATGAAGCGGTGGAGCTGCAGGTTCGTTCAACAAAATAAAAGGGAATGAAAGTAGATGCTGGCCATGAGAGAAAAATTCAACGGAGAGAGAGAGAGAGATCGTGGGCGTGGGCTTGGGGAATTGGTAGAGAAGATTGTAAGAGAGAGAGACAGTGGATGGGGGTGGCAGAAATGAAGGGAAATTGAGAGCTGAAGTAAAGAAATGTGAAGGAAAATGAAAGTGAAAGACAAAAGCAGAGGGAGTCCACGATGAAGACGCACGAAGAAGGGGAATGGATGAGGCCAATTGGTCAAGGAAATTATTAACATGTTCTAAAAGTCCAAGCTTCATCTGCTTAATGAAATGCATTGTCCCCCTAATTCTTTCTTAAGTTGGATTTTCCATTAAATCAAATTTTGATGCAAAAATTTCCTGCCCTTTGTCCAAAACCGAATTTCACTCAATTAAATTCAATTTCCTTATTCAATTTCCCAAATTGAGGTCTAATTTCGATGAAGAAAAATCCCGAACAATTTTCTATAAATCCCCGACACTCACAGGCTCAATGTAGAAGTCCCAATTTTCGTCGATTTAGCCCATCCGAGTTTCTCGCTAATTTTCCGCAATGTCTGAATCGATTTTACTTAAAAATTCCAGAATCTCTGAAAATTTTTCAGAGTATGAGTTGACGTTCCTAAAATAGTTCATGACACCACGTAACTTTCAATTTCTAAAATCAGATTCAAATTCTCAATTAATTTCACTCCGATGCGATTTTAGCGTGATCTAGGCTACCGGTCACTTTTAGGAATTTTTAGTGCAATTAACCCGTGATTGATTTATCTCGAGTCACATTGTACATCACCGACACATTGGCGACTTTTGGTTGTCGTGAAAATCTCGAGATTTCAATTACAGGCACTGGGTACCAAAACGACAGAAAATCAATTTAGTTTTGATCGATGAAAATTTTGCAATTAGGAGGAATCACCCACACTCTAATCACATATCTCAACCGAATCAACTTATCTTTGATCTCTGATTGATCTCCGATGATGCCGTAATGACCCTTGCAAATCAACACGGTCGAACAGTCGATTCCCGGTCGAATTCTCAAGTTCAATTGCATTTAGATTCCTTAATTGTTTCCCCATATAGTCTAGTTATCTCATGAGTGATCGGCTCAGAGAATAGCTCTATAGACGCATCAATGAAAGGCCCGAATTTATTAAATTGAAATCAGATTTGGAAAATCGGATGTCACACTTATAATCCAAGATTATCATCCGTCAAAGGCAACACCAGATTTTGAACAAATCAAAATCTTACCATAGATATGAATTTCATACACGGCACAAATTCGAGACATAATTAAATATTATTTTGTACACTTGAAGTTATCTTTTTAAAGTAAGCTTAAGAAAAAAGGTTCATTGCATGCAAAACATAGTCTTAAAGTTTGGTTGATTAGTAGATTGCGCATGTTTTGGGCAAAATCAGGATCCCACCACGGACCATTCTTTTAACTTTTGGTCAAAAAGGTAACCATGGGGATGGTGGTGGTCTAAGGTGATGATGAAGGAGTCGATGGAATAAAGCAGCCGAACAAGACTAAGCCCAGCTTGTCAGCCCATCAAGGTTACTTGGTAGGTGGAGCGACCCTTAGTGAAACTCTTGAGCTCTTGTGCTGTGGTAAGGTTGCCACTGCCATATCTATTGTCATTTGTCATGTCTAGGGATGCCTCCGGCTTTTTTTATACGAAGGAAAGTGGAATTTTTTGTTGACTGTTTAAGCCTTTGTTTATTCACAAATGAATCAAGAAAAAAAAGGTTCATAATTTTGAATAGATTTACTTTCTCTTGTATCATGTATACTTGATGTTCGAAAATTGAAGTAGTTCGAATTAAAAATACATAATAAGTGCTTGTTAACATTGGATTGACCGACGAAGAAATTTTATCACTCAATTAATCTTTTGTTTGTTTGATTTCACAATCTCTTCACACATTGATGTTCATATAATTACTATTGATGTGCGTTCGATTTGGTTTATGATTCTACTTCAACATTACTATCCAAAAGTCGTGTGACTAGTAGGACACGGAAAGAAAATGCCTATCCGTGTGGAAAAAATGTGAATTAACCAATCACAAGGCGATGTTGTAACGCGCAAGAGGGCATTGACGCCCATTGTAGCCTTTCTGGGGTCCGCAGTGCATTCTGAAGGTTTGACGATCAGGTCGCGTTCTCATTACATTTAAGAAGGTTGACTTCGTCAAAAAATTGCTGGGATTCTCACGTGGTGGTACCACACCATGTCTTTTGTCATGTATCGGATGCAACTACTTTTTATTTATTTATTGATTTGACCCTTCGTTTATTAAGAATAAATTAAGAAAATTTCATAATTTTGAGTACACTTAATTTTTCTTGTATCATGCACTCAATATTGGAAATTGAATTAGTTCATACTAAATATGCATAAATGCTTGATAACATGGCCATCACTTAATTGCATGAATAGAAAAGCTTTATCACTCAATTCATTTTGGTGATTGTGTTCACACATATCGATGCGTATTCGATTTGGTTTAGGATTCTCCTTTCAACATATTTTACTCGAAAGTCTTGAGATTAGTATCATGACAAAAGAATGTGCTTGTTTATGTGGATTAAAAACATGGCACAATATAGTTTCCCAAATCTATATTTGGGTAACCCCTTTAGATTTAGGCTAATGATTTACTCTGTTTATGGTATTTCATATGGTTAGAGTTATATGTCTGAAGTAAGCTTTTTCGTCTTTAAGAAAACGCGTTACTCACAAATGAAACTAGTTAGACTTACCCTATCTACACGTTTGGTTGATCAGAACATTGTCTAAATTTTTGGCAAAATCAGCACCCCATTGGTCATCTTTAACTTTTGTCTAGAAGGTCATCATGGGGACAGAGCTGGTCTAAGGTAAATAGAAGAGTCGATGTAGTGAAGGAGCCGAATAAGACTAGCTATGATCTTTATTTTGTTAACACATTTAAAAGACTTCAATTTTTGCTTTAATTTAACTAGCAGTTTCTTTTATCATATTCCATATTTCTTACTAACGTTCATAAGGCAAATGATTTTGGTGAAAGATAAGGTTATGGATTGATTATTTTAGGAGTAAAAGAAACAGTTAATGCATATTTTTGCATAATTTCATTAATTAGCTTAATCCCACTACCCACGATTTTGTTTTAATTCCAACAAAAAATTGCTCTCTATCCATGGAACTTAACTCTCCATTGTGACATTAAAAGTTTCAAATTATCATATTATTACCTCCTCAAGATTAACTTTAAATGCTTTAATCTCGTAAATTAACCAATAGATAATTTGTAAATAGAGTATTTACATATCTTATCAATTCTCAATACTCCATTCGGCAAACTTCTTTTCACTTTACGTATGTATTTATTTATTAGTGAAAAATAAGTAAGTAAGAGAGATTTTTCCTGGTATGAATCAGGACTAGACTATTCCAAGCTTTGAAGTCTTTCAACAGGAGATAAACCTCTTGTTTACTAAAGGCATCATCATTCGCAGATCTCTAGTACCAGAGGGCATTCCTTCTTCTTCTAGTTCCCACTCGAAAACATCTGACCTTACTTCTTTTCACTTTATGTATGTATCTATTTATTAGTGATGAAAATATTTTTAATTAGATGTCAAGTTTTGTTGACCAATTGATGAAAGATGAAACCACATAATCTAACCATGCACGCGGTAATGTTGTAACACAGAATTTGGAACATCATGGGAAATTGGGAATAGACACGTGAGCGCTACGCACGTTGTAGCCTTCTTGTGGTTGGCAATAAAAATGGTGCAACCTGAAGGTTTGAAATTTGGCTTGCGTTCTCGTTACTTTTGAGAAGGCCGACTTCGTCAATGTAATTACTGGAAACCTCACGTGGTAGTACCCCATCATGTCTATTGTCAATTGTCGTGCATGGGATGCCTCCCCACATTTTTGAAATGAGGGAACGTGAGATTTGATGCTGAGTATGGCCTTAAATTATTTCGTCTAAACTTTGGGACATAAAATTTGAGGTATTTGCTAGAGAGAGGGAAGAAAAACTTTTTTCCTCAATTAGGGCTGAGGCGTGCATGTTAAAATAATGAACACGGTCTTGTTAGCCTATGAAGGTTACTTGGTAGGCGGGCGGCCCTCAACGGAGCTCTCGAGTTCATGTGTTGTGGTGAGGTACAATCTCAATCACCGCCATGTCTATTGTCAATTGTCAAGCTTGGGATGCCTCCCACTTTTTCTACATAGGGAATCTGAAATTTTTTGTTGACTGTTTTAAGCCTTCGTTTACTCACAAATAAATCAAGAAAAAAAAATAAATTTGCTTTCTCTTGTATCATGTATACAAAATAAGCACTTGTTAATGCAGGAATGACCGATGGAGAAATTTTATGACTCAATTAATCTTTTGTTTGTTTGATTTCACAATCTCTCCATGCATTGATGTCCATACAATTACTATTGATGTGCGTTCGATTTGGTTTATAATTCTACCTCAACATTATTACCCAAAAGTCGTGAAGACTAGTACAACGCGGAAAGAAAGTGCCTGTCTGTGTGGAAAATATGGGAATTAACCAATCACAAGGCAATGTTGTAACGCGCAAGAGGGCGTTGACGCCCGTTGTGTCCTTTCTGTGGTCCGCAGTACAAATAGTGAAATCTGAAGGTTTAAAGATCAGCTCGCGTTATCATTACATGTAAGAAGGTTGACGTCCTCGAGAAAATTGCCGGGATTCTCACGCGGTGGTACCACACTTTATATTTTGTCATGTATCGGATGCAACTACTTTTTTTTTTTTTTAATTTGTTGATTTAACCCTTCGTTTATTAAGAATAAATTAAGAAAATTTCATAATTTTGAGTACACTTAATTTTTCTTGTATCATGCGCTCAATATTGGATATTGAACCAGTTTGTACTAATTATGCATAAACACTTGACAACACGGCTATAACCTAATTGCATAAACGGAGAAGTTTTATCACTCAATTTGTCTTGTATTTGCTTGACCTCACAATCTTTTCGATGATTGTGTTCACACATTGATGCTTATATAATTAATATTGATGCATGTTCAATTTGGTTTAGAATTCTCCTTTCGACATATTTTACTTGAAAGCCTTGAGATTAGTATATAATGACAAAAGAATCTGCTTGTATATGGAGAGTAAATATGTCACACCCCAAAACCACAAAGAATGGGAATGACATCGCCGTCCTTCTTTACAAAGAACGTAGCCTCAAACACAACCAACAAACTGATATTAACTTATATATATATCTCAAACCATATATATATATATATATATATATATATATATATATATATATATATATATATAAAAACCAACAAATTGGTTGCAACATCGAGTTTCTATAATCCACCAAAAGAAAAAGAGATATATGTTTAAAACTCGACGATCCAACTACTAGTAAATATTATTTGCACCACTTCCTTGAACCATACCAAAAACAAATAGAACTCCCCAAAAGCTCCCACCGACTATGCACTCGCTCTAATCGCCGCTAGCTGAGGAGCCTGAAAAGATTAAAGGAGGAATGGGATGAGCAACCACAGCTCAGTGAGTAGTACATATCTTCTAAGCAGATCGAACAACCACTATGCATGTATACAAAACAATACCAAATTCCATAATGCCGATTCAATATATAAAATACAAATCGAATCATATAAAAGTGATTTCTCATCATCAAAGCTTTATACTAATATGGAAAACTCATTTAAATCGCCATCAAAAGTCAAGTATCAATGGTCGAATCCATTGAATAACCTCCATCAAAAACACATATCAATGGTCTATCCATTGATCAATCTTTTGCTCAATAACTAACCATGGTCACGACACAACGCCTTGTGACAAGGCGACCAAGATTCCCCCTTTGGTAAGGTCTCCACCTACAAAGCCGGTGCTAGGCCCAGAAGGATATCCTAAACCTGGTATGCATACCCCAAAAACCTCTCACTGGGTTCACAGTCATATTGAGCATAAATAACCATTCTCCAATACCAGAAATCCAATCCAAAAATCAATATCTTAAACCAAACAAATAACATTTTTTAATATAGCCCATCATCCATTTCATACTCGTTTCTCAAATCATCATAATCATTTCCATAAATCAGTCGTAAAGCAATTTCATATATGTTTCTCCACAAATTTTGTATAACATGCTTTTCAAATATTTACAATCAACCAAAGAGTAGCAATTGCTCGATCTGACTTTTATGCAATAAAAATGCTCTTCTCAATTCAATATATATATACATATATATACTTCAAGACATGATTTTATAAAACCAAAGAAGATATAGTACCACTCACCTCGTCATCGACGACCAAACGACGAACGATACTCGTATCGTCGAATTCAAGGTCCTAACAAATAACCGAGAAAAATGTTAAAATCTAATAAAACTCTGCCTCTACTCTGAAACAACTAAATTACGCCTTAACTTTCTCTTCCGAACTCTGATCCAAACGTACTTATATTCAATAGAGAGCCCTTGAAACCTATCACAAGAATCTCAACTTGACCGTCCCAAAATTAAGCCGAAAAATGACAAAATACGGGCCCAAAGCTGCTGGACGCGTACTGTTCATTGTGCGCGGGAAACTTTGAAATTTTGTTTCGGACAAACCATAAGCTCAAATCACAATCTGTAAAATCCCACGGCTCCACAACACCCTAAACTACCATTCTTGCAAAAATACGCGGCTCAACGACTCCAAAATTAGACTTCGCCGCTCAGTTTTCCAAAAATTTCGAATTTAAATCCTAAATCCAAAAATTACTTCAATCGGACAAACGAGGGCTTGATCTCTTACCGGGTGCTGTGTTATGGAGTCGAGTCGGCTTAGCGAGGCATCCGAGACGTGCACGTGCCAAGATTCCTTTCCTTTCTTCCCCCTTTCTCTTCTTCTTTTTCTTCTTTTCTTTCTTTTCTTTTTTGGTAGAGGACCCCTCAGCTTCTATTTAGCCGAGCCCTCTCCCTCTCCTTTTTGTTTTACTAACTTTTTGGTTTCTTTTTCAGTTTCTTCTTTTGGGGCCCACTAACATAATATTACATTATTGCATAATATTACAAAATATATGTCATGATATGGTTTCCAAATCCATATTTGGGTAATCCATTCAGGTTTAGGCTCATGATTTATTTTGTCTATGGTATTTCATACACTTAGAATTATTTGTCTAAAGAAAGCTTCTTTTTCTTTAAAAAAATGCATTACTCATGTACAAAACAAGTTAGTCTTACCCACCCGTGGGCAGAGTAGTTGATTGAGATCTCTCCTCCAGTGAATGAGGTCAAGGGTTCGAAACCCTGCGTTGTTAGCGATTAAAGCGGGAGGCCCCGATGGTGGGTTGTTGGGCCAGTTTCTCCCGAGGTATAGTCGCTGTTGGGCCTCCACCGTGGAGGCCCGTGAGACCCCAAATCGGCGTAAGCTAACAAGGGCGGCTCCGGCGGATCCTCGGTCACAAAAAAAAAAAAAAAAAACAAACAAACAAGTTAGTCTTACCCTATCTATACGTTTGGTTGATTGAACGATTGTCTAAGTCTTTGTTAAGATCAGCATCCCACCGACCATCTTTAACTTTTGTCGAAAAACTTTTGTCGAAAAGGTCATCATGGAGAGAGAGCTGGTCTAAGAAAAAAACAAGTTAGTGTTACCCTATCTACACGTTTGGTTGATTGAAAGATTGTCTAAGTCTTTGTCAAGATCAGCATCCCACCGACCATCTTTAACTTTTGTCGAAAAGGTCATCATGGAGACAGAGCTGGTCTAAGGTAAACAGAAGAGTCGATGTAGTAAAGGAGCCGAATAAGACTCGCAATGATCTTTATTTTGCTAACACATTTAAAAGAATTCAATTTTTGTTTTAATTTAACTAGCATTTTCTTTTATCATACTCCATATTTCTTACTAACGTTCATAATGCAAATGATTTTGGTGAAAGATAATATTATTGATTGATTATTTTTATTTTAGGAGTACAAGAAATAGTCAATACTTATTTTCGCATAATTTTAAAAATTAGCTTAATCCCACTACCCACAATTTTCTTTCAAATCCAACAAAAGATTGCTCTATCCATAAAATTTAACTCTCCGTTGTTACATTTAAACTTTCCAAATTAACATCTTATTACCTCCTAGGATTAACTTTATATGCATTTGAACTTATAAATTAGCCAATGATAATTTGTATAGAGTACTTACATATCTTATCGGTGTTCTCAACATTCCATTCAACAAACTTCTTTCCATTATATGTATGTATTTATTTATAAGTTGAAAATTAGGAAGTAGGAGAGATTTTTTATGGTATGGAGCAGAAGTAGACTATTCCGAACTTCGAAGTCTTTCTACAGGAAAGAGACTCCGTTTATTTAAGGCATCA
Source organism: Eucalyptus sideroxylon x Eucalyptus melliodora (assembly GCA_016097485.1). Taxonomy (NCBI): domain Eukaryota; kingdom Viridiplantae; phylum Streptophyta; class Magnoliopsida; order Myrtales; family Myrtaceae; genus Eucalyptus; species Eucalyptus sideroxylon x Eucalyptus melliodora. Next base: position 30,577,585 of record CM027824.1, on the reverse strand, counting down.
CCACTCGCGGATCTCTTGTAACGGAAACATTTCCTTCTCCTAGTTGCCACTCGAAACACCTGACCTTACTTTCACACAATTCAATGGTCCTACCTGGTTGGAGAACCCCTTCTTGCTTCACCGCTCCTTTTCGGAGCCGCCTCCACCTCCTCCTCCTTCTACTACTTCCGCTACTAACCATCGCCAAATTCAGCCTTGGACCGTCATCGGTCAGTGTTCCCGCCACTTGGACCGCCAGTGAGCCTTACGACTTCACTCTTAGTAGAAACTCCAATTTCAGTTTCAAGGTCGCGCTTTCCAGGCTAAACTCAGGACCAAGTTTCTTTCTTGGCTTCGTGTGTTATAACGGCATTGGCTGCAAATTTGGCCTGTTTATTTTCCAATCGACACAACCCGAGAGAAACATCTATCCAGACTTTGTTTGGTTTGCCACTCCGGAATACACGGACCGTGCCCAACTGGTACTCACCCAGGAGGGCGATTTAGTTTTACTGGGTGACTATGGAAAAAAATTGTGGTCCGCAAATACTGCTGGCAAGTCAGTCGTAGGCTTAAACTTGACTGAAGTTGGAAATCTCGTGCTCTACGACAGAAATGATGCCATCATTTGGCAGTCTTTTGATCACCCTACAAGCGCAATTCTTCCTGGACAGGAGCTACGTCCGGGCATGAAGCTAACAGCGACATCAAGTGCGCCGGATGGGACAGCACGGGTCTACACGTTCACCACTGATGATCATATAGGCTTTGTGGCATCTGTAAGGGCAGCCTACTCTTCTCAAATTTACTACCGAACGAGCAATCTAAGCCAAATGAAGAGCGACAATGGACAGGTTGGAGCACTTTACAAGAATGGAACCTTTGGTGAGTTTAAATTTTCCCCTACATCATTGCCTCAGCTCATCCGTCTGATAGATGATGGGCATCTGAAGCGTTATGTTTATGATGAATTCTCCAATGATTGGAGGCCAACGGATCTTCTTGAGGATCAAGTTGATACTTGCGCTTATCCATTCGTGTGTGGAACTTATGGCATTTGTTCAGACGGACCTCAGTGTGTGTGTCCCAGCGAGACAGAGCAAATTCAAGAGAGGGATCCATCTTACGGCTGCAATCTCAGCTCACCGATCTCTTGTGATTCACTCAATAACACTTTCAAAGCAGTTGAGAATGTGACCTTCTTTGCTTTGACAAACATTAATATTAGTGCAAACATCTCAAACGCAACTGCAGAGAGTTGCAAGGAAGCATGTTTGAGGAAAGGGTGCTCATGTACAATGGCACTATTTCGTAGCCAAAGCATTCTCTCTGGTGGAGACTGCTACTTATTATCAGATTCATTTTCCCTTATAGATTACTACGGCCGGTATTCCAGCTTAGCATTTATCAAAGTCAACAACAGTTCAAACAAACCGTTGCCGTTATCAATCTTTCCAAGAAAAAGAACGAGACGAGCAGAGTTAATATTAGGGATTACTGTTGGAGCAGTTATGATGATTTTAGTAAGCCTTTTTGGGATTTATATTCCACGTATGGTGAGAACAAATGATGTCGATAGGAATGATGATCCAGACTTACCGAGGCTTCAGATAACTAGATTTTGTTATGAGGACCTAAAGGCCATGACAGGAGATTTCACCGTCAAGCTAGGGGAAGGAGGATTTGGCTCGGTGTTTCTAGGAACTTTACCTAGCGGCATCAGAATTGCAGTCAAGCGCCTTGATGGTTTTGGTCAAATGAAGAAGTCATTCTTGGCCGAGGTAGAAACCATTGGCACTATAAATTATGTCAATCTAGTAAGACTACTTGGATTTTGTGCTGAAAAATCATTTCGGCTTTTAATCTATGAGTACATGTGCAATGGTTCTCTTGACAAGTGGATCTTCCATAAAGAGCAAGAGTTTGACCTCTGTTGGCAAGTGAGGAGAAAGATCATTATCGACGTTGCCAAAGGACTAGCCTATCTCCACGAGGAATGCCATCAAAAAATAATTCACTTAGATGTCAAACCCCAAAATATACTGCTGGATGAACATTTCAATGCGAAGCTCGCTGATTTTGGATTGTCGAAGCTAATTGAGAAGGACCAAAGCCAAGTCATGACGACCATGCGAGGAACACCAGGTTACCTTGCTCCAGAGTGGTTAAGCTCTGTAATCACAGAAAAGGTGGATGTGTACAGTTTTGGCATCGTGATGTTAGAAGTCCTATGTGGGAGGAAAAATGTGGATCGTTGTATGCCGAGTGATGAAGTGCATATGTTGACCCTTTTCAAGTGCAAAGCAGAGCAAGAACAGCTACTGGACATGGTTGATCAGTCCAGTGGTGACATGCAACTGCACGGCCAAGAAGCTGTCAAGATGATGAAAATTGCAGCATGGTGCTTGCAAGATGATCATAGCAAGAGGCCGCTCATGTCTCAAGTGGTTAAATTCTTGGAGGGCTTAGTTGATATAGAAGCTGGCTTGAGATACAGCTTCTCAGTTCCTTATAATCATGGTGGTGATAGTGTCGATGATGCTACTCAGCTATTGCCATCAACATTATCAGGTCCTCGATGAACTAGACTAGCTTCGGATCTGAACTCTGATGCTTAAGTGGGGTGGCTTTTTTTGGTGTTTCTACCATGTATATTTCTCTGTCTCCTTGTTGTCTACCATATATATTTCTTTGTCTCCTTGTCGTACTTATGATCCAATAATTTTTATGGAAATTCTAAGTCGCTTGTCATTTTCATTAATTAGTTTTAAAGGTCATGGTTATGAATAAAGATTCCAACCATATATCAGTCTGCAATAGACATTGCTCAGTTCCATCACTCTTTGTCGGTGCTGATTCTTGTAGGATACCTTTTGTAAATTGCCATACTGTTTGTCGCTGTCATGACTGCGGTAGATGATTTTTCTCATTTCCAAACAAAGGATCAGATTGACAAACAAAGCACTTGGTCCCGTTTGAAGTGTTTCTAGGCCTCATTCATATCAAAGACAGCATAAGATTACTGAGATGTAACCTGCAAGTTTTTTTATCCCAACCCCTAGTAAATGAACAGACTGTCAAATAAGCATACCGTTCCTCTGAAAGAAAGAAAAATCACTTCTCTAAATCAAGATGTGTAATGCCTCAGATGTCCTCATTAACATTTTGAACACCATAATCTGAGTAAGAAGATGTCTGAGTGGGATGGATCCGAAACCATCTGTAGAAAGGGTTGCTAGCAGTAGCGCCAAAGAGATGTACCACATCAAGAATCCCAGTTCCAGAAGAAAAATGGGTAAATTTGGCTAGCTATGGTTTGAGGAAATCTCATGGGTAATGGTGTATGCACATTTCGCCAAAGGTAGGAAAATCTGGAGAGATTAGGATTTTGCTCTTGGTTGGAGACGGGAATGAAGATTATCCAGAGCTTGGTATAGCTGAATTACAACTAGAAAATTTACACCATTGGCCCACTGAAAAAGAACGATTGGCGACAAAGTGGAGATAAGGAAAGTCATTACCTTGAGGAGATACCACGTATTTGCTCGCAATGGCAAAAGCGGAGGCAAGCAGAATCACTTCGCTCTTTTGAATCGGACACGGACGTTTAAAGTTGACAATGGCAAAAGCAGATACCATGTGTTTGTTCCCCCGAGCTTATATCCATGGCATTCGGACACGGCTTCTCGTGCAAAGGCTATACAATTTTACACGCGCAAATGTGAAGCGAGCAGGCAAAGGATCGCCGGAGTTGGCTGTGAACGACGGTCGGCACATGCCTGGAGGCGGCAGCTCGAGTAATTTCACTCCAGCGCCAGACCATGAGTCGCCTCCGCGGGACTACTTCTTCGATGTTGCTTGTCCAAGTCTTACTGTGCTTACACGTGCTGTTTCATCCCGAAGGACTCCACCAGTAACTACAAAACGGTGGGATATACTGGCTTGGGGCGCGTATAATGTGGTGATTTTAAGTCGCGCACAGCAAGTGCTTGCTTGATTAAATGCCTGACAGACTCTCGGAGATGAGTAACGAGTATGCGCTCTTGCTTTTAATTGTTTTTGCGTGCTGAAATATGTAGTGGCAAACAAAGTCGGTTTGATCAGGATGGTGTTTGCAATATGATTCTTGTAAGAGTCTTTCCATGTTTGCAGTGGTTAAATGCTTTGAGGGATTAGTTAGTATAGGTAGCTCAAGTCATTTCTTCTCAATTCCTTCCAGTTGCAGCAAGCATATTGTTGAGGAAATGACTTAGCTATCAGCCTTGCAATTATCAGATCTGAGGTGAAGAAAACTAGCTTTCAATATAAGCTCTGACACTTCAATGGATAGACCCCTTTGACAGTGCTAAGCTTCTCTGTTCATTTGGATCACAGTGATCACATTGTCAATCAATCTACCGAGCTAGCCTTGCAATCATCAGGTCCTGGATGAAAAGAACTTGTTTCACTTATAACGTCCTACGAATTAATTCTCTAAGTGCTCTCATTGCAATATTAAACCTTTGGTAACAAGTCTTCCTGTCAGATAATGATGTCAATGGGGTAAATGAGTTTCATTTGCAAACATTGGAGCTGACATAATCTCAAAGGAAAAAGAGGACGATGAAGCATGGTCAAAGGAAGCATTTAAATGGATAATCCAAGTAGAACATTTTCTTTCTCTGCTCTACATGCCTTGGTTTGTTGTTCTCGAGCAAACACTGAGCCACCAACATGTGTAATGTAAATTGTTTGAAGATGCTTGTTGACCTGTAAAACGTCCATTCTGATCAGCTTCATGAAAATGCCTCGGTCACTTGCTTCTGGTTGAGTCTTGGTTTCTTGGGCTTTCCATTTTAATCACAGCATGGCCCCTTGTGCCTCTGATTCGATGACAGGTGACTTGGAATGCTATCAAGAGACTGCTAAGCGGCACATCTCCAAATTGTGGGATGGACTTCCAGCGGGATGGCCGTTTTGCTTTATTTTCCAAGATTTTAAGCATTTAGAGGACCACCCTAGGCTAGAATATTTCAAGCGTTCTGCTCTTTCATTCCACCATATTCTTCTACTCTGCCTTCTCATTTGGGCCGGCGTGGGATTTTATTGCTGTGACGTGAACACATTAGGTGTCATTGATGGTGGAAACAATTTCTTTGTTTGAACAGTTTCCTTCTGTTGATAGTAATGCTCTCGTTTGTTTTTCTAAGAATGTTTATTCTTTCCTGCGTGTAAAACAAAACTGTGCTAGATGCATTGTCTTGATGGTTCCCAGTTCTCTAATATTTGTTTTCCCATTATCATTCATCACTGAGACCTGCCGGAGTTCTTGTTGAGATCGTCAGCGATTAAAGCAGGTCGTGAAGAACCTAAAAAAAATTTGCAAATCAACTGCTTCAGGAACACAAAAGAGAACTTTTCTGTTTTAAAAGGAAGAGATTAAAAGGTGCTTGATATTACTTTTTGACATTAGAAAAAACCGAACATCTTGGATCTATATATTTTTTCATCAAGATAAAACCCAATGTTGATAAAGATATGTACATCTTGAGATATGGAATTCCATGTTGCATGCTCCATAGACTATATGAATTAAGATTATCATTTGGACCGTTGTTGATGATGAATTTGCTTTACGTGGTCTAAAGATCACATAGTGTCTTTTCAGAATTCTTGTTAATGTAGTATATCGAAATGATCAAAAGATTTTGAACAATTGTTCTCAAGAACTCACATAATTAGAAATGAGTCGTTTCATCGCTATAGATGGGTTTACCATCCAATTCTTTGTAAATTATATAAAATATGATTGGGCAATTCTTGTACATCTAATGCAATGTCCGGCGGTTTTAGTTTCAAAGAAGTTTGACCCTTGATATTCAATCCCTTGAAAGGAAGAAAATAACCCTTGACTATTAGTATCCAAGGAAAAAAAATAAGAAAGTAAATGTTAACAACGAAAACATAGCAAAACAGTTAATGTTGATCAATTAAATGCATCAGCTTATAATTAGGGACGGAATAAAATATAGTCAGCTTGTTTCATCCTTAGTGGTTCTAGCAAAAATTAACAAAATTTCAGAGGAAATTATGAATTTTCTGCTTTGAGGTTTCAGCTGTTTAGATTAGAGAAAATACTTCTAAAGTTTTGTTGACCAATTGATGAAAGATGAAAACCATATAACCTAACCAATCACGCGGTAATGTCATAACACGCAATTTGGAACATCGTGGGAATTGGGAGGTTTAAAGGTTGGCTTGTGTTCTCGTTACTTACTTCTAGGAAGGTTGATTTCGTCAATAAAAGTACTGGAAATCAGATGGTAGTACCCAAGCATGTCTATTATCAATTGTCGTGCATGAGATGCCTCTCCACTTTTTTGAAATGAGGGAACGTAAGATTTGGTAGTGAGTATGGCCTTAAACTCTTACGTCTCTGAACTGTGGGACATAAAATTTGGAGTTTTTGCTGGAGAGAGGGAAGAAAAACTTTTCTCCTCAATTGGGAGCTAAGGGGTGCAGACATCGACATATTAAAATAAAGAGTACAGTCTTGTCAGCCCATCAAACTTACTTGGTAAGTGGGACGGCCTTCAGTGGAGCTCTTGAGCTCGTGTTGTGGTGAGGTACAATTTTAACCACCGCCATATCTATTGTCATTTGTTGTGTCTAGAGATACCTCCCACTTTTTTGATATGAAGGAACGTGGATTTTTTTTTTATACTGTTTTAAGCCTTCGTTTATACACAAATAAATCAAGAAAAAAAAGTTCATAATTTTGAATAGATTTACTTTCTCTTGTATCATGTATGCTCGATATTTGAAAATTGAACTAGTTCGAATTAAATATGCATAATAAGCACATGTTAACATGGGATTGACCGACAGAGAAATTTTATCACTCAATTAAACTTTTGTTTGTTTGATTTCACAATCTCTTCACACATTGATATCATTACTATTGATGTGCGTTCAATTTGGTTTATGATTCTACTTCAGCATTATTACCCAAAAGTCGTGAGACTAGTACAACGCGGAAAGAAAGTACCTGTCTGTGTGGAAAATACATGAATTAACCAATCACAAGGCGACGTTGTAACGCGCAAGAGGACGTTGACGCCCGTTGTGGCCTTTCTGGGGTCCGCAGAAGAAATGGTGCATTCCGAAGGTTTGAAGATTGGTTCGCGTTCTCATTACATTTCAGACGGTGGACTTCGTCAATAAAATGGCTGGGATTCTCACACGGTGGTGCCACACCATGCCTTTTGTCATGTATCGAATGCAACTACATTTTTATTTATTTATTGATTTAACCCTTCATTTATTAAGAATAAATTAAGAAAATCTCATAATTTTGAGTACATTTGATTTTTCATGTATCATGCGTATTCCGTATTAAAATTTTGAACCGGTTTGTCCCATATATGCATAAATGCTTGAGAGCATGACCAACACCTAATGGCCTGGACATAGAAGTTTTATGACTCAATTTGTCTCGTATTCACTTAATCGCACAATCTTTTCGGTGATTATGTTCACACTTTGTTGCTTATTCGATTTGGTTAAGGATTCTTCTTTCAACATATTTTTCTCGAAAGTCGTGAGATTAGTACAACACGGAAAGAAGGTACCTATCTGTGTGAAAAATGCATGAATTAACCAATCACAAGGCGATGTTGTTTGGACCTGGACAAGTCCTTAAAAGGTCTTCTCCCTGAAATGGACATCCCTGGGAGACAAGGGATAAAGTCCCCAAGGGCTCTCCCGTCCAACTCCTTTACGGAGTAGGAAAGAAGGTACTTATCTGTGTGAAAAATGCATGAATTAACCAATCACAAGGCGATGTTGTAACGCGCAAGGGGGCGTTGACGCCCGTTGTGGCCTTTCTGGGGTCTGCAGAAGAAATAGTGCATTTTGAAGGTTTGAAGATTGGCTTGTGTTCTCATTACGTTTAAGACGGTTGACTTCGTCAATAAAATGGCTGGGATTCTCACATGGTGGTGCCTCACCATGTCTTTTGTCGTGTATCGGATACAACTACATTTTTATTTATCTATTGATTTAACCCTTCGTTTATTAACAAAATTTTGAGTAAACTTAATTTTTCATGTATCATGCATGTTCGGTATTAGAAATTGAACCAGTTCGTACTAAATATGCATAAATGCTTGAGAGCACGATCATCACCTAATTGCATGGACATAGAAGTTTTATGACTTAATTCGTCTCGTACTTGCTTGATCTCACAATCTTTTCAGTGATTGTGTTCACACTTTGTTTCTTATATAATTAATATCAATGCGTGCTCGATTTGGTTTAGGATTCTCCTTTCAACATATTTTACTCGAAAGTCTTGAGCTTAGTATTACGATAAAAGAAGTGCTTGTATATGTGGATTAAAGATATGGCACGAACACGATTTTCCAAATCCATATTCATGTAACTTGTTTGGGTTTAGGCTCATGATTTATTTCGTCTATGGTGTTTCTTACACTTAGAATTATTTGTCTAAAGAAAGCTTTTTCATCTTTAAGAAAATGTGTTACTCACGTACAAAACAAATGAGTCTTTCCCTATCTCCACGTTTGGTTGATTGGAAGATCGTCCAAGTTTTTGTCAGAATCAAGATCCCACTGATTATTTTTATTTTTTTCGAAAAGGTCATCATGGTGATAAAGCTGGTCTAAGGCAAATAGAAGAGTCAATGTAGTAAAGGAGACGAATAAGACTTGCAATAATATTTATTTTGCTAACTCATTAAAAAGAATTCTAAATTTTCAATTTAGCATTTTCTTTTATCATACTCAGTATTTGCCGATTAAAGATCATAATTCAAATGATTTTGGTGAAAGATAATATTATTGATTGATTATTTTTATTTTAGGAGTACAAGAAACAGTTAATACTTATTTTTGCATAATTTCAAAAATCAACTTTATCCCGCTACCCTCAAATTTCTTTCGAATCCAACAAAAAAATTTGATCTCTATTAATGAAATTTAACTCTCCATCGTTACCTTTAAATTGTCCAAATAACATCTTATTACCTCCTTAGGAATGAATTTATATGCCTTTGAACTCATAAATTAACCAATGAATAATTAGTAAATAGAGTACTTACATATCTTATCAATTTTCAATACTCCATTCAGCAAACTTCTTTTCATTTTATGCATTTATTTATTTATTAGTGAAAAATAAGGAAGAGAGATTTTTGACGGTATGAATCAAGCATAAACTATTCCGAACTTTGAAGTCTTTCGACAGGGAGAGGAAAGAGACCTCTGACCTCTTCTTTATAAAAGGCATCATCATCCGCAGTTCTCTAGCATAGAGACGTTCCTTCTTCTAGTTCCCACTCAAAACACCTGATCTTACTTGCACAAAACTCAATGGTCCAACCTGCTGGGAAAATCCCTTCTTGTTTCCCCGTTCCTTTTCCGAGTCTCCTCCTCCTCCTCCTCCTCCTACTTCCGCCACTAACCATCGCCGAATTCATGAATGGACCTTCATCGGTCGGTGTTCCCACCATATGGACCCTCAGTAACCTTTACGACTTCAATACAACCAAAATCTATACCTCCTCTGGAATTTATGTTGGTGTTCGTTTCAAGGTCGTGCTTTCCAGGCTAAACTCAGGACCAAGTTTCTTATGTGGCTTCATGGACTCTGGTGGTGGAAGCTGGTCTTTTCACCTGCTTGTTTTCCAACCGACGCTGTCACACCCCAAAAACACAAAGAATGGGGATGACACGGCCGTCCTTTCCACACGAAGGACGCAACCTCAACACAACCAACAACCTGATATCATCTTATATATATATATATATCAAAACATATATACATATCGATAGACCAACGATTGGTTGTAACATCGTAGTTTTTATAATCCATCAAAAAGAAATATAAAATTAGAACTCGAGACAATCCAACCATTAGCAAGAAATATGTACACCATTTCCTTGATCATACCCAAAATAGAACTCCTTAAAAAGTTTCCCACCGATGGCGCACTCACTCTATTCGCCGCTAATCGAGGAACCTGAAAAGATTAGAGGAGTGGAATGAGCAACAACAGCTCAGTGAGTAGTACATATCTGCTAAGCAGATCGAACAACCACTATGCATGTATACAAAGCAATACCAAACCTTATAATGCCAACTTAATATATAAAATACATATCAAATCATATAAAAGTTATTTGATATCATCAAAGCCTCATACTAATATGGAAAATTCATTTAAATCACCATCAAAAGTCAAGTATCAATGGTCAAGTCCATTGAATAATCTCTCCATCAAATATTGCATATCAATGGTCCATCCATTAATTAATTTATTGCTCAATATTCCACCATGGTTACGACACAACGCCTTGTGACAAGGCGATCAAGCTTTTCCCCTTGGTAAGGTCTCCACCTATAAAGCCGATGGCTGGGCCCAGAAGGATATCCTAAACCTGGTATGCATACCCCAAAAACCCCTCACTGGGTTCACAGTCATATTGAGCACAAATAACCATCCTCTAATACCAGAAATCAAATTCAGAAATCAATATTTTAAACCAAATAAATAACATTTGCAGCATAACCCATCATCCATTTCATATCAATTTCTCAAATCATTATAAACATTTCCATAAATCAATCGTAAAGCAATATCATATATATACTTCTTCACTTACTTTGTATAACACGCTTTTCAAACAGTTAAAATCAACTAAAGAGTAGCAATTGCTCGATCTGACTTTTATGCATAAAAATGCTCTCCTCAATTCAATGTATATATATACCTCAAGACATGAATTTTTATAAAACCAAAGAAGGTATAGTACCACTCACCTCGTTGCCTACGACCAAACGACGAATGATACTCATATCGTCGAACTCAAGGCCCTATCAAATAACCAAGGAATAATGTTAAAATCTAATAAAACTCTTATCTTAACTACGAAATGACTAACTTATGCCTTAACTCTAACAAAAGGACTTCTACGCGCTAACAAATCGCATAACTAAAGCAATTGCTCAAGTCGTTCGCAATACGGAAATTAAATGCAAAACTTGATCATGCCTTAACTTCCTCCTCCGAACCCCGATCCAAACAAATTTTTAGTCAATAGAGAGCCCTTGACACATATAATAAGAGTCCCAACTTCACCATCCCAAAAATCAAGCCGAAAGATGACAAACTACGGCCCCAAAGCTGTTGGACGCATTCTGTTCACTGCGCGAGGGAAACTTTGAAATTTTGTTTCGGATAAACCACAAGCTCAAATCACGATCCGTAAAATCCCACGGCTTCACAACACCCTAAACTATCATTCCCACAAAAATACACGGCTCAACGACTCTAAAATCGGACTTCGCCACTTGATTTTCCAACAATTCCGAATTTGAGCCCTAAACTCATAAATAACTTTAATTGGACGAATGAGGGGCCTAATCCCTTACCGGGTGCTGCGTTATGGAGTAGAGTCGGCTTGGCGAAGCATCCGTGGCATGCACGTGTCAAAACCCTTTTCCTTTCTTCCCTTTTTTTTTTTCTTCTTCTTCTTCTTCTTCTTCTTCTTCTTTTCCTTTCTTTCTGGTGCCCGAACGTGGGTTCCTTCCTTTTTATCTCTTCCTTTTTTCTTTTTTTTTCCTCTCTCTCTCTCTCTCTCTCTCTCTCTCTCTTCTCTTTTCCCTCTCTGCCGAAAACTCTCGATTCCTCTCTTTTTTGCTTAGCTTCTACCTTTGTCTCTTTCTTTGACTTTTCAACATTTCTTTTTCTTCTTTTGGGGCCCACCCATCTACTATTACAGACGCAAGACGTGAAAAACATCATACCATCGTCAGTTTGGTCGATTCCTCATGAACCCATGAACGACACTTCGCAAATGCGACTCACCAAGGAGGGCGATTTAGTTTTACTCGGTGACGATGGAAAAAAAAAGTGGTCCACAAATACTGCCGGCAAGTCAGTGGTGAGCTTCAACTTGACTGAAATTGGAAATCTCGTGCTCTTCGACACAAATGACGCCATCATTTGGCAGTCTTTTGATCACCCTGTAGACACAATTCTTCCTGGACAGGAGCTACGTCCCGGCATGAAACTAACGAGGCCGTCAAGTGCACCGGATGGAACAGCGCTTTTTTACACGTTCACCACCGATGATCAGATAGGCTTCGTTGCATCTGTAAGGGCAGCCTATTCTCCCCAAATTTACTACGAAACGAGCAACGTGAGGGACATGAAGAGCGACGATGGACAGGTTAGAGCACTTTACAATAATGGAACCTTCGGTGAGTTGGAATTTTCCCCAATATCTTCAGCTCAGTTTATCCGGCTGGGGGACCATGGGCATTTGAAGCGTCATGTTTATGATGAACACTCCAAATTTTGGAACAAGGCAGCGGATCTTCTTGAGGATAAATTAAATAAATGCGATTATCCACTTGCATGTGGTAGTTACGGCATTTGTTCAAATGTCTCTGATGACTCTAGTTGTCGGTGTCCAGACGAGACAGAGCCAATTGATGGGGATTCATCCTCCAGTTGCAATCGCAGCTCGCCTTTCTCTTGTGATTCACACAATAACACTTTCGTAGAAGTTGGCAAGATCACCTACTTTGCTTTGTCGAACAGCGATATTAGTGCGGACATCTCAAACGCAACTGCGGAGAGTTGCAAGAAAGAGTGTTTGAGGAAAGGATGCTCATGCAAAATGGCACTATTTCGTAACCAAACAATTTTCTCTAGGGTGGACTGTTTTTTATTACCAGAGCCATTTTCCCTTATGGACGACCCTTTCGGGTCCTATTCCACCACGGCATTTATCAAAGTCAACAAAAGTGCAAAGACACCAATGCAATCATCAATCTTTCGAAGAAAGAAAAGGGGACGAACGGTGTTAATCTTAGGGACTACTGTTGGAGCAGTTTCACTATTCTTGGTAAGTGTATTTGGGATTTATATTTCAACTAAATTGAGAAGAAATGGTGTTGAGGATGATGATCCAGACTTACCAAGGCTTCAGATAACTAGATTCCGTTATGAGGACTTGAAGGCCATGACGGGAGATTTCAATGTCAAGCTTGGGGAAGAAGGATTTGGCTCAGTGTTTCTAGGAACTTTACCCAGCGGTGTTAGGATTGTAGTCAAGCGCCTTGATGGTTTTGGTCAAATGAAGAAGTCATTCTTGGTCGAGGCTGAAACCATTGGCACAATCCATCATGTCAATCTGGTGAGGCTACTTGGATTTTGTGCTGAAAAATCACATAGGCTTTTAGTGTACGAGTACATGTGCAATGGTTCTCTTGATAAATGGATCTTCCATAATGATCAAGAATTTGATGTCTATTGGCAAGTGAGGAGAAAGATTATCCTTGACATTGCCAAAGGATTAGCCTATCTCCATGAGGAATGCCATCAAAAAATAATTCACTTGGACATCAAGCCCCAAAATATTCTTTTGGATGAACATTTCAATGCGAAGCTTGCTGATTTTGGGCTGTCAAAGCTTATCAACAAGGACCAAAGCCATGTCATGACAACCATGTGAGGAACACCGGGTTACCTTGCTCCAGAGTGGCTGAGCTCTCTTATCACGGAAAAGGTAGACGTGTATAGTTTTGGTATTGTCATGTTAGAAGTCCTATGTGGGAGGAAAATTGTGGAGCGCTCTTTGCCGAGTGATGAAGTGCATATGTTGGCCCTTTTCAAATGCAAAGCAGAACAAGAACAACTACTGGAGATGGTTGATAAGTCCAGTGGGGACATGCAACTGGACGGCCAAGAAGTTGTCAAGATGATGAAAATCGCAGCATGGTGCTTGCAAGACGATAGCAGCATGAGGCCCCCCATGTCGCAAGTGGTTAAATGCTTGGAGGGCTCAACTGATATAGAAGAAGGCTTGAGATACAGCTTCTCAGTTCCTTCTGGTCACAGCGATCATAGTGTTGATGATGCTTCTCGGCTATCGCCCTCACAATTATCAGGTCCTAGGTGAACAAAACCAGCTTCAGACATGAACTCTGATGCTTAGATGGGGTAACTTCTTTTAGCGTTTCTGCCATATAAATGTTTTTTCTTGTAGTTGTACTTATGATCCCATAATTTGAATGAAATTCTAAGTCGCTTTTTCGTTTAATTGGTTGAAAGGTCATGATACAAATAAAGATTCCAACCATAAATCAGTTTGCATGAGACGGTGCTCAATTCCATCACTCTCTCGTTAAAATCCAAACACGAGGGACATCAAGGCAACCTTTCCTGTAAGATACCTTTGGCAAATCACCATACTGTTTCTTGCCATCATGACGACGGTATTTGATATTTTTCATTTCCAAACAAAGGAGCAGGTCGACACACAAAGAACGTCGTCCAGTTTGAAGTGTTTCTAGGCCTCATTCATATCAAAGATGGCATAAGATTACTCAGAAATGTAACCTGCAAGTTTTTCTATGCCAACCCTAGTAAACGAACTGATCCATCAAATAAGCATACCATTCCTCTGAGAGAAAGGAAATCCCTTCTCTAAATCAAGATGTGTAATGCAGCAGATGTCCTCATTAACATTTTGAACACCATAATTCGAGTAAGAAGATGTATGACTGGGATGAATCTGAAACCGTCTATAGAAAGGGTTGCTAGTAAGAGCGCCAAAGTTGCTACAGCACAACTTCAGAGATGTACCACATTAAGAATCTCAGTTGCAGAAGAAAAATAGGTAAATTTGGCTAGCTATGGTTTTAGGAAACCTCATGGATTATGGTGTATGTACATTTCGCCAAAGGTAGGAAAATCTGGAGAGAATTGGATCTTGCTCTCAGTTGGATACAGGAATGAAGATTATCCAGAGCTGGGAGTGGCTGAATTACAACTAGAAAATTACACTATTAGACCATTGAAAAAGAAAGATTGGCAACAAACAGGGCGAAGTTTAAAGCACAATATGGAGCACATTGTTACTCAGGAGATCACTTTAGACATCAGGCGCAGTTTAAAACAGAGCAGTTGCTAAAGAGGAGTTGTTATATGAGCTTCTGCCTTCAGATTATACGTTAGACGATGACAGAAGTAACCAAGTGGAGATAAGGGAACTCATTACCTTGAGGAGAAACGAGTATGTTTGGTGTGAGGCACTAGTCAAAAAGTCATGAACTTTTGGTGAACAAAGCTCAGAACATGAAGGGATCCGTCCAGCCAAGAACAGAATCAGTCCGAATCTGGAATTCATGATTTAGCAATGAGGGAGACGCACAATCAAGCAAAAAGAGTCGAAAGAACCTGAACCATCGAACTCCTGGGTGCTCTAGTCGTGGCATGTGGATAGCAGGTGAAAATTGCCTTACTTGCATGCGTCTACTGATTGGAACCCTTTGTAAATACGCCACCGATTGCACATTAGAGCTTTTTTTTTTTTTTTTTGTTGGTCACATTAGAGCTTGTTCATCAGTACTATATCGATTTTATTTTTCTCCTTATGGGTTCGTTGCATCATTCTGGCCGTTGAATAGTTGGTATGTCAAATTAGGTACTGTAACAAAAAAAAAAAAAAAAAAAAAAATAGAATTTGTGAAGATATCTTCATCACAGTACTTTCAAATTTTGAGTACTCTCTGCAGGAAGATTTGTCCCACAGCTTGAAAATGAGACTTCTTGGAGGGAGGGGGAGAGAGAGAGAGAGAGAGAGAGATCTATTCGGCAAATTAAAATGTGTTTGGAGTTTACCGTTTGGACAAAAAAGGCATCTCGACATTCTACCAACAGAGCAATCTGCGGAAGAAAGTGGAAATTTTAGTTCATACGGAACTACGTTAATGGGATGAGTTGTGATAACATATTCTAAAATTGGATTAAGAAAGTAGTTCAAAAAATATCAGTTTTATTGCATGATTTTACGCCTAATATTAATAGAATCACATGCGTATTGCACCTTCGCTTTTCTTTTGTTGGGAGTCGCCTATATCACGATAAATTCGAATAATTAGCTAATTACCCACAAATTTTTTTAAATATTTATATCACGGGGTTGGCATGTTAAAAAATAAATTAGACAACATAACACGAGTAGTCCCGCCTTCGAGAACACCAAACATTACTCCCAACAAGGAAAAGATGTGCCCGAAGAAGGCGCGACGTCGGCGAAGTTGCTGTGGCCACTAACTTATGCCGCGAGCTCCGAGGGTTGACTGCGACATGGCTGGGCAGAAACTGAATCCGATTCGTCCTTTCCCCTTTTCCCCGAACTAAACTTAGAACCGGTTCTTTACTTCATATTGGCTGCATCTTCCTCATTTTCAAAGCACGAGCTAAGAGGAAGAAAAAAGGTTGAGGCCAACAGAATCGCTTCGCTCTTTTGAATCGACAGAGACATAAAGTTGACAATGGCGAAGGCAAATACCACGTAATTGTTCGCTTGAGCTCATATCCATGGCATCCGGACGCGGCTTCTCACGCAAAAGCTATACAGTTTCGCGCGCACAAATGTGAAGTGAGCAGGCAAAGGATCAGCCGAGTCGGCCGTGAACAACGGTCGGCGGGATGCCAGGAGCGGCAACGCAATTAATATCGCTCCGGCCCCCCAGACTATCAGTCACCTCCATGAAGAATGTGTTGATTTTAAGCCCCACACAACAAGTGTTTGATTAAATGCCTGACAAGCACTCGGAGATGAGTACACGAGTACGCGCTCTTGCTTTTCATTGATTTTTTGTGCTGAAATATGCAGTGGCAACCACGGACGGTTTGATCAGCATGGTGTCTGCATGTCTGCATTGGTTAAATGCTTGGGGGGTTTAGCTAGTATAGATAGCTCAAGTTAATAGCTTCTCGGTTCCTTCCAGTCACAGCTAGCAGATTGTTGACGAAATTACTTAGCTATCAGCCTTGCAATTATCAGGTCCTAGGTGAAGAAAACTAGCTACCGATATAAGCTCTGACACTTCGATGGAGGGACTGCTAGGCTTCTCGGTTCGTTCAGATCACAGCAATCACATGGTTGATCAATTTACCAAGCTAGCTTCGCAATCTTCAGATTCTGGGTGGACTGAACTTGCTTCGCTTATAAGCTCCTATGCATTAATTCTTCAAGAGCTCTCATTGCAGTATTAAACTTTCACTCTCAAGTGGTCCTTTCAGATAATGATACGAGAGGGGTAAATGAGCTTCATTTGCAAACATTGGAGCTGACAGATTCTCAAAGGAAAAAGAGGATGATGAACCATGGTCAAAGGCAAAATTTAAGTGGATTATCCAAGTAGAACATTTTCTTTCTCTGCTTTACATGCCCTGGTTTATTGTTCTTGCGAACACTGAGCCACCGACAAGTCTAATGTAATTTATTTGAAGATGCTTGTCGACCTGTACAATTTCCATTCAGATCAGCTTCATTGAAGCTTCGTGAAAATGTTTCGGTCACTTGCTTCTGGTCAAGCCTTGGTTTCTCGGGCTTGCCATTTTAATGACAGAGAGGCCCCTTCTGCTTCTAATATGAAGACAGACAACTTGGAGTGCTCACAAGAGACTGCTAAGTGGCACATTTCCATATCTTGAGATAGACTTCTGATGGGATGGCCATTTTGCCTTATTTTCCAAGATGTTAAGCATGTATAGGGCCGCTCTAAGTCAGAATATTTCGAGTATTTGGCCTTTTCGGGTCTGTTTGATAACCATCCAAATAGTACCCGATTTTTTTTTTTTCTGTTTCCGGGAATAGTTTTGGAACAGAATCGCGTTTGGTAAAATTTTTATTCCCGGGAACAAATTTCTATTTTTTTGTTCTTGAAAGTAGATTTGGAACAAAATCAAGAATAAAAAAAAAAATTGATTCTTGTTTTGGGAATAAAACTAACAATCAAAACCAACTCTTCTTCTTCTTCCCTTTTCTTTTCTTCTTCTCTTTTCTTCTTTTCATCCACCGCCATCCCGCGGTAGCCATCCGCCATCGTCCACCGCTGGTTGTCGAAACCGGTTCGGTGAGCTTGCCGAGACAAGCCCAGCCACCGGCGAGCCTCACAATCTGGCGAGGCCAAGCCTCGCTAGTGGCCGTGCAGCCTCGCCCGGCCACAGCGAGGCTCGGTTGATGAGGGCCAACCTCGCCGAGGTCTAGCGACCAGCCACCCGAAGAAGAAGAAGAAGAAGAAGAAGAAGAAGAAGAAGAGGAGAGAAAAATAAGAAGAATAGGAGAGAAAGGAAAAAAAGAAAAAAGAAAAAAAAGGAAAAAGTAAAAAAATTATATAAAAATTAAAGAAATTGATTTGGAATAAAATTAGTGAGCAGCACGCATCAAACGCAACTCTATTCCAAAATCAGAAATTTTGGATAGTTACAAAACAGCTTAAAATGCTTAAAAATTGTTTTCGGGAACAAAATTATTACCAAACGCACCATTAATTTTCACAATTTTCCTATGCTCTACCTTCTCATCGGCCCAGTGTGGGATTTTTATTGCTGCGACATGGGAACACTGTGTAATTTATTTGAGTGAGCCTCTCAGTCTATCATTATACCGCGAGAATTTCCTTCTGTTGATAGGAATGTTTTCATTTCATCTTTCTAAGAATGTTCAATCTTTCCCCGCGTCCAAAACCAAACTGTGCCACATGCTTTCCAAGTATCACACGGACCTACCCGAATTGTTGTTTCGTTCATTAGCTACTAAGGGCGCGCATGATAAAATTTCTACTTCTCTATTTTTTTGTTTCTCTATTCCCCGGAACAGATTTGAAACAGAAATCCGTTTGATAACGTAATTTGATTTTTCTATTTCTGTAATAGATTTTTATTCCAGAAATAGATTTGAAGAAGAAATCAGAAGATAAAATTTTTAATTTCTTAATTTCTGACAAGAAATCAATTTCTATTCTAGAAATTTTGTCATGCGCACCCTAAAGCAAGTTGTGAAGAACCTACAAAAATTGCAAATCAACTGCTTCAGGAAGAACTCAATGGCCAACAATCAACACATCAGAGTTATGACGTTTTCTCAATTTCAGTTAAAAGGAAGTGACAGGAAGGTGTTTGATATCACTTTGCGACCATAGAAAAATCACTACCAGCCCAATATGTCATGAGCACATAAAATATTGAGATGCGACAAACATTCTAATTTGACCAGAACATTCTAATGTCAGTATATTTTTTTTCATCAAGATAAAATCCAATTTTGATGAAAAGTGCGTACATCTCCAAATATGGAATTCACGAAGTGATATCACATGATCTCTAGAATACATGAATCAATATCATCATCTGGACCATCATTCACAATAAATTTGGTTTACATGGTGGACCAAAGATCATACAATATCTTTTCGAGACTCTCATTTAATGTAGAATATTGAAATGGTCGAGAGGGTACCGAACAGTAGTTCTAAAAAATATCTCTAAATAGATGTCGAATTTTATCAACCGATTAGTAAAAGATGGAAACCATACAAGTTAATTAATCACACGTTATTTTATAATTCAAAAATTAACACATCAGGGGAATAGACACGAGAGGGCGTTGCACGTTTTAACCTCACCGTGGTCGGAATTAGAAATACTGCAGTATAAAGTACGAATAACAGAAGAAGGTATGAAGAAGATTAGCTTTTGCTCTCATTATTTCCGCAAGGTTGATTTCGTCAACAAAATTGCTGCAAATCTAACATGGTAGTACCACACGATGTCAATTAACGTGCATGGGGATGCCTCACACTTTCGACAAAAGGGAAGGCTGAATTTTTATAAACTGATTTAAGCCTTCGTTTATTAAGAAATAAATGGAGAAAATTTCATAATTTTGAATGCATTTATTTTTCTAGTATAATGTATAGTCAATATCTGGAAATTGAACTAGTTCGTGGTAAGTATGCATAAGCACATGTCAAAATGGCCATGACATACATAAACAGAGAAGTCCTATCGCTCAATTCATTTTGTATTTGCTTGATTTCGCAATCTGTTCAGCGATTATTTTCTCACATCGATGCTTATATAATTAACATCAATGGGCGTTTGATATGGTTTATAATTCTACTTTCAGCATACTTTTACCCAAAAGTGGTGAGATAAATATAGCGGTAGATGAAAGTGATTGTACGCGTGTAAAAAACACACGGCACGAATACAATCTTCTCATTTCATATTGGGGTTACCTTGGTCTGTTCTCATGATTTACTTTGTTTATGGTTTTTGTTGTAATATTAACGCGAAAACGCTAATAGATCTTGGTTTGTTGTTCTCGAGCGAACACTGAGCCACCAACAAGTCTAATGTAAATTGTTTGAAGATGCTTGTTGACCCGTAAAACGTCCATTCTGATCAGCTTCATTGAAGCTTCATGAAAATGCCTTTGTCACTTGCTTCTGGTTGAGTCTTGTTTTCTCGGGCTTTCCATTTTAATCACAGTGTGGCCCCTTGTGCCTCTGATTCGATGACAGGTGACGTGGAATGCTATCAAGAGACTGCTAAGAGGTACATCTCCAAATTGTGGGATGGACTTTCAGTGGGATTGCCGTTTTGCTTTATTTTCCAAGATTTTAAGCATGTAGAGGACCACCCTAGGCTAGAATATTTCAAGCGTTCTGCTCTTTCATTCCACCAATTCTTCTACTCTGCCTTTTCATTTGGGCCATCGTGGGATTTTATTGCTGTGATATGTGAACACATTAGGTGTCACTGATGGCGGAAACAATTTCTTTGTTTGAACAGTTTCCTTCAGTTGATAGTAATGCTCTTGTTTGTTTTTCTAAGAATGTTTATTCTTTCCTGCGTGTAAAACAAAACTGTACTAGATGCATTGTCTTGATGGTTCCCAGTTCTCTCTATTTGTTTTCCCATTATCATTCATAACTGAGACCCACCTGAGCTCTTGTTGAGATCATCAGCGACTAAAGCAGGTTGTGAAGAACCTAAAAAAATTTGCAAATCAACTGCTTCAGGAACACAAAGGAGAACTTTTCTGTTTTATAAGGAAGAGATTAAAAGGTGCTCGATATTGCTTTTTGACCTTAGATAAACCCGAACATCTTGGGTCTATATATTTTTTCATCAAAATAAAACCCAATGTTGAGAAAGATATGCACATCTTGAGATATGGACTATATGAATTAAGATTATCATTTGGACTGTTGTTGATGATGAATTTACTTTACACGGTCTAAGGATCATATGGTGTCTTTTCGGGATTCCTATTACTGTAGTATATCAAAGTGATCAAAAGATTTTGAACAATTGTTCTCAAGAACTCACATAATTAAAAATGAGTTGTTTGATGGCTATAGATTGGGTTCCAAAAAAATTGCCAACCAATTCGTTGTAAATTATATAAAATATGATTGGGCAATTCTTGTACCTCTAATAAAATATCCAGCGGTTTTAGTTTCAAAGAAGTTTGACCCTTGATATTCAATCCCTCGAAAGGAAGAAAATAACCCTTGACTATTAGTATACAAGGAAAAATTAAGAAAGTAAATATTAAGAGGGAAAGCATAGCAAAACAGTGAATGTTGATCAATTAAATGCATCAGCTCATAAATAGAGGACGGATATGCTATTGTTCTTCACGAAGAAAATAATTAGGGATGGAATAAAATATAGTCAACGTATTTCATCCTCAGTGGTTCTAGCAAAAATTAAGAAATTTAAGAGGAAATTATGAATTTTTCTTCTTCGAGGTTTAAGCTGTTTAGATTAGAGAAAATATTTCTACTTAGAAGTCAAGTTTTGCTGGCCAATTGATGAAAGATGAAAACCGTATAATCTAACTAATCACATGGTGATGTTGTAACAAGCAATTTGGAGCATCATGGGAATTGGGAGGTTTAAAGATTGGCTTGTGTTCTCGCTACGTACTTCTAGGAAGGTCGACTTCGTCCATAAAAGCACTAGAAATCTCACGCGGTAGTACCTCACCATGTTTGTTATCAATCGCCGTGCACAGGATGTCTCCTCCCTTTTTTGAAATGAGGGAAGGGGAGACTCGATGCCGAGCATGACCTTAAACACTTTGGAGAGAGGAAAGAAAAAGTTTATCCTCAATTGGGGACTATAGCGTGCAAGCACCGGGATGATGCCGAGCATGACCTTAAACACTTTGGAGAGAGGAAAGAAAAACTTTATCCTCAATCGGGGACTATAGCGTGCAAGCACCGGGATGTAAAAGTTGAGATATTTATCGGAGAGAAGAGAGAAAAACTTTATCCTCAATTGGGGACTACAGCATACAAGACACGACATATTAAAATAAGGAGTGTAATATTGTCGGCCTATTAAAGTTACATGCTAAGTGGGGTGGCCCTCAATGAAGCTCTTCCGCTCTTGTGTTACGGTGAGGGATGCCTCCCACTTTTTTTGTATGAGGGAACCTGGAATTTTTTGTTGACTGTTTTAAGCCTTCGTTTATTCACAAATAAATCAGGAAAAAAAAAGGTTCACAATTTTGAATAGAATTACTTTCTTGTATCATGTTTACTCAATACTCGAAAATTGAAGTAGTTTGAAATAAAAATGAAAAATAAGCACTTGTTAACGTGGGAATAACTGATGGAGAAATTTTATCACTCAATTAATCTTTTATTTGTTTGATTTCAGAATCTCTTCACACATTTATTGATGTGTGTTCGATTTGGTTTATTATTCTACTTCAACGTTACTATCCAAAAGTCGTGCGACGAGGATGCAACTACCCTTTAATTTCTCAATTCGTCTTGAATTCACTTGATCTCACTATCTATTACATTTAGGAAGCTTGCCTTCTTCAAGAAAATTTGCAATGGGATTCTCACGCGGTACACCATGTCTTGTCATTTATAGGATGCAACTATCCTTTAATCACTCAAGTCGTCTTGAATTAACTTGATCTCACAATATTTTCAGTGATTGTGTTCACACATTGTTGCTTGTATAATTAATATCGATGCGTGTTCAATTTGTTTTAGGATTCTCCTTTTAACGTATTTTACTCGAAAGTCTTGAGATTAGCATTATGATGAAAGGATGTGCTTCTGTATATGGATTAAAGACACCGCACAATACGGTTTTCCAAATCTATATTTGGGTAAAGTAAGTTTTTTTTTTTTTTTGGTAACATGTAAAGTAGGTTTCTTCGTCTTTAAAGAAAACACGTTACTCATAAATGAAACTAGTTACACTTACCCTATCCACACGTTTTTTTTTTTTTTTTTTTTTTGAACAGACCTATCCACACGTTTAAATGATCGGAATATTGTCTAAATTTGTCAAACTCCGCAGCCCACCCACCATCCCATTTAGCACGCAAATGATCTCAACTAAAAAATCAAGAACGGAGATTTTTTGACGTATGAGGAAGAAATGGACTTATTCCAAACTTTGCAGTCTTTCTACAGGAAAGAGACCTCTTGTTTATATAAAAGGCACAATCGTTGGCAGATCTCTAGTTACAGAGGCGTCCTTCTTCTAGCTGCTTCCACTTACTTGCACACAACTCAATGGCCCTACGTGATCGAATAATCCCTTCTTGTTTCCCCTCTCCTTTTCCGAGCCTCCTTCTCCTCCTCCTACTTCTGCCACTAACGATCGCCAAATTCAGGAATGGACCATCGGTCAGTGTTCCCGCCCTATGGACCGTCGATGGATCTTTCTTCGATCTATCCGATGGTGAATCCAATCACAAGGTCCTGCTTTACAGGCTAAACTCGGGCCCAAGTTTCTTTTTGGGCTTAATCTGCTTTGATATTGGCAATTGCGGCCGTCTAGGCCTGTATATGTTCCAACCGACAGAAGACGTGAAAAACATCCGTGGAGGGTCGATTGCGTTGATTTATCTTTTAGATGAGGCGTTCTTGAACAGCACTGCCCAACTGCTACTCACCCAGGAGGGCGATTCACTAATTTTACTGGGTGATAATGGAAACAAGATTTGGTCGGCAAATACCGCTGGCAATTCAGTTGTAAGCTTAAACTTGACTGAAGTTGGAAATCTCGTGCTCTACGACAGAAATGATGCCATCGTTTGGCAGTCTTTCGATCACCCTACAAACAGAATTCTTCCTGGACAGGAGCTACGTCCCGGCATGACACTAACCACGCCAACATATTTGCCAAATGAGATGGCGCAGTTCTACACATTCGCCATTGATGATCACATAGGCTTTGTTGCATCTCTAATGGGAGTCTCTTCTCCCCAAATTTACTACAGAACGAGCAATGTAAGCAAAATGAAGAGCGACAGTGGACAGGTTATAGCACCTTACAAGAATGAAAGCTTCGGTGAGTTTCATTTTCTCTCAACATCATCGGCTCAGTTTATCAGCCTGGGATTTGATGGGCATCTGACGCGTTTTATCTATGAAGTGTTCTCCAATCGATATGTTATGGAGGATCTTTATCAAATTGATGATTGCCATTATCCACTGGTGTGTGGTAGTTATGGCATTTGCTCATATCCTAGGCAGTGTCGGTGCCCGAATGAGACACAGCAAATTACACTGACGTCTTTGTCCACCAGTTGCAATCGCAGCTCACCTTTCTCATGTGATTCACACAACAACTCTTTTGTAGAAATTGCGGATGTCACCTTCTTTACTCTACGGGACAACGATACTATTGCTAATCTCTCAAACACAACTGCAGAGAGTTGCAAGGAAGAGTGTTTGAGAAAAGGGTGCTCATGCTCAATGGCATTATTTCGTAATCGAACCAATTTCTTTGGTGGAGACTGTTATTTATTATCAGGTTCATTTTCCCTCACAGACGAAACGTACGGGCAGCATTCCACCTCAGTATTTATCAAAGTCAACCATAGTTCAAACGCACCAATGCCATCATCAATCTTTCAAAGAAAGAAAAGGGGACGAATGGTGTTAATCGTAGGGACTACTGTTGGAGCAGTTTCCATGTTCTTAATAAGTATACTTGGGATTTATATTTCAAGTACACTGAGAAGAAATAATGTCGAGGATGATGATCCGGACTTACAAAGGCTTCAGATATCTAGATTCTCTTATGAGGACTTGAAGGCCATGACAGGAGATTTTAACACCAAGCTCGGGGAAGGAGGATTTGGCTCGGTGTTTCTAGGAACTTTAACTAGCGGCCTTAGGATTGCAGTCAAGCGTCTTCATGGTTTTGATCAAATAAAGAAGTCATTCTTGGCCGAGGCCAAAACCTTGGGCACAATCCATCATGTCAATCTAGTAAGATTACTTGGATTTTGTGCAGATAAATCACATAGGCTTTTAGTCTATGAGTACATGTGCAATGGTTCTCTTGATAAGTGGATCTTCCATAATGATCAAGAGTTTGAAGTCTGTTGGCAAGTGAGGAGAAAGATTATCCTCGACATTGCCAAAGGACTAGCCTATCTCCATGAGGAATGCCATCAAAAAATAATTCACTTGGACATCAAACCCCAAAATATACTTTTGGATGAACATTTCAATGCAAAGCTTGCTGATTTTGGGTTGTCGAAGCTAATTGATAAAGACCAAAGCCATGTCATGACGACCATGCGAGGAACGCCCGGTTACCTTGCTCCAGAGTGGTTGAGCTCTGTTATCACAGAAAAGGTAGATGTGTACAGTTTTGGCATTGTCATGTTAGAAGTCCTATGTGGGAGGAAAAATATCGACCGCTCTTTGCCTAGTGATGAAGTGTATATGTTGACCCTTTTCAAGTGCAAAGCAGAACAAGAACAACTACTCGAGATGGTTGATAAGTCTAGTGGTGACATGCAACTATACGGCCAAGAAGCTGTCAAGATGATGAAAATTGCAACATGGTGTTTGCAAGATGATAGTAGCAAGAGGCCTCCCATGTCGCGAGTGGTTAAATGCTTGGAGGGCTCAGCTAATACAGAAGATTGCTTGAGACTCAGCTTCTCAGTTCCTTTCGGTCACAGCGATCACAGTGTTGATGATGCTACTCGGCTATTGCCCTCACAACTATCAGGTCCTAGGTGATGAACAAAACCAGCTTCGGACATGAACTCTGATGCTTAGATGGGATAACTTCTTTTGGCATTTCTGCCTTATTAATTTTCTGTCTCGTACTAGTACTTATGATCCCATAATTTTAATGAAATTCTAAGTGGCTTGTCATTTTCGTTTAATTGGTTGAAATGTCATGGTACAAATAAAGATTCCAACCATAAACCAGTTGGCAGGAGACAATGCTCGATTCCATCACTCTTTTTTGTTGCGCTCCAAACAGAGGATGGACATTAAGGGCGCGAGTGATAAAATTTCTGCTTCTCTATTTCTTTGTTTTTCTGTTCTCCGGAACAGGTTTGGAACAGAAATCTGTTTGATAACGTAATTTGATTTTTCTATTTTTATTTCTGAAACAGATTTCTATTCCAAAAATAAATTTGAAGAAGAAATCAGAAGCTAAAATTTTTAACTTCTCAATTTCTGGCTAAAAATCAATTTCCATTCCAGAAATTTTGTCATGCACACCCTAAAGCAGGTTGTGAAGAACCTACAAAAATTGCAAATCAAGTGCTTCAGGAAGGACTCAATGGCCAACAATCAGCACAAAAGAGTTATGACATTTTCTCAATTTCAGTTCAATGGAAGTGACAGGAAGGTGTTTGATATCACTTTGTGAACATAGAAAAATCACTACCAGCCCAATATGTCATGAGTACATAAAATATTGAGATGCGACAAACATTCTAATTTGACCAGAACATTTTAATGTCAGTATATTTTTTTTCATCAAGATAAAACCCAATTTTGATGAAAAGTGTGTACATCTCCAAATATGGAATTCCTGAAGTGATGTCACGTTATCTATAGACTACATGAATCAATATTATCATCTGGACCATCATTCACAATGAATTTGGTTTACATGGTGGACCAAAGGTCATACAATATCTTTTGGAGACTCTCATTTAATGTAGACTATTGAAATGGTCGAGAGGGTACCGAACAGTAGTTCTAAAAAATATCTCTAAATAGATGTCGAATTTTATCAACCGATTAGTAAAAGATGGAAACAATACAAGTTAATTAATCACACGTTATTTTATAATTCACAAATTAACACATCATGGGAATAGACACGAGAGGGCGTTGCACGTTTTAACCTCACCGTGGTCGGAATTAGAAATACTGCAGTATAAAGTACGAATAAAAAAAGAAGGTATGAAGAAGATTAGCTTTTGCTCTCATTATTTCCGCAAGGTTGATTTCGTCAACAAAATTGCTGCAAATCTAACATGGTAGTACCACACGATGTCAATTTTTTTTTCTTTTTGTCAATCCTACTCTATTCCTACTCTACACTCACTCTCAGACTTTTGCCCTAACTCTTGCAGGACGTGGGAGTCAAAACCCACTCCTGAAACTTACGCGTCCCGACCCATCCCCCCCTAAGAAGGTGGGGATTTGAACCCCTCACCTCCCCCTTTAACGTGTATGGGGATGCCTCACACTTTCGAAAAAAGGGAAGGCTGAATTTTTATAAACTGATTTAAGCCTTCGTTTATTAAGAAATAAATGGAGAAAATTTCATAATTTTGAATGCATTTATTTTTCTAGTATAATGTATAGTCAATATCTGGAAATCGAACTAGTTCGTGGTAAGTATGCATAAGTACATGTCAAAATGGCCATGACATACATAAACAGAGAAGTCCTATCGCTCAATTCATTTTGTATTTGCTTGATTTCGCAATCTGTTCAGCGATTATTTTCTCACATCGATGCTTATATAATTAACATCAATGGGTGTTTGATATGGTTTATAATTCTACTTTCAGCATATTTTTACCCAAAAGTGGTGAGATAAATATAGCGGTAGATGAAAGTGATTGTACGCGTGTAAAAAACACACGACACAAATACAATCTTCTCATTTCATATTGGGGTTACCTTGGTCTGTTCTCATGATTTACTTTGTTTATGGTTTTTGTTGTAATATTAACGCGAAAACGCTAATAGATCTTGGTTTGTTGTTCTCGAGCGAACACTGAGCCACCAACAAGTCTAATGTAATTTGTTTGAAGATGCTTGTTGACCTGTAAAACGTCCATTCTGATCAGCTTCATTGAAGCTTCATGAAAATGCCTTTGTCACTTGCTTCTGGTTGAGTCTTGTTTTCTCGGGCTTTCCATTTTAATCACAGTGTGGTCCCTTGTGCCTCTGATTCGATGACAGGTGACGTGGAATGCTATCAAGAGACTGCTAAGCGGCACATCTCCAAATTGTGGGATGGACTTTCAGTGGGATTGCTGTTTTGCTTTATTTTCCAAGATTTTAAGCATGTAGAGGACCACCCTAGGCTAGAATATTTCAAGCGTTCCGCTCTTTCATTCCACCAATTCTTCTACTCTGCCTTTTCATTTGGGCCATCGTGGGATTTTATTGCTGTGATATGTGAACACATTAGGTGTCACTGATGGCGGAAACAATTTCTTTGTTTGAACAGTTTCCTTCAGTTGATAGTAATGCTCTTGTTTGTTTTTCTAAGAATGTTTATTCTTTCCTGCGTGTAAAACAAAACTGTACTAGATGCATTGTCTTGATGGTTCCCAGTTCTCTACTATTTGTTTTCCCATTATCATTCATAACTGAGACCCACCTGAGCTCTTGTTGAGATCATCAGCGACTAAAGCAGGTTGTGAAGAACCTAAAAAGATTTGCAAATCAACTGCTTCAGGAACACAAAGGAGAACTTTTCTGTTTTATAAGGAAGAGGTTAAAAGGTGCTCGATATTGCTTTTTGACCTTAGATAAACCCGAACATCTTGGGTCTATATATTTTTTCATCAAAATAAAACCCAATGTTGAGAAAGATATGCACATCTTGAGATATGGACTATATGAATTAAGATTATCATTTGGACTGTTGTTGATGATGAATTTGCTTTACAAGGTCTGAGGATCATATGGTGTCTTTTCGGGATTCCTATTACTGTAGTATATCAAAGTGATCAAAAGATTTTGAACAATTGTTCTCAAGAACTCACATAATTTTTTTTTCTTTGGTCGGAAGCATAACTTAACATTCAAGAGTTGAAAAGATTACAGCCCTTAGGGAGGGCATGATTACATAGAAGATTAAAAAGAGGAGGGGGGTGGAAGAAAAGCCCAATTGTAGCCTAGAACTCCACGGCCCTGAGCCTTGGCAGCCCAGTCAGCCGGCAAGTTGGCTTCACGCCTGCAGTGAAGAAGTTGCAAATTAGGGCATTGACGAAGCAGAGCAATGGCATCCTCGATCAGCAATTGACATTCCAAGGATGATCGTTGGCGGAGATTCACGGCCTCTACAAGCTCCAAGCAATCCAATTCAAGGATCAGGTTAGTGGTAGCCATTCCCTGTCCTATCAGAGAGTTTAGAGTGAATAAGAGATCATGTATTTCTATTTGAAAGGGGGAGGAGGTAGTGACAAGTTGGGAGCTGCCGTCGAGTAAGGAACCATTATGATCACGGCAAAAGCTGGGTGTTGGTCCCACGATGATCCCTTTGTTCAGCCATCTGTCTTGTCTAACTCTAATTGTTTCTCCGTTACCCACTTGCCACTTCATATGTTCTTTGATGGAGTCTCTTCCTAGGAGTATACTCTACCAACCCCAGGAAGGTCGTCTGTCCCTTATCGGCATGCCAGAAATCCTTGGAATAGTAATATAAGCCCTTAAAAAGAGAAGTCCACAGGGAGGGGGTATGCTGAGAAAGTTTCCAAGCCTGTTTGCCCAAGAGGGCTCTGTTAAAGGTAACTAGATCTCTGAATCCCATACCTTCGCTGTGTTTGCATTCTTTCAAAACTTCCTAGCTTTTCCAGTGGATCCTAGATTTTGTCCTGCTATTCTGCCACCAAAAGTTTGCTATCCGCTGTTCAATAGCTTTACATATAGAAATAGGTAGTTTAAATATGGACATTGCATAATCAGGGAGGGCTTGCACCACTGTCTTCAATAGAATTTCCTTACCCCCTTTGGAAATAAGGTTCTCTTTCCATCCTGCTAGCTTTGCATTGACTTGAGCCATAATCCATGAGAACATATCTTTTTTGGAAGCACCCCAATCAAATGGTATCCCTAAATATTTCCCAGTTTTCTGCATTAAAGGAACTCTCAATTCCATAGACATATTCTCTTGTAAACTCAGCTGGCAATTTTTACTAAGGAAAAGACCTAACTTATTCCTGTTGATAGCTTGACCAGAGGCTAGACAATATTGTTGTAGAATATTGGAAAGATTTTGACATTCAAACAACTTTCCATCAAGGAAAAAGATAGCATCGTCAGCAAAAAGTAGGTGAGACAAAGTGGGACACCATCTGTTTAGTCTAATACCTTTTAGATTCCCCAAGTCTACTGTTTGTGTAAGTAATGTAGAGAGAAGAATAGCCAATAGGATAAATAGGTAAGGAGAAAGGGGGTCACCTTGCCGTAGGCCCCTGGATGGCTGAAAGTAAGGGAGAGTGTCACCATTTATCTTGATACTAATGGAAACTGTGGTGACGCACTACATTATCCATTTTATCCATCTAGGATCAAACCCCAGGTGGTGAAGATACTCCTCCAGAAAGTCTCACTCAACCCGATCATATGCCTTGAGCATATCCAACTTTAAGATCCCTTGAAATTTTTTCTTGCGCTCCCTTATTCTCAGCTAATGTAAGACCTCTTGCATGATCAAAATACTGTCTTGGATTTGTCTTCCGGCAATGAAAGCATTCTGTTCTTGGGAAATGAGGTTAGGGAGCCAGCGTTTGAGACGGTTAGCCAAAATCTTAGAGATAAATTTATAAAGAAAGTTGCATAGACTGATCGGTCTATATTGATCTAACCTCTCTGCTTGATTAACTTTAGGGATAAGGATGATAATGATTTTGTTTGAAGCTAGTGGTAGCAGTCCGGTTGAGAAGAAATCTTTCACAGTAGTGACTAAATCAGCTTCCAAGATATCCCAGTGACGATGATAGAACAGGCCATTGAAACCATTGGGTCCGGGGGCCTTAGTAGCCCCTAGTTGAAAGGCAACTTTTTTAATTTCTTTCGTAGTTAACTCCGCTGTTAAATTGAGGTTCATTTCAGTAGTAACTATTTGGGGACATTGTGATAGAATAGGACCAAAGTTCCTAGGACCAATTGAAGTGTATAAGTTTTGGAAGAAGTCAATTGTCATGACTTTCAGAAGCGAAGGTTCACGAATCCAGAGGTTATTTACATCTTGCAGCATGCTGATATGATTTTTTTGCCGTCTCTAAATTTTAGTGGCATGAAAAAACCTGGTATTTTTATCTCCCCAACGCAACCAATGAACCGGCGATCTCATAGCCCAGTATTGCTCCTCTTGTTGCCAAACTTGATGAATCTCAGCTTTCATTTGATTAATATGTTGTTTATCAAAATGGCAAGTTGGTTGGTTGATTTGATCTTGAAGTTGCTGTTTCAATAGGTTAATGTGAAGCTGGCCGTTGTTGAATTTATGACGGCTCCATTTTTGAAGTACTATGGTAGTTAGTAGAAGCTTATGGGAGATAGAAGCATTACCAAGAGAGAGAGAGAGATGTCCAGGCATCAGCTATGACTTGATGACACTCAGAATGATTAGCCTAGAAGGCTTCAAAGGTAAAGGCCTTTTTTCGTCTTGCGGCAGGAGGTTGTAGTGATAACAGCAACGGACTATGGTCAGAACCTATGGCAGGTAAGGCGAAAACTTCAGTTGCAAGGTATTTTAATTCTATTCCATATTGCATAGAGCCCTATCAAGCTTTTCCTTTACCAAATCCTCACCTTCCCTATTGTTAACCCAGGTATAGGCACACCATTTGCTATCAATCTCTAGGAGTGAGCAGTAATTTAAGAAGTCCTGGAATGAGCGCATCCTATAAGAGTGAGCAAACCTTTTACCCACCTTTTCCCAGTGGTTTAGGATCTCGTTGAAATCTCCTATGCAGACCCACGGCATTATATTTGTTCTGCCGATTGCTTTGATAACTGTCCATAACTGTTGTCTTTGATGGAAAGATGTAGGCGCATGGATACAAGTGAGTCTCATAGAAGTGCCACCTTGGCTAGCGGTACAAGTCAAGTCGATATAATTGGCTGAGAAGTTCTCGACAGAAACAGAGAGAGGATCATTCCAAAAGACAGCCAAACCTCCAGCAAGGCCCGAGGGGCTTACCAAAAAATGATGCTGGTAATGTAATTTCCTTTGCACTCTATCTAAAATAGAGTCTTGATTTTTAGATTCCATCAAAAAAATGAGATCGGGCCAATCATGGATGACAAGGTCCTTTAGAGCTTGAACTGTCAGGGGATTGCCCAGCCCCTGGCAGTTCCAACTAATGATCTTCATTTATCTTTTGATGGCTTTTTAGGGCAAGCCACCATCGCCCAGTTACCTACCCCTTCAACCTCAAGGATAGGGGTATCCAGTAATTGATCATCAGCCAGTGCGACTAATCCAAGAGCAAATGAGTCATAAGGTGCATATCTCTTCAGCTTCTTTTGCTGACTTCCTTTGGTAACTTTTGCTAGGGCTTTTTAGTTTCTCAGTTTGGAGGATTCAGCATATGTATTACTGATAGTAAGAGGTCCAGCTGAAACAGGGGATTTCATTTTGTACATTGCAGCTTCTTATTGAAGGGACTTCTTGCATGAACTTCCCTGAGAATCATTTAGGTTGAAGTGACGTTGCTGATCTGAACTATCCTCCATTACTGGAGCCTGCTGATCAATATTCTTGGGAATGGCAGGCAACATTAGCGGGGCCATTGAAGGAGTTTCAGGTACAGTGTCAATCTCAGTATCTATATTGATCGAAGTGTCATAGAAAGCTTGCCAGAAAGGACTAGATTCCTTAACTTCCGCTCGAAGCCATTGACCAAAATAGAGATTGTCACGGCCTTCCAATTTGGCATCATCATAAGGAATTAGAGTGCAATACGAAGCATAATGGCCAATAACCCCACAGGAATAGCAGAAATGGGATAGACGCTCATATTTAAAATATAACCAAAAGGGTTTACCTTCAATTCTTATCAGTTTTCTAGGTTTTAAGGGTTCATGTAGATTAAGGGCAACCCTAACTCGCCAAGCGCAAGTGGAAGAGGCTTCTTGAGCAGCACTGTTGACCTCCAAGACCTTACTAACATGCTGCACAGCTCTACGCAACATAGATTCAGTACATCTTTCTAAAGGTAAGCTGAAAATTTGGGTCCAATACGCACATATAGTAAAATCATAACAATGGAGAGGAGTATTAGGAATGCATGGCTGTAGAATTAGGAGGTGGTTTGAAAAAAGCCAACTGCTATTATCCATAATCCGCTGTTTGTCAGCTTCAGAGTTAAACTTGAAAACAAACAATCCAGCATCCCTCTGAGATATGTCGACATGGTCTGTACGCCACACACGTTTCATAGTAGATTGGAATGCCGGAAAGTTAATTGAAGGGTTTAAATGGAGTTTACCAACTAAGGTTGGCACTCAGCTAATTTGTCTGCTGGAATAGCATCTTCCCAGTCTTCGATTTCCTGATTATCCCATAATCTGCCCATTCTTTTGCAGAGAGCTGCGAGCCATGCATCAGTTTCAAGGTCCATACTGTTACACTGGGAATTGGGAAAATTTCCGAAGAGGGTTGCGAAGAGGAATCAGTCAAAAGAAGTAGCGATGTAGATGGGCCGGTGATGAAGATGGGAATTGACTAGACGGAACCAGAGGAGAAGATGGATCGGGAGAATTGGGTCGACAATGAAGCACATGCAGAACATAATTGAGGGAATGCATGGCGAAGATGGGATTGTGGGGGAATCAAGGTAAAATGGGCGATGGAATAGGGAGATAGTGAAGAACTTGGACAAGGAAAGCGATGGGCAGATGGTTGCAGGAGAGCTGAACTATGAAGCTTGTGAGTGAAGGAACCATGGCTATGGAGGAAACAAATGACAGAAGGGTTTTAATGGAGAAGAAGCTACCAAAGGGTAGAGAGAACTCTACATGTCGAGAGAAAAAAGAGTGATCCCTTGTAAATTCAACTCACATAATTAGAAATGAGTTGTTTGATGGCTATAGACGGGTTCCAAAAAAATTGCCATCCAATTCGTTGTAAATTATATAAAATATGATTGGGCAATTCTTGTACCTCTAATAAAATATCCGGCGGTTTTAGTTTCAAAGAAGTTTGACCCTTGATATTCAATCCCTCGAAGGAAGAAAATAACCCTTGACTATTAGTATACAAGGGAAAATTAAGAAAGTAAATGTTAATAGGGAAAACATAGCAAAACAGTAAATGTTGATCAATTAAATGCATCAGCTCATAAATAGAGGACGGATATGCTATTGTTCTTCACGAAGAAAATAATTAGGGATGGAATAAAATATAGTCAACTTATTTCATCCTCAATGGTTCTAGCAAAAATTAAGAAATTTAAGAGGAAATTATGAATTTTTCTTCTTCCAGGTTTAAGCCATTTAGACTAGAGAAAATATTTCCACTTAGAAGTCAAGTTTTGTTGGCCAATTGATGAAAGATGAAAACCGTATAATCTAACTAATCACATGGTGATGTTGTAACAAGCAATTTGGAGCATCATGGGAATTGGGAGGTTTAAAGATTGGCTTGTGTTCTCGCTACGTACTTCTAGGAAGGTCGACTTCGTCCATAAAAGCACTAGAAATCTCACGCGGTAGTACCTCACCATGTTTGTTATCAATCGCCGTGCACAGGATGTCTCCTCCCTTTTTTGAAATGAGGGAAGGGGAGACTCGATGCCGAGCATGACCTTAAACACTTTGGAGAGAGGAAAGAAAAAGTTTATCCTCAATTGGGGACTATAGCGTGCAAGCACCGGGATGATGCCGAGCATGACCTTAAACACTTTGGAGAGAGGAAAGAAAAACTTTATCCTCAATCGGGGACTATAGCGTGCAAGCACCGGGATGTAAAATTTGAGATATTTATTGGAGAGAGGAGAGAAAAACTTTATCCTCATTTGAGGACTATAGCATGCAAGACACGACATATTAAAATAAGGAGTGTAATATTGTCGGCCTATTAAAGTTACATGCTAAGTGGGGTGGCCCTCAATGAAGCTCTTCCGCTCTTGTGTTGCGGTGAGGGATGCCTCCCACTTTTTTTATATGAAGGAACGTGGAATTTTTTGTTGACTGTTTTAAGCCTTCGTTTATTCACAAATAAATCAAGAAAAAAAGGTTCACAATTTTGAATAGATTTACTTTCTTGTATCATGTATACTCGATACTCGAAAATTGAAGTAGTTTGAATTAAATATGAAAAGTAAGCACTTGTTAACGTGGGAATAACTAACGGAGAAATTTTATCACTCAATTAATCTTTTATTCGTTTGATTTCACAATTCTTCACACATTGATGTTCATATAATCACTATTGATGTGCGTTCGATTTGGTTTATTATTCTACTTCAACGTTACTATCCAAAAGTCGTGTGACGAGGATGCAACTACCCTTTAATCACTCAATTCGTCTTGAATTCACTTGATCTCACTATCTATTACATTTAGGAAGCTTGCCTTCTTCAAGAAAATTTGCAATGGGATTCTCACGCGGTACACCATGTCTTGTCATTTATAGGATGCAACTACCCTTTAATCACTCAATTCGTCTTGAAATCACTTGATCTCACAATCTTTTCAGTGATTGTGTTCACACATTGTCGCTTGTATAATTAATATCGATGCGTGTTCGATTTGTTCTAGGATTCTCCTTTTAACATATTTTACTCGAAAGTCTTGAGATTAGCATTATGATGAAAGAATGTGCTTCTATATATGGATTAAAGACACCGCACAATACGGTTTTCCAAATCTATATTTGGGTAAAGAAAGTTTCTTCTTCTTTTTTATTTGTTGGTAAAATGTAAAGTAGGTTTCTTCGTCTTTAAGAAAACGCGTTACTCATAAACAAAACTAGTCACACTTACCCTATCCACACGTTTTTTTTTTTTTTCGAACAGACCGATCCACACGTTTAAATGATCGGAATATTGTCTAAATTTGTCAAAATCCGCACCCCACCCACCATCCCATTTAGCACGCAAATGATCTCAACTAAAAAATAAAGAACGGAGATTTTTTGACGTATGAGGAAGAAATGGACTTACTCCAAACTTTGCAGTCTTTCTACAGGAAAGAGACCTCTTGTTTATATAAAAGGCACAATCGTTGGCAGATCTCTAGTTACAGAGGCGTTCCTTTTTCTAGCTGCCTCAACTTACTTGCACACACTACGTGATCGAATAATCCCTTCTTGTTTCCCCTCTCCTTTTCCCAGCCTCCTCCTCCTCCTCCTACCTCTGCCACTAACTATCGCCAAATTCAGGAATGGACCATCGGTCAGTGTTCCCGCCCTATGAACCGTCGATGAATCTTTCTTCGATCTATCCGATGGTGAATCCAATCACAAGGTCCTGCTTGGCTAAACTCAGGCCCAAGTTTCTTTTTGGGCTTAATCTGCTTTGATAATGGCAATTGCGGCCGTCTAGGCTTGTATATGTTCCAACCGACAGAAGACGTGAAAAACATCCGTCGATGGTCGATTGCGATGAGTTATCTTTTAGATGAGGGGCGTTCTTGAACAGCACTGCCCAATTGCTACTCCCCCAGGAGGGCGATTCACTAATTTTACTGGGTGACAATGGAAACAAGATTTGGTCGGCAAATACTGATGGCAAGTCAGTTGTAAGCTTAAACTTGACTGAAGTTGGAAACCTCGTGCTCTACGACAGAAATGATGCCATCGTTTGGCAGTATTTCGATCACCCTACAAACAGAATTCTTCCTGAACAGGAGCTACGTCCCGGCATGACACTAACCACGTCAACAGATTTGCCAAATGTGATGGGACGGTTTTATACATTTGCCATTGATGATCACATAGGCTTTGTCGCATCTGTAATGGGAGTCTCTTCTCCCCAAATTTACTATAGAACAAGCAATGTAAGCAAAATGAAGAGCGACGGTGGACAGGTTGCAGCACCTTACAAGAATGAAAGCTTCGGTGAGTTTCATTTTTTCTCAGCATCATCGGCTCAGTTTATCGGCCTGGGATTTGATGGGCATCTGACGCGTTTTATCTATGAAGTGTTCTCCAATCGATATGTTACGGAGGATCTTTATCAAATTGATGATTGCTGTTATCCACTGGTGTGTGGTAGTTATGGCATTTGCTCATATCCCAGTCAGTATCGGTGTCCGAACGAGACACAGCAAATTGCATTGACGTCTTCGTCTTCGTCCACCAGTTGCAATCACAGCTCACCTTTCTCATGTGATTCACACAACAACTGTTTTGTAGAAATTGCGGATGTCACCTTCTTTACTTTGCAAGACAAAGATACTATTGCTAACCTCTCAAACACAACTACAGAGAGTTGCAAGGAAGAGTGCTTGAGAAAAGGGTGCTCATGCTCAATGGCACTATTTCATAATCGAACCAATTTCTTTGGTGGAGACTGTTATTTATTATCAGATTCATTTTCCCTCACAGACGAAACGTATGGGCAACATTCCACCTCAGCATTTATCAAAGTCAACCATAGTTCAAACACACCGATGCCATCATCAATCTTTCAAAGAAAGAAAAGGGGACGAACGGTGTTAATCCTAGGGACTACTGTTGGAGCAGTTTCGATGTTCTTAATAAGTATATTTGGGATTCATATTTCAAGTAAGGTGAGAAGAAATAATGTCGAGGATGATGATCCGGACTTACAAAGGCTTCAGATATCTAGATTCCCTTATGAGGATTTGAAGGCCATGACAAGAGATTTCAACACCAAGCTCGGGGAAGGAGGATTTGGCTCGTTGTTTCTAGGAACTTTATCTAGCGGCCTTAGGATTGCAGTCAAGTGTCTTCATGGTTTTGATCAAATAAAGAAGTCATTCTTGGCCGAGGCCAAAACCTTGGGCACAATCCATCATGTCAATCTGGTAAGATTACTTGGATTTTGTGCAGATAAATCACATAGGCTTTTAGTCTATGAGTACATGTGCAATGGTTCTCTTGATAAGTGGATATTCCATAATGATCAAGAGTTTGATGTCTATTGGCAAGTGAGGAGAAAGATTATTCTTGACATTGCCAAAGGATTAGCCTATCTCCATGAGGAATGCCATAAAAAAATAATTCACTTGGACATCAAACCCCAAAATATACTTTTGGATGAACATTTCAATGCAAAGCTTGCTGATTTTGGGTTGTCGAAGCTAATTGATAAAGACCAAAGCCATGTCATGACAACCATGCAAGGAACTCCCGGTTACCTTGCTCCAAAGTGGTTGAGCTCTATTGTCACAGAAAAGGTAAATGTGTACAATTTTGGCATTGTGATGTTAGAAGTTCTATGTGGGAGGAAAAATATCGACCGCTCTTTGCCCAATGATGAAGTGTATATGTTGACCCTTTTCAAATGCAAAGCAGAACAAGAACAACTACTAGAGATGGTTGATAAGTGTAGTACTTTAGCTGGTACGTCCATGATGGGGTGCGATTGGAGCGCACCGTTTCGTCTTGATGCGTTACGATGGAAAGACACTAATGGAGGGGTACGAAGGAAGACGTATAAAAGCCTCCCGAACACAACCGTTGGACTGGTTGGAAAACATATGCACCAAATTTTCTCTCCCTCTCCATCGAAGAACAAGGCGGCATTCCATTTCAGTTTTGCAAGAACAATCGGCATTTACACCATGGAAATCGGGTGATTTCCTTGTGATTGCATTTAGACTAACGTGAGGAAGTGTTGTTCGTGATTTATTCGCAATTCAACGTTCGATCCGGAGATATTTGCTGTTTGCACATCGGAA
The DNA here is from genome assembly GCA_016097485.1 of Eucalyptus sideroxylon x Eucalyptus melliodora. Taxonomy (NCBI): domain Eukaryota; kingdom Viridiplantae; phylum Streptophyta; class Magnoliopsida; order Myrtales; family Myrtaceae; genus Eucalyptus; species Eucalyptus sideroxylon x Eucalyptus melliodora. The sequence goes on along the minus strand of CM027824.1, from coordinate 30,538,864 downwards.
TTAGGTAAGTCGTCTTCCGCCGACTTGAATTCCAACAATAAGTCTAGTGGTGACATGCAACTACACGGCCAAGAAGCTGTCAAGATGATGAAAATTGCAACATGGTGTTTGCAAGATGATAGTAGCAAGAGGCCCCCCATGTCGCGAGTGGTTAAATGCTTGGAGGGCTCAGCTGATATAGAAGATTGCTTGAGACACAGCTTCTCAGTTCCTTCCGGTCACAGCGATCACAGTGTTGATGATGCTACCCAGCTATCGCCCTCACAATTATCAGGTCCTAGGTGATGAACAAAACCAGCTTCGGACATGAACTCTGATGCTTAAGATGCGATAACTTCTTTTGGCATTTCTGCCATATTAATTTTCTGTCTTGTAGTCGTACTTATGATCCCATAATTTTTATGATATTCTAAGTGGCTTGTCATTTTCGTTTAATTGGTTGAAAGGTCATGGTACAAATAAAGATTCCAACCATAAACCAGTTGGCAGGAGACAATGCTCGATTCCATCACTCTTTCTTGTTGCGATCCAAACAGAGGATGGACATCAAGGCAACCTTTCTTGTAAGAGACCTTTCGTAAATCACCATACAGTTTCTTGCTGTCATGACTACGGTATATGATATTTCTCATTTCCAAACAAAGCAGCAGGTCAACACACAAAGCACTTTGTCCTGTTTGAAGTGTTTCCGGGCCTCCTCATATCAAAGATAGCGTAATATTACTCGAGATGTAAACTTCAAGTTTTTCTATACCAACCCTAGTGAACTAACACATGGTCGAATAGCAAAACATTCCTCTAAAGAAAGAAAGATCCTCTCTCTAAATCAAGATGTGTAACGCATCATATGTACTCATTAACATTTTGAACACCATAATTTGATTAAGAAGAAGTCTGACAGGATGGATCTGAAACTGTTTATAAAATGGGTTGCTAGTAAAAATTGCTACCACTCCCAACTTCAGAGATGCACCACATTAATAATTTCAATTCCAGAAAAGAGATGGGTAAATTTGGCTAGAATGGTGTGTGTAAGTTTCGCCAAAGGAAGGGATTTTCCAGAGGGAAGATGATTTTGCTCTTAGTTGGGGAGAGGAAGGAAGACTATCCTGAGCATAGAGTGGCTGAATTACAACTACAGGATCTACATAATTAGACCGCTAGAAAAGAACCAGGGGCAACATACAAGGCGAAGATTAAAGCACGGTATGGAGCACATTGTTACTCGGGTGATCTTAACAGACCATCAGATGTAAAAAACTGAGCAGTTGTTAATGAGTCATCAAGGGCTGACATTGACTTGTGGAGTTGTGATATGAGCTTCTGCCTTCAGATCATACGTTATGCAGATGATGACAGAAGTAACCAAGTGGAGAAAAAGAAACTCGTCACCTTGAGGAGAAATGGGCATGTTTGGTGCGAGGCACTCGCCAAAAAGTCATGAACTTTCAGTGATTGAAGCTCAGAACATAATAAGGGATCTGTCCAGCCAAGAACGGAATCAGTCCGAGTTTGGAATTTATGGTTTAGCAATGAGGGAGACACACAATCATGCAAAAACACAGTCGAAACTCCTGGAGATGGTACTGTTGCTCTAGTCATAGCATGTGTATCATCTTCTCAAGCAAAAGATGAACAATTCGGTGAAGACATCAGAGAGATGGGAAGTCCTTAGAGTTAAGAAAAATGCCTTACTTGCATCCATCCACAGTCAAGCGAAGGAGGAGTTTCCTGAAGAAGCCGCGACATCAGGGAAGTTGCTGACGACACTAACTTACGCCGCAAGCTCACGAGAGTTGATGTGCGACGTGGCTGGGCAGAGATTGAATCCGATTCTTCCTCCTGCTCTTTCCCCCTTTTCCCCCCAAAAGAACTAGAAAGAACAGATTCTTTACTTCATATTGGCTGCATCTTCTTTATCTTCAAAGCACCAGCTACGCCAGAGGAAGAAAAAAAGCAAAGCATCAAAATGGCGGGGGCAGACAGAATCGCTTCGCTCTTTTGAATCAGACACGGACATAAGTTTGACAATGGCAAAAGCAATTGCTACGCACTTATTCCCTCGAGCTTATATCCATCGCATTCGGACGCGGCCTCAAACGCAACAGATATAAAATTTCACGCTCATAAATGTGAAGTGAGCAAGCGAAGGAATATCGGAGCCGGCTGTGAACCACAGTTGGCGGACGCCATGAGCGGCCGCTCAAGTAATTTTGCTCTGGCACCTGCCCCTGAGCCATCTCAATGGGACTACTTCGATTTTGATCTTCTGAGCGATGATGAGCTTCCGAGTCCACCTCTGCTTCCACGGGCTCTTTCATATCAAACGATTCCACCAGTAAGTTAAAAAAACTAAGAGATATACTGGCTTCGCGTGCATAGAATCTGGTGTTTTGAAGCCACACGTAACAAGTGTTTGGGTAATTGCCTGAGAGAGGCTTGAAGATGAGTGAAACGAGTATGCGTTCGTGCTTTTCATAGTCTTTGTGTGCTGAAATATGCAGGCGCCACCACCAACTCGGCCGTCTGTCCCGGAAAGAATGATGTCACGGCCAACTCCTTCTAGTTTAGCTGGGTAAGAGCACGCCGGCAGAATCCATAGATCATCTTAGCTCTGGTATCTTGGAAGTGATTATCATGATTATGATGACAAGATACATTTGGATCATGCTCCCTCAAAACACATGCTAACCTCTCCAATTCAATTCAATCATGTTTTCTCTGTCGTCATCGTCGAGCATTAGGGACATGTGATCCTTGAGTTGTGATTTGTTGACAATTTCGAAACATGGCTTCATATGCAGCTTCACGACACCCATCTCGCCCCTCATGCTCCTCGAGAATGCCTACGGGAGGCCCAGAGGGATCGTCTATGACCCTCCTCTGAGACCCATCGGGCAGCCTAACGCCCAGGTCTTGTCTGAGCAAGGCCCCATGTCGACGGCTGATGAGCAGAAGGAGGCCTTAAGCAAGCTCAGGAAGGAGATTTACAAGGACCCCCTGCCAAAAAGGTTAGCCAGGAGAATAAGCCTGTACTATAGGGAAAATGCTAAGAACGGTCTCGGAAATCAGAGTAGGTACCATGACGATGATGATATCAAGAGATGCGCGGTATGCTTAGACGACTTCGAGGCCAGGCAAGAGGTGATGGTCACCCCTTGCGACCATATGTTCCATGAGGAGTGCATCGTGCCATGGCTGCAGGGTCACGGTCAGTGCCCCGTTTGCCGATTTTGGATCTATGAACAGAGGAGGCAAACTCAACCGCCTATTGCACCGATAGCAATCCAACCCTTGGGGACAATGTTTTATGTGCCTGAAACTGAAACGTTCTTCCGGTGGTAAGGATAGAGGAGAAAGGTTAGCACACTAATCCGATGTATATGAAGCTATGCAGACATAAACATCGCTTTTCTGTATTTTTCTATGTATTCATACTTGAGACCTCACCGCTATATCACAGATGATGCCTTTATTCCCTCGCTCAGATTCATTGGTTGTGAACTTCATGAATCGGGATGAAATGATTTCACCCTAACAACTGATACAAGGAACTCGATGCTCGTGATGGGCCAAGCATTTGCCTTTCAAAATAGTTTCATCTTTCTTTCCTTGACTATCATTAAACTGGCGAAAAATGATCAAAAAAAAATCACAACCTTTTAATTTGACCAATTTAATTTTAAATATCTTTAAATTGGTGTCAATTCAATCTAGGCAGTCAATTTAGATTGAAAATCGCTAACGTAGACAATGGTCATCTTACGTGACACAGTTAGTACTGACATTGATATTTTATAAAAAAAAAAAAATTAATGATTTTTGAATTTTTATAATTTTTTCTTCTTTTTTCTTTTTCTTTTTTATTATCACACCCAATGGCAAAAAGGGAAAAAAATAAAAACCAAAGAAAACAAAAAATTTATAAAAATAAAAATAAAAATATTATAATATTTATTTAAAATATTCACGTGAATTCCCACCGTATGGACCCTCGGTAAACTTCCCGACTTCAATTTAACCTTTTTATATGACTCCCCTGCGACTTATTTCAATACTTTTCATTTCAAGGTCGTGCTTTCCAGGCTAAACTCAGGACCAAGTTTCTCATGTGGCTTCATGTGCTATGTGGACGGACGCTGCTATTTTCGCCTGCTTGTTTTCCAACCGACACAAGACATGGAAAACATCACGCCATCGTCAACTCGGTTGATTCCTCAGGAACAACCCATTCACGACACTTCGCAAATGTGACTCACCCAGGAGGGCGATTTAGTTTTACTGGGTGACGATGGAAAAAAAATGTGGTCCACAAATACTGCTGGCAAGTCAATGGTAGGCTTGAACTTGACAGAAGTTGGAAATCTCATGTTCTACGACAAAAATGATGCCATCATTTGGCAGTCTTTCAATCACCCTGTAGACACAATACTTCTTGGACAGGAGCTACGTCCTGACATACAACTAACAACAACATCAAGCGCACTTGATGGGACAGCACGGGTTTACACGTTCACCACTGATGATCAAAGAGGCTTTGTCGCATCTGTGAGGGTAGCCAATTCTCCCCGAATTTACTACAAAACGAGGGATGTGCGGAAAATGAAGAGCGACAATAGACAGGTTGGAGCACTTTACAAGAATGGAACCTTCATTTTCCCATCATTGCCTCAGTTTATCCTTCTTTGGGGGGATGGGCATATGTATCTTAATGTTTATGACGAGCATGTTGGATGCAAATTACACAATCCCAAGATCTCCATAAACAGAACAAGAACATGCATAACTGAACAGAAAGATTAACGCACCTATTTTTGAATCTATCGTTCTTAAAGCAGAAGTGAAAAACCGATGTTCCACGCACAAGTCATTCTTCTCTATTGCCCTCCATATCACTGGCTCAATGAGACGGCCCCCTCACTCTTTAGCGCTGGGTTAACACTCATTATGTGAGGATACATGTGAGAATTAGGATTAGAAAAGAGACTTGAGCACTATTTATAAAATTTCCAACCAGGCCCCCTCATTACGGACCAGGCTCAACTCGCCTATACTAACCAGCCACATATTAGACTAATTAAGAAATCTTCTATCTCACTTTAGACCAACCCCGTTTTACAATAAGCGTAAAACGATAAATTACAATATCAATTAATGTAGTACATATTAGGAAAACTCTTACATTATTCCACTTGAACTATATTAATTGAAATTGTATTATATGTACGCACATTGGTCTAGAGATAATTCTTAATAATCAATCATATCCCATAAAATCTCAAACATCGAATCATTGCGGTAACTGCATGTATATACACAGAGCCTTCCATGGTCACAAATATTTTCAACTTTATTGATATGTATTCAATATGATAGTGTGTCAAATGGATAACATCTCTCATAAATATATCGTATTTGTCAGTCACCATTCTTTTACCTTAAACGTTACAAAAAACTTGTGCCACTAGAGAATATATTTATGGTTCCAATGAACCCACATATATCTTATCCTTATGATTAACATTTCTTTATGTATAACAAATCATATGCACAAGGCTAATAACCGGATGCCCCTAACCTTCACTCAAGGTTTATACAATACCTTGAGATTTTATCAATATGTATTCAACATAATAACAACACATTCAAAAAATATTTTATTGAATGCAAAAGTTGATACATATCAAACCATTACTAAGTGTAACGAACACAAATGTGAACTTTATCAGCGTAAAGCCAAAATAGCTCCCACTAAATAATAGAATCTCATGATGCTTTTAAGCTCATATTAATGACATGTCATTCAAGAATAAAAGAGTGAAGTCCTTTAGTTAATGGATATACAACCACATCATCTGTGGAAATATACTATATTATAACGTCACTTTTCTATACCGTTTTTTTATGGTCAAAAATTTGACTACCAAATATTTCGACCTATTAAGACCTCTGTTATTAATACTACAAATTTATTGTCTCAATACAACCGTATAGATCAATCCATAAAATTAAAAACGATCAACTCTTTAATGAGGTTTTAGAGCCTAATAGCTCAAATAACAGTCTAAAAGAATGTTACAAACTTTACTTTCATAGTAAAAGATGACATAAAACTTTATTTACTATACTTCCTACTAACATAAATATGTATATTCTGTTATTGATATTATGTTATCCTAATAGTTAGCAAAGTTTACATCTAAATATCATACTAGTTGCAAGAATTGAACATATCTGTATATTAACATATAATATCTTGTCCTCTTTAAATACTTTAAAATCTTCTTGGCAACAACCCAATAATTGCATCCTGAATTTGACTGATGTCTACCTAGAAGTCCCGTCGCAAAGATAATATTTAGTCTAGTGCAAATTCGAGCATATATTATACTTTTAAGTGCACTAACACAAGATACACCCTTTAACTAGATTTTCTCAATATCTAAATAAGAACAATGTAATGGATTCAGTCCATCACCCTTAACGACAAGAGCAATTCGTGGCTTGCATTGATGTATATTGAATATTTCCAAAATACGATCAGCAAATGTCCTTTGAGATAAATCTAATAAAATATGACGAGAACAATCATTACGGACCTTAGTGCAAAAACAAGAGATGCCTCAAGGTCACTACTTGTAAGGGAAATATCATGTACAAAGAGTACGGGAAAAATAAATTTCCTCCCACTGACCTCGCAGTATAATATCTTAATTACTTTGTTCCCAATTGAACGAAATAACAATACTATGAAACTTTAATAATATTATTTGGAAACTTACTTAAGACCATGAATAAGAGTTTTTAGTATACACACAAGTTTACTTAAAACATATGCTGCAAAATCTTCCAATTGCACTATATAGATTTTGTATTTATTTGGCGGAACTCCATATCAAAAATAAACTATTAATGTCACGTTCACTTTGAAAAAATCTTTAAAAGAAATAATTATTTTTTTACTATAAACTATCCACCCCTCTTTCAGAGTGAAGACTTTATCATCTTTTATGGCATCTAATCACATACTTGATTGAGAACAAGAAATGACATTTATATATATATATATATATATATATATATATATATATATATGTATGTATCGCTAAATCAACCATGTAGTGGATATTGTTGATAACGCTAGAAGAGCATCGTGGACTCGAATTAATCATGGGAGAAGATTTTATGGATGCGCCCGATATAAAGAAGCATCGAAGTGCAAATATTTCAAATGGGTCGATACGAAATTCTCTGACCGAGCCACAAAGGTGATACTGAATCTACTTCATAAAAGACGGCAATCTCCATCTGTGTTCGTGGACGACTTGGACGATGTTGACTCAATGCAAGCTCAAGCGTCTTCAATTAAACTTTTCAAGAATGAAGTCTCAATGCACGCTCAAGCATTTTCAACTAAACCTTTCAAGAATGAAGTTTCAATAATGAAAATTAAATGAAAGTGTTACCAAGCATTTATTATAGTGTTGTTTTGTTGTCTATTGTACTTTATGATGAAATGTAAAGCACTTGAAAATGAGAAAAAGTTTCTCCGACTGCCATAGTTAAAAATGGTGTTGTTCAAGATTAAACGTAGGCTTTTTTCTTTTTGAAAGATGCGAAGAAGTTTGTATTGTTTCACAAGATCATTGTGGCTTTGTTGTTGTTTGTGTTGTTATATGGAGTTGCCATAAGTTAAATTACCATCATCTTCTCTGTTTTGATGCAGACCAACATATACACAAGACAAACATGAGTGATTACCCGAGTGCCATAAGTTGTATTTAGTAATCACTTAAGTGCTAGTCGCGATGAAAAAATGATCACTTAAGTGTCAAGTTATTATTAAAGTGATCAGTTAAGTATCACTTGTAGTTAAAAGTGAACAATTAAGTATCAAGTTTTTTAGAATATAACCAGTTAAGTGTCAATTTTTTTGTGGGTTTTCTCTAAAAATTGCACCAACCACCACCACCGGCTGCATCACCAACCATCACCACTAGCCACACTACACATTGGGCGCTCCAGCCACTACCATGCTAATGGTGTTGCTGCACAAGGTACTAGTGCAAGTTGAGACTTGCACTAGCTTGCACCAGTACACATGGTGTAAAATGTGCAAACTGCACACTTGCATCAAGTGTAGGTGCAGCATAAGCCTATAACCCCCACAAACCCATAATCATCGGGCATCACCACCAGCCACACCAGCCACACCAGCACCTCAGCCACCACATTAGCACCCCAACAACAAACTTACTACCACCAAATATCACCATCCACCACCACCAGCCACACCAGCACTCCAGCTACCACCATAGAACACCAACAGCAGTAGTAGTAGCAGTAGCAAGTAAAAGCAGAATCCATGACAAACAGCAAAAATTGACAAACAGTGCAAGATCATTTTATTGATATTGAAATTAAGTCTCACAACATCAATGACAAACTAAAGAAGAAAAAAAAAAAAGATAACCATCCATAGCAAGTGTTATTATAACGTTAACGTTTACATAACTATTTTGACTCCTAAGTTCCACAAATCCTATCACGTCTCATCTCATCAATCAATATGCACGACACCCCATGTTCGTGCTCCTTTCGATGAGCCTTTCACTTGATTCATAATTCTTGCACTCTTTCTAACTAGACATACAACTTCTTCTTCAACCTTCTTAGTATCCACTAACTCAGATGAAGTTGCAAATGTCCTAGGCCAAATTGATTCAAAATGAGCTGTAACTAGGTTCTTTCTCTTCTTTCTTACTAGCGCAATTGATGTTTTCTTTTCCGTTGGTGCAGCCGTTGATTCTTGAGTTGGGCCTGAGATAAGAACCTCTGAACTTCTCCTAGGCTACAAAAAAACAATAAAATATCAACAAAAGTCTACAGTATAAATTAAATTAAATGCAGCCAATAAAACTTACATTCAAAATAACTATTCTAGTACGCTCATCTATATAAAGGTCATAGTCATATTGTCTTAACATCTTCCCAAGTGCCCATCTTATTTGAATATGGGTGTCATTTTCAAGAACTTGTAATTTGTTGGCTCTTTTTCTTACTTTCTTGGGCCCTTTAGCTACAGCTGGGGCTTCTTCAACCAATTCTTCAGCTGGGCGTCTTCTAGATGGCATTTGTGTAACTGCCCCTTCACCTGGTCTTCTTCTAATTGTCCTTCTGTGTAGCCCTTCAACTTCAGTGACACCTCCTTTTGTTGGGCCTTCTGGTGGTATTGATGGTGGTACTTGTGGTGCCCCTTGTAGTGATTCTTCTGGTGGCCCCTATGATGACCCTTGAGGTGGCTCTTATGATGGCCCTTCAATTGGCAATTGAATTCCAACTTGCTTTCTTCAAACTTGAGAAAGAGGCAAAAGACACCATAAATATAACATTGGGACATAATAATGTAAAGAAAATGAAAAACTGAATACAAATGGTTGAATTTACCACTAGGTATTTCTTTCGCTGCTGAAAAACAGTAGACCGAACTGGTCGTGATGCTGCTTGGGCCAATCATTCAGCTAACCGTCTTCTACCTTGCCTTCTTCGAATAGGCTATTCAGTTTCATGACTTATCGGGGTTCTTCTTATGACCTAATAAACACATTACATACAAGGCCAAATAGGATATTATGTACATTTTTATGATAAACGACAAAACAACATAAACATAAAATAAATTTTATGACTTATCGGGGTTCTAGTTGTCGGCTAAAGAATAGTTGACTCACTTGGCCCTATTGTTTGCATTTCTCCAACTGTCTCTTCACTAGGCCCTTCACATTGCCTCAACGATTGTTGTTGCTTCCTCAATTGACAACCTTTAATATTGTGGCCTGCTAGGCGACAATAAAAGCACGTTATCTTTACACCTTGCTTGCTCATTCTTTGCTAACACAAGACCTCTCCCTCCGCCATTTTTCGTCTTTGTTCTGGCCTTCCAATTTTCTTCTTCAGTGGCAAAGGTTGAGGTGCTTCATGATCTGTGGGCTCCCAAAACTTGCTACTTCTAATTGGCTGCATCATGAACTGATAGGAAGCAAGGTATTTTGATTTATGGTATCAATCATCGATATAATCATCTATATTGTCGCCCTTCAACTGGATGGCACATATGGCATGTGCACATGGAATTCCATGTGGCATCCCAGAAATTCAAGGCCGAGCCTTAAGGTGTGTTAAAAATCTTTGATTAGGTGATAGAATTTCTTTTGGCTTATGCCTTAGCCAATTAGTCTTTTAATTTAAATGAATTATGCTTGTGATTGTGGAAATTCAAATTTAATAGATTAATGCTTGGCCATATGATTTAAATTTCAATAATTAAAAATATCCCAAGACTTTGGACAAGATGAAATTTGAATTTAGAAATATTTATAGAAAGGAATTCAAAAAAAAAAAAAAGGGAGAAAAGAGGGTTATTTTCGAAATGGGCCCAAGAAGGGAGCTCGACCAGCCCAAGGGGGAATGGCCGGATGGGCCTAAGCCCAAGCCCATTCAAATTCAAAAAATAAAAATTACATGTGGCACAAAGGAGAGCATGCATTGGTTGGACATGAGGTGAATCAATCATTACTAATCATGGGATTAAAGGGGGTACAAAAGGGGTTAGGAGAGAGAGTGGCCGGACTTCTTGCTTCATTTTTGTCCAAAGAGAGAGGTGTGCGAGAGAGAGAGAGCTCGAGCGGAAGAGAGGGACTGAGAGGGAGAGAGAGGAGGCGGAGCCGAGAGGGAGGTGCCGCCGTGTGCTTGCCGTTCGACCGCCTTATCCGACCACCGTACGCCGTCGTTCATTGCCGTTTGTTCACCTTTAAGGCAAGTGGAGTCCATAACTTCTCTTGCATGTTTGTTGTGGTGTTTGCATGTTAGATTTTAGGTGTGATTTGTGCGAAAAACCGAGGTAGGAGTTGTTTATTTGCAAACCGTGTGACTGTTCTCGTTCGGTTTATTGGAGTCAGTGGCTTGTTCGAGTTTGCATGTGGGTTTGGAGTTCGATTTTGGCTTTGGTGTCTTCATGAAAGTTGAAGCTAACGTCTTGTACTATGACATACTAAAAATTCGTAGAAAACTATGGAGATTTGAGGGGTCAAAAGTTCTATTATACGGAGACTTAGATCTACGAAATTTTCACTGATCTCTTGTCGATTTCTTGGTTGCATGTTGATTTCTGTTGGAGATCTCACTTCGTTGTCTTGTTGAAAGTTGTAGGAAACACATTAAGCTACAACATACTCAAATTTTAAGAGGAATGAATGAGTGTAGCCTAGTAAATCGGCTAAATCTCGGAGATGATTGATTCTGATGAAGTGTACCGAGACACCCGAGACTTCATGGACTAAAATGGTGACCATAATCTGATTATTTGACCTAGATCTCTTCATGAAACTTGTAAAGGACACTTGGTACATAACATACTCAAATTTCAGAAGAAACAAAAGAGAATTGGTGGGTGAAAACTAAGAAATTCGGAGAAGTGTGTTCTGGACGTCGCGGTAGTGGTTCCAGAAGCTTCGTAGGGCTATAGAAATTAATATAAAAAGAATTTGGCTTAAAGTTCTGCATGAGAAATGCACGAAAATGTGTTGGCTATCACCCTGTAAAATTTCGTAATTTTTGAAGGCCATATGTGTATTTTAATCAAATTTATTTGGAAACTGTGCAAGTCTGGCCATTATCCGAATATAAGGTGCTATTTTGTGAAAATTGCGAAATTATAAGAAATTCAATTCGGCCCCAAATTTTGTATGAAATTATGATTCTATTTGTTTGCTTAATGATTTTTGAGTATGATGATTTTGGGAAAAATCATAGATATTAAATTTAATATTTATGGAAATAAATAAATATAATAAAATAATAAATTAATAATAAATTAATAAATTAATAAAATAAAATGGATTTTTTTATTTGGCCATGGATTCAATTCCATTTGTGTGGCACTTGTGTGATGAGGTCTTTGTACATGTATTAAGTTGAAATGCATGTGATTAGGCTTTGGCATGTGTATGACATGTGAATTGAAATGCAAGTGTGATTTGTTTGATGCCATGCCAATTGCCATGTTAAATTGAGATAAAAGGATAAATGTGGATGAGAAAGAGATTGTGGTGGAGGATGTTGTCTGGTGGCCTGGTGACGTAATTCCAGAGATTCCCTGGGAGTTTCAGGATGCCCGGAATGTGGGGAGCTGGAAGCCCTGTCGGAGGTTTCTGCCCGAAGGGAATGCCTCGCGACACCAGGATTTGGGTGTGGGATGCCCGGCTAGAAGGGTAAAAGCCGAAGCCCCGTCGGAGGTTTCTGCCCGAAGGGAATGCCTCGTGATGCTAGTTGAGATGCAAGATGCCCGGAATGTGGGGGACCGGAAGCCCAGTGGCCATGGGATGGCTGAGTTGGCCGGGAACCCTGTCGGAGGTTTCTGCCCGAAGGGTTGATGATGAGATTGATGATTTTAGAAATGGGTGATGTGAAGGGTTGATGATGAGATTGATGATTTGAGAAATGGGTGATGTGGTGATCAAAATTAAAAGATAAAGATGATAATTAACTCATGACATGATGATGCATGATGCTGATGGCATGTGATGTGATATGATGATCACCTGTGATAATATATGCATGATGATGCATGATGCTGATGGCATGTGATGTGATATGATGATCACCTGTGATAATATATGCATGATGATGCATGATGATGATGGCATGTGATGTGATATGATGATCACCTATGATAGCATATGCATGATGATGCATGAGGGTGATGTGTGTTGTGACATGATGATCATCCATGGTATGATATGCATGATGAAATGCATGATGGTGATAATGATATATGAGATGCCATGATGATGACATGTATGATATGATGATGCATGAATGCGCATGACATCAAAGGTAAGCAATGCTTGCAATGTATGTGAAATTGCATGATGCATTAGGATGTTATTGGATTTCCCTATCTGCTGAGTAGTTGTACTCACCCCTTTTGAGGATAACATTTCAAATTAGAAAGATGCCGCTTCCTACCGTCACGTGAGGCACCTTCTATGGTATTCCGTCAGATGTAGAAGTAGAATGTACGGAGATCGACTGCGTCATTATCCCTGGACTGACATTTGTGCGAGTGCGTGTGCTGGTCATGTACGACGTGGGCCTGGCTGAGGGCCCAGTCATCCAGTAGTTTTTGTCTATTCATATCCGCTGAGACGGAGTGTTTAGGGGGATGTTGCCGCCACCACCACCCGATGCACCTGGATGGGTGTGATGGTTGCGTGAAGGATAGAGAGCTGGTGTCATCTTTTTGTGAGTAGCCGCCACTGTTGGATGGGGGAATGTCATGTGATTTTCTTTAGGGGTCGTAGTATCTTTTTGGGATGAGGCCGAGTGTGGTTAAAAATCTTGGTCTCCTTTTGTTGTATCGACCCGTGAAAAACCCATTGCGATAATATGTAAATAAAAGTGGCATGGCTTATCTTTTAAATTCTGATGATTAGTGGTGTGTATTTGTATCATGGATTGGTAGGGGGGAAAGATGGTGATGTTTAATTTGCTTCCGCTAAGAGTCGCGTTGGGACCGCTTAAAAAAAAAAATATACCTGTGATTAATGACGCTTGTTTTAAGTATAAGATAGAAAGAGGAAAGAAAGTGTAACACCGGCGCTGGTGACAACCTACGAAGGGTTCGGGGTGTCACATTCCACTTACTTGCCATGCTCTTCATGAACACTTCATGCTTCTTAGATTGACAACATACTTATCAGCACCATTCATTATCTCATATCCGTCATCTCCATTCCAAATGGGATGACAATGCTTACTTGCAGCCAAGTTCTCATCCAATTTCTTGGCAATCCTAGGACTATATTGTCTTGTCCACTTTGCAGCCTCATCTCTTTGTTTCTACAGCCGAGTCATAATCGCAACTCGTATATCTTCAAGCATTGAGATGACCGGTTTGCATCTAGCATCTATTATCTTCAAATTAAATACTTCACAAATGTTGTTGTCGACGTTATCGCACTTGAACTCCTCACTGAAGAATGCCCTACACTAATGCTTCGGTTCTAGTTCAAATAGGGTAGCACAACCTTCCTTTGTCAACTGAAGAGTCATTATTTGGCTATCCTAAAGTTAGCCATGTTTGCAGTCTTTGCTAATTGCCAAAATTGCAACTGCAGCTTATCCCATTTGTAGGTCTTTACCCAATTTCCATATATGTGCCTCGCACACATTCGATGTTCAGCATAGGGCAACAACTCGGCTACTACCAGAACTAATCCCTGCAATAATTCAAAGTAAGAAATACTAAAAGAAAATTACATGTTCATATTACAAAGCAAACTATTGACTAATTTTTTCAAAAAGCAAGCATTACCTTTTGTTGGTCGCTCATAAATGACCACCCTTCCCCATTTGTTATCTCCAAGTCAGCCATCAGATTTTTCAAGAACTAGGATCAATTATCCTTGTTCTCAATCTTTACAATAGCCCAAGCTAGTGGGAACATTTGGTTATTCGCATCTCTTCCAATTGCCGCCAACAATTCTCCCTTGCACAAGCCCTTCAAGAAACAGCCGTCCAATCCTATAATCCGTCTACAACTAGCTAAAAATCCCCATTTGCATACATCAAAGCATACATAGAACTTATCGAACTTGGTCACATGATCAGGAAGCGGTCTCTCAACCACCTCTACATACACTCTACTTGTAGGGTTTTGCAGCCTACACTCCCAAGCATACTCCCACACCTACCCATATTCCTTAGCATACTAACCAATAAGTATCTTTATCACATTTTACTTTGCTCTTTTGCACTGAGTCCTAGATACATTGATGCCTACACGCTCCTTCACCAGCATCCTAAAGTCAGTAATCTTCATCCCGGGCATTAGCTTGATCAAATCGAAGAAGTGCTTGGACAACCATGCACTTGTTACCCTTTTGTTTTGAAAATTAATAGAACAATTGTGTTCCTCTTGGTAGGCTATAATCTGGAAAGACCTACTCTTCTTAACAAATGCGTCGTAAATCTTCCATGGACAATTTTGCTGCGAACACCTAACTCTTACAAATTTCTTAGTGTTTCTAATGAAATCAATATTTCTGTGTGCAACAATGGGGTTCTTCAGTATAGCTTCCTTAAATTGTATCGCATCATGGAATTTCATACCTACTGACAAAGTAGGAGAGGCAACGGATGGATCATAGGAAGGAAACTTACTTTTCCTTCTATGCACAGTTCCTCGATCTTCTTCAAGTTCGTCTTGGGAAGTAGCGGTGTCGATGCTTTCTTCATAATCTGTCTCCTGGCCAGCAACACCAACATCTGCAAGGCCTTCGTCTCTGTTTGGAACTTCATCAACTACCTGCAAAGTTGCAAATCTATCTGACAAAAAGTCCCTTTGTTTTTTCCTTGACTGTGTAAGCTCCTCATCGTCGTTGTCATTTAAGATTAATAAATTTTCAGCAACCAACTCTTCATCGTCATCGTCATCGTCACCATCACTGGATTCAGCTACTTCCCAATCTAATTCAATGATGGTGACATCACCTATGTCACCATCGTTCTCGTGAACAGCATTTGCACCCCTCTCCTCCCCGTCCTATCCATCATGCCCTGCTTCATCCCTAACCTCAATACTAACTTGAATACCATCTCCTCCTTCTCCTACTTGGGTGCTATATCTGTCATCATCTTCGTCATCACTATCACTATTGTTTTCAACAAATACTTTTGCATCTTCACCATGAAGATAATGATATAGGACATTCCTAAAACCATTATCATCTTCCAAAACTCTCAAACCATCTTTCAAGCCTTTTCCAGGAACACAGTACAATAACTTTTGCACTCTACAAGGCAAAAATGTCACTATATCCCTAACAAATCCAATATAATATGCCTTCTTTATATCTACAAAGATAGTACCCTCATTCCCCCCCTCGTATTCTCACTCATCCTCCCCAATCACAAAATCCCCACCATAGTAAACGATGACAACAACATAATCCTTATCATAAGCCATTTTTGCAACAAAAAAAGGAAAAACAATTAACTTTTGGGACCACATTCACAAAGGACAACAGATAACTGCAAGTAGAGGTCCCTACACTCTTTATTAAAAAAAAGAAGAAAGAGGGAAGATGCATAGGTCGTCTGACAACTGTAGCTTGAAAAGAGGCCTCAGGACAAATAGAAATGGGACCCGACAACTACTTTGATTATGTCGTTGCATTCCTTTAAAATATGGAGAGATCCCTCAAATAAGCATGGGTCCTCATGACACCAATTTTAACAATGCAATTTATTAACCCATCCCCACGACAACAAGAGATTTGATTCGAACATGTCCAAGGTCCAATACTCCGAACCCTAACAATCACTAATCACCATCGCACATTTCACATCCAACCACTACAAATTACTTTCGCACATCACAATTCAACATCATAGCCCTAAATCACACATCACAATGGATGGGGCGACGTCAAGCCCTACACTGAGCCCTAATTTTCCCCCCGCCGAGCTTACACCAAGCCCTACATTTCGAGGCCGATCCTAAACTGTCAATTCAAACCCCCCAATAGGATTCTAGCACCACATCTGAGCCATAAATCTCACATCAATACCATCCAAGCCTAAGCTTTCCCAGCCGACCCCCAAATTTCAAGTCTGAGCCCTAATAAACGAGTCGGAGCCCTAATTTCACCACAGGGGAGAGGAAGCAGAGAAAAAACCTGAGCAAATCGATGACGGCGAGCGACAACGGCGAGCGATGACCTGCGAACAACAAGCTATGAACAGCGATGGAGATGACGTCAAATCTGGTGTGAACTAATGGACGAACGGTTAAAATCCAAATAAGCTAAACGACGTTGTTTAGCACTAAGGAAAAATGACATCGTTTAGTTTGGTCAAAGGCATAGTGGATGGAGCGACATCATTTTCCTCCTCCACGTGTACTTTTTTTTTTTTTTTTACTAAATTGCCACGTCGGTTAAGCATGTCGCCGGAAAAAGCCACGTTTGCATTTTGGCCAATTTTTGGCCGGATTGGCACTTAAGTGTTCCACTTTACTTCGATATTAGCACTTAGTGTACATTTTCAAAGTTATGGCACTTAAGGGTGCGTTTCTGTTCCTTTTTTGTTTTTTTGTTCCCAGAAACAAAAAGGGAACAGAAATAAGAAACAAGAAATTCTTGTTTCTTATTTCTGAAACATATTTGAGGAACAAAAAAGAAACAAAATTGTGTTCTCCTCTGCGAGCCTCTCCTCTTGCAAGCATCTCCACCGTCGTCTTCTCTGGCGCCTCCCACTCTCCGGCGTCGACAACCGCCTCTGTCTCGAGACCATTCGGCTTCTCCACCGTCGTCCTCTCCGGCGCCGACAGCCGCTGCGAGCGTCTCCACCTGCGAGCGGGTGACGGAGCTGGGTCGCGGGTCGCTGGGCGGCGGCGGCTGCGGTGCGAGGCTCGGCCGTGGGGTCTCGAGCGGCGGACGTCTAGGAGTGGAGCGGCGAGGACGGCCGGTCAAGTCGTGGGCTGGCGCGGGGTCGACGATCGAGCGGATCTCGAAGTCGTGGGTCACGGAGCGGTAAGATCTGATGCGGCGGTGGCGAACGGAGGCTCGAGACCTGCAGATGCGTCGATCGGGTGTGAGGCGGAGGGGCGGTTGCCGATGCGGTGGAGGGAGATGACAGTGTGGCTCTGGGTCACCGTCGACCCGGCACGACGAGGCCGACCTCGCGCCTGGCTGGGCGAGCTCGATCTCGACTAGATCCGACGAGGCCGAGCTCGCCCAGCGGCCGGCGAGGCCGAGCTCGCCCAACGGTCGGCAATGCCGAGCCTCGCCGGGGGCCGGCGAGCCTCGCCGTGGCTGGGCGAGGCCGTCGGCCTTCGTCGGCCGATCGCCGGCCATGGCCGAGGCCGGCGACCGGCCAAAAGAATAAAAAAAGAAAAAGGAAAAAGAAAATAGAAAATAGAAAAAAAGGAAAAATAAATGAGAAAAATAAGAAAGAAAATAGAAAATAAAAATAAAAATATTTAAAAATTAAAAGAAATAAAAAATTATACAAACTTACCAAACGTGTTTCTATTCTTTTTATATTTCGGAACAGTTTTACCAAACGCGTTTTTTGTTCAAAAATTGTTCCTTGGAACAAAACACTTTTTTTTTTTTCTATTCCCGAAACAATTTTTAAACAGAAACGTTACCAAACGCACCCTAAGTGTCCCTCCGTGCCAAGTTATGGCACTCCAGGTGTCCCAAACTCCTTTTATTTACTTAAACCAGATAGACATCATTCGTCAATATACCAAAATGCCATAGTCTTCTATACTTGGCTATACTTAAAAAGATGACCGACATCTTTTCCAACAGTCGTATACTTAAAGTCTATCAATCAGTGTCGGCATCCAAAAGTTCCTTCCTCGATTGTCCTCCTCCTCGTAGTCATACCCATCCGTTCAGTTCGTTTGCTGGTGGTGGTGATAGCAGCCCTAGCGTGCGTCCATCTTGACGGATGAAGACAGTAAGATACTCCTTTCCACTTGCAAGTCAACCGAGATTCCATAAAATGTGCTGGGAGGTACGGGCAGCATAGACATCTTGCCTAGTCTGAAATGTTAGTCCCTAGACGGGGTGAGTACAACCACTCAATAGCAAAAGATCCATTAAACTATACTATGGAAGCCATCACGATCCAGTTTTATGCAAGATAGACAAGATAGGCAATCAATGAATGAGTATACATCTAAACCATATAACTCTTCAATGCGATGACCAGTGCAGTTCCAACCAATAAGATGCATCATGTCCAATCACACAAGTCCCGATCATAGGGCCAAACTATTATGACACGTCACATTCCATGCCATATAATTTAGTCCCACAACTAGAACACACTCACACTTAGTATAATCATCAGTTTTAATCATTCAAACGGTTTTATCCCCCCAGAGGACCAATGTTTGCATCATTCTGGGATTTTGCACCCAACTTGGCATCACGAAAGCCTCCGGCATTCAGCCACACAAGGCCACCAGGCATCCAAAGCGTGTTACATCACACCCCTAGGCATCTCGCACCCCACCTGATGTCACGAGGAATCACTGGGGGCCATAGACATGGTTACCACTACCCTCCAGATTTACGTACCAACAAGCATACAACCAAGCATGCCAAGGCTCCCGAGGAAAACCTCTGGGCATGTATTCATAATACAACTAGGCATCCAAAGGGCATCGACTCATTCGAACCTCTGGGCATCCCGACTCCCGAGGTATCGTTGACCCGAGGGTCCAACGGTAACAATTAACATCTTAATTTTCAAAAACACTTTTCAATGCAATGACAAGATGTCCCGTGAATCTTCATCAAATCTCAATATTGCATGATATGTTGAATGCCAATATCATCATGTCAAATAACAACTTAAGGTGCATTCACCTTTGAGACAAATTGAGCAAATTCGGAACAAAACAGCTCAAACATCACAATGCACAGTTTTAGTAACAATTTTGGAATAACCCCTAAATGAACTCAGAAAATTCTTAAATTTTGATATGTTATAAAAAAGACCTAAAATAAAAATTTTCATGAAGAACACTAAGTTAGATTCATTGTATATCAAGAGCAGTAATTGCTATATTCTTTACTAACATTCTGTAATAGCTTCCGGATTTAACATTTACAGAGAAAATCGTTTTACTGACCAAACCTTGTCTATTTATTCTCAAATTTTGATATGTTATTCCTAAGGATGTATCCAACAACTTTCATTAAAGGTTTGAAGTCCAATTCTAACTAGGTAATTACAGAAAATTCATGGAATCATCAAAGGTCATGCTGTTTTCTACGAAACAGTTTACTAATTCTAAGAGAACTACTTCTACTCATTCAAAATCCAGCATCCAACATCCACAACCCAATATTTCCAAGTCTATTGCACTACACTAGACAACAATAACACAACATAATATAGGTTAATGGACTTTCACTTGCCTCTAGCTCTTTAGCTCAATTGCAAGCAAAAACAGAGGGCTCGGCTCAACGGCGACAAAGACTAGCGGCGTTGGCAGCGGCAGCTCACACGCACAGCAGAGGGCGGTCTCCTCTTCCTCTCACCGTTCACCCCTTCGCTGCTCACTCACGAATTTTCTCACTCAAACTCTCTCTCTCTCTCTCTGCTCAAGTTTCACTCAGTTCCTTCTCTCTCCTCCCCTTTGTGTACTAGTGTTTTGTTTCTTAGTTGGTTGACTAATTCAGTCAATGCATGTGGGTTTTTTGGTGGCAGCAAAAACCAAAGACAGTTGGGGGTGTACGTGTCTTCAGCTTGTCTTCCCATGCATTTCGCTGGCTGCCCGCATAGAAGCAATGTGGCCATCATCGGCCAAGCTTCAGTCAACACTCCTTAATTTAGTTGACCCAATGTCGACCGAATGGAGAAGAACTTGGGCGGCATTTGGGCGTGAACGACTCCTCCTCTCCGCGCAGGCATGCGTGTTCTCACGCATGGCCAAATTCCGTTCCCTCGATTCTCAAAATTCAATTGGGAAAAATCCAAATTCCTCTCTTATTCCATATACACTTAAGTCATCTAGTTGGGTCATGTCATCGAGAGAAATATGTACATAAATCGGCGGGGTTTAACATTGGTGTCGACGACGAAGTCCGACAATAAATTCATCAATCCACGATGTGTCGTCCTTTTTCTGAAGTCGGCAGAATTACTGATGAGATTGGTCTCACCAATAACCTTAAGTAAAGGGATTCCGACAAAGCTATGATTTATTCGACAATCGGACCACACTAAACGTGACCCATCGGTCCGATGGTGATAACGAAACAATGTCCGTACATGATACTAATGACACAGTCCGATGACGCTTCCGTCACTTAGTCATGGATCGTGGCATATTCGAGGGTCGTTGAAATTTCCGAATGCCACATAACAATTTAATTCCACTTATAATAAAATAGTAGATTGAAGATATAAAAGATTATAAGTTGATATAAGACTGCGAATTAAGTAAAAAGATTAGGGAAAGAAAATTGAGACACAAGGTTTATAGTGGTTCGGCTTAGACCAAGCCTACGTCCACTCTCCCGCACTGACAGCCGACTAACTGGATTCCACTAAGAACCAAAAGAGATTTTACAATGTCTCATCCTTGATTCTACAGTGTAGAAACTTTGCTACACTTCCTCAAGGTCTCACAGAAATTTGATCTCTCTTTTAAGTACAGTTTAAGCTCAACAAATTATAACATCAAAGAACTAAGAGTTTCAAACTTTTGAATTTTTCTTTCACGCACACACTCGAATAACTTGAGCGTCCTCCTTATATACTCCTCCATGCCATCATTAACCGTTGGCACCTTCCAAATGAGTTTTTCCAATTTACCCGTTGGACAGAATCAATTAGGAAGATCTTGAGTTATTTAAGAAATGTGATAATAGCCCACCAATTCTGCTTGCCCATACAATCAAGATATAGGTTTTCATAAGTAGAACTTTCCAAGTATACTTCACCAATCAACAGATATAATTATTCAAGTTGATTTCAATAAGAATAATTGATCACAAGATGCTATCTTCAACCGTGAGATCTCCTTCAACTGTACAAACAAAATCATTGAAGATATACTTGTATCTAGATAAGTCTTCTTCATTGGATGAAACTTTTCTTCGTTGGTCTAGAAACTATTAGTGAGGGCAGATGTTAAATCTTGAGTTTAGAGGTCTTCAGACTTTGATGATAGAGTCTGCAAGTCTTCAAACTAGACTGATAGAAACGTTTTGTCAACTTCAAAATAGATAAGGAAGTTTTCTCCAATAATCTCCCCATTTTTTATGGTGACAAAACTTTTCCGCAGATTTGGACACTTTGACCTGCAAAACAACACTTAAGCAAACCAAGATTTCTTATAAAAGATAATTAGAATAAAGATAGTAGCAAATCTACAACCACAGAAAACTTGTTAGTCATGTAACAGCAACTATCGTTATCATAATCAATATCATAACTTAAGTTACTTGCAAGCATCAACAGTCCAAACCAGTTTAAGTCACATCCAAACAAAAGATAAGTCCAACAGTAAACAAATCTGCAATCAAACCTCTCCCCCTTTTTGTCAACAGCAAAAAGTGAAGAACAAACAAAAAAGAGTTGATTGAAAATGGAGTCAAAATCATGGTTGTTTAGGAAAGCGAACAAGTTCGAATTCTCCCATAGAATGCATTGTCTTCTCAAGCATTTCAAAACTCTACTTCAGTGACTGAAAATCTTCACCCTACTCCGTAGACTGTACTTGAAGCTTCAGGGCGTTCAATTGGTCATGCAAAGACATTGAAGTGGCCTTAAAAGCATTCTTGAGATCCTGCATCTCAAATCCCATAGCATAGTGCTGTTTTCTAACGTCCAATAAGATTTCCAGCAATCTCGAAAAGTCTATTGTTTGAGCTAATGCAGAACTAGGACCAACTAAGTCAATTCCAAGGATTTTTAGAATGGATAGAATTTCAGCAGATTGACCACCATGACTATCTTCTAGGTAATGCGAGATATACACATTCTCTGGGTCTGCTACAGAGCGACTTACATCACTAGCAAATAAAGGTGAAGAAATACCTTTTGGTCCAACAGCTCCCTCTGTTTTGTTGCCTTCAGGTAGAGTAGGTAAGGTTTCTTCTTGTTCAATTTTAGCTTCAGAGTGATGAATGTCAGCAGTTCCAGTTCTTGCCATCTCCGAATCACTAGATAGGGAGACTGCCAAAGTTGGCTCAAAAGAGTCTTCTTAACCCTGATTTGGTTCTCCTTCTCTCTCTTCTTCTTTCTATTCTTTCTTCCTCCGTCCTCCTCTGTTCTTCATCTTCCTTCTCCGTCTCCCCTCTCTCTTTTTCTCCTTCTTTTGGCTCTTCTCTTGTCTCATGAAAGCTAACAAAACTCTTTAAATTTTTTAAGGCTAAAAGAGTCAGTTCATCCTCATCTCCTGCATCTTGCAAGATGAGAGTTCTTTTCTTCTTTGCTGGAGCAACCATAGGCTCCTTGCCTTTCCTCTTCGCTGCAGCAGAGTCTTGTTTTGCTTTGACGGGAGACTTCTCATTCATACGCTCCAACACCTTGTTCAACTCTTTCAAATGCATCTTTGTAACCATTTTGAAACCAATCACCATGGGTGAGATTGTTGTCAAGCATAATGGTGCAAAAATGTGAATTTTAAAGTGTCTAAAGAGATGCATGATAAGAGCCGAATAAGGAGTTGTCCTTTATCTTTCACCACAGTTCGGTACATATGAAACAAGATGGTGTGAGGTAGAGAGAATTTAAATCCAATATTGATGGCAAACATCAATTTCGCTTCAAATCTAGAGACATCAGTCTTGGATATCGATTTAGGACGAATGCAGTTAATCACAATCTTGTGCAACAATATATTAGAGGCACTCATCCTTCTATAGGAAATCTTGCCTTCAACATCCCTATCTTTCACCAACGACAATATAGTGTGAGCAATAGACATGCTAATTGGTTGGAAACTCGTTATTTCCACCCCAATTATGTTAGCCAACGTGTCTGTATTCACCAAAAATTCATTGTCATTTACTGTGAAAGTAAAAACTGTTTGCATCCAAGAAAGATAAGTTCAAATAAAAGTATGCAGTAAGCTCTAGATAAGCAACAATGGATTTAGAATATAAGCGTTCCAATTGCAATAGAGCAAACTTCTCTCGCAGATTGACTTTTATCGAATCAAGGAAATTGAAGTCAACACTCCTAGGGTTCATAACCCCTATCTTCATAAGGTTCGAATAAACCCTCTTGTGATTCTGCAATTTGAAAAGACTTTAGCCATCACTAACAACTTCTACAGCAACACCTATTCTAGGCTGAAAGTGAGTAAACATCCGTTCATCGTCGTCAAGAACTTGTGGTTGATTTGCAGTGCCATAGAATGGGTCACTCGGGAAATTCGTAAAAGTTCTTTTAGTCATTCCTTTCTCTACAACTCCTAACATTTCCAACTCCCACAAGAACATGGTTTCATTCTTGTATCCTCTATCTCTTAAAAATTCATCGATTAAAGACATCGGCGTTCCTCCTTTCTTTAAATTAGAGTAAAGTTTGAAAGCAACCTTAGGAGTTAGCGTTCTTACAGGTTCAGCCTCCTCTATAACTTCTTCATCTAGTTGAGTCGATGGAGAAGATTGACGTTGTTGAGAAAGTTGTTGCTGACTCGGACGCAGTGGTGGAGAAGAATCTTCTTCCTCGATCAAGTCAAAATGCGTAGAACCCTCGGGCATATGTCGTGGTCCCCTGCTTGCAATCCTTGAAGACTTTCTTGAAGACATTGTCGCTTCAAGGGAAGAATTCACCAACTTGCTCGAAAAAGGTGAAAACTTTTGGACATATTGAGAGTGAAAATGAAAGCAAATAGGGATTTTGTATTCTAAGGTTTTAGTATAAAAACGAAGAAGATGAATCTCAGCAGTATATATAAAGCAAGTGAAGCGAGATAAACTAAATGTCGTAAAAGGAAAAATAAAAATTCCTTTTCAAAAAACTCCCTTTTTGAAAATAACTGTCTTGTCAAAATTGATAACCGCCATTTTGAAAAAGAAAGACTTGGAAAGATAATTTCAATCGATTAGCAATTAATAAGTAACCATACCTTTTAAATTTTAAAATAATGGAATAGAAATAACTTACAGTCGTAACTTTTGGTCTTTTGAGTTTAAATACCTTTAGACTTTACCTTTGAGTCTTGACCACATCCAGACTTTACTAGGTAAGAGATATGATGTTCAGTCTGGTGCGAATAGACTCAAATAGGCTTTTCTCCAGAGGCTTTGTAAATATGTTTGCCAGTTGATTCTTTGAATCAATTAATTGAATCATAACTTCTCCATTTTAAACATGATCTCTAATAAAGTGATGTCGAATCTCTACATGATTTGCTCTTGGATGAAGAATTGGATTCTTTATGAGGTTAATTGCGCTAGTATTGTCACATTTGATCTTGGTGCAAGAGTCTTTGATTCCAAAGTCTCTCAGTTGTTGTTTTATCCATAAGATTTGTGAACAACAACTTTCAAAAGTCACATACTCTACTTCTGCTGTTAAAAGAGCTACAGTACTTTGCTTCCTTGAGAACTAAGATACTGTCCTATTTCCCAACAATTGGCATGTATTAGAAGTACTCTTTCTATCAACTCTGCAACCTACTAAATCTGCGTTTGAATATCCAAAGAGGGTAAAGTCTCCTTTTTTAAGATACCACAGACCTAAGCTTGAAGTAGTTGCAAGTATTTAATGATACGTTTTGCGATGCTTAGATGAGACTCTTTTAGATCAGATTGAAATCTAGCACAAATGCAAACACTAAACAACATGTTAGGTTTAGAAGTAGTAAGATAAATAAGTGAACAAATAATACACCTGTAAAGTTTCTGGTCAATTTTCTTTCCTCCTTCATCTTTATCCAGCTTCGAAGAACTAGACATTGGTATATCAGTCTTTTTGTAATTCTCTAATTTGAACTTTTTAACAAGTTCTTTCGCATATTTTTCTTGGTGAATGAAAATTCCTTCCCTCAATTGTTTTACTTGTAGTCCAAGAAAGAAAGACGGTTCACCCATCATGCTCATTTCAAATTCATCCTGCATAGACTTAGAAAACTTCATGCATAAGTTTTCATTAGATGATCCAAATATAATATCATCAACATAAATTTGAATGAGTAAAAAGTTTTTACCTTCCCTTTTAATAAACAAGGTAGTGTCCACTTTTCATTTGATAAAACCATTTTGCATTAAAAACTTACTTAACCTGTCATACCAAGCTCAAGGTGCTTGTTTTAAACCATAGAGAGCTTTTTTTAGTCTGAAAACTGAGTCTGGTCTCTTTGGATCTTCAAATCCATGAGGTTGTTCCACATAGACTTCTTCTTGGATAAATCCATTTAGAAATGCACCATTGACGTCCATTTGGAATAACCTGAAATTTTTATAATAGGCAAAAGCAAGTAATAATCTAATAGCTTCTAACTTGGCTACTGGAGCGTAAGTTTCATCATAATCTATCTCTTCTTCTTGCGTATATCATTTGGCCACGAGTCTTGCTTTGTTCCGATCACCTTTCCTTTTTTCATCCAACTTGTTTCTGAAAACCCATTTAACTCCAATAATGGATTTACCTTTTGGTTTAAGAGTTAACTCTCATACATCGTTAATGCTGAACTGTCTAAGTTCTTCTTGCATTGCTTCAATCCAGCTTTCGTCAACTAAAGCTTCTTCTATGCTTTTGGGTTCTATTTCAGAAATAAGTGTTACAGCGCTAGACTCTTCTTGGTTTTTGGATTCGATGTGAATCCCTTCATCAATATCACCAATGATGAGTTCTTTGGAATGACTAGATTTGTGCTTCCAGTTGCTTGATGGTTTGGCAGGAAGCTGTTCTTCTGCTTCAGTTGATTCTTCAACTTCCTTTCGCTGATTTTCAGAGGTCTGAGCTGCTTCAGGGGAGGTAGACTTTGTAGAGTTTGGAGTAGGTTCAGATTCTTCAGGATGAGTCTGAATCAATTGATTCTGCAAAGAGTCTTGGAATTTGACATTCATAAATTCTTCCACAAACTAAGTTTTTTTGTTGAATACTCTGTAGACTTTGCTGGTGGTTGAATATCCAAGGAAGATTCCTTCGTCTCATTTATCTTCAAATTTACTAGTTCGATCATTTGCATTTTTCAAAACAAAACATTTGCAACCAAATACATGAAAGTATAAAACAATTAGCTTCTTTCCTTTAAATAACTCATAAGGAGTTTTCTCTAGAATAGTCCTTAAAAAGAATTTTTAATAATATAACATGCTGTAGAAAATGCTTTAGCCCAAAAATGAGAGGAAATGTTACTTTCTATTAAAAGAGTTCTTGACATCTCTTACAAAGATCTATTATTTTTTTCCACAACTCCTTTCTATTCCGAAGTGTATGGAGAGGAGAAAACATGCTGAAAATCTGATTCGTCACAAAATTTTGCAAAGTCTTGATTTTCAAACTCACCTCCATGGTCTGTTTGTATGCTTGAAATAGTATATCATTTCTCGTTCTGAACTTTCTTAGCAAACTTTGAAAAGTAAGAAAAGGCTTCAGACTTACTTGCTAGAAAGTAAACCCAAGTGAATCGTGAATAGTCATCAACGATTACTAGACAATATCTCTTTCCACTTATGCTTTTAGTTCTAGTTGGCCCAAAGAGATCCATATGCAGAAGCTGCAAAACACAATTAGTAGAAACCTGATTTAATGGTTTAAAAGAACTTCTAACCTGTTTTCCCAATATACATGGTGTGCATAAGTCAGATTTTTTAAACTTCATGTTGGGCAGTCCTCGAATGAGATTCTTAGAAGAGATCTTGGCAATCTACTTCATATTGACATGGCTAAGCTTTCGATGCCAAAGATTTACTTCATATTGAATTGAAATTAGACATTGAGACTTTTCTGGTCGTATATCCAAAAGATAGATGTCCATGTCTTCATCTAGTAAAAGATTGTGAAAGATCTTTACTAGTTCTCGAACATATTCCTTCTTGAAAATTGATCTTGAATCCAATGTCGCACAATTGGCTGATACTAAGCAGATTGTAATTGAGTCATTCTACTAAGAAAACGTTGTTGATTGTGAGACTTCCAATTTTTACAGTTTCACATCCAACAATTCTTCATTTGTTGTTTCCACCAAAAGACACTTTTCCACCATTTACTTGCATAAGTTTTATAAAACAGCTTGAATCTCCAATCATATACCTTGAACAGCCACTATCCAAATACCATTTAATCATTTTCTTGATAATGACCTGCAATTAAAAAAGAAACTCAAGCTTTCTTTGGTACCCATATTTTCTTGGATTTAGAAGAGTTAGTGCAATAATCAGTCTTTACTCATTCCTTCTTAACAGGTTTCCAAGCCATAGGACATTCTTTCTCAAAGTGTTCTGAGCTGTTGCACTTGAAACATTTGAGAGCACTTTGCCCAACAGGTTTTACAAAGATCTTTTGAAAATGATTTTTGTAAAAAGTTTTTGTAGGCTTTTGTTTGATTCTTTCTTTCACTTTTGAAAAATCAATTAAATGAATAGTTTCGGAAGTCATTCCCAAACCTGATTTATTAAGGTAGGGTCTTTGTACTAAAAGAATCTTTTCCAATTTCTTAGATCCTATAGAAATCCTTTTTGAAATATTTGAAATGTCATTTTTCAAAAATGTATTTTCTTTTCAAAGAGAGTCTACATTTTCTTTTAATGTAACAAAACTTTTATCTAAATTTTCAAACTTTTCTTTCCATAAAATTTCCCATTGCTTCAGTGTAGAATTCCCCTTTTTAGCTCGAAAATCCTCTTGAGAGAGGTTTTGAGACTAAGACATAGTTTCATCAATGTATTTCGAGACTTTAGTATGGATTTATAAGTTACTTACCTCGATTTCACTATCTAAGTCTGATTATGTATCTATTTCAGAGCTTAAGTCTGATTCTAATTTTTCCATTAGACAAATATTGGCATAATTTTTGTCACTTTCTTCGCATTCAATAGCACTCCATGTCTCTATGCCTTGAGAGCCTTCCTATATTTCTCAATTTTTCCTTTCTTTTTCTTCAACATGGAACAATTGGGTCTAATGTGTCCATTTTTCTTGCATTTAAAACATATTACATCTTTATTGGATTCATCATCCTTAGTTAATTTGTTTTGAAACTTTTGAGTGCTTTGTTTCTTCCAATTGAATCTCCTTCCCTTTTTGTTCAATTTCCTGAACCTCTTTATCATAAGAGCTAATTCTTTATTATCCATATCATCTTCAAACTCTGTAACATCAAAATCATCGTTAGATCTCAAAACAATTAACTTCTTACCTTTGGGATCTTCTTCTTCATTAATTTGCTCCACTTCATAGGACCGAAGTGTGCCAACCAATTCATCTGCAAAAAGTGGCATGATCCTTTGTGTTTCCCTTATCGAAGTCTATACGTGATTCCAGTCTTTGGAGAGTCCACGCAGCAACTTGTTGACCTTCATGAGTCCTGAGATTGGTTGTCCCTAATACTCTAAACCATTTACAATTTCTGTAAAATGACTAAACATGTCAGTAATAGATTCTCATAGCTTTATCTTGAAGGCTTCATACTGTCCAAGTAGAATATTGATCATTGTTTCTTTCACTCGATCAATTCCTTCATAGATAATATGCAGCCTGTCCCAGACTTCTTTGGCTATTTCACAAGAAGATATTTTGTTATACTCAGTAGGAGATAATGCACAATATAAGGAGTAAATTGCTTTAGCATCAAGAGCTTGTCTCTTAGTTATTTCTTCTTGAGTCATCTCGCTAGCGTCTGCAACTTCTTTTCCCCTTTCTAAGTCGATGTAGCTTTAGGAATAATTCCTTTTTTCTACCACATCCCATTCTAGAGGATTTTTTGATCTTAAGAATGCATTCATCTTGTTTTTCTATATGTTGTATTCATTTCCATCGAAATAGGGTGGTATGGTGTTGTTTTGGCCTTCAACCAAACCTAGAGCCAACATACTAACCATGGATCTTTAACTCAGAAGTAAAAACACTTCAATTAATTGAGTACACAAACTCTGATACCAATTGATAATGCTAGTATGAACACATAGGGAGGTGAATATGTGTTAAAGAAGTTTTTGCAAGACTTAACAACTTAATTCAACTTATAATAAAATAGTAGATTGAAGATATAAAAGATTATAAGTTGATATATAAGACTGCGAATTAAGTAAAGAGATTAGGGAAAGAGAATTGAGACACAAGGTTTATAGTGGTTCGGCTTAAACCAAGCCTACGTCCACTCTCCCGCACTGACAGCCCACTAGCTGGATTCCACTAAGAACCAAAAGAGATTTTACAATGTCTCGTCCTTGATTCCACAGTGTAGAGACTTTGCTACACTTCCTCAATGTCTCACAGGAATTTGATCTCTCTTTTGAGTAAAGTTTAAACTCGACAAATTGTAACAGCAAAAAACTAAGAGTTTTAGACTTTGGAATTTTTCTTTCACGCACACACTCGAATAACTTGAGCGTCCTCCTTATATACTCCTCCATGCCATCATAACCGTTAGCTACTTCCAAATGAGTTCTTCCAATCTACCCGTTGGATAGAATTGTTGGAGAAATCTTTGTGAAGCGTTTTGAAGCTGACAAAATGTTTCCATCAGTCTAGTCTAAAAATTTGCAGGCTCTATTATTTAAAGTATGAAGACCTCCGGACTGCCAGACTCAAGACTCAAAGTCTATTCTCATTGACAGTTTCTAATCCGTTGAAGAAAGGCTATCCGGAACTGGATGTTTCATTAAGGATGTGACTTTATCAATTAGAGAAGATTTCTTGGCTGGAAATGTCATAACAGAATCCTTTATTTGATCATGATTGATTCGAAGATTAAGGATCCGATGATTGGTGAAATATTCTTGGAAGGTTCTACTTATGGAAACTGAGATCCTGATTGTATGGACGAACGGGATTGATGGGCTATCGACATGTTCCTTTAATAGCTCGAATGATCTTCCTAATTGATTTCGTCCAATGGGTAGATTGGAGGAATTCCTTTGGTAAGTGCCAACGGGTATGATGGCATAAAGGAGTATATAAGGAAGACGTTCTAATTGTTTAACATAGGTGCACGATAAAAAAATTCCAAAGTCTGAAACTCCTTATTTTTAGTCAATTCATTTGAGCAAAATCTTGTATACAAAAGAGAGTATCGTGAGAAACCTTGAGGTAGTGTAGTAGAACATCTGCACTGTGAAATCAAGGGAAAGTTGAGCTGTAACTTCTCTTTTGTTCATAGTGAAATTCAGCTGATGGGTTGTCAGTGCGAAAGAGTGGACGTAGGCTTGGAATAAGCCGAACCACTATAAACCTTGCGTCCAATTTTCTCTTCCCTACTCTTTGCTTTACTTTGATCGTAATTCATTTTGTTAATAAAAAAGAGAACTTCCTTTCTATCATCTGCTTAGTATCGCTTTCGCATATCGAGAAATTGTTTTTACACCTATTCACCCCCTCTAGGTGCTTATACTAGCTATCTCAATTGGTATCAGAGCTCGTATACTCACTTTGTTTGAAGTGTTTTACTTCAGAGTTAAAGATCCATGGCTAGTATGTTGGCTCCAGGGTTGGTAGAAGGGCAAAGCAATACCAAACCGCCTTACTTTGATGGAAATGATTACAACATATGGAAAAACAAGATGAAGGCGTTCCTAAGATCAAAGGATCCTCTGGAATGGGACGTTGTAGAAAAGTGAATCATTCCTAAAGCTGTACTGTCTCAGAAAGAGGAAAAGATACTATTGAGTCTAGTGCAATGACTCAGGAAGAGATAATCAAGAGACAAGTTCTTGATGCAAAAGCAATTTATTCTTTATATTGTGTTTTATCACCTACTGAATATAACAGAATATCTTCTTGTGTTACAGCTAAAGAAGTCTGAGATAGATTACATATTAACTATGAAGGAACCAATCGAGTGAAAAAGACTAGAATCAACATTCTCCTCGGTCAATACAAAGCCTTCAAAATGAAATTAGGAGAATCTATGACTAACATGTTTAGTCGTTTTACAGAAATCGTTAATGGTCTTGAAAATCAAGGTCAACCAATTTTTGATCCTATGATGGTAAACAAGCTACTGCGTGGACTCTCCAAGGATTGGAATCACATAAAGACCTCAATCAGAGAGACCCAAAGAATCATGCCACTATCTGTTGATGAGTTGGTTGGGACTCTTCAGTCTTATGAAGTGGAACGAATCAATGAAGACGAAGACCCTAAAGGTAAGAAATCCATTGCATTAAAATCCAATGATGATTCTGATGTTATAAATCTTGAAGACGATACGGATGATAAGGAGCTTGCTCTCATGATAAGAAGATTCGAAAGCTGAACATAAAATGAAGAAGATTCAATCCAAAGAAACAAAGTTTTCAAAAGCAACAAACTAAGTCTGTTGAGGATGATGAATCAAACAAAGATGCAGTATGCTTTGAATGTAAGAAAAAGGGACACATCAGACCCAACTGTCCTCTTCTGAGGAAGAAGAAAGGAAAAGCTGAAAAGTATCGAAAGGCTCTTAAAGCAGAAACCTAGAGTGATACAGAGTGTGAAGAAAGTGATGATGATTATGCCAATATATGTCTAATAGCACAATCGAATTCAGATTCAAACTTTGAGACAGAATCAGATTCAGACAATGAATTTGAGGTGAGTAACTTCAAAATCTCTATTAACGTTTCTAAATACATTGATGAGTTGTGTTTTAGTCTTAAGACTTCTCTTAAAAAGATTTCCGAACTCAAAAGAGAAAATTATGCTCTAAAATAGCAGGAAAATGTGTTGAAAGAAAAGGTGAAATGTTTAGACATGAATGTTTCTTCTATTAGAGAAAGTGAAGATAATCTTTCAAAAGAAAATACATTATTAAAAAATGATATCTCAAATGTTTCTAAAAAAATTTCTATAGGATCTAAGAAACTGGAAAAAATTATTTCTATTCAAAAACCTTATTTCAATAAATCTGGTTTGGGAATGACTGCTGAAACCATTCCTTTAATTGATTTTCCAAAAGTGAAAGAAAGAATTAAGCAAAAACCCACAAGAGATGCTTACAAAAGTCATTTTAAAAGGATCTTTGTAAAACCAGTAGGTTGTAATGCTCTCAGATGTTCTAAATATAATAGTGCAAATCATTTTGAAAAAGACTGTCCTATGGTTTTGAAATGCATTAAGAAAGTATGGGCAAAAACCGCATATCATACTAACACCAATGGACCCAAGAAAATATGGGTACCAAACAAAGTTTGAGTTTCTTTTTTAAATGCAAGTCACTATCAAGAAAAAAGTAAAATGGTATCTAGATAGTGGATGCTCAAGACATATGACGGGAGATTCAAATTGTTTCATAAAGCTTGTTCAAGTGAATGGTGGAAAAGTCTCATTTGGAGGAAATAGCAAAGGAAGAATAGTGGGATTTGGAAATGTAAAGATTAGAAACCTCACAATAAGCAATGTTTCTTTAGTTGAAGGACTCAACTACAATCTGCTCAGTGTCAGTCAGCTTTGTGATACCGGTTTCAAAATCTACTTTCAAGAGGGAATATGCTCAAGAACCAGTAAAGATTCTACTTAGTCATTCATGGGTCGAAGACATGGAAATATCTACCTCTTGGATGTGAAACCAGATGAATCGCAATGTCTAATCTCAATCCAAGACAAAACAAGCTTATGGCACAGAAAGCTTGGGCACATCAATATGAAGCAGATAGCCAAAATTTCAGCAAAGAAGCTTGTTCGTGGTTTACCTAATCTATCATACCAAAAGCCTGATCTATGTACACCATGCATATTGGGAAAACAAGTAAGAAATTCCTTTAAACCAATAAATCAAGTTTCTATTAACCGTGTACTGCAGCTTCTACATATGGATCTCTTTGGACCAACCAGAACACAGAGTATTGGAGGTAATAAATATTGCCTAGTAATTGTGGATGACTACTCACGATTTACTTGGGTATATTTCCTGGTAAGTAAGTCTGAAACTTTCTCTTACTTTGAAAAATTTGCTAAAAAGGTTCAAAACGAAAAATGGTATGTTATTTCAAGTATAAGAACAGACCATGAAGGTGAATTTGAAAATCAAGATTTTACAAATTTTTTTGATGAATCTGGTTTTCAGCATTTGTTCTCCTCTCCATATACTCCATAGCAAAATGGAGTTGTGGAAAGAAAGAATAGATCACTTCAAGAAATGGTTAGAACTCTTTTAATTGAAAGCAACATCTCTTCACGATTTTGGGCTGAAGCAGTTTCAACATATTGTTATATTATTAATAGAGTTTTTCTAAGGCCTATTCTAGAAAAAAAAAAAACCCCCCTATGAGTTATTCAAAGGAAAGAAGCCTATTGTTTCATATTTTCATATATTCGGATGCAAATGTTTTATATTGAAAAATGCAAATGATCGAGTTGGTAAATTTGAAGAAAAATCAGATGAAGGCATCTTCCTTGGATATTCAACCTCAAGCAAAGCCTACAGAGTCTATAACAAGAAGAGTCAATCGGTGGAGGAATCATTGAATGTCAAATTCCAGGATTCTATGCAAAATGAATCTATTTAGACTCATCTTGAAGAATCTAAACCTGCTCCAGACTCTTCAAAATCTAAATCTCAAGAAGCAGCTCGAGACTCTAAAAACCAGCAACAAATGGTTATTGAAGATTCAAATGAAGGAAGTGATCATCAACCTGACAAATCAACTAGTAACTGGAAGCATAAGTCCAGTCATCCCAAAGATCTCATTATTGGCGACATTAATGAAGGAATTCGCACAAGATCCAAAAGGCGCGAAGAGTCTAGTGCAGTGGCTCTTATTTCTGAAATAGAACCCAAAAGCATAGAAGAAGCTTTATCTGATGAAAGTTGGATTGAAGCTATGCAAGAAGAACTTAGACAATTCAGTATAAATGATGTCTGGGAGTTGACTCCTAAACCAAAAGGTAAATCTATTATTGGAGCTAAATGGGTTTTCAGGAACAAGATGAACGAGAAAGGAAAAGTCATAAGAAACAAAGCAAGACTCGTGGCCAAGGGATATACGCAAGAAGAAGGGATAGACTATGACGAGACTTACGCACCCGATAGCAAGGTTAGAAACAATTCGTTTATTACTTGCTTTTGCTTGTTATAAGAACTTCAAAGTTATTCCAAATGGACTCAAAAGTGCTTTCCTGAATGGATTTATCCATGAGGAAGTCTATGTGGAACAACCACCTAGCTTTGAAGACCCAAGTAAGCCGGACTCGGTATTCGGGAAAAAAGGCCTTGTATGGTTTAAAGCAAGCATCTCGAGCTTGGTACAACAAGCTGAGTAAGTTTTTAATTCAAAATGGCTTTGTCAAAGGTAAAGTAGACACTACTCTGTTTATCAAAAGAGAAAGCAAAAGTTTTGTGCTTGTTCAAATATATGTCGATGATATTATTTTTGGATCCCCTAATGAACGTCTGTGCAAGAAATTCTCTAAGACTATACAGGATGAATTTGAAATGAGCATGATGGGTGAATTAACCTTCTTTTTCAGGCTTCAAGTAAAACAACTGAAGGAAGGAACTTTTATTCATCAAGAAAAATATGCTAATGATCTTGTCAAAAAGTTTGGACTGGATAATTGCAAAAAGGCTGATATACCAATGTCAAGTTCCTTGAAGATAGATAAAGATGAAGGAGGAAAGAAAGTCGATCATAAGTTATACAGAAGTATCATTGGCTCACTTCTTTATCTTACTGCTTCTAGACCTGACATTTTGTTTAGTGTTTGCATTTGTGCCAAATTTCAAGCAGACCCTAAAGAATCTCATTTAAGCGCTGCAAAGCGTATTATCAAATACATTGCTTCAACTTCAAGCATCGGCATTTGGTATCCTAAAAAGGGAGACTTTACTCTTCTTGGATACTCAGACACAGACCTAGCCGAATGCAGATTTGATAGAAAGAGCACATCGAATTTACACATCGATTACTTGGAAGCAAGACAGTGTCTTGGTTTTCAAGGAAGCAAAATACAATAGCTCTTTCTACGGTAAAAAGCGAGTATGTAGCTCTCGGAAGTTGTTGTTCACAAATTCTGTGGATAAAACAACAATTAAGAGACTTTGGAATTGAAGATTCATACATAGAGATTAACTGCGACAACACCAGTGCAATCAATCTTACCAAAAATCCAATTCTTCACTCAAAAGCAAAGCATATAGAGATTCGACATCACTTCATTAGAGATCATGTCCAAAATGGAGAAGTTTCGATTCAGTTTGTCGACTCAAAGAACCAACTGGCAGATATATTCGCAAAGCCTTTGGAGAAAAATCAATTTGAAATCATCCGCTCCAAACTCAACATTTTGAGATTTGAAGAAGTTAAAGTCTAGAGACTCTCAAACTTAGACAAACAAGACTTTGACTGTAAGTTATTCTCTCTCTCGAATCTCATCTTGAAAAGGTACGATTATCAACCGTGTTTGATTATTGCTATCTTTAATTGACGTGATTATTGCAATGTTTCCTTTTTGAAAAATGAGTTATTTTGAAATGATTATTTTCTCGAAAAAGACAGTTATTTTTTGAAAATGCATCTTTTTACTTTCTTTTATGACGTTCCGTATGCCTCTTTTTTAACTGTTTATGCACTATTGTTTCTTCTTCGCTTTACTCTCCAAAAACCCTAAGAGAGCACCAATCTTCCATCCCTGTTTTCTTCTCTTGTTTAATCTTCGAAAAAGTTATCATCTTTCTTGGGAAAAGTCAAGTTTGGAATCTTTTAAAGACTGAGAAAGATGTCGTCTTCAAGAAATTCTTCGAGGATCGCAAGCAGGAGACCACGGTGAATGAGTGAAGGGCCTACGCACTTCGATCTCACTGAGGAAGAAGAGTCTCCAAATCAGCAGCAGAGCCCACAACATTCTCAGCAACGTCATTCTCCACCAACTAGTTCACATGGTGTTGGTCATCAACAAGAGGAAGAAATCGTTGAAGACACAGATCCTATAAGAATTCAAAGGCCCTCTTTTCTTTATAAACTTTACCGTGCTTTAAAGAGGATTGGTACTCCATTGAACTACATCGATGAGTTTCTTAAGGACAAGGGATATGGGAATGAGTACATCTTTTTGCGAAAAATAGAGTGTTTGGGAATTGCTCCTAAAGGGTTGGTAGAAGAAACCCTTGCAAATATCCCAAGTGATCCGCATGTTGGGGGATTTAATTCGATAGATGGGAATGATGATGACAAATTGTACAACCAATTTCAACCAAGAATGGGTGTTGCGCAAAAATTTGAGGAAAAAGGGAGAGTTGTTTAGATCAAAGGAACGAAGGTTCTATACTCCAAATTGTTGAAGCGGGGGTGATAAACCTAGAAGTGTGGATTTTGATTTCCTTGATGCTGTAAATGTCAATTTGAGGGAAAAGTTCAGTTTTCTTCAACTTGAGCAGTTCTGTTCTGACACCACAGAAGCCCGTGCTAAATTAACTGCATACTTCTATTCGAATCTTAGCTTATTGGATGCGAATAGAA
Organism: Eucalyptus sideroxylon x Eucalyptus melliodora; assembly: GCA_016097485.1. Taxonomy (NCBI): domain Eukaryota; kingdom Viridiplantae; phylum Streptophyta; class Magnoliopsida; order Myrtales; family Myrtaceae; genus Eucalyptus; species Eucalyptus sideroxylon x Eucalyptus melliodora. The sequence goes on along the minus strand of CM027824.1, from coordinate 30,501,716 downwards.
TCTCTTTCAGTGTCCGAGATCAAGACTTTGTAGTGGATATGGATATGTTGGCGGATGTGATTGGGGTTGAGAGAGGGAGATATCAACCCATCAATGTTTCTATTGCTCGTGCTACATTGGAACTTGTTAAGGATAGAAGAACAGAGGAAAATATTTCCTACTTAAGGATGAGTGCATTTAAAATTATGCTTCATAAGATTGTGATCAATTGCTTCAGACCGAAATCAACTTCCAAGACTAATGTTTCAAGTTCAGAGGCAAAGCTGATGTATGCCATAATCACTGGGAAAAAGTTTTCTCTTCCTCACACTGTTATGTTCCACATGTATAGAGCAGTAGTGATAGACAGAGGTCAACTTCCTTATCCAGGTCTTGTGACGAAGTTATTCAGACATTTGAATATTCAGCCTCCACAAATTCTCTGTACTCGATCGTGTGATCATATAGTGGTAGGACTGAAAATGGTGACTAAAATGCATTTGAAGGAACTAAGTAAGGCGTTGGAGAAATTCAAGGAGAAAACTTCAGTCAAAACTCATCAAATCTCTTCTGCAGTAAAAAGAAAAGGGAAGGAGCCCATGGTTACTCCATCCAAGAAAAGAAGAGCTCTCATTGTTGAGGATGAAGATGATGAGGAGGACATCACCATTTCTGCAATGGCGTTGAAGAACCTGAGTCGTTCTGTTCCAGAGAAAGACTCAAAAAAGAGGACTAGAGAAATAGAAGAGAAAGAAGTAGAGGAGAAAGAAACAGAAAAGAGAGAAGCTGAAGCAAGAGATGCTGAGAAGGAAAGAGTTGAAAAAGAAGAAGACGAGAAAAGAGATCAAGCAGAAGGAGAACATGAGGAACACTCTTCTCCACTTAAAGGCATGGAAGCAGGGGGAGATCATGAGAAAAGAGGAATTCATATCCTGTTACCAGTGAGGGAGTTAGTCGCTCTCCAACAGATCCAAAGGACATTTATGCCTCTCAATTTCCTGAGGAAGGACATGATATTTCTTCGCCAAATTTGCGTGATTATGATGATCTGCCATCGTCTGCTTTTACTCCATCAGATCGTGCCGAAGCCAGTACGCAGACCGAAAATTCAGTAGATTTTCGCAGAATTCTAGATGTTCTCTTGGAAATGCGAGGTCAGATATATGCTTTGCGATGCGAAGTTCAGAATTTGCATAATGCAGGTCAAGCTTCTTCAGGTTCCTTGAATGATCAGATCCAAGCCCTCTCTCTTTAGATTCAAGCTAATGCTAAGGGTGAAGATGTTGCACAACTGAAGGAAGACTTGAAAAGGCTGGAAGGCATCGTTCAATCAATGGGAGATTTCCATCTTGTTCGTGTTCCCAAGCAATCTTGACTCTATTTCATTTTCATCTCAACCTTTTTTATGCTGACAAAAAGGGGGAGAGATGCAAGATTTGAAACTTTGACTTTTTAATCGTTTAGATTGTTTGACTTGGATTGTTTTGATGTTTGACTTTACTTTTGTGTTTGGATGAGGACTGAATTTGGATTTGGATTTGACTACTTATATTAACTAATATTGATATCTTATGGATGGTTTTATCACATGCAAGACTAACTTATTTTCTATGGATGCAGATTCTAGTGTTATCATTCATTAAGCCATTTGTCTTTATAAGAATCCATATTTGTTTGAGTAATGTTTTGTAGGTCAAAGTTATCCAAATCTGCAGGAAATTTTGTCACCATCAAAAAAGAGGAGATTGTTGGAGAAATCTTCGTGAAGTGTTTTGAAGGCGACAAAACGTTTCCATCGATCTAGTACGAAGATTTGCAGACTCTACTATTTAAAGTCGAAGACCTCCAAACTTGGCAACCGGACTCAAGACTCAAAGTCTATTCTCATTGTGATTTCTAATGCGTTGAAGAAAGGCTATCCAGAACTGGATGTTTAATTAAGGATGTGACTTTATCAAGCGGAGAAGATTTCTTGGCTGGAAATGTCATAACGGAATCCTTTATTTGATCATGATTGATTTGAAGATTAAGGATCCGATGATTAGCGAAATATTCTTGGAAGGTTCTACTTATGGAAACAAGATCTTGATTGTATGGGCGAACGGGATTGATGGGCTATCAACATGTTCCTTTAATAGCTCAAATGATCTTCCTAATTGATTCCGTCCAATTGGTAGATTTGAGGAATTCCTTTGGTAAGTGCCAACGGGTATGATGGTATAAATGAGTATATAAGGAAGACGTTCTAATTGTTTGACAGAGGTGCACGATAGAAAAATTCCAAAGTCTGAAACTCCTTATTTTTAGTCAATTCATTTGAGCAAAATCTTGTACACAAAAGAGAGTCTATATTTGTGAGAAACCTTGAGGTAGTGTAGTAGAACATCTACACTGTGGAATCAAGGAAAGTCAGCTGTGCTGTAACTTCTCTTTTGTTCATAGTGAAATCCAGCCGGTGGGCTGTCAGTGCAGAAGAGTGGACGTAGATTTGGAATAAGCCGAACCACTATAAACCTTGCGTCCAATTTTCTCTTCCTTACTCTTTGCTTTACTTTGATCGTAATTCATTTTGTTAATCAAAAGAGAACTTCCTTTCTATCATCTGCCTAGTATCGCTTTCGCATCTCGAGAAATTGTTTTTACACATATTCACCCCCCTCTAGGTGCTTATACTAGCTATCTCAAGAATCAATTAGAAAGATCTCGAGTTATTTAAGGAATATACTAATAGCCCACCAATCATGCTCGCCCATACAATCAGGATTTAGGTTTCCATAAGTAGAACTTTCCAAGTATACTTCGTTAATCAACGGATATAATTATTCAAGTTGATTTCAATAAGAATAATTGATCATGATATGCTATCTCTAGCCGTGAGATCTCCTTCAACTGTACGAACAAAATCCTTAAAGATATACTTGTATCTAGATAAGTCTTCTTCATTGGATGAAACTTTTCTTCGTCAGTCTAGAAACTATCAGTGAGGGCGGACTTTAAATTTTGAGTCTAGAGGTCTTCAGACTTTGACGATAGAGTCTGTAAGTCTTCATATTAGACTGATAGAAACGTTTTGTCAACTTCAAAATAGATAAGGAAGTTTTCTCCAACAATTGTAATCATGCTCTCACAAATAGACTATGTAGTCTGATCTCTTGAGTAAAGTTACAACCACTTTATTCTGCACTTGAGAGGCTTGAGAAATTTCATCATAACTATATCAAGAATAGTACATTGAACATCAACAAATTTGGTCTATGATATAGGAGATTCCACAATTGTCTGTATAGGCAAAGGTAAAGACACAGTGATCTTCCATCGCACTATTATCTTTAATAGTCTAAAAGCATTTATCATCTACAACTATTTCGAACTCTAGAAACTTTACTGCATGTGATTCCATAATTTTTATACCTTCATTAGGGTCATAAAATTAATACCCCTCTAAACAATCTAGGTAAGATATAAAATAATTTTAAGTGAATGTAAATTCCAACGAACTTAATATTTGATTAGATAACCTCACTTCTACATGACACCTCTGAATTTAATATGATTCAAGTAATTTACGTCAAAAAGTTTATGGAACAACTTTGATAAGAAACACATTTTGTATGTGAAAAAGTTGCTTTCATAATATCAGCCCACAGAAAACCGATAAATTAGTCTTACTAATTATACTCATCACAATGTTCATTATGGTGCAATTATGCCTTTTGGCCAAATCTTTTTATCAAGATTTTAAGGTATAGTAATTAAATTACCACCCCATATTTTATCAAGTATTTGACAAATGACTCATTAAGCTATTACGCATTATCATACTTACCAAAATACTCACTGCCATTATTAAACTTGACAACCTTTAAGACTAATTCTAACAAATTTATTCTTTATCTCAGTCATTTTACTTCAACAATAATCTATAGAAGTCTTTAGATAACTGTTAAGAGTAGACTGAATATCAACATTGTCAACTTTTCTACTCTTTCTTTAGATATGTGTGAGATTATTCTTTAGACAAAAAACTTTTGGAAACAACTTTTTAAACCTTATATGAGACATATATATCATTAGGATTTAAACACATAATTTCAAGCCACTAAGGCTTCCATCATCTTTTAGTAATGTAGTCAGTTGCTAAACCACTTTTCAAGTATTCTAGAATGAAATGCTTCTTAGACAATAAGCAAATTCTATTGTTATTTTCCCAAGCAGCAAAGCATATGCCCACAACTTAAAATTTGAAGCAGTAAAAACCTCAATAATAGTGGAGTTATTAATTACAGAAAATGTGACTGAAAAACAAGCAATATATATAATTAGCATCATATGAACATTGTATAACTCGACGTACAAGTACACATCTAGAAAGTTACACACATAATCATATAATCACCTTTGAGCAAAATACATAACATGCAGTTGTACACTCCCCACATTATAGCGGTTATGAAAATATATTCTAATTTTCGTGAATTCATCACCTTTGGGCATATGAACCACTAGGATTAGTCACTCATTCACCACACTATCATGTATCCCTCCATGAACTAATACACAATCATCTCATTTGGGAGTATGACTACACATTAAATCAGGAGACATTTCAATCAATATACGAAATCGATATTTCTCAAACCCAATCAAGCGTGCCACTTTGGTAGTCACAACTCAATTGAATCTTTGAAACTCTCTCATACCAGGGATATAAAATTTACTTCTCACATACACCATATACATATGATTTTAACTTTAGTGATAATGGCAAGAAATCACCAAAATCACATATCATGCTAATTACACTACTTTATTCATTGATAGAGTGCGGGACACGGAGTGCCATAACTTGCCAAAGGGACACTTAAGTCTATAACTTTAAAATGGTACACTTAAGTGCCATCATCGGAGTAAAATGGGACACTTAAGTGCCACTCCGTGAAAATCCGGCCAAATGGCTGGCGACGTGGCGACTTTCCGTGAGCTCGGTCCAAAACGCGTCGTTTTGCACGACGTGGCGGGAGAAAATGCAAAAACGACGCCGTTTCGCGTCTGCGTGTAAATAATAGTATATAAATTAATTAAATTAGATTTAAAATATTCAAAAAATTTAAAAAAAATATTAAGAAAATTTTAAAAAATTGTAAAAATTAAGAAAAATTAAAAAATTTTAAAAATAAGAAAATTATAAAAAAATTTTAAAAGTTAAGAAAATTTTAAAAATTTTAAAAAATTTTAAAAGTTAAGAAAATTTTAAAAATTTTAAAAAATTTTAAAAAGTTAAGAAAATTTTAAAAATTTTAAAAAATTTTTTAAGTTAAGAAAATTTTAAAAATTTTAAAAAATTTTAAAAGTTAAGAAAATTTTAAAAAATTTTAAAAATTAAGAAAATTTTAAAAATTAAGAAAATTTTAAAAATTTTAAAAAAATTTAAAAATTAAGAAAATTTTTAAAAATTTTAAAAAAATTAAGAAAATTTTTAAAATTTTAAAAAAAATTAAGAAAATTTTAAATTTTTTTTAATTTAAGAAAATTTTAAAAAAATTTAAAAAATTAAGAAAAATTTAATTTTTTTTAAATTAAGAAAATTTTAATTTTTTTTAAAAATTAAGAAAAATTAAAAAAAATTAAAATTATAAAAAAATTATAAAAAAGGGGGGGTGGGAGGCGAGCGGGCGGCTCCCTTGCCGCCGCCGCCCGGCTCCCTCACCGCCACCACCTCCGCCCGCCCGCCGCCTCCCCCACCCCCCCTTTTTTTAAATTTTTAATTTTTTAAATTTTCTTATTTTTTTTTAATTTTTTAAAATTTTTTAAAATTAAAATTTTTAAATTTTCTTATTTTATAATTTTTTTAATTTTTTAAAATTAAAATTTTAAAAAATTTTTAAAATTAAAATTTTTAAAATTTTTTAAAATTAAAATTTTTTAAATTTTTTAAAATTAAAATTTTTAAAATTTTTTAAAATTAAAATTTTTAAAATTTTTTAAAATTAAAATTTTTAAAATTTTCTTATTTTTATAAATTTTTTAAATTTTTTAAATTTTTGTAAATTTTTTAAATTTTTTTAAATTTTTAAAATTTTTAAATTTTTAAAATTTTTAAATTTTTAAATTTTTTTTTAATTTTTTAATTTTTTTAAATTTTCTAATTTTTTTTAAATTTTTTAAAATTTTCTTTTTTATAAAAAATTTTTAAAATTTTTTTAAATTAAAATTTTTAAAATTTTCTTAATTTTTTTTAATTTTTTAAAATTAAAATTTTTAAATTTTACTTTTTTAAAAAAAATTAATTTTTTTAAAATTTTTATGCTGATTTGGAGCTCCGGCGTAGCCACGTAGGCAAAAAATAATAATAAAATATTGCCACGTAGGATTCCGTGAGGATCGCGGGAGGTGGCATAAGTGTCCACTCGAAAAAAAAGTGGCACTTAAAGTGTAATATTTTGAAGTTATGGCCTAAGTGTCGCGTCTTGATTATGGCACTTGTGGTGTTCTTCTACCTTCATTGATAATATCGTTATTCATTAATAAAAATTAAACTTTATATATTTATAATGTTTATTTGATAACATACATGTAACCCAACACTCGTATTCCCAAAATAACATAAAAATATAAGAAAAATACGCGAAAAAACACGTATTTAGGGTTTCATATGTATTTTCACATTTATAAAATTATCAAACATGTAAAATAAACATACCACAACATAAAGGATGAACATACGAGTCAAACGCCACCAACCACGCGCCGATCGAAGCTCCCACACGCCCGCTCACGCCACCTAAGTGCGCAGCACATGAAGCTCACGTGCGAGCATAAAGGCTGGTCAAAAACCGGTCTGACCGGTAGCAGTCCGACTGTCCTGACTCGACCGCCCAGTCCGACCGGCTAACCGGTTCGGTCCACCGTTGACCGGGTCGGGTCGAGTTAACGATCAACGGGTCGGGTCACAGGTCAGATAGCTGATGTCATCGTGACGTCATCCTATGCGTGTGCGACGCACGTGCGAGCCACGCCTTGCACATGGGCCGCAGATGGCCGCGCGTTGGGGCACGTGCGGCCCTCTCCGGCGACGCACTACCCATGGATCTACTTGTCTCGTCGAGCCCATTTTGAATTTGTGATTTAATTGTATTTTTATTGATAAAAAAAACATGAAAATCACAAAATTAGGGCAAAATTGTATACGTTCAAGTTATAGGGTTATGGAGGCTCTGATATCACATGTTAGATGCAAATTACGCAATCCCAATATCTTCATAACTAGAACAAGAACATGCATAATTGAGCAAAAAAATAATGCACCTATTTTCGAATCCATCATTCTTAAAACGAAAGCGGAAAACCAATGTTCCACGCGCAAGTCATTCTCCTCTATTACCCTCTGTATCACTTGCTCAATGAGACGGCTAGGGGTGATCGGTTCCCGATTCGGTCCGGTTCCACCCAAGAATCAAGAACCAGACCGAGAGGACCGGTTTCCACTTTTCTGGACCGTGGACTGGACCGGCTGATCTTGGAACCAAGAACCGGACCGACCAACCGGTGCAGTCGGTCCAATCCGGTTCCAATGAACCATCACTTATTTTCATTTCATTTAACAAAAAAAAAAATAGCAATTACTAGTAAAGTAATTTACGAGATTATGATCCGGTCAAGTTTTCTTATTCACTTTGTGACCAACAAAGTGATGCCCTATTAAATTATAAATGTCCACTTTGTGGAACAAAAATTAAAATTCTGCATCATACCCTATGTCCTTGCACTATTATGAAACAAAAAAATAAGCTAAAGATCCACACAAATTTGAAATATCAAAGAAGTTTTTCTTTCCAAACATATTTCACACACTCACCTTCATTCTCATGAACATAAATATTATTAGAGAGGCAAAAAACAAAAGAAAAACAGAATCCGAACTCAACAAAAATTCAACACGTAGTTTGGTCATTGTTCAATACCATCCATTAGTAGTCATAACTAATCTAGAACAAACCCTCCATGGAATAAAAAACAAAATCAAATTCCAAAATTAGCACAAGAGAAAGACATTCAACATTAAAATACCAAACTCCATACATCTCGCCGAATCACTCAATGTTGCATGGCCCGAGGGGAATAGATTTTTTGTTCAAGCAAGCAAAATATAATCAAATCCGAGAGCCCAAAACTTGCTAATAGTCTTGCAAAAAGTATATATGATAACTCAACATTAGTTTTAAAGTAGAATTACTTTTAATTGAACTCAAATAATTAATGAAAAATCTCACCACATATATTTCTTCCACTTGAACTTGCGAACTCTATTTACCGGTAAGCTCCGAATGAACATCATTTATATCTAACAAAAAAAATATTAAATAGATCATTCACTGATTAGATGTACAAAAGAATTACAAGATAAAAAGATACATTAATGACTTACCCCATTCAAATCTTTCCGCATTCTCAATGCACTCTTCAACATTAATCGGCATGGTAGCCTTTCTTAACCAATCTTGAGTACAAATCAAAGCTTCCACCAATGTAAGAGTTAAAGAACTTCAAAAGCCATCAAGCACACAACCGGATGTACTGAAAGTCGACTCCGAAGCAACGGTTGTTACGGGAATAGATAAAATATCTTGAGCCATTAAAGAAAGGATTTCAAACTTTTGGCCAGTAGTTTTCCACCACATCAATAGGTCAAGATCACGACTTTCTTCACGTTCGGCTTTAAGATACTTATCAAGCTCAAATAGCTTACCTGCCGACACTTTTTCTCCTCGCGAAGAAAGATATCAAATGCCTTGTCTGAATTGAAATCCTCAACCAAATCAAGATCATCCTTCTTACCCTCCTCATGATTATTAGGATCCCAACTACTATCAATATTAATACCCAAAATTTTATCACAAGAATTCAGATGAGATTTTTCATAAAAATGAAACAATCTTTCCAGGGCAATTTTCACCTTATCATACATTTCATCAACTTTCACACTATCATCATAGATTAATCTATAACAATACCGCACATAGCTCATCTTTCTTCTTGGATCCAATATCACCGTGATCAACACCATCATATTCACTTTTTCAAAACTCCCATAGTATTTGTCAAACTTTTCTTTCATCTTTGCATCCATAACTTTCAAACTAAGATCCGAAGCCTTCTCCGCTTGTTTCAAAGTTTTATATAAAGTTGCTATCTCATTGAAATAATCATTCACAGTGATATATAGAGTCCCAGACATCTTGTTGGTGACATCATAAAACTTCTTTAAAAATACTGAAAGAATTCTAGCATATTCCTAATCTTCATGTGTAGGAGTGTCATAGTCAAGCTCATTTAAGAAAGAAGGATCATCTTCTTCCATCATTTCAAAAGCTTTTCTGAATTTTAAATCAATATCCAACATGAGATAAGTAGAGTTCCACCTAGTTGTGACATCAAGACAAACCGAACTCTTATAAGTGATCCTCGCACTTTCAATGCAACCTTGAAATGTTTTAGCTCTCATGGGAGAACTTCTCACATACTTAACCACATTTCGAATACGTATAATAGAATCACGTACCTCGGTCAATCCATCCTTCACAATCAAGTTTAAAATATGAGCCGTGTACCTCATGTGTAAAACATCACCTTCCAAGATCAATAGCCTATCTCTTGATAATTTTTTTTTTTAAAACTAATGGCAACATCATTAGAACTAGCATTATCCACGGTGATTGTGGACACTTTTTCTCTATTCCCCACTCATAGATGCATTTCTCAATTATTTTCCTGATATCCTTGCCCTTATGATTAGGCATCACCACAAAATTGATTATGTGTTTGTGCAATTTTCAATCATCATCAATAAAATGTGCGGTGAAACATAAATAATTTAAATTATGGATGGAAGTGCATGTATCAGTTGTAAGTGCAATCCTAAACTTAAGCTTGCCAAAGTAAGTTTTCAAACTTTTTTTCTCACAAAGATATAACTCCATGGAATCTCTAGCCACTTGTAAATCGTGAGATGTGATGAAAGAGAGGTTGTAACTGATTAATAAAATCTTGGAATCCAACACGCTCAACCATCGAAAAGGTAGTTCATCCGTTATGATCATTCGAACAAGCATTTGTCTACAACGATTTTGATCAAATTCCCATGCTGATAAGACAGTTGCACTACTATCAATACTAGTATGCCTTATTGTTATCCCTTGTGCTCTATGTGGGGTGAAAATTTTTTGCTTCTTATCTATGTTGCGAGGATACTTATTGCACTTTTTCAAGTGCTTCAACATAGCGGAAGTACCATTATCAACGGAGTACGTATAATTGGCCCCACAATAATTGCAAATCACCATAGTTTTCTCCTTCTCGATTTTGCCTTTACGAAAATGAAGCCAGACTGTTGATGTTCGTTTACCAGAACTAGGAAGACAAGCATTAGATACCTTGTTTGTGTTGGATGCCACTTCAAGGTTTTCAATTTCTTCATCTTTATGTTCTAGTGAGTCCATCATAGGATTCATATCATCATTTGATTGATCCACTTCCATTGACATATAAATAGATCGCCTGAATCAAACAAAACATTATAATGAGCCATCAAACCATCATATGTATTTCCAGCAATAGGGATACTAAAGATATAATTGTAGCCTTACTTCTTAATGGCATGTCCATATTTACTATATAGCTATACCTACCAAAATAGATACTAAAAAATTAAGCAGATATTAAGTTGCAACTCGAGCAAGAGCAGATTTCCAGCAGCCAAAGTGATACTTTTTCCTCCAAAATGGACCATAGATAAACCAAAAACAGAATTTCATATACTTAAACCAGTAAAATAGAAAATGCTAATGAAAAAGTGCTGAATGAACACTCCAAAACTACAACTCCTCCAACGCAAACTCACTTGAAAAAGGAACATTGAAGACTTCCACCAGTTATGAAGCATATAAGCTATAGTTGTCGACCATGGAGTACACTATCCCCCATAATTATTTCTTTGATTAGTTTGCGAATATTTGCAAAAGACCTTAAAGATTGCGACATTTAATACCACATGAAGCGCACCAAGCTGGATGAAGGCAGAGATTTGGGGAGTGGTCTCTCTTCTAATTGACCATTTTATCATTCTCCATAACTTCTCTAGGTTCTGCTTCATCCTTACCTTCCCCGTTCTGATTTGTGCACTCAGCTTTACTTTTGTATATCTACTAATATTCCAATTACTAACATACTTTAACTAACACCGGAGCATAAAACATTCGCACAAACTGTTGTAAATGTAGGTATAAATTGATCTTTTATTTTAATCGTGATTGTACTTCATACAAAGTGCTCTAAGACCATTTCAATTATTGAATGGGACAATAAAGAAGTGAAATCCATCTCCAATGCCTTACTGCACTTGAAACCGTCAAAAAATAAATAAATTATTGACATTGTCAATACTTGTGAGCAAAGAGACATGTATCATATGAACCAATGGATAGTGATGATAACTCGTATTGAAGAACAACTAGGGTTTTACTTAGTGAGCAAAGAGATGCATATGCATAGTTTAATTAAATGATGTATATTCGATTTCCTAATCAAAATCCTTGAATCAAAATACCATCCGCAATTCGAATCAACAAATCAGAGAGATCAGACATGATAACATAAACCTTCGCCTCGAACCAAACTCATTCCTGACCATCATAGGATTGCCCTTGAATCAATCAATCAATTGGCAATTAAAATTTTCACAACTTGTGGAGAAGGAGAATATTGGATAACACAGGGGAAGGAAACAAAGGATAAAGCATACTTGAATGGGAAAGAGATGGGCAATGCCACGTTTCTCAAGAGATTTCACGAGCCTGCGAGGCAAACCCGGCTTAGAGAGAGCAAGCTCGTCCTCGCTCACACTCTCAGCCTTGCTGCCCTCAGACACGAAGCCGCCCTCATCCTCACTCGCGTCAACCTCGCTCTCCGAGAACCCACTGGTCCCCAACTTCTTGAAAGCCTCCTTGCTCGGCCGAGTTCGGCGTGGCGATGGCGGGCGTCACGAAGCTCCTCGAGGCTCCTCCTAAGGCCACACCTTTTCATGCACCCACTTTCTAAAAACCCAAAGGGTCTTCGGACATGGCACTAGCTGGACGAACAGAGCAAGGAATTGAAGTGGGGCTTCTCGAAAAACGACAGAGAAACCACGGCATGGGGTTGACGTCAAGGCTTAAGAACCTTGATCGAAGCTAGGCAAGGGGCGAGGCTACAACTATGGGGGAGCGACTTCAAGTCTAGAAGCAAAGTGATGGCGGCAGCGAGACCCCTGTCGTTGTGTGGCAGAGCTTCGACTTTCCAGCGGACACCCTCGTGGAGAACCAAAACTTCATGGCCGCCATGTCGCTGACGTTGTCGACAAGCTCTACTCGATGCGCATGGGGACTGACTTCTTCGCCCTTTACGCGAAATTCGACGGTGATTTGGACCAAATGTATTGGGAGCACAAGGCGCTGGAGGCAAAGGCGCAGGTGGTCGACGGGGCCAGCGCGGTCTACACTTGGCTCGACCCGAGCGGGTTCATAGCCATGTACCAGAACGGTAGCGTCCCGGTCGATGTCGAGGCCTTCAATAGCTTCCAGAAGTCGATCGACTCCTTCCTCCTCCTCCGGCTGGAATCAGACGGTGTGAGGCAAGATGTTGCGGCAAGGCACTCCGAGGAGGAAGAGAGCGAGCATCCGAGGCACTCGGAGGAAGAGAGCCGGCGTTGGTGTGAGTGGGGCGTGAGGTGAGGCGTTGGGGGCGTCGGCGAGCAAGGGGAAGGGTTACGGTTTTGAGAAGGAAAGACGGTGAGAATTGCCGCTGAATTAAGTTGTAAAATTTAGGGAAAGGGAGGTTGATGTGATGGTTACTGTTTATGAGAGAAGAAACTTTAAAAAATAAAGAGAGAGGTTTAGCCGTTTCAGTTTCAAGAGGTAAAAGGAAAATAAGAATTGTAAAATTAAAAAACTGATGTGATGCTTACTGTAGAGTGTAAAGAAACGCAAGAAAGGAATTAGCTTTGAGGAAAAATGAATATGGTAATGGGTATTGTAAATTAGTTTAGAAATATATATATATAAATGGTCGGTCCGGTCCAGTCAGTCCGGTCGGTCCGGTTCCGACCCCCAAACCAGGAATCAGACCAACCGGTCACCGGTTCCAAAAATAGGAACCTAAGACCGAACCGAGACCCTCTAGAACCGCCCAAAACTGATCGATCCGATCCGGTCCGGCCGGTTCCCGCTTCGGGCGGTTTACGTTGCACACCTTTAGAGACGGCCCCTTATTCTTTAGCGCTAGGTTAACGCTTCTTATGTGAGGATACATCTGAGAATTAGGATTAGAGGAAAAACTTGAGTATTATTTATAGAGTTTCCAGTCAGGCCCCCTTATTACTAACCAAGCTCGACTTGGCCTACACTAACCAGCCTCATATTAGACTAATTAAGAAACCTTCTATCTCACTTTAAACCAATCATGTTTTACAATAACCGTAAAACGGTAAATTACAATATTAATTAATGTAGTCCACATTAAGAAAACTCTTACAAAGCACTCCCTTGATTGGAAGATGACAGATCTTCTTGAGGATTGAGCTATTGCTTGCACCTATCCATTCGCATGTGGTAGTTATGGCATTTGTTCATATGCCTCTCATGGCTATGATTGTGGGTGTCCAAACGGGACACAGCCAATTGCGAGGGCTTCGTCCAACGGTTGCAATCGCACCTCCCCATTCTCTTGTGATTCACATGATAACACTTTCACAAAAGTTGAGAACGTCACCTTCTTTGTGTTAGAGAAATCCCTTATGATGTTTTGAAGATAACAAAATAAATCAAAAGCTACTAATATGTTTGATGGTTGAGTAATAAACTATGCAGATGTTTGAACATGTAAAGGATATTGTCAAAGTTTATACTTGGAAGAACCAAAAGATAGACTCTATCTTTGAAGGTGACTGAGTCTGATTTTAAAGCTAAATGCATTCGGAAGCGAGATATGTTCGGACCAGTTGTAAAATCTACTCTACTCATACTCAGATTGTAAAGTCTATTGCTCTCAGACTTTACATCCAAATTCGACATAACGTAACTCAAGCCCCAAAGATACAACGGCTAGTGATCTGGTTTGAATTCGACATCAAGATTGATTTGATTGACTCGATCTATTTGATTGACGATTGGATCTTGAAGATAAGAACTTTCTATACGAAGAAGCTTTACTTATGGAAATCAAGATTCCGTTTGTATGGGCGATCGGAATCAATTTGGGATTCTACCTTTATCACTCAACGGCTACCAAATCTTATAGATACAGAGCTGTCCAATGGATAGATTGGAAGACAATCCTCAGAGATACTGTCCAACAGCTAGTTTGGAAGTAGAGGAATATTTAAGGAGATGAAGGACCGATGAGCAAGTAAGAGATAGAGCGTAGAATTTATAATTCCAAAGCCTGAGCGACCTTCGATCATACACTTGTCTTTGGAGAGCTTAAACGTTTGTGATCGTGAGAGAAATACCAAAAGAGTGACTTAGCGAGATAGTGTGATCTACTAAGTGTTTGCACTCGAAGTTGTAATCTCTTGTTAATTGCATAGTGGAATCCAGCCAAGAAGGCTGTTAGCGTGGGAGAGTGGACGTAGGCTTGGATTAAGCCGAACCACTATAAACCTTGTGTTCTTCTTCTCTTCCCTAACTCATTTGTTTTGTTTGAAGTTTATTTTATTCCGCATATATTTGTCAAGGTTTATTTTAAACACCTATTCACCCCCTCTAGGTGTTCATACTAGCACTTTCACTTTGCTTCTTCGTACAATAATATTAGTGCAAACACCTCAGACACAACTGTGGAGAGTTGCAAGGAAGAGTGTTTGAAGAAAGGGTACTCAAGCACAATGGCACTATTTCAAAATCAAGCCAATTTTTTTGGTGGAGACTGCTTTTTATTATCAGATTTATTCTCCCTCATAGACAACTCATATGAGGGGTATTCCACCTTAGCATTTATCAAAGTCAACCATAGTTCAAACACACCGATACCGTTAAGAAAGAGAAGGGGACGAACGGTGTTAATCCTAGGGACTACTGTTGGAGCAGTTTTTGTGGTCTTAGTAAGCATATTTGGGATTTATATTTTAAGTAAGGTGAGAAGAAACGATGTCAAGGATGATGATCTAGAATTACCAAGGCTTCAAATAACTAGATTCCCCTATGAGGACTTGAAGGCCATGGCAGGAGATTTCAACATCAAGCTTGGGGAAGGAGGATTTGGCTTAGTGTTTCTAGGAACTTTACCCAGGGGTGTTAGGATAGCAGTCAAACGCCTTGATGGTTTTGGTCAAATGAAGAAGTCATTCTTGGCCGAGGCGGAAACCATTGGCACAATCCATCATGTCAATTTGGTGAGGCTACTTGGATTTTGTGCTGAAAAATCACATAGGCTTTTAGTGTACAAGTACATGTGCAATGGTTCTCTTGATAAATGGATCTTCCATAATGATCAAGAATTTGATGTCTGTTGGCAAGTGAGGAGAAAGATTATCCTCAACATTGCCAAAGGACTAGCCTATCTCCATGGGGAATGCCATCAAAAAATAATTCACTTGGACATCAAGCCCCAAAATATTCTTTTGGATGAACATTTCAATGCGAAGCTTGCTGATTTTGGGCTGTCGAAGCTTATCAATAAGGACCAAAGCCATGTCATGACGACCATGCGAGGAACACCAGGTTACCTTGCTCCAAAGTGGCTAAGCTCTGTTATCACGGAAAAAGTAGACGTGTATAGCTTTGGCATTGTCATGTTAGAAGTCCTATGTGGGAGGAAAAATGTGGACCGCTCTTTGCCGAGTGATGAAGTGCATATGTTGACCCTTTTCAAGTGCAAAGCAGAACAAGAACAACTACTGGAGATGGTTGATAAGTCCAGCGGTGACATGCAACTACACGGCCAAGAAGCTGTCAAGATGATGAAAATCACAGCATGGTGTTTGCAAGATTATAGTAGCATGAGGCCTCCCACGTCGCAAGTGGTTAAATGCTTGGAGGGCTCAGCTGATATAGAAGATGGGTTGAGATACAGCTTCTAAGTTTCTTCCGGTCACGGCGATCACAGTGTTGATGATGCTACTTGGCTATTGCCCTCACAATTATCAGGTCCTAGGTGAACAAAACCAGCTTTGGACATAAACTCCGATGCTTGGATGGGTTGACTTCTTTTGGCGTTTCTGCCATGCAAATTTTTTTGTCTCGTAGTCATTCTTATGATCCCATAATTTGAATGAAATTCTAAGTCGCTTGTCATTTTCGTTTAGTTGGGTGAACGGTCATGGTACAAATAAAGATTCCAACCATAAATTAGTTTGCAAGAGACAATGCTCAATTCCATCACTCTTTTTCGTTGCGATCCAAACACGGGACGGACATCAAGGCAACCTTTCTTGTAAGATACCTTTTTGTAAATCACCATACTATTTCTTGCTGTCATGACTACAGTTTATAATATTTCTCATTTCCAAACAAAGCAGCAGGTCGACACACCCAAAGCACTGTGTCCTGTTTGAAGTGTGTCTAGAGATGTAAACTGCAAGTTTTTCTATACCAGCCCCATTAAACTAATACACTATCGAATAAGCAAAATGTTCCTCTAAAAGAAAGAAAGATTCTCTCTGTAAATCAAGACGTGTAACGCCTCAGATGTATGAACACCATAATTTAAGAAGAAGTCTGACAGGATGGATCTGAAACTGTTTATAAAATGGGTTGCTAGTAAAAATTGCTATAACACCCAACTTCATAGATGTACCACATTAATAATTTAGATTCCAGAAGAGAATAGGTAAATTTGGCAAGAATGGTGTCTGTAAGTTTCGCCAAACGAAGGGAGAGAAGATGATTTTGCTCTCAACTGGGGAGAGGAATGAATAATATCCTAAGCTTAGATTGGATGAATTACAACTAGAGGATCTACATCCTTAGACCATCAGAAAAGATCTATGGGTAACATACAAGGTGAAGATTAAAGCACATTACAGATCACATAATCGACCATCAGACATAGTAAGAAAACTGAGAAGCTGTTAACAAGGAGTCGTCAAGGGCTGACATTGACTCGTGGAGTTGTTATATGAGCTTTCTGCCTTCAGATTATACGTTATGCAGACGATGACAGAAGTAACCAAGTGGAGAAAAGGAAACTCATTACCTTGAGGAGAAAAGGGTATGTTTGGCGCAAGGCACTCGCCAAAAAGTTGTGAACTTTCAGTGAATGAAGCTCAGAACATAATAAAGGATCCGTCCAGCCAAGAACAGAATCAGTCCAAGTTTGGAATTTATGGTTTAGCAATCAGGATGACACACACAATCATGCGAAAACACAATCGAGCTCCTGGAGATGCTACTGTTGCTCTAGTCCCAGCAGGTGTGTCAAAAGAGACATTTAAATCCTCTTGTCATGTAAAATATAATCGATTCAGTGAAGACGTCGCAGAGATGGGAAGTCCTTCGAGTTAAGAAAAATGCCTCACTTGCATCCATCGACCGTCAAGCCAAGGGCGACGTGGCGAAGTTGCTGACGACGCTAACTAATGCCACAAGCTCGCGAGAGTTGACGTGTGACATGGCTGGGCAGAGATTGAATCCGATTCTTCCTCCTGCTCTTTCTCCCTTTTGCCCCCAAAAGAACTAGAAAGAACTGATTCTTTACTTCTAATTGGCTGCATCTTCTTTATCTTCAAAGCACCAGCTACGCCAGAGGAAGAAAAGAAGCAGAGCATCAAAATGGCGGGGACAGACAGAATCGCTTCGCTCTTTTGAATCAGAGACGGACATAAGTTTGACAATGGCAAAAGCAATTGCTACGCACTTATTCCCTCGAGCTTATATCCATCGCATTCGGACGCGGCCTCGAACGCAAAAGCTATAAAATTTCACGCTCGTAAATGTGAAGTGAGCAAGCAAAGGATCATCGTAGTCGGCCGTGAACTACGGTCGGCAGACGCCATGAGCGGCCGCGCAAGTAATTTTGCTCTGGCGCCGGCCCCTGAGCCATCTCAATGGGACTACTTCGATTTTGATCTTCTGAGCGATGATGAGCTTCCGAGTCCGCCTCCGCTTCCACGGGCTCTTTCGTATCGAACGATTCCACCAGTAAGTTAAAAAACTAAGAGATATACTGGCTTCGCGTGCATAGAATCTGGTGTTTTGAAGCCACACGTAACAAGTGTTTGGGTAATTGCCTGAGAGAGGCTTGAAGATGAGTGAAACCAGTATGCGTTCGTGCTTTTCATAGTCTTTGACTCTTTATGTGCTGAAATATGCAGGCGCCACCACCGACTCGGCCGTCTGTCCCGGAAAGAATGATGTCACGGCCAACTCCTTCTAGTTTAGCTGGGTAAGAGCACGCCAGCAGAATCCGTAGATCATCTTAGCTCTGGTATCTTGGAAGTGATTATCATGATTATGATGACAAGATACATTCGGAGGATCATGCTCCCTCGAAACACATGCTAACCTGTCCAATTCAATTCACATGTTTTCTCTGTCGTCATCGTCGAGCATTAGGGACGTGTGATCCTTGAGCTGTGATTTGTTGACAATTCCGAAACATGGCTTCATATGCAGCTTCACGACACCCATCTCGCCCCTCATACTCCTCGAGAGTGCCTACGGGAGGCCCAGAGGGATCGTCTATGACCCTCCTCCGAGACCCATCGGGCAGCCTAACGCCCAGGTCTTGTCTGAGCAAGGCCCCATGTCGACGGCTGATGAGCAGAAGGAGGCCTTAAGCAAGCTCAGGAAGGAGATTTACAACCCCCTGCCAAAAAGGTTCTCCAGGAAAGTAAGCCTGTACTATAGGGAAAATGCTAAGAACGGTCTCGGAAATCAGAGTAGGCACCATGACGATGATGATATCAAGAGATGCGCGGTATGCTTAGACGACTTCGAGCCCAGGAAAGAGGTGATGGTCACCCCTTGCGACCATATGTTCCATGAGGAGTGCATCGTGCCATGGCTGCAGGGTCACGGTCAGTGCCCCGTTTGCCGATTTTCGATCTATGAACAGAAAAGGCAAACTCAACCGCCTATTGCGCCGGTAGCAATCCAACCCGTGGGGACAATGTTTTATGTGCCTGAAACTGAAACGTTCTTCCGGTGGTAAGGATAGAGGAGAAAGGTTAGCACACTAATCCGATGTATACGAAGCTATGCAGACATAAACATCGCTTTTATGTATTTTTCTATGTATTCATACTTGAGACCTCACCGCTATATCACAGATGATGCCTTTATTCCCTCGCTCAGATTCATTGGTTGTGGAGTTCATGAATCGGGATGAAATGATTTCGCCCTAACGACTGATACAAGGAACTCGATGCTCGTGATGGGCCAAGCATTTTGCCTTTCAAAATAGCTTCAACTTTCTTTCCTAATTATCGTTAAACTGGCAAAAAAATAGCCAAAAAAATCCCAAACCTATCGCATTGATACAAATTCGGCTATAAACCTTTTAATTTGATCAATTTAATTCTAAACATTTTCAAATTTGTATCAATTCAATCTAGGCAACTAATTTATTTTTAAAATTGCTAACGTGGACAACAGGCGTCTTACGTGGCACAATCAGTACTAACGTAGATATTTTATTATACTTTTTGGTTCTTTTTTCTTTTCTTTTTTTTTTATTATCACCCAATGGCGGAAAGGAAAATGAAAAAAAAATTTAAAAAAAAACAAAGAAAACAAAAAATTTATAAAAATAAAAAAATATTATAATTTTTATTTAAAATATTCATGTGAACACCCGTAGGTCTGATGATTAGCGTCCATGTTAGTGACTTTGGGTCCAAATTGGCCGAATTGACTAAATCGTTGCCATTATGAAAAGATTTTAGATTAATTTAGGATTTAGGAATTAATACAATAAATTTAGGATTTTTTTAAAGTAGTTTTCCCGTTAAATTGGTGAGCAATCTTGTTCCATGAACAATTGCTTTGACAGCCCCTCCGGACAAAGCTTTCCATCGTTCATTTGTTCTTTTTTTCTGTAACATGAACTTACGTTGCAGGAAATCGATGATTTTACTCATTGAAAGAGGAAACATATGTAGCTTTAAACTCTGTACCTCAACATCAGGAACACCTCCAAGGAAAATGTCCCTCTCCAGTCTCTCCACCAGTCGTGCAGCTAAAAGGCAAGGGTACCGTGACGCGGTGTCCATTTAGGCTCCACGAGTCGTGCATAGTGGTAGCCTCCCATTTCGATTCCCATCCAAGGAAGAGGTTCGAACACGAGGCCCAAGTGCAATTTCCAAAATTTTCCTCTCTAGTCAAAGGATGAAGAGAGAGAATCTCACTTTCCCATTGCTCAATCAAGAGATAGTATAATTTAAAAAAAAAAAATAAATAAATAGCAGTTCTTTTTATTAGGATGGAATTCCATTACGTAACTACTCAGCACAAATCCGATCAATGCAAAATACTTAGAATTGGATGCGGCAATTTGAATAACGCCCAAGATAATAAAATAAGAAAAAAGGATTGCAATGGACATAAGGACGGAATATGTCAAAAGGCGCGACACATATATTCTCGGAAATTGCAAAGATTCATTCGAAATCAATCATCAACAGTGTGTTAGGTCTAATGAAAAGCTTGTGAAGCTGCATATGAAGCCACATCTCGGAATATATAAAAGGCATGTGTATAAATTTATTATTTGTGTATTAATTTGAAATTTTTGGTGATATTAAATTTTTATTAATAATATATTGATGGAATGGAGAGCCAAAGAAAAAAACATTGGGCAAGCAAAATCATCAAGAAACAAAAAAAGAGAGAAAAATCTGGGAAGAAGGAGACAAAGAAGAGGGAAGGAGCCATTGCAGAGGAGCCACGTCTGCGGTTCCCGAACCACATCCGCTCCCTCTGAAGTTCGCCACTCCCTCCATTTCTTCCTCCTCTCGGCATAAAGGCAGAGCTCTTCTCTGATTCCATCCTCCGTTCCACCACGACGATTCTTCTCTGCCCCGTTCGAGGTAAGCCCTTTTGCTCTCTCTCTCTCCCCTGCGCTGTTTCGTTTCGCATCTTGAATTGCAACGGTGGCTCGGCTCGGCTCGGCTCGGCTCCGACGGTGGTCGTCGCTTGCTGTCGCTGATGCTTCGCCCGACGGTGGTCGTGCGCGCGATTGTCGAGTGCCGGAAGGTGCTGAGCTGGAGCTGAGCTCGTGGGTCGTTCTGGTTTTGCTTTGGTTTGGGACGAGCGTGATGAGTTTTTTTTTTTTTTTTTTTTTTTTTTTTTTTTTTTTTTTTTTAATGGTTGCACGTATTGAAGCAATTAGCCGTTGCTATAAAGATTGGATTTTGAGAGAGTGCGAGTTTTCGGTTGGGCTTCGGTGATGCGGAAGCGGTTTTCGAGTGCTTCATCGTGCGGCGGATTAGAGCTTTTTCCTCCTTCAATCATAAGCTACGTCTGAAATTCAGCTCGAATTCTTTCTTCCTTGTTCTTTTCAATTGAGAACCGTGATTTTTTTTCGGGTCTTTGTTCATTTTTCATTGGAGTCTGTTCGGTTTGCTAGTTGTTCTGCAGGCTTGATGCGGGAACTGAATTAATAGAACCTTTCGTTGAGCTGGTAATTTCAGCTAAGTTAGGACTTCAATCAGTACTGCGCATTTATGGTTAATCCGAAAGATAACTCATTTGACGAGATTCACTCTTTTTAACCTTGTGCGTGAGTCTTAATTTGTTGATGGAAAACCCGTCCAGTACCATAATTGTAGCTGAGCAACTGGGAGTGGTCTTAGATCAATTGATTTTCTTTTTCAGTCTCATGGTTCGTATCGGTAGATTATGCTTCATTAGGGATTGTACTACTGCGTGCATATGTGGAGCTCCTCATTGCAGATTGCACTTCAAATAGGGAGATGATTACATCATGTTAAATCTAATTGAGGATACTTGCGATATAGATTCTTCCTGGATGCGGTGTACTTACCAACTTATTTATTCTACTTTTATGCAAACAGAATATAGTCCCATGGCTTCATCAATGTCGTGCCTTGTGGCTAACAGTCTAACTACAAGCGGTACTAAATCAAATTTGACCAAGGACTTCTATGGTCAGCGGATTCTCCCTACATCTTCCCTTTCATTATGGAGAAAGGATGCAAAAGCTGTTTTGGTAAAAGCATCTCTGGACCAGCAACGTGGAGGCAGGAGGAAGCTTCTGAAGTTGCTAGGAAATGTGGGACTAGCAGCACCTGCACTGTTGAGTGGTGGGAAAGCTTTGGCTGATGAGCAAGGTGTTTCTTCTTCAAGAATGTCTTACTCCAGGTTTTTAGAATATCTGGATAAGGACAGGGTGAAGAAGGTAGATTTATTTGAAAATGGGACCATTGCTATTGTTGAGGCGGTTTCTCCTGAGTTGGGTAACAGGGTCCAACGAGTCCGTGTGCAGCTCCCAGGACTGAGCCAAGAGCTCCTTCAGAAGTTCAGAGAGAAGAACATTGATTTTGCAGCCCATAACGCTCAAGAGGACTCAGGCTCCCTGCTATTTAACTTGATAGGAAATCTAGCCTTCCCATTGATCCTTATTGGTGGTTTATTTCTTCTATCAAGACGCTCTTCTGGAGGAATGGGTGGGCCTGGTGGGCCTGGCTTTCCTCTCGCATTTGGTCAATCCAAAGCCAAGTTCCAGATGGAACCTAACACTGGCGTGACATTTGATGATGTTGCTGGTGTTGATGAGGCCAAGCAGGACTTCATGGAAGTGGTGGAGTTTCTAAAGAAACCTGAGAGGTTTACTGCAATTGGGGCTCGTATCCCTAAGGGTGTCCTTCTAGTTGGTCCTCCAGGAACTGGAAAAACGCTGCTTGCAAAGGCAATTGCTGGTGAAGCAGGTGTTCCATTTTTCTCCATTTCAGGTTCTGAGTTCGTAGAGATGTTCGTTGGTGTTGGTGCTTCTAGAGTTCGCGATCTTTTCAAGAAGGCCAAAGAGAATGCTCCCTGCATTGTGTTTGTTGATGAAATTGATGCTGTGGGCCGGCAGAGAGGAACTGGAATTGGAGGAGGAAATGATGAAAGGGAGCAGACCCTTAATCAGCTGTTGACAGAAATGGATGGTTTTGAAGGAAATACGGGTATCATTGTTGTTGCAGCAACTAACCGTGCAGACATTCTGGACTCTGCTTTGCTTAGGCCCGGAAGATTTGACAGACAGGTATGTATGTTTTATTCTCAGCTAGTGAGTCTTGATATTGTTGGTGGAACAGTCAGTCTTGTGTTGCATATGCTTACTTATAGTATTGATGTAGGTAACTGTTGATGTTCCTGATATCCGGGGTAGAACAGAAATTTTGAAGGTGCATGCCAGCAATAAGAAGTTTGATGCAGATGTATCCCTAGATGTTATAGCTATGAGAACTCCTGGATTTAGCGGAGCGGATCTTGCCAACCTCTTGAATGAGGCTGCCATATTGGCTGGCCGTCGTGGTAAGACAGCAATCTCTTCAAAGGAGGTTGATGATTCAATTGACAGGATTGTTGCTGGAATGGAAGGAACCGTGATGACAGATGGAAAGAGTAAGAGTCTGGTGGCATACCATGAAGTTGGCCATGCCATTTGTGGGTGAGTGAGAGTACCAGCAACTACTCTTTCTTCTGATTCTTCCCACCTTTTGTTGGGCAACTTGTTCGCATGATTATCTCCTGTTTGTGATATTTAAATTTCAGTGCGCATTTGATTTTTGTTTATTTAGATTGCTGAGATATTGTTATTATTTACTTCCATTGATATGCAGGGATTCTCGATTGTCGATGATACCTTATAAATGTCAATAGGGTTTCTTAGTCACTTATATAGTTGGGCTTGCACTAAATGCATGTATCCATATTTGTGTACATGTTAATTTCTGTGATTACATATCAAAGGAGCTCAGGTTGTTTGGCTGATATCTTTGCTGTCTCTTTCTTTTCAGTACTTTGACCCCAGGGCATGATGCAGTTCAAAAGGTCACCCTCGTACCACGCGGTCAGGCACGAGGTCTTACCTGGTTCATTCCTTCTGATGACCCAACCTTGATCTCTAAGCAGCAACTCTTTGCAAGAATTGTTGGTGGATTGGGTGGCAGAGCAGCTGAGGAAGTGATTTTTGGGGAGCCTGAGGTTACTACAGGCGCCGCGGGCGATTTGCAGCAGATCACTGGCTTGGCAAAACAGGTGATTTGAGCAACTCACCATTTCATTAACGCTTCTTTTTAAAATGTCAATAAATATCCAAACAACAATTTCTGAAGGGTCAAGGGGGCTGGCCCTCCAATTTAGTCTGTAAAATTATAAGTTGCTCCAAAGTCCCTTACGCATTAGAGCAGAAGACTCTGCCCACTTACTTGTGAGGACCTTCCATTTAGGTCATTTTCACAAAGTTTTCATGCTTAGATTATTGTCAAACCGCAACTCCAAGCTACCTTTATCGCCAGTTCTTCCCTCCCTTAAAATGTAAAATGCTCAATGCTCAGTTAGTTGAAAGTGACATTGTACTGGTATTTAATTCATATGCAGATGGTGACCACATTTGGCATGTCTGAAATTGGCCCATGGTCGCTCATGGACGCATCACAGAGTGGCGATGTCATCATGAGGATGATGGCCAGGAATTCAATGTCAGAAAAGCTTGCAGAAGACATTGATACTGCCGTGAAGAGAATTTCAGATAGTGCATATGAAATTGCACTGAGGCACATAAGGAATAACCGGGAGGCCCTAGACAAGATTGTGGAAGTCCTCCTCGAGAAAGAAACAATGACTGGGGATGAGTTCCGTGCTATCCTCTCGGAATTTGTTGAAATTCCTGTTGAGAACTGGGTTCCTCCTTCAGTTCCATCTCCTGTCTCTGTATAAAGTAGCATAATCTCCAGCCTGCGCATCCCTCAACGCTTGGTCATACATCTTCCACTGACTAGTGCATGGATCGTGACTTTGGCGCTTCAGCCAGAATTACACTAATCTGCTGTCCTGGACAACGGAAGATTCATATGTTGAGCTGTTGTTACATATTAATAGCCTGTATACTTTAGCATCAGATATGAACAGCTTACCTGTGATATAGGATTCCATAAATCATTGTATGTATACATGTGTATTTTTTCATCCGGTTAGGTGGAGCTTTTTCAGAAAAATGCTATGAAGTGTTTGAATGATGCCGCGCCTCTTGTGAAAAATGACCGAGTCTCTCTTGGCAACGCCTCACTACTGAGGCAGCAACCTAATTACTTGCGGCGAAGGTCTCGTCTTTATTTTCTCATGGACTCTTAACAGGATCCCAGAAGCTTGTCACGTTGACATCAATCTATATGAGGAGGATGGCACGACCTTGTTTTGAGAGAGAAATTATTCTGTGGTTACTGGTTAGTAACCATGACATCATCAATTGGGCGTGCACGATTTCAGGTGGTTCCTCTCAAAGTGCATCATGTGTCTTCTGACTTGAGACTAAAGTCGGAGGCTTTCTTTTTCTCTCTCCTCTGTTCAAGAATTGGCCACAACAGACTTCATTAGGGTTCCTCAAGAGACCAACACAAGCGTGTAGACCTTATGCTTGATCGCCGCGTCGAAAACAGCCAAAGGTGGAGGGGGCTCGAGACCCAATAATTGCAACCAATGGGGCTTATGGGGAGGTGGAGGCCGTTGGACACGTCGGAGAAAGAAAGAGAGAATGTGACTAGGTTGTTCTTCTCTAAGAGAGAACATAAAATGCCCTTGAAAATTGAAAGGAGGGGAGAGAGTTTTTTTAAACGGGAGTTTTAAGAATTTATTATCCTCAATTCTTACTAATAGAGGAGAGAAAGAAAAAAAGCCTCTTATCTTAGTATTTTCTAGTCGTCCTATGAGTAGAGCCACCTAAGATCATACACGTCACGTAGGCTAATAACATGGTGGTTACTAAGCACCGAGTATTTTCTCACTTTGAAGCGTCCTTTGGCTTCAAATTACCGTGTTTTCTTTCATAGCATGTGTCCAATGTGCTAATTTTCCCGATATATGGCTGGAGTAGGGGTGAGCAGCGGTCTAGGGTCGACCCTAGACCGACCCCCCTGCTTAGGTCCTAATCCGATTCCCAAGAGGATTGGGTCGGTCCTCGGTAATGAAATTCCAAGACTAATACTCGTGCGGGTTGGTCATCGATCCTAAAGTTTTGGATCGGTCCAACCCTGGATCAACCATGTATATTATATTATATTATATATAATTCTTTTATATATTCAAATCTAAGTAAAATGTCTATTATATTATATTATATTGAAATGTTTTATTAATAACATTAATAGTAATTTCAATTTAAAACTTTTGTTGAGTATTAATTATGTGTCGTTTGTTTTGTTTTCGGTGTTTAGAAGTTCAAGTGAATTAACAAGATATGAAGTTATATATTCATGATTTATATTAAGTATTTTGAACTTTTTATAGTTTAATTATATTTTACTAATGATTTGCTTTTCAATTTGTGTCAAATGATAGAAGTTTTTGAAGAGTAAAGTAGTATTGCGATTGCTACGGTGATTTGCTAGTCAAGTGGTGTAAAGCTCATTTTTTTGGTTGAGTGGACTCTACATAATCAATGTAAG
The DNA here is from genome assembly GCA_016097485.1 of Eucalyptus sideroxylon x Eucalyptus melliodora. Lineage (NCBI taxonomy): Eukaryota > Viridiplantae > Streptophyta > Magnoliopsida > Myrtales > Myrtaceae > Eucalyptus > Eucalyptus sideroxylon x Eucalyptus melliodora. The sequence goes on along the minus strand of CM027824.1, from coordinate 30,475,099 downwards.
AAAACGCTTTTGCATATAGTGTTATGAATATTAAAGATAGATGATTACAAAAACTTTTTATTTTGTCCATATCTCGATGAACGATTAACAAGTACGCAATTTCTATTGTGTCGTATTAAATTTGCTAAATATGTATTGGTATTTATAATTTAGTTGCGTAATGCTGCATTGTCAATGGATGTGTAATTTGAATTTGTAGGTTTGCTTTTTTAGAGAATACAGAAAATAAGACAAAAAAAATTATCGATCGGTCTCGGATTGACCCTGGAACTGGACTGAACCCATCGAGTTAGTCCGATCCTTGGTCCTAGGCTTAATAGAGTCGGTCATCGATCCTAAAAATTGAGGACCGACACTCATTTACGAAGTGTCTGAGTTGTCACAGGGTTAGGGTGGCAACCAACCCTGGCCATGCATCCTTAGGCTGGAGTGGTGCTACGGAACACTTCTTAAACAGGGTTTTTCTTCATGCCAGTACTCAAACGAGATCCCTGTCAGGGCCGTGCTGTTTCCACGTCTTTAACGGCTGTGATCCCAGCCACTCCAAGTACTCCGACCAAAACGCCGTCGAGTCGAACGCATTTAGACGTCAGAAGCCCGCAAGGAAAGTGCCCTGAAACCGGAACGCTCGACCAAGCGAACGATCCTCGTACTTCCTGCGACAGGACATATACGTCGGACGGAAACTAGGTGGCTCCTCGATGCCACCAAGATGTATGGGAAAATTCTCTAGCTCGTTTCCCTTCTCACTAGATATCAGGAGATTCCCAAGCTCGCGCTTCTTTTCGTCGAACACTTTTGAGCTCACCAACTGCGCTCCGTCAGCTGTGGAGTTCGTGGCTCTTTGCTCGAGCGGACGCGTCAAGGAAGCCTTCCAGAACTTCACGTCGGAAATATGGTCCGACCCCCGTTTGTTTTCCCACCTCCTCCGGGCATCTACACCCGGAAATTCGCTTCCTTTAGGGCGACAGATTCATTCTCTGGTGATCACTTCTGGGTGCTCGGACAGGTTCGTGTCCAACCATTTGCTGAACATGTACTCCAAGTGCGGAGAGCTGCAGACTGCTCTGAAGTTGTTCGACCGCATTCCTTGGGCGAATATCATGTCCCGTAACATTCTAATTAACGGGTACTTGAACATTGGTGATTTGGAGGGTGCCCGGAAAATGTTCGAGGAAATGCCTGAGCGAAATGTTGCCACTTGGAATGCAATGGTGACTGGTCTTGTAAAATTTGAGTGTAATGAGGACGGGTTGGGTTTGTTCAAAGAGATGCATGAGGCGGGTTTCTTGCCTGATGAGTTCGCTTTGGGGAGTGTTCTCAGGGGCTGTGCTAGTTTGAGAGTTCTGCATGCCGGGCAGCAGATCCATGCTTGCGCAGTGAAGAGTGGGTTTGAACTCAATTTGGTGGTTGGGAGTTCATTGGCTCATATGTACATGAAGTGCGGAAGCTTGGAAGAAGGTGAAGGGATAATCAGCTCTATGCCGATTCGCAACGTGGTTGCTTGGAATACTCTTATTGCAGGGAAAGCCCAACATGGGTCACCTGAGGGAGTTTTAGATCAGTACAATATGATGAAAATAGCAGCTGTGAAACCTGATAGGATCACTTACGTGAGTGTGATTACTGCGTGTTCAGATCTGGCAACACTAGGCCAGGGTCAACAAATTCATGCAGAAGTGATCAAAGTCGGGGCTACTTCAGCAGTTAGCGTCATAAGTTCTTTGATTAGCATGTATTCAAAGTGCGGGTGTTTAGAGGATTCTTTTAGGGCTTTCACAGAATGTGTGGATGCGGAGGCAGATGGCGTACTTTGGAGCTCGATGATTGCAGCATATGGATTTCATGGGCAAGGAGAGAGAGCTGTTGAGTTGTTTAAACAAATGGAGATTGAAGGAGTGGAGGTAAATGATGTAACATATTTGAGTTTGCTGTATGCTTGCAGTCATCGTGGCTTGAAGGATGAGGGGCTGAAGTTTTTCGACTCTATGGTGGAAAAGCATGGGGTGAATCCCCGGTTGGAACATTATACATGCATGGTTGATCTCCTGGGACGTTCAGGTTGTCTGAAGGAAGCGGAGGTGATGATTAGATCCATGCCATTGAAAGCAGACGCTGTAATATGGAAAACTTTGTTATCTGCATGCAAAGTCCACAAGAATGCAGACATGGCCAGAAGAGCTGCAGAGGAAGTTCTTAAGATTGATCCGCAGGATTCAGCTTCTTACGTGCTCCTTTCGAATATACACGCTTCTGCTAAGAGATGGCAAGATGTTTCCGAGGTCAGAAAATCCATGAGAGAGAAGCAAGTGAAGAAGGAACCGGGGGTGAGTTGGGTGGAGCTCAAGAATCAAGTTCATCAGTTCGTGATGGGCGACAAGTCCCATCAATACTCAAAGGAGATAAATGCATATCTGAAAGAGCTCACTGTGGAGATGAAGCTACGCGGCTATGTGCCCGATATGGGCTCGGTTTTGCAAGATATGGATGATGAGGATAAAGAATATAGCTTGGCACACCATAGTGAGAAGTTGGCCATTGCATTTGCTCTGATGAATTCTGCCACAGATGCACCAATCAGAGTGATAAAAAACTTGCGGGTCTGCAGTGACTGTCATGTTGCAATAAAGTACATATCGGAGATTAAAAACCGAGAAATTATTGTGCGGGATGCAAGTAGATTTCATCATTTTAAGAATGGCCAATGCTCATGTGGAGATTACTGGTAAAACAGCAATTTTGTTTATTCATTCATTTCTTGGAGAGATTCTAATTTGCGAATGGATTACTCATCATTCAATTGTCCCTCACAATTTCAACTCACAATTGTATCGGTTGTTCAGGATAAATTCACCCTCTCGTGATCAAGTGCATTTCTTAAACAGAAACTTTGTTCAGGATTTATGAGATATGATCCACAAACATCAGATCAAATTTCTGAAACCCGAACGAGTCTGCCATGCCTTGGATTCGGAAGAATCTTAGGTTGTCTTATAGAATAAGTCGGTGAATGATCCTAATTCATGACAATTTACTGTAATAGAATATTATACAAAACTTCCAATTGCAATGCATGTAATTAGGATGATCTTATTTTGCATAGTTTGTGCAGCCTGATATGCATAAGTTTGAGCCTATAGAGCTAACATGAGTCAATACGAAACTAAACGGGTATATAAGAATCAAATGAGACTTTATAATATAATGGGAAGAAATTTTTCAAATAATACAAAGAGAATGAACTATATAAAAATACGTTGGATTCTTTTTTACGAAGGTCATTGTGGGATAAGAAGTATTCAAATTTTAAAATTGAGAATGTGCCAAGAAGGTGCCTCTCGTGACCACCACTCTTGCCGAGGTGCGCAAACTGGAGGAGATGGCTGAGTTCCTGCCAAGGCACCAGCTGAACCTCGGTGTTGGGTCGGTCGATCTCAACTGCATTGAGTATTGATTTCTGTAGGAATTGTGATGATCAGGGCGATGGAAAAGCTTGGCGGTGCTAGCACATGGATATCTATCACTCCCTCCAATTGACCACATGATTCAGCAATAAGAAGCACCAACATGAGCATGGAATAGCTATCATTACCTGCGGTAGTTCCCCCGTTGCAGGTCATGAGCAGCTAAAGGAGTCTGATGAATCAACCAAATTGGCTTCTCACTGAGAATATGATGATATAGTCCTTGTCTTGGACCAGCCGAATTTCATTAACGTGCAGCTCTCTTGTAATTTGCCTTAGATTCAAGTATCCAAGTCCAATCTCGGCAAATTTTTTCGCCTTTCACCGTATTCCTCTAACAAAGGACAAGAAGAAAATTTATTTGTCCTAATTTCGTCTTGCAAGGGAAAAGAATGAGCTACAAATGGAGAAAGAAAGAAAAACTTGCGGCAAAAATGATTGAAGATCCTAACGAGTTCGATGAGGGCTCCGCAATCCCTCCTCCTGCTCTTCTTCTTCTTGGGTAGGTGAAGAATCAGAAGCTTCGGCGAGAGACTCTAGCATGTTCCTCACTTCAGATGTGTCATCTAAGTAATACCTGGCTTTGCTAGGCTTTTGACCCACCGTGCAAGCAAACACTGCGGTGTTGGAGGAAAGAGTATCTCTCGATACCGCACTGCTGATTATTTCGAACATATCCTCGTCTGATCGATCGTCTCCAATGCACAAAACAAAGTCAGCCTGTTTTCCGTTCTCAGCCATAGCTGTGAATACCTTTTCAGCTACAGCGCCCTTAGTAGCTCCCTGGAAATCAGGAGGGGGAAAAAATTATCGCTAGTGCTCGTCGGTTGATGGTCTGTTGGCAACAAGAACAATTGGAACAGAAACACGAACTATAAAATCTAAAGCTAGATTCCACTATTTTACCTGGGGCTTGACTTCCACGATGAAATGTCCACTTTTCACGGACACTGGCTCGTTTGTTAAAACACTCTCGAGATGGTCTAACATTTCCTTGGCTTGAGAGGATCCAAATCCCAGGTCCGCATCACGGTATTGCCATACCAAAGCACTTTCTTTGGCTTCGATTGAAGAACCATCGGTGGCTTCCGTATATAGTTGCATTACAGGTTCAGTTATGTGCATCCACCCAAAGTCTGAGTTTTGACCGCAGACTTCCCACTCTTCTTTTTGTGACCACCTAGGATGCAGCAGATTAACAATTTAACATAGAAGACTCATGGTTTAGCACATTAAAAGGAAAACGACAGAAAATGATTAGAGGCAAGGGGAATAGAAACTTAAGAAAGAGCCCCTTCCCATAAGCTTCCAGTGGCAAAAAGAAGTGTTCATCCTGCATTTCAACATTGAAACTCAAAACAAAGAACTACTTAAGAAGTTTCCGAGCAGATCAACAATGCTAGGAGTATCATGCATGCATTCGTACCTTCCGATTACAGGTACTAACACTCCTAATGGTTCTATCTGTCTCATTAATCATGCAATGAAGGATTGATAAGGAGGGATAGGTAATTCAACGACAAAGTAAATATGGCATGTTAAGTGACCAAAAACAGCATTCTGGTTTACTTAAGATCCAGCAAGTTAGTTTGCACTTCCAAAGTATGAAATCACATACTGGACCTGTGCATTGGAAGCAAAACATAAAACTATATCCAGGTACATATACAGAAGACAAGAATGAGGACCTAAGTTTCTGCATGTAAATTCGTAACAATTGAGAGGGGAAAGGACACAGCAGAAGGATGGTAAGGAACATACCTCAGGAAGTATCCATGTTCTGCTGCAATACCAAGCTTTTCACAAGGAGAGAACCACTTGCTCAAGATTTCCTTGGTTCTTCCACTTACAATAAAGACTGTATTCTTAGGGTCAGCACATAGTGTATTCAAAATTGATACCACGTCTTCACTTGGCGAGTTCATAATAGAGCTCTGTGCCTTAACTGTGCCATCATAATCTAACAATATGGCCCTAGCTTTTGCCCGGGTGTAATCTGACAGTATTGTAGCTATTGAAAGCTTTCTGAAATTAGGATCAAGTGCCACAACTCTGAACCCGAAGCCAAAGCCAATTCCCCAGCATCTTTTCCTGAAATGTTCAGCACATATTCGCCCCATGTCTTGCAAGAAGCTACGGGACCAGTAAGCCACATCATGCTTACTAACATACCGATAATGCTTCTCATGTCGCCACTGCTTTTCAGAATCATTTGCTGCAATGGCCTCATTCATAGCCTCTGCAGTGGCTTCAACATTCCATGGATTGACACGAATTGCCCCACTGAGCGATGGAGAGCAACCAATAAATTCAGATATTACCAACATACTCTTTTTAGGCCCTTCTAAACTTAAAGACGACTCTGCATCAGAATATCCTTGTCTACAAGCGACATACTCATAAGGAGTGAGGTTCATTCCATCCCTTAAAGCTGTGACAACAACGCACTCAGCAATGCTATAGTAAGCAACCCTTTCACTCGCCAGAACAGGCCTATTGATAAAGATGATTGGCTGATAACCCGGTTGGCCATACTCCTTGTTTATCCGTCTGCAATTTTTTTGTATTTCAGCCATTACTTGATCTATGTTTATTCCTCTCCCTCTTGCAGGATTAACAATCTGGATCAGAACTGCCTTTCCCTTCCACTTTGGGTGCTGCTTGAGCATCTGCTCCATTGCTAAAATTTTCAAGTCGACACCTTTAAAAATATCCAGGTCATCAACACCAAGCAAAACTGTTTTCCCATTAAACTTCTCTCTCAGCTCCTCTACCCCATGCTCCTCTTCTGCTTGCTTCATCAATGATTCCATACGACGCATATGAACACCAACTGGCATAATCTTGATCCCAATAGTCCTCCCATAGTACTCCAGTCCTATGTAACCTCTCTTTGATTGGTACTCCAAACCTAACATCCTACTGCAACAAGAAAGAAAATGCCGTGCATAATCGAAGGTGTGAAACCCAATCACATCAGAGTTAAGTAAAGCCTTCAGTATCTCGTCCCTCACGGGGAGTGTCCTATAGATCTCAGACGAGGGGAACGGGCTGTGAAGGAAAAAACCCATTCTTACACGGTTGAATCGCCTTCTCAAGAATGTTGGCAGCACCATCAAATGGTAGTCATGTATCCAGATGTAATCATCATCAGGATTTAACACCTCAACCACTTTCTGAGCAAACAACTTATTCGCAGAAATGTAAGCTTCCCATGAGGACCGATCAAAATGGCCCCCTCTTTCTGCTGAGAAGGGCAACATGTAATGAAAGAGTGGCCACAACTGCCTCTTGCAGAAGCCATCATAGAATTTTGAGAAGATATCAGACGGAAGAAACGTGGGGACACATTTAAATTTTTCCAACAGTGTCTGAGAAACATCGTCCTGCTCACTTGGATCGACACTGACTTTCAACAAACCGACGTAGAAAACCTCCATATCATCTGCAAAACCATCCTTAAGCTGCAGGAGCAAAGAATCCTCATTCCAACTAAAGCTCCATCCTGTGTCATCTGGCCTTCGTGTTGCTTTCAGCGGAAGCTGGTTACCTACTATAATCATCCGATCAGAAGTAACAGAAGAGGGGTTTTCAGATGTCACGCTATATGCTTGGTCATCATCAAGCTCCGCAATATTCCCTGGGACAGTCATTGTCCGTGGAAACCGCTTCTTTTCCCTTCCCATCGCGGGGAAATTCCCCGTAGCTAAATCCACGAGATTGGTATAAGACCGTGACATCATCTTGTCGCCCTTTTCTTTAGCAGCTGATGATAAGAAAGAAAATGTCTGATCAGAAGTTGGGTGATTGCGAACATAACGGTCTAAAGCCAAGCCTTTTTCACCTGACTTGCGAGACAGATGGAAACTGAAACACTCATATAGATAAAACGTGTCAAACATTGTTTAAGAGCCTAGCTAAATTGCGCCAACTAAAACACGCAACTTTAAAATCATCTCACAGAAATACTTACTGAACATCCGCCAGAGTGACCGAAGTTCCAACAAACCAAGATGCCAAGAAGCTATCGACAAGAACCCAAAGTGGGCGATTGGAAAACTTCTCGCTTACATCAATACAATCTAGAAATCGCAACATTTCGCAAAACCAATGCACTACATCAACATAAACAGCAATGCGGGCTCGACATTATCCATCCTAGAAACCCTGGTCGACGTACAGGAAGATCAAGAACACGCAGGACAATGACCCTGTTCGTCAAGTTCAGATCTACGAGGATGCAAAACCACGATTTGGAGATCAAACGTCTCTCCGTACGAAATCCATATCAACGTCTGTACTCTAATAGAAACAAGCAAGAGGGCGAAAGCTGCAGAGCCACCCACCTCACACATTGCATTTTACAGTGAGAAAACGTACGAACAAGAATTGCCCCACTTGCCAAGAAATAGAAATTCCACGCCCCCGATCGCATCGATCGTCATGCAAAGACAACCAGCCGAATACGGAATTCATAAACGAAAAGGAAGAACAGGGAATTCAACGCACACTGTCCGGATCTTTCTCCCTCACGATGCAGTATCTCCCGAAATCGAGAACGTCGAATGCATGGCCCGAGCTCGCGGGAACGAGGCGGGGGAGACCTTCTAGGGCCGCGCGGAGGGATTCGTCCCACGAAGTTAACGTGGTGTTATCCCGTGCAAAAAAACGGAAGGAGGAAGATGAATCTTTTCGTTGATTCACAGATGCTAAAGTTTTGGAGATAATCCGGCGGGTCAAATTTATAATATTTCCAAAAAAAAAAGAAATGAGAACTTGGGGAACGTGGCAGGATGCGGTGTTAGAGTAACTGGGGATCCCTTTTCGGCACGTGACGGAATTGGATCGGGTACGATGATTATAATCGTCTGCCTGCGCCCGTGCGGGTGACACACGGTCGCGGGGTTTTTTTCCCTTTTACGTGACCGCCCCGTCGCTATAGCTCTTCCCCCCGCTTCGCGACTGAGAGAAACGGATAAGGCTTTCGTAGAGAGAAGCCGACATTTCGGGGAATGCCAGGTTTTTTTTTTTTTTATTTTTTCTTTTTTTTTTTTTGGGTAGGAAGGAAGTGGGGCTTCGTGCGGCGAAACGGCACGCGCCGCCCGCGAGAGCGACACGTGGAGCGGCGCGCGCATGGTGGGCCCCACGCGGGGGTGGAGAGGGACTGTACGGACGGGTGGGGGCCACCCTAGTCGGGTGCGCGCCGGGTGGGACCCGCGGGGGTTGGGGAGGGGAGGCGGGCCGTCGGTGGGGCGGGGACCGGAAATCGGGCGGGGTCTGTTGCGCCATTTTCAAAAAGGAAGAGCGGCGGTTCACCGAGAATCGAGTAGGCCGTCGTAATTTCACCAGATTTCTCACCAAATAATCGTCAGCACAGCAGTATACCCGTTCCTGTATTAAATACTGAAGCAATGTAATTTGCGACATTCGATATATCAACATTGGCAGTCATGCCCGTTAAAATATTCACTGGAATTTTCAGCGGCAGAATCAGCAGCGATCCACGAAAGGATTGAACATTTCACCACGGATGTACATACAGCTATCATAAGTGCAGTATCCACAATCTTCTTTGGGCAATGTTGCATTCACTCCATAGTTTAGCCTATTTGGTTCGGTTTTGAAGAAATAATTTTGAAAAAATATAAATACCTTTGAGGTAAAAGAATTTTTCGAAATACTACATTGTTTAGTACATTTAATCTCAAATATCATTGGAAAATTACTTTAATATAAAAAACCCACATTTACAAAGGACTTCTACTTTTTTTTAAATTTTTTTTTAGTCTGAAAATTAACTTCGATATAGGTTAACCGCTGACCAACCACTAGACGGCCAGACCAAGCAGCAGTGCAATCGAAGAAGCCCAACTCTTAGTTGGCAAATCGGGAAAGACAAAAATGAATGCAAATCAGGAAAGACAAAAATGAATGGAGAAGAAGATGAACAGTGATGCAAATGAACGATGAACTTAAATTTCCAAAATACTGAAAGTTCAAAGCAGATCTAAACCTACATTGGGCTTTCAACATTCCAACATTTGACTAATGGATTTCCAAAAATATTTACAAAATGGCTATTATTTTTCCCAAGGGGCTTTGACCTTGGAAAAGCTTAACCAAACAGGCCTAAGCCAAGTTATATAAGCAGGGACGATGCTGGGATTCATTCACTTCGTCACAAGGGATTTGTTCATATTGATCAGGTCGGATTAGGGTTCCCGACGCAAATATAGTTCGTTCGGTCATTTTTAGCCAAAGGCACGCGTTGTAGTTTTGCGCAAAGAGATCCACTTAGACCATCGAAAGCTGAGCATCAAGCAATGAAAGAGGTGGGCACAAAAACATCCTCTTCATGAGCAAAACTGATACATATAAAAAAAACCTGTTCCTGAGCAAAACTGAAGATGAGATCCTAATTTGCAGCTCAAACAAATAAAAGGGGAGCGAAGAGACTTCTTAGAATCTAAGAGCCTAGCCGGTGATATTCTGGGACTTGTTAAGGATGACACCTTCGTATTTAACCTGGAACCACTTCATGGCGTCCTCCTTGGTGACCCTGTGCTGGATCCCAACACGAGCCTTGCACCTCCGACGACGGCCGACTCTGTAACCAGGCCGTTCCAGCACAATGTAGAAATCCATTCCATAAATACCAGTCGAAGGGTCATACCTAGGAAAGAAGGTAACACGATTGTTCAGCAAACAATGCATGAATTATATTATTATGGAAAGTTAAAGAACTGGAAAGCAAGAGTTTCGACAAGTAATCCTGATATAAAAACACCTATTGATGTTTTCCTCGGCATTTTATTTAGAAAATTAGAGAGGTAAAGTGATGCTTGACCAAGTGAAGCATGCAGAGAGTGCTCGACAGACTGAATGAACTCACTGGCCACCAGCAGACCAAAATCAACTATTGAGGAAAGGCTACTATAAGGACAACTCAGGAGATGGAAGTCTCATGCAAACTGGGATGTTAATCGTGCACTATGCCGCACTTCCAAGGATGTTGAAGATGAAAATTCCCAATCAAAATTAGGTGGGTTGGATTGACTTACTTAATACCAAGATCAATGTGCTCCTGGATACCAAAACCGAAGCAACCAGTGTCACTAAAGTTCCTTCGCAGAAGCTCATATTCCTTCACCTTCAAACCACTCTCCAGAAGCTGCATCGCCTTTTCACCCCTGACAGTGACGTAGCATGCGATCTTCTCATTACGCCTGATTCCAAAAGAACGAACAGTGTACCTAGCTACAGAACAAAACATCGGATAACAGAAAATGTACATCAGATTACACTCCACATAATCAACAAAACAAGTCATAAGGTCCCAATAAAAGGACCATTAGCTTATTGCATACAATGTGTACTAATTTCATATATGGCATGCATTCATGCATTAACACGGACATTTGGGGAAAAAACAGACCATTGTAAATTTAGGTAATTACTGTGCTTGCACTCTCCAGAAACAGTGGTCCGAGGGTAATAACACCAATGACAGTGTAATGGAGTTATAACATGGAGTTTAGAACCTCCATTGCAGTTCAAGTGATCTCCATTTCATCACACACAACAGCATTTCTTTAAACTCTCATTCGCTGTTAAAGACTTTCTGAGCAAATTTACATGTATTATCAAGCCAAGCATTTATAACTATGACACATCTGCATCATCTAAAAGGGACGAATCTACTGCATTAATGCTTGGGAACCCATTCCTAGTCCTCTACTTCAGAACCTTAGCTATTAACTAATCTCAGAAGCAGCAAAATCTAAACTTTTTTCTGTTTTCAGAGATTCTCCATGAAACCAAGGAAAAACTCGGGGCCACCCTTTGGATAAAAGGACTTATCGTATCTCTCCTCGGCCAACTTCAAGTTAGTCAAAAGTAAAACCGACCCGACTGATCATGATTGGTCAAGGGCATTTTCAGCGAGCGTCCACCCAACATATATCTGTACTTAGAATAGCTCTTGTTACATCCTTCCCAAAGTCAATATTCAGCTCAATACAAGTCAAGCGCAAAAACTCAATAACATCAACTCTTAACCAATGCCACAGAAAACAAAAATCCATTGGACCCGAATTTCCCTAATTCCTACAACCGACATCAGAGACGCAAAAACAAATGACGGCGAATAGAATCGAGTGCGAATCGGGGTAAAGGACCAACCTTTGGAGAAGACAGGGCTCTGGCCGCTGAGCTGCTCCAACACCTGAGCCCCATCAAGTGGCGAAAACCCGAATCAGCACCGGACAGATTATTCATGATAAAAATCCAACCAAACAGCAACAGACGGATACAGAAGTTCGCTCGGGTGCGCGCGCGAACGGAGACGATTTACCTTGGCAGCCCTGGTGAGGCGATCTCCGCTCTCGCCGACGGAGATGTTGAGGACGAGCTTCTGGACCTTGATTTCCCTCATGGGGTTCGACAGCTTCTTCTCCGACGCCTGCTCCGATTCGGACATTTTCGAGGAACGCGAAGGAAAGACAAGAACTTGCTGAGTATCAACTATCAACCAGACATCTAAAGATGAATGTCTGAACTTGGATCGAGAAAGGAGAGAGACTCACCATTGGAACGTCACACCGGCGGCGGCGGCGGCAGCGGCGGCGGCGGCGGCAAACGAAGCGGAGTGGAGGTGAAGGGGAGAGAGACGGCGTCTGAGAATGGCCAGGACTTAATTCAGCTCTTCTAGGGTTTTCAGTGGAAGGACTCTTGTAGAGATTCAATGCCTAAGTGGGCTTCTACGACCATTTTCTGGCCCATGATTTTTTTTCCTTAGGCCCATGAAAGCTGTCGGAAGATTTTCCTAGCACAAGCAAAATGCCACGAAGAGATTTCGACGTACTAGCAGTTCTACTATTTATATAATATATATATATAAGTTAATATCGGGTTTGAGAGAATGATCGATCCAGTGCTCATCATGTGGTAATTTATTTGTCGTCTATGACTATCATGCAACGTGATTTTACCGTATGAATCGTATTCAATCAATAAGTTACACATCTATTAATTTTCCATCCCTAAACTTTCACCTCTCATTCAACTTAAAATTTCAAAAAATGAATAAGGAGGAGATGTTTCGCTGTAGAGTCTTAAATGAAATGGCTAACTCAAGACATCGAGGTTAAACTCTTCTTTGTTTATGGGAATTGTAGCCCTCTCGACGTTCAAATGAACAGTAATACTATTCCGCTCTTTACTTATTTGTTGCTCTCTTTCTCGTAGCTTCTCTTATATTTCTTTTTTGTGAATACATGATGGAAATTTTTTTGGGTTTTCTGATTAATGACAACGCCAAAATTAGCGTGCTAACAAGGGGATGAAGAGTGTTATTGACATAAGGACTTGATTGCACAAATTATACAAGCTTAAAATTTGAAGGGCTCAATTGGACAACAGACATAAGTTTAAGGACTAAAATGAATATGTTATTTACTTCTTTTATTCTTCTTATGTAATGAAGGGCATTCCAAATTACCAAAAAAAAAAAAAAAAAATCAACATTTGCAAAAGAAATAATTAACTAGATCATCTTGGGATATTGACTGTCAAATGATAGCCGCTTCTCCCCAAAAGGTTGTCGCATTAACGGATGAGCCATTAAGGGGAAATATTTGGTAATCTTGGATTTTTTTTTTTTTTTTTTTGTATTGGAGGAACCGGCTTGCAGCCGACAACCGCACCGTAAATCCCCAAGTGACACTTAAGCAGGAAGACCCACCACCCCTGAGTCATACTTAATACACCTAGCGCCTCCCCTGAGTTTTGAACCCTTCACCTCTTCGTTGAGGATCGGCAGAGTCTTATCCAGTGGAGCCACCGTGGCCGGTGGTGGTAATCTTGGATATTGTTGCTTCAACACTCGAAGAAAATAGGAAGAGTCAGTATTCGTCTCACTAGTCAGCAAAAGCATCGATAACTCCAGGAGCCTCATGGAAGGTGATAAAATTGAATCGGCTCAAAATGGTGCTAACCACTTCATTGGGACAAATGATAGCGGCTTTTCCTCGATGATCAGTGTGAGCTGAGAAAGGGAAATTGCATCGCTAGCATAGGAATTCCTCGGGTAAGACCAAACTGGGGAGCGCAGAATTGAGGTGATCAACCTCGAATCTTGGGTAGAAACGATCATTCTTTTGATGCTATTGATAAAAGGAGATTATGGCAAGAAGAACTCGATCTTCCGTGAATTTTGTCGTGTCCTGGTACATTTTTAGGACGCTTTAATGATCTTTAGCATTATGAAGGTAATGGCCGCCTGTAGTTGTCTTTATGACTAGTTGATCCTTGGCCCATACTTCAAGTCGCTTCCTTTCTCCTTCTAAGTTCATTGAATGTTTTTCTCGATATTATATTGAGTGATTTCATCTGTGATCTCATTTAGTCCGCCCCTAACTATCTATTTAACTATTTTCCTCCTTTGATGAGCAATTCTTTCGATGATAATTGAGGCTTGAGACGTGGCCAGTCTGGCGCCAAGAAATTGAGTCGGCCTTGAAATTCTGCTGCCTGTTCTTTAATCCTACTAAACTCAACTTCCTTGGTACTTTTTTGTCGTTTCTTGTCTCGTTTATGGCTGTTTTTTCCTTTCTAATGAACTGATAACTGTTATCTCACTAAATGTGTTGGCTCTAATCAGTTTTGCCCTGTTAAGGAACATTCTAAACTTGATGTAAATCTTTGCCCACACTTTAGCTCGGCTTGTCTAGACCTTCCCTATGAGGCTTTTCTTGAAAAATTTGCTAAACCTCATGGGGAAATTACTTCCGAGGACCATGTTGCTTTCTTCCTTTATGGGCCTCACGATATGTCTTTTATCGTCCTCCAATTGCATCTAAAGCATTTATCAATATAGCGCATGCCCTCTCTTGGTCTCAATGACGGTCTCAATTGAATATTTTATAGGGCCTTGTTTGATATGCGAGCTTTCATCTTTAGTGTGCATCATAATCCCTTCTCTGAGCCTTTGTGGATTCTTCAAGGATGGATACAGTTGTATTTTCCTAGGTTTTTCCTGATGAATGTTTCCTTCCACCTTGCTTAGCCGAAGTTAGTTCTTGGTGGATCAAGTCCAATTTGGACTTTGAAAGTATTGTCACCAGTAAACCCTTTGAGTGTACTCTAAGGCACTTACTATCTTTGACGGACTTCAACTTCTATTCAATTGGCATCAACGATGTAAAAAAAAAACACATCATGCTTTTGATGCTATCGACTTTGATATGTTCTCAAAAAGTATTCTGACTTTAGTGACATCAATATGTTCTGGAAGAGAATCCTAACTTCAATGGACTTGGTGTTACATCCAGATTTTTCATATTAATATTTATGTGACATTAAGAATTTTCGGTGTCCAATAATAATATTTAGTTTATAAGGCTAAGTACTATTTGGCTTAGAAATCAAGTGGACGTGTAGAAATAGTAATTGGATCATAAATTTTGCAAGGTATGGAAAATAGAAGAATGATTTTTATGACCTTGATTGTCATTGATTTGATTAAATTAGTAAATGTTGATGTGCTCGTGGATGGTAACGATAGATAATTTACCATCATCCTAGTTGTCAAGGGGAATGATATTTTTTTAGTTACAATGATTATAGAGTTTAAATTTACGAAATCAAGGATTTTGTAGCATTAAGTATGAGTTAATAATTCAAGTGTTATGGATTATATTATTCATGTTTAACGTTAGTCAAGTAATACCAACCATCATTTACTTACATTAATATAGACTCACCATGTGACCTGAAGGAGGCGAACTTTTTTCTCAGTATAAAGTACTTTTAATCATTCTTAGTAAGGCCACTTGTTTCTTTCAAGAGGAGATACGTACATGCTTCTTGACACCTAAACCATGAGTCACCATCTCCTATTTTTCTTATCAAGACACATCATGCCCACTTGTCTTTTAAAAGACTCATGTTGAGCCATTTGGTAACCATTCTGTTCTGGGAAACAATTTTTACTTAAAAATAATTTTTTATAATTTTGTTCCCTAAACGAGTTTTGAGTATTTTAAAATGTTTGATAACTATACAAAATTTTTATTCCCAAAATAGAAAATTATTTGGTACGACACTCAAATTTTTTTATGACTTAGAATTTATTTTTTTTTTTTTACAATTTTATTAAATTTTTGTCTTTTTTTTTCTTTTTTTTTTTTTTTCCTTTTATTCTTCTTCTTCGTCTAGCGTGTGACCCTGCCAAGCCCTAGTAAGGCCGAACCTAGCCCAACCACTAGGAGACTAGCCTTGCCATGGCCGAAAGACACCGACCTCAAGGTGGCTGAGGGAGGTCAAGCCTTACCGGGGGCTAGCCAAGCTCTAGTGAGGTCGCTAATCATTGACGAGGACAACAACCAACTAGAGAAAAAAGAATTAAAAAAAAAAAGAAAAAGGAAAAAAAATTATTGATTCTAGAATTGTTCCCAGGAACAAAGAAGTAACTTTTCTTTTTTTACTTTTTAATTTTGTTGCAAATCTATTCACGGAAACAAAAATATTACTAAACAGATTTCTTTTCTTTTTATTCCAAAGAACAAAAGAATAGAATTAAGCACTCTTTGGCACGTTACCAAATAGGCCCTAAATCTACATTCCCACATGTTTTGTGACACTTAAAAACTAAGGTATCATCACCAACTCTTTCCTCACATGGCTAGACATGTGCCTCTCTTAGACCCAAACCTTAACCATAAACATGACAAATACCTTTAAGCCATCATCAACATTCCATGCCGGTCTCTTCACAGTTGTTCACATAACATGTTTAACTATGCTACATGTAATTAGGAGGAAAGAACCAATGTGTATCTAAACTTATTACCCAAACAAACTCTCCATTAACCTTTAGGGAACGTTAAACTCAAAGTCTAACCAAACATATAATGCTATTTTCCACTTTTAGAAGCAAACTCTTCTTTTGTTCCTAATTCCTATGAGTCAGGAGGGGGTCATGACCATTGACTATTCAAATGTGTTCATAGTAAGTGAAATTCTAGGCGTTAAGTTGGTTTAATTTACTTAACACTTTGGATATAATTGGTTATTGTGTGACTTTATTGAATAGTTGTGAGTTGATATATTGTGATGTTTTAATTTATTTTGAAGAATGTTTACACATCTAACATGTGTTTGAGTTTTTTTTTTAGGATATGATAACATGTTGAATGTAGAAAGAATGAGTCCAAATCTATCCACTTGTTGAATTGTTTATTTGTGAATTTGTTCATTTGTTAAATTTATGTATTTATGAATTAGTCCATTTGTTGAATATGTCCATTAGATGAGTATATTCATTTGTTGAATCTATTCATTAGTTCTAATAAATTTTACTGAATGTAACTTTGCTCATTAGTTTTACTAGATTTTAACTAAACTAAAATTTATTTATCCATTCTACTAGATTTTTAATGAGTCAAAATTCGTTCATTAGATCTACCAGATTTTATTAAATCAAAATATGCTCATCAATTCTATCAAATTTTACTAAGTCATCATATGCTCATTTGCTTAACCAGATTTTATTGAGTCTAAATTTGTTCATTCATTCTACTAGATTTTACTAAGTCGGAATATGTTCAAACATTTTATCAAATTTTTACTAAGCCTAAATTTGTTCATTCGTTCCACCAAATTTTACTAAGCCTATATCTATCTATTTGTTCAACTAGATTATACTGAATCTAGATATGTTCACTTGTACAACCAAATTTTATTGAGTCTAAATATGTTTACTTGCATGACTAGAATTTACTGATTATGGACATGTTCTTTGGTCTAATCAGATTTTACTAAGTTTGAACATATTCACTCATCTAATCAGATTTTACTAAGTCTGCACAAGTTCATTTGTTCGATTAATTTTTGCTAAGTCTAGACATGTTCCATTATTCAATCAAATTTTATTAGCGTGAACATGTTCAATTGTTCAATTAGATTTCACTAAATCTGAATCTATTCATTGATTCTACCATATATTACTAAGTCAGAATGTATTCACTAGTTCTACTAGATTTTATTGAGTCTAAATATGTTCATAAATTCTACCAGATTTTTCTAAGTCTAGACATATCTACTTGTTTATCCAAATTTTACTCAATCTAAATATATTTATTTTCTCAATTTGATTTGCATTCCGGATATGATTTTCTTAAAGAATCCGATTACTCACTAATGAGATTTATGTTCTGAGTATGATTATGAGTTGCTTCTTATCCAACTATGTGACTAGTGCATTTCATTGCTTTGGGGAACATGTGATGAAGTAAGAAGACAAATATGAGTTTTGGAATGCATGCAAAAGTTTACTTATCTTTGTAAAATAGAAGGATAAGCATGCTATTATGAATTGACCATTAGAATGAATGATAAGGAAGGAGGTAAGGTAAGCTTATAATCATCATCCTCGACTTATGTAATTATGAAAAAATAAGGCAATGATATACATGAAAAATGGTTATGCACTGGATGTTGATTTTTAGTGAGTGTTTACTTCATAGTTCGTGCAAGAAAAATCAATGTTAACGTGTGCATTGTGCATAAGAACAACATAATTCCGTCACCCATAAATTACAAGATGATGATGCCTTGGAGTTGAGATACTCCATAGGTTGGGATACCCCGTGTGGAGTTTGCATGATGCTTTGGAGTTGAGATGCCATATAGGTTGGGATGCCTCAAGAGTCAATCTATCCCATGAGTCAAGATGCCCCAAAAGTGTTCGGAAGGAGAAATTAAAATGAATATAATGCATGTTCATGTGTATGTGTAGAATCATATGATGTTTAAACGGTTATCTTGCATCGGAACATATTATGCCATATGCATGAGTCTAGAT
Organism: Eucalyptus sideroxylon x Eucalyptus melliodora; assembly: GCA_016097485.1. Taxonomy (NCBI): domain Eukaryota; kingdom Viridiplantae; phylum Streptophyta; class Magnoliopsida; order Myrtales; family Myrtaceae; genus Eucalyptus; species Eucalyptus sideroxylon x Eucalyptus melliodora. The sequence goes on along the minus strand of CM027824.1, from coordinate 30,456,772 downwards.
TGAAATATTGGGGAGTGATGAATTCTATGGCATACCAAAATGATAAAGGTAAAGCATTAATCATGTTCTTTGCATGCTTTGTGGTTTGTTATGTACTCATGCTATCGTTAGTACCGAATTCAATAGTAAGATGATTTTCTAACTTAAACTAGGTTTAGCTCATCTCTTATTTTTCAGTTTGTATGATATCCCCGGAATATGATGATGGAATGAGTGAAACAATGCCTAAGACCATCAATCCGTGAGTTGGACGGTGGCTCACTTATAGGATAGTATGGAGTAGAGACGCTAGTAGGCTCGACCCTTTTCCATTTTGTATTTGCTTGAATGATGTGTTAAAATTGCAACACTGGTGTTTATATAAACGAAAATCATATTTACGTTTAATTCGTGCGATTTCATGTATAAAAAATTTTTATTAAGCTTTTGCATGCTATTAATAATTAAAAGATAATATTAGAAAGGACACATGTTGCTCATGACAATCTAGGGCATCACAATCGGCATGTCCATAACATCAAAAGCAGGATCGTTTTCTACATCGTCAATGCGATTGAACAATGAGAGTCCGTCTTCGGATTACGGTCGCTCTGTCGCTTCACTGCACTCCACATTCAAATCAAAATCCAAATAATTCAAGAACTAGGGTTTGGAAAACAAATTCGACACAAATAAAGAGGCAAGGTGATGAGTTGTTTTTTTGAAGTCCGTCAGAGATAGTTATTAGTCTAATAAAAAGGAAAAAAAGAAAAGCAATGTCACAAAGGAGACTAGAAACAACAAAAATTACTGGTGAAGAGGACTAAAAGTCAGGCAACAGAATTTCAAGGCTGACTCAATTTTTGCTTAGTGCAAAAAACTCTCAATGGAAAGAACTAAATCAACAGTTAGGGATGGACCAGACGAGATCATAGATGAAATCACAGTTGATTGGGAGAACTTCCGTATAATATATTATCGAGGGAAACATTTAATGAACTTAGAAGGAAAAGGAAGCGACTTGAAGTATGGGCCAAGGATCCTCCAATATGTTATTATTCGTAAAAGATAAAGACAGGCGACCGTTTCTTCTTAATGATGAAGATTGTTCAAGTGCCTTAAAAACGTATCGAGATGAGCGGCAGAATTCACGGAAGATTGAGTTCTTCCTGCCATAATTTATTTGAAAACATTTATTTTAGTTTTCAGTAAAATTTACGGACTCATTTGAACTGGTTTCATTTTTTCTTGACATTCTCTATGTTTACCAAGCCGAGTGGAGCGGTAAGTACTATATAGACGTTGTCTAGCCTAGGAGTTCATTACTTTTCATTTTTATTTTTGCATCACTGACACATGGTGACATCGAACGCCTGCATATGGACAATCCGATATCATCCAGTAGTTTCTTCCTCCGAAATGTTGCGACAAATTCTCAAATATTCTGATTGTGTCAATGACCGTATCATGCCATCTGACCTAAAATTGACATGCAACTCAGCAACCAATTTACACAATTTGATAAATTAAACAGGAAAAGGGAATGTCCTTTTCTGATGAATGACACATAACAAACAGACATAAAATTACGCATAAAATTGATTGCACGTTTCCTCGGTGGTATCTGTAAAAATTGCACATTAAATTAGCACTACACACATGCATTAGTTGAAGGAAACAAAGACCTTCTACAATATCGACCACTCCAAAATAACTTAAGAGCAGAAATATCATCAAAACAATGCTCTTCCATCATCTTAAGCTGCAATCCTGGTGAGTTTCATTCTCTAGAAAGTGATCCTATATTTCGCCACTTTGTAATGACGATGAGTTCTATTTTGCCCAATTGAATCAATTCTCCCTTCAGAAAAGTCCATGATTCTGCCCAACATCAAATGTATTTTTCCACACATAAGATCGCACACCAAAATGAAGGATCAGTTAAAAAAAAAAAAAAAACCCTTGTGTTCTAAGTAGATGCGAGGCACATTAAAATAGAATAAACCCCTTGTTAAGAGAGAATTGCGAAAATTACCACTTGAATGTGATTTTCAAGGTATGGTTCTTGCACAACGCCCTGGTCAACTGCTAATTCTAGTATTCGCAAGATTGAACTAATCATCGCTCTCTTGAGTAATATGGACAGAACAATAACACATATTATGAATGGTGAAATCGCTCTAATATCCCAACATTGATCTTTTAAGTTCTAAGTCAATATCAACTCCTCCATTAGCGTATCTTGCTAAGCTTGATGCAATTCATGCCAAGATCAAATCCAGCACAAGCCAGAATCAACAAAGTCAAGCGAAAACAAATGAGTTTGAAATTTGGCGTGCAACCTAGTAACCAAATTACACGATTTAATAGATTAAACGAGAAAAGGAAATGCCCTTTTCTCACCCGCTAGAAGTGACCCTCCGAGACTTGAAACAGGACCAGCTCGATAGCCGTTCGTCGGTGTCCTTCGAGCTATAGTGACCCTTAGATCCCGACTCCCTTTCTATCTTTTCTAGAGAGAGAGAGAGAGAGATTGATGCTCAGATCAGAAGATGAAGTACTCTGAATTTTCATTTTAAGCTGATTGTAAAAGAAAAGGCGATGCTTCAGAATGTGGTTGGCAGTTGGTGAGAAGCTCGGGTTCATAGGGGTTTTTTGTCGTTTCGATCGAAGGTCACGGGATAAGCAAGTTGTTTGTCAAATCCTATATAAACTCTGATTCATGTATATAAGTGCAACACAAATTAACTAAAACACATGCATTTCAGACTAACAATTCAATTGTCATCTTTCCTAGTTCGTTTTAAAATCTGTCCTTGAGAAATTTAAAGTTTAAAGCTCTTTTCGTATGGAATTAATCAAAAGCAATGTGTTTGTGTGTGTGTGTATGTATATGCTTCTTCGTCAAAATTCTAAATCTTGTTTTAAAGACTAATAAAAGATAGGTAGGAGGGAATTCCTTCTAATCAGAGAGATAGCAAAGAATAATATTCTTTGTCTTTATTCGTATTCAAACGTCCACTAGAAATCCCACAAGGAAAATGAAGTCAAGATCGTCTTGCAAGACGAAGGAAATGAGTGTGTATTTGAGAGAATCCTCTTTTAGGGATACGCCAATTTGCCATGCCGAGCAATCACAGAGGGAAGAGAATCCTTGTCGCATGTCTATGAATGTGATTAGCCACGTGGTCCAAACTTTTTGAGTATAAATGGTACATGACTCAAACCACTTGACATATTATATACATGCATGCATGCATATACATACATACATATATATACACACACACACACACACATACACACACAAGGGGTTAATGGAGGCAGATTTGGGACCTGTGCTTTGGAATTTTATATCTCTTTGTTCTCAAGAAAAATTTTGGACAAAGAATTAATTAGGCAAATTTGGGATTCAAATAAAAGTTGATGATTTTTTAATAAGACAAAAATAAGTTTAGTGATGGGAGAACGGTAATAATTCGAACAATATCGAATCAACGCAGCGGAATAAAATAATCTCCCATCTTGTGTAAACCTAATAGGAATTGATATAGTAGAGTAAAATAAATACCAAGCACGCGAACACAAGATGGTTTTTTACGTGGAAAACCTCCTCGATGTGAGGAGATAAAAAACCACGGGACCGGAGTCCACCTGAAAATCTTCACTATCAATAAAATTGTTCTTCTCTAGCAAATACTAGAGGTACATAGCAGTAAACACCTCAAGAACATGATTCTTGGCAATACACATGAACTTCACAAGAGATTAAGGATAAATCTGACCAAAAACGCAGGTTTTGATCAATCCACGAAAATCCTGATGTATGGAGCTTCAAACGAAAATCAAACCATTCAGATTCGATTAAATTGTGCCACGAACATGCTGACAAAATTTCGGCTCATTCGGACCACGAATCGACCTTCGACGCCAGCTTGATGTAAATTAGATATTGCCCCAAACCCCAGATTTTCCGCTTTCTCTTTTTCTCTTGTTACTATTTCCTTTTCTGCTGCTACATCTTTATATAAATAGTGAGAAACCTATTTTCTCATATAATTTATTATATAGGCTCAAGCCCTTTTTGAGCTTGCAACTCATTGTGCTTCGTCCACATAGGAGTGAACTCAGCTAACAAATCTCCCCCTCACGACAATGTGGAGGGATTCACCATCCCCGCTATCAAACGGCAATGTTCAAGCTTCTCTCTTGGTAGAGTCTTCGTCATCATATCGGAGCCATTATGATCCGTATGAATTTTCTCAAGTTCCAACAACTTTTCATCTAGAACATCCCTTATCCAATGATATCTAACATCAATATGTTTCGATCTAGAATGAAAAGATGAATTTTTACCAAGATGAATTGTGCTTTGATTATCACAAAATAGCACATACCTCTTTTGCTTGAACCCAAGTTCTTCTAAGAACTTCTTCATCCATAGCATCTCTTTACTAGCTTCATCACGCAATAAATTCAGCTTCGGTTGTAGAAAGTGCAACACGCTTTTGCAATCTTGACTTCCATGACACAGCTCCACCCGCAAAAGAAATCAAATAACCAGAAGTAGATTTACGAGTATCAATATCTCCCGCCAAGTCGGAATCTGTGTATCCAACTAACTCAAGTTTCCCGGTCCCGAAACAGAGTTTCAAATTTGAAGTTCCCCGAAGATACCTCATAATCCACTTCACCGCATTCCAAAGCTCTCTACCCGGATTTGACAAATAGCGACTAACAACGCCAACCGCATGCACCAAGTCCGGGCATGTACATACCATCGCATACATTAAGCTTCTTACAGCTGAAGCATATGGAATACTTTCCATATCTTTCTTTTCTTTATCGCTTGTAGGACTTTGCATCATATTTAACCAAAGTGGGCAGCAAGAGGAGTACTAACCACTTTAGCCTTGTCCATGTAAAATTTCTGAAGGATCTTCTCGATATATTTCTCTTGCAACAAAAATAACTTCTTAGCATCTCTGTCTCGAATAATTCTAATGCCAAGAATCTGCTTCGCCGAGCCCAAGTCTTTCATGGCAAAAGACTTGCTCAACTGTTTCTTCAATAACTCAATTCTTGAAGCATTCCTGCCAACAATCAGCATATCATCAACATAAAGTAAGAGAATAATAAAGTCTTCATCAGAAAATTTTTGGACAAACACATAGTTATCTGAGGAAGTCTTCTTATAGCCCTGTTCTGTCATAACTGACGCAAATTTCTTATACCACTGTCTCGGTGCTTGTTTTAGGCCATAGAGACTTTTCTTCAATTTGCACACATAGTCCTCTTTCCCTTTCACTTTGAAACCCTCAAGTTGTTCCATGTATATCTCTTCCTCCAAGTCACCATGTAAGAAGGCCGTTTTAACATCCATTTGCTCAATTTCTAAATCTAGGCTAGCTGCCAAGCCTAGTACCACACGGATAGAAGACATTTTCACTACCAGAGAAAATATATCATCAAAATCAATACCCTTTCTCTAAGCAAATCCCTTAACAACCAATCTAGCTTTGAACCGTGGTTGTGCAGTATGTTCATCTTGCTTCAACCTATATACCCACTTGTTCTTCAAAGCTCTTTTACCTTTAGGTAACTTCACCAATTCAAAAGTATGATTATCATAAAGTGACTGCATCTCATCTCGCATAGCATTGAACCAATTGCTTTTGTACTCATCTTCTATTGCTTCGCATAACACTCGGTTCACCCGCATCAGTCAATAATACATACGCATCTTCGAATACCTGGTGGAAGGTCGTCGGTCTCTAAAGGATCTCCGGACTTGAACATCCAAAGGGAACATCTAATTGAGCCTCGGTTCGGGAATAATATTATCTATTTCAACATGTTTCGGAACACGTGCGTTATTTGGAACATTGATTTCCTGCTGTTCTTCATCAACCTGTGTAGGAATATTTGTAAGAGGAACTGGATCCAAATCAACCAAATTATCACTAACCTGTGATGCTAAAATCATATTTGATTTCTCAATATCCTCTATTATTTGATCTTCCATAAACACAACGTCTCTGCTTTTTACAATTTTCTTTTCAAGTGGATCATAAAATTTGTAGCCAAGCATATCCTGTCCATAATCAATAAATATGCACTGTCGTGTTTTCACATCAAGTTTAAACCTCTCATCTTTAGGAACATGCACAAATGCTTTGCACCCAAATACACGTAAATAATCATAAGAAACTTCTTTGCCTGTCCAAACTCTATTAGGAACATCAAACTCTAAAGGAACGCATGGAGTAAGATTTAATATATGCACAACTGTACTTAAAGCCTCACCCAAAAAGGATCTAGATAGCTTTGACTGTGAAAGTAAGCATCTTACCCTTTTAATCAACGTTCTGTTCATTCTCTCAACTAAGCCATTTAACTGAAGCGTCTTGGGAGGTGTCTTTTGATGTCGAATACCTTGTTGTCTGCAGTATTCATCAAAAGGTCCAATATACTCTCCCCGTTATCAGTTCTGATGCATTTCAATTTCTTTCCAGTCTGTCTCTCAACTGAAGCCTGAAATTGCTTAAAAGCATCTAACACTTGATTTTTAGTTTTCAAGGTATAAATCCAAATTTTCCTTGAAAAATCATCTATGAAGATAACAAAATAAAGAGAGCCACCAAGTGATTTTGTTTTCATAGGACCACAAACATCATAATGCACTAAATCCAATATACCTGACTTTCTTAAAGGAGGGGAGCTTTTAAATGCAACTCTGTTCTGTTTTCCTGCTAAATAGTGAGCACACTTCTTTAGCGCTGAACTTTTCAATCCTAAAATGAACTTCTTCTTGGCCAATATTGATAAACCCTTCTCACTGATGTGACTGAGCCTCTTATGCTATAACTCAGCTGCATCTTCGCTATCTACTGCATTAATTTTGTCTGTAGACAACTTTGCCTGCATAATGTATAACGAAGAATATTTTTCACCTCTAGCCACAACAAGAGAACCTTTGGTGAGCTTCCATTCACCATTACTAAAGGTGCTGCAATACCCCTCATCATCCAACTTGCCTGTAGAAATCAAATTCAAGCGGATATCAGGTATATGTTTAACATTATTCAATACTAACCTTGTGCCATTGTTGGTTTATAGGCACACATCACCGATGCCTATAGCTTGAGCTAGTCCATTGTTTCCCATCTTCACATATCCGAAGTCACCTGACCTGTATGATGTAAAGAAATCCCTACGAGATGTAGCATGAACGGATGCACCACTATCAATTACCCAACTGGTCTCATGAGAAACAAAATTCACCACATCACCATCAAAAATAGTGAGAAAGTCTTCTTTAAGTGCAGTGACACGATTGTCATCACTGTCATCATCACTTTTCTTTTCTTTACCTTTCTCCTTTTGTTTCTCCCTTTTTAACTGGCGACAAAACCTCTGAATATGTCCCTTCTGATGACAATAATGGCACTCAATATTAGCAAATTTATTATACTTACCTCTACTTTTGTCTCGACTTTTATCTCTATTTCTCGGACCTTGAGACTCACTTCTCCCCCTTTTCTCAACAACCAAGGCATCAGAATATGAAGAGGACGATTCCTGTGTCTTCCTTCTCATCTGTTCATTCAAAATACTACTCTTGGCTAAATCCATGGTAATTGTACCATCCGGGGCAGAATTAGACAAAGATGTTCGGAACGTCTCCCATGAGTCTGGCAAAGTACCAAGCAACCATAGTGCTTGTATCTCATCATCAAACTTGATTCCCATCGCAGCCAACTGATTTATAATTCCTTGAAAAGAATTTAAATGATCAGTCAAACGAGTACCATCATGATATCTCGAGCCATCATCTGTTTTATTAAAAAGAATTTATTATTCCCAGTCTTTCGAGCATATAACTGTTCGAGCTTTTCCCATAAACTACGTGCATGTATTTCCTCAATAATATGGTTTAAAACATTATCATCTACCCATTGCCTGATATAACCACACACTTGACGATGAAATATAGATAATTCAACGTCAGTTTTATTCTCTGGTTTCTCCTCAGCAAATACAGGCAAATAAAAATCTTTCACATATAAAAGATCTTCTATCTTTCCTTTCCAGATATGATAATTCAAACCATTCAATGTAACCATTCTACTTGTATTCGTTTCCATTGTTTAACACGAGGCAGAAAAATCAAGCAATAACATGATGCTCGATACCATCCGATGGGAGAACGGTAATAATTCGAACAATATCGAATCAACGCAGTGGAATAAAATAATCTCTCCTCTTGTGTAAACCTAATAGGAATTGATATAGTAGAGTAAAATAAATACCAAGCACGCGAACACAAGACGATTTTTTACGTGGAAAACCTCCTCGATGTGAGGAGATAAAAAACCACGGGACCGGAGTCCACCTGAAAATCTTCACTATCAATAAAATTGTTCTTCTCTAGCAAATACTAGAGGTACATAGCAGTAAACACCTCAAGAACATGATTCTTGGCAATATACATGAACTTCACAAGAGATCAAGGATAAATCGACCAAAAATGCAGGTTTTGATCAATCCACGAAAAACCTGATGTATGGAGCTTCAAACGAAAATCAAACCGTTCATATTCGATTAAATTGTGCCACGAAGATGCTGACAAAATTTCAGCTCAATTGGACCACGAATCAACCTCCGACGCCAGCTTGATGTAAATCAGATATTACCTCAAATCTCAGATTTTCTGCTTTATCTTTTTCTCTTGTTACTATTTCCTTTTCTACTGCTACATATAGTGAGAAACCATATTTCCGCATATAACTTATTATATGAGCTCAAGCCCTTTTTGAGCTTGCAACTCATTGGGCTTCCTCCACATAGGAGTGAACCCAGCTAACATTTAGAATAGAATTGAGACTAAACCTAAAATTAGAGGTTTTTTAGGATATTTGGCCAACTTTCATGGGGGCGTCCACTCATCCTTCTCTCGCATACGTATAAGTACTGGTCGTCATATTCGAATGCTTCATGTCACATACAATACGTGGACCTACAGTCCTATATAAATAATAATGAGTTCCTTCAAGTGCAGCCCATTAGAAAATGCGACGACGCCCATATTTAAATATCCTACACATTACTATTAGTGACTATAATTATTATTATTCCCATGGTTTCAAACCACCCACGCCCCCCCGGGGAGAATGTTGAGATATAATATTGCCCGTTATAGTGTTTAGGTGAGCAAAAGAAAATTTTGTTTTTTTTTTTTCCTTTTAATAGTTCCACCAATCTCCTTCCATATATGCGGGCGACATCCCCCGCACGGTTCCATTAAGCTATTCCAGCGCTCACATCACAACATCAGCGGTACTAATCATATTCATGGTTCAGTTCAGCTATTATTGATTGCATCATACCTAAGAAGGATAAAGACTTTGGCTACATTTATTTCGCAAAAAATGAATAATTCTGAAAATATTTTCCTAAAAATGATCGCTTATATCGCTTGAAATAATTAACTAATGAAAAATATTTTCATTATTAATAATAATTTTGTCTAAATATTTTCCACAGACAATGAAAAAGGTTCATCCATCCATTTTTATCAGTGATATAAGCAATCATGTTCAAGAATATATTTTTCAAATTATTTATGTTTTGCAAAATAAATGAAGCTTTATATATTGAGCAACGCGCTCTTACTTTTGCTCTTTTAGCCAAAAGGAAATCAAAACATGGTGTGCTGCCACCTTTATTTTTTTCTTCCTATGCGGATAAAGGATAAATCTATTAAAGATAATATCAATTGGAACCAAATATGGTAAATCATATATTTGCACTATCGAAATAGATATATGCATTCCTAGGGGAGATATGGAGAATCCCCTAATTAATTCTGGAAAAAGATAAGAATATGCAAGGGAGAATTACATTAAGACTCCATTCGTTTCGCGGAAAATGTGGCGTTTCTGGAAAATGTTTTCCAGAAAGTCGTTTTCCATAAAAATAACAATATTTTTCGGCACTCGGCCAAAATTTAAAAATGAATTTGGAAAATAATTTCCATTGTTTGGTATGGAAAATCCAATTTGATTTTCCTCTGTACACTCCTTTAAATATTTTAACATAATTTTTTTTTTTTAAAAATTGAATTTTTAATTTTTTTTAATTTTTTTTATTTTCTTTCTACTTTTTTTCTTCTTTTTTTTTTTTTTCCTTCTTCTTCTTCTTCTTCTTCTCGCTAGTTGCCGGCCATGAAGATGGCAACAATCAACCAAAGGCGAGCTCAAGCTTGCTCAAGACCAATGTCGATGAGCCTTGAGCTCGCTTGTGGCCTATCACTAGCCATTGCCAAAAGTGAAAGGAAAAACAGAAAAAAGAAAAAAGAATAAGAAAAGAAAAATAATTAAAAATTCAATTTCTAAAAAAGAAAAAGAGGGGCTGGTAGGATATGAGATAAGAGAGAGTAAGTGAGGAAAATGTTTTCCCCTATTTTAGAATACTTTTTTCCAATAATGGAAAATATTTTCTCCAACCAATTCATTTTCCATGAAACAAATCCCTGAAAATCCAAAAAAAAATTCATGGAAGTTGTTTTTCGTGACATGAACAAAGCCTAAGGCTTGGTAACCAATATGTTCCCGGAAATAATTTATGCTCCGAAATGATTTTTTTTTTTTTTTTGTTCCCTAGACGAGCTTTCAAGCATATGAAGGCATTTGGTAATTATCCAAAATTTCTATTTCTAAAATAGAAATCCTTTCGAACGTTCAAATTCTTTTGTGACTTAAAATTTATTTTTAATTTTTTAATAATTTATTTACATTTATTTTCTTTTTTTAATTTTTCTTTTCTTTTTTCCTTATGAGGAATAAGAAGAAAAAAACAAAAAGAAAAAAAAAATAAAATAATTTGGGCTTGATTTTGGAGTTGTTTGCAGAAACAAAGAAATAACTTCTTCTTCTTTTTTTACTTTTTTATTTTGTTCTAAATCTACTCCTGAGAAGAAGAAAAATGCAAAATGGATTTCTGTTCTTTTTTTATTTTGAAAAAAAAATAATAAAATCAAGTACTGTTTAGCACGTTACTAAATAGGCTCTTATTTTCCATGGAGTCCAACTCTTCTTAGTCCTAGAAACTCTTGATTACAATAATAACTCCTGAGTGATTAATATATTTATAAAAAAAAAAAATCCTTGATTCGGTTGTCATCTCCCATGTTAAAAAAACATATGAGAATCTCTCTTCTTGAAAGATAATGTGGTATCCGAGTCCAAGTCACCCCAGTGGACAATTTTGGCATTGTCCAAACTATAATTTATACTCATAACAATCTTGTCGATAGACTTGTCAAAATTAATTATAAACCCATTTGTTAACCAATATATGAATGTTAAATGGGTTCAGTATGACTCAAGTCACTTTTGTAACTCTCTTTTCACCATTTATGAGAAAATAATAAAGTCCAAAGAAGTCTATGTGGGCTCAAAAGATAAGCTTGACTTTACCCATATTAAAAATATCAAGAAGGCTTCTTCTTTTTCCTTATTATCTTTTATTTTTATTAATCTTGTAAGTTTTGTCTATTAGTTATTGAGGGTATGCCTCTCTCTTGGTTGCATTTAGTGTTGTTATTTTCATATAATATTCTAATCTTAGTTCTATTTGTCATTGCAATCCATGGTCAGCATAAATCATCTTCACCAATATATTGCATTCCATTTAATTAAAATTAAAATTTCTCCACATTATTTGTTGCTGAAATTTTATAAATTCACTACTAAATACCTCTCTTTATTTTCCATTGTGATCAATACAAAAATTGAAATCTCTGGGGACGAGCCTCAACTCCAATGACATTCTACGGACCTTTAATTACTTGCAGTTGATAAATATAACAGCCATGTTGGACTGTTGAGGGGCCTCCAACTAATCCTCGCCCTTTTGCTCGAGTCGCCCACGTCCCATGAATTCTAATCTTGTGTCGGCAAAAGACATCAAAATCTGCTTTGGCGTGAGCTTGTGAGAACTCCGAATTCTATGTTGATTTGAATATTTGAAGTATTAATCACCCCAAAGTGACAAACAGATAAAACAACCAAATATAACCACAGTTATCACTTTGGCTTGTGATTCCTTCTTGGGTTTTAGGCAAATCTTATTCTTTTCCCGTTCGCTTAGTTGATCTGTCTGTCGTAGACAATCTGAAGAGGGCAAGAACATGCTGCTTTTGAAATTCTCTGAATCTTAATTCGACAGTCTTATAACTACTGATGGGCGAAGTTATAGGACGGACGTGCCCACGTGTCTTCATGATCCAAGCCATGCAAACATGCTGTTTCATGGACCATATCGAAGATTTTGAGTTGCTTAATTGGGTCTGCACGCACCTAACGGCACGCATTTGGTCGGCTGTGAAATCAAGGGAAAAAAGAACGAACTGTTCAAGATGAGTCTACTCCTATGTGCCTACTACTATCGATCACTATAAATCACTCGCGATTTGTTGTGTCTATGTCGTGTTGATGCTGCTTCAAGAAGAAAGAGAGACTAGAAGCATGGTAGTTTAAAAACATAAAAACTTTGAAGCAGCATAAAAACACATCAGATTGCTCAGCAAGCTATATAGCAGAAAACATCAAATAGTTAAAGTGAACTATCCTCCGGAGAAGCAAGCTCATCATATGCTGCGCTCATGCTATAACCTCACAAGAGATTGTGGTTTCGATCTGGTCTTCCATCCGAGCTTCCCAGGAACGTCACATGAAAAGATAAGAATAATTTCTGAACACGCCCATCCCGTCCATCCGAGCTTCCCATAAACGCCGCATGGAACGATAAGAAGAAAATCTGAACACGTCCAGCCGAGCAGCCCAGGAAAGCCGCGAAAGATAGGAAGAGAATCAGACAAAAGCAGGTGGCTCCCTTTGCTGCGTGCATCGCTGGTAGCTTGGGAAAATCGAAGAAAGTGGCGGTTTATTGAGTAGAGGACTGGCCAGTAACGAGGAAGTGATTTGTATCAGGTGTGTTAATCATGAGCAGTCCTAATTTATAGGAGAATCGGACCATTTCTTTATTATTTAGATGAGCACATAAACCAACGGAGCATTTAATCGTGACCATCATCGGAAAGTTATTAACTTACTAGGATTAATTTCCTTTGAATAAATGTAGAGTTCAATTGTTGACCAGCCACCAGCCTATGATGGCTTTTGTCCGTTTAGGTGGGAATCATCTACGATATTTTTCATCACCCATAGATATTCATTTAGAGGCTTATTGGGCTTAACAAGACTAAACATCCTGTCCTCGCCTCTCATCACCATCTTTCTCCCTTTGCTCGTTCCGTAGGTCGCGGCACGGGATCGGCACCAAGCCACCTGTCACCACTGCCGCGACATGCAAGGCCGCCACAAATGAAACCCTACCCTTCTCTCTCTCATGCACTTGGCACAAACAACTCATGGATGCTGTTGGCATTGTCATTAATGAGCAGATCACAGGGAGAGAGACGCACACATACTTATGGCATACACACGTCATAGATATTGTTTGAAATACCCCGCGTGGATTGACTATAGAATTTATGTGCATTTTATATACATATGATGTCCCTCCATTAGGGTGATCGGTTATATGTTCGATCCAGTCCCAATTCGAAATCAGGAACCAAACCAAAGGGACCGATTTCCATTTTCCGAAATTGGGGACTGGACCGCACCAACGGCATGATCCAGTCCAATGGAACTGGTTAAGTTCAAGTAAGAGAATGCCTTGAACTTTATGAGAGATGGAGGTGACCTAAAGAAAGTGAAAGATCGGAAGAGTAGAGAAGACGTGCGTGAAAGATTTAAAAAAAAAAAATCGGTCCAAGTGTTCCAATTTCCCCCTTTGGCACTCTAGGAAATCAAACCCAACCATCTAGTCGGTCTGATCCAAGTGTTTCTAGTTTAGTCAGTCCCTCTTACTCACCCATACCCATCACCTATCAGCTTAACCGTGTTAGGTTGAATTGTCAAATATGGTATCAAAATCGGTTCTATTTTAGTTTATTTCATGCATGTGTCCACCCCATTCGTCTAATTGTCACATCCACCCAAGCGTTTCAAAGATATTTTCTTCAAACTCCAATTGACTTCTTTTACATTAAGGGAATATTAGAAATATATACATATATATAGGAGATTTTGTACATATTCCTTAATTTTGCATATCTCTTAGAATTATGCTTTATCTTCTTTTGATTGTGGATATTTTAAATTGACCATATTTGATTGTGGATATTTTAAATTGACCATATTTGATTGTGGATATTTTAAATTGACCCTATTTGATTGTCACTGATATTGTAATTTTTTGTCACTTTACTAATAAGCCTATGAATATATTAATGTATTCTTTTTCTATTTCACAATTCTCTTTTTCACTTGATACGGATCCGATATGATGACAGCTCAACAATAGTTTCTGGGTTCAATTGAGAATGGTTTCTAATTTGTGAGAGAGAGAGAGAGAGATCCTTGTACGAGCTACCTAACTCCAATTAATCTAACTTTAAGTGCTAAACTGTAAATTGACGTACAAATATTTGTTTTACGTGATTAATTGGATTTTGTAACAATCAATTATACAATTCCGCACTCTCCTTACCAAAAAAAAAAAAAAAAAAAAAATTATACAATTCCGCACTTAGAGATAGATTACCGGAGTTAGGTATCTCCTACTAGGGTAGGATCACCTACGAGATTCTTTTTAACTGTAAAAGCCCTTCTCTCTCTCTCTCTCTCTCTCTCTCGATAAAATACTAGGTACACGCATACACGACCAAGTTTTAAAAGAAAGGAATATAAGAAGCAAAGAAAAATCACATACGGCAGATCTCTCAAGGATTTGCTGTTTTCCCTGGCACTCTCTTTCGTTCCCTTCCCTAATGAGACGGAAAGGTTTCATTGACCACATGAGAATGTCCACGGGGTCCCTGTCCACAATATAGTACATCCTTAACCTTATTTACCTTTTTTATGCAACTGGCATCCTTTGGAGACTCATAAAGAAATTGAGAAAAGCAACGGGGAATTGAACAAGAGTGCTTTGGCTGGCGATCACCAATTCTCGATGTTGGAGAATCTCAAAAAGATATTCCGGTGGACTATGATAATTCAACTCTTCACCACGTCAACTCCAGTAGGGACCATGCATGTGACATTTTATGTGAAGGATCTCTTTCCTATCGTGTGAAAAAAATGGTAGAAAGAGTTTTTATACTCTACTTTTTATGCAACTCGACTCTGCTTACTTTAAACATGGATAATTAAGTTTCTTAAAGTTAATTAATCATCGAGATCAATAGTGTTAAAAGTGACTTGAATAGAAAAAAGATTGCAAACCTACATACCATATGGAAATCATAGCAAGCACCACAAACCCAACGGATTGATATTATCCACTGTTTAATTAGCGGTCATTCGCAATTTTGAACTTGCTATCCTTGCTTTTTATAATACACTTTAGTTTTTGGTAAAATGTATCATGTTATCATGTAATGTAGTAATTCTCTATCCAACTTTGCGCTCACTAATTAAATAATGTTGGGACGCAAACGCAGTCGTCAAATAAATGACTAGCGGAATCACATGATAGAGAATCAAGTTAGCGGATCACAACAGAAGTTCATGCACTCCCAACTTTAATAGTCCATAATCTTTTAATTGAATGGAGACATGTGAATAAAAAGACACCACAACTTATCACTCAGGGAACTGTTTTAACAGTATTTCGACTATAAAATCCAATTTTGACCTATTTATTTCTCTCAAGTAAAATATGCTTATCGTTTTGTTTCGGTGTATATATTCCTTGATTCCATATTTAGTCCTTATTGTTAAGTTTTGTTCCTTTCAACACACACATGTATGTGTGCATTTTATTTTTTGTAGAATAACTATTTCTCTCTGCACTCAACTAAAAAGTTTGAGATTTTCACTTCTTTTCCACTCTAGGGAGTATATATAACCGTGCCTCGTGGTCCTAAGTTTGCGCATTGACGGTGGGATTGAAGAAGCCCGTAGTGGGTGTCCGCCATGCGAAACCCTAGCGACAGAGTTTTGATGCTCCTTGTCGCATTCACCCAACCAAGGAGAACAGCAGAAAAAAAATAATCCACATGATCGAAAGATACGTGACTTTTGCGATTGTTTCCACAAGGTACAAGTTAGAATCCACCTCCATTCCCTTTATGTCGGTCGATTGGAACTATCATAATGTTGATTGAGAAAGGGAGGGTGCCCAGTTTAGGAAGGTTTATAATATGATTAAAGTGGGGAGCATCCAGGGGAATATCCATGAACTACCTGGCCAGTTATGTAGGCCAAAGGTGGTAGTCAATGGTGTTTTCATCAATGAGGGCTGTCCTCGATAGTCTCCCAGTGGAGCGCCCAACAGAACTGCATTCTTTATTTTTACTTGTCAATGCCCACAAGCCTCACTCCCCCTCGTTGAAAGTGAATATTAATATTCCTCTCTACCAGGGATTACCAACAATTTTACACTAAAGATATGCTAAATGTTGGCAACACCTCTCTTCAAATCATCCCTACACCAAGTGTTCCTGAAGGATCATTGAATGTGTGATTGGAACTATCATGATGTTGATTGAGAAAGAGAAGGTGCCCGGCTTAGGTAGGTTTATAATATGATTAAAGGCCCCTCCAAAAGTTAGCTCAGATGTATTGCTTGAAATTACAATGTCCTTAAAATTTATGAATATTATTAGCCACAACTTTTAATGTTGCTCTTGGCGGTGGCACAATTGATGGTTTGATCTTCATTAAAATATGTCGCTATTAAAGAGTAAAAATATGAAGGGTTTTGGATTCTTTCTTCTTTTCTTGTGGCAAGGGTTACACCTAGCATAAATTAATCAAGAAAATACTAGGGCAACTAGGGTAGCCACCTCAGCAATACACAGTCCATTCCACGAACAACATGTATCCCTCACGGGCCCACTTTTAAGAAAAGCTACAAGTGCCTTACTTTTCCTCTGGTTTTTCTCTCTTCTTCACAACTCTTCCTTCTTCACCATTTCTTTCTTCCTTTTTCTTTTTGCCTTGTGTAGCCATGGACGATGCTCGATTGCAATGGCCGGCCATGGACAAACTGCTCACGAGCATGCCGACTTTCATCCATGGCCATCGTCAGCATCGTTCGGGCATGCTATCGATCCCTGGGTATCCATCTTTCCCATTTAGCCATGCACAACGCTCACAGCTAGCCATGGATGACTAGCACACAAGTGACATCGATGCTCATCACAAGTTGTCCACCGCCCCGAAACCTCGCCAAATCCAACAACTGTCACCTCCCAAAACCTTGCCAAATTCAATGAAGGCCACCCTCACCCTAGCAATGAGAGTCTAGCCCTCGCCAAATCCAACTAAAGCGACCTTCGCCGGCCCTCACTTGTGGCCAATTGCGATCATAGGCCAAAGGAAGAAACCAAAAAAAAAAAACAAAGACAGAGAAAGAAACATTGAAGAAGAGAGAGTGACGAAGAAGAGAAGGGGACTCACAACCTTTCTTAAAAGTGGACCCACGAGCGACATTTGTGGCTCACAAAATGAACCAGTGTATAGTAGGAGTGTGCATGGGAACCGCCTGCTAAGAATCGGTTCTGAAAAATGGGAACCGGACCGCCGGTCCGATCTAGTTCCTGAGTGGATCCATAGAACCGGTCTAACCTCCACGCCTTCCCCTTTTCACCCTCCTCACATCTACTTTTTTGGCTCTCCCGACCATGGTAGCTTTATTCTCCTCAAGTATTAGCACCATGGCGATGGTGGTCACAACCCTCACACCGCTTCCGTCCCGATCACCACCACCATCTTCGCCACTGCCTCCGCCTCCGCCATCTCCCACTCCTCCCTCGAGACCGACAATGAGGAGGTAACAGGGACAATGAGCCATTCTAAAACCTGAAGTTCGCCCGTGTTGACACCTAAATTTTGATTAGGTTATTAATTAGGCCTTATTTTCTTTTATTTTTCCTTTTTTTAGATAATAAAAAATAATAAATAACAAAAACAAAAAAGAACCAACCCATTAGGGCTGGGCCTTCGTGCCTAGCCTCCTCTTCTTCTTCTTCTTTTCCACGCAGGCCTAGGGCCCAACCTTTTTCCCCTAAAGCCCAGCCCCCTTCTCCTCTTCTTCTTCCTTGTTCTCCCTTCTTCCCCTTACGCCTCTGCAACTCACGCGCTCGAAGACAACCTACGGCCGAGGAGGGTAGGCCGACGTCGGCTGAAGATGACAGATCTCAGGCGCCATTAATGGCTGCCTTCAATGCCGAGCACGCTTCACTGGATAAGCCTGGATGGGACGCCGGTTTGACCAGTGGAGGCCGTATGATGCGCGAAGACCGGCGGTCGAAGCTTCGTCAACCGGCCGCCCCCCTTGCCTATAAATAGCAGGCCATAAGCTCCGTCGAGAGGCATGGCGGATCTTCCCTTGAGAGACTTCAGGGGAGAATCAAAGAGCGAGCAAGCGAGAGATCGGGTCGCGAAGCTTGAACGACCTCCCTCCGAGAGACTTTGGGGGAGGCCGGCGGCAAGCGAGCCCGAGGGGGAGAGATCCGAGGGGGTGGAGGCCGAGCGAGAGAGGAATCGGAGGGCGAAAGGCCAAATCTAGAAGCTAACGGACCGCCATAGTTGCTCTGTCATCGTCACACGCACTTGCACCCCCCCCAAATCTGATGTTGCTTCGAAGCTCAAAGAACTGCCGCGACTCAAAGCCCCCGTCGCGGAGTTCCCCCTGTGTTGGGCCGTCACAATTTCCCACGCCGCTGCGCCATACCCTCTCCACAAGCAGGTATCAACCCCTCTTAGCCGTCGTCGTTTCCGCTCACCACCCCTCGCCGTCCCCCCCCCCCTGTCCGTGAAGCCCTAATCCCCAGTCCCGACCGGCCAAATAGATCTTGGCTGCTGTTGTTGAGTCATGCTCTCCAGTCCGACGAACGACCGGCCATCGTTGTCCTCTGCGTCGCTGTCATCGTCGACGCAAGCCACCGCCCTAGCCCCTCCATCAGCGCCGCGAGTTGAGAGAGGAGAGAGAGAGGGAGTCGCGAAGCTAGGTGGAATCTAGTCGGTTGGATGACCCGATTCCCCTAGGGTTTTAGTCGCTCGAGCCGGGACTAGCCTGGTTTGCAAACCGGGCGGAGGTATTTTCGTGGGCCCAGGTCAGCGGGCCCGTTTGTACACGAGTCTGTTTTACGCGGAAGGGCCCAATTTTGTTGTGGGCTTGGGCCCCTTCACCAAAAAAAAAAAACAAAACAAAACAGAAAAATCCCAAGCTGGGCCCGCTGTTGACACGTAAATTTTAACTATTTTTATTTGTTCGTTTGCATTAAGGTAACAATAATATTTAACTTATCTTTTAAAAAGTTGTTGGAAAATATTTTGTTATGGAAGGAGATTTTGAAAGATTTTAGGGTTTGGATAATGAAGCCTTATCAAAAGACAATCTTCAATGGTTGAGTGAATCAATTTAGAAAATTTTAAAAAAATAATAATTTTAGATTTTGGAGCCATTTTCTTGTTGAGCACATCTCTCCATTTCGAAGGATGATCCTTAGCGATTAGGTCAATATATGCAAATCTTCGTACGTAGAATGACGGGTTTTCACTCTATAAATAGAGGGGTTCTTTTCTCGAAATTAAAGGCAGGAAATTGAAGAAAATAAATTTCTCTTCCGATTAAAGAAAAGTCAAAAGGTCTTCGCGAGAAAGTGTGTCGAGTGAAAATTGCGAGAGAGAGGAGGTGAGAGAGAAAGGAGAATTGTTCATCGTCTTCTTCGATTCCCTCCTCGCTGCTCCGCCTACTAGCTCCCGTTGCACCGGTCTCTGCTGCTGCTGCTGCCTCACCGATCTACACCACTAGCCCGACGAAGACGTCATTGTACCGATCCAAGTCTCCCCCGAGCGTCTCATCGTCTGCCGCGTCTCCGAGTGGCCCTCTACTCGCTCGTCCAAAGCTTGCCGCGCTGCCGTGCCCGACCACCCGAAGCCCACGACCTGCAACTCGCACCCGGCGGCACGGTGGTGCCGCCTCCACTCGGCCCGACGCCACCGCACCAGCACCTCCGCGCGCGCCGTTGCTGCTGCGCTTTCGACCCACGACGTCGGAACTAAACGTCGAGCCGCTACACACCCGTGGGACAACACCGCTGCTACCCACAACCCCGCTGTTCGCCGGTCATTGACGCTGCGCCTCCCTGTTGCTGTCGCCACCCAGTTCACGCCAAAACTCCGACGCCGGTTGTCTCCTTCGCCCGTGCCGCCCCTAACTCGCCTGACCCATGACCAGCTGTGCCTGCTGCCGCCCTTGCCGGAGTTCCCCTTTGCTGAACCGATTGACATGCTACCCTTGGAGACCCACGGTTACACGTGGAAAAGAAAAAAAGAAAAGGAAATTAGGTACTTTTATTTTCTTTTTCTATTAATTTTATTTTATTACTTTTAAGTTTAGTTGTTATTATGTAAATTTGAAGTGATCTTCATTTCATGAATTTTGTAGGCATTATCCACAGGGTCTTCCTCATAATTATTGTAATTACTAATTTGATCCGTAAGATATTGGATCATTTTTTTAATTATATTAATTTTTTGGGTTTGTCGATAGTATTTTAAGTGTTGAATCAATATAACTATTAATTTGATCCGTAAGAATTCGGATTAGATTTTTAGTTATTTTGATCTCTTTGTCGTGATAATTAGGGTTAGGATAATCGTTAATTTGACCTGTGAGACAACAGGTTATTTTTTCGATTATTTTAATCCTTTATTTGATTGAATGTCCTGATTAGTTTAAATACAGTATTTATTTGATAATTGCTTGTTTTGGAAAATCACTAAAAAATATCCAAAAAATTTGAGTTAGGATTTAGTTTGTTTTGGAATATTTCTTGTTATCTTGCATATCTAGAATAGGGATTTTATTCCGAAAATAAAAAATATTTAAAAAAAAAAAAAAAAAAATGCATTCAATTAGGTTGTTAGTTTGTTATTTGGATTGCATGTTTAATTATGTATTAATTTTAATTTCGAATTTTCATAAAGAAAATCACAAAAAATCATTGAGCATATTAGGTTAGAATGGCATGTTTCATTTTAGATCATCTTTTTAGATAAATTGCATGTTAGATTAAGATAATGTCTTAGTTTAAATTAGGATTTAATGTGACTTAATCCTTAGTTTAAAGAAGATAGAATTTTGATATAGCTAGATCATTTTTGCATTTTTAAAGATAGAAATATCAAATGCAGGTCATTTAGTTTTTATTAGGTTTATTTAATTAGAAATTCCTCATCATTAGACTAGGTCATTTAATAAATTGTCGTGTGACATATAGCTCACATATGAAATTGCATGATGCATGTCATTTTAGTTCAAATAATTTTGTATGTCATTGCATTGCATTGTATGTCATTAGAATTAGGTCATTTAGATTGCATTTCTTCATGTCATATAGTTTAGGTCATGTAGTTAAAATGCATGTTTTTATGAAAAATCCTAATTTCAAGAAAACCCTAAAAATTGTTTGCTTTGTATGATGCAATTTATTTATTGAATGGATGAGCACTCGTGTGGTCACTTAGGCCGCGTTTGTTTGTATTTCTTTTTTTTGTTTTTAAAAACTTTTTTTGTTTTTTTGTTCTTTTGTTCCCAGGAACAAAAAAGAAACATAAACAAGAAACACAAATTTTGTGTTTTTTGTTTCTGAAACACATTTGAGAAACACTTTTTTTTTATTTCTTTTTTCTCTTATTTTCTTGTTCTTTTTTCTTTTGGCCGGTCGCCGGCCTCGGCCATGGCCGGCGACCGGCCGACGAGGGCCGGCGGCCTCGCCGGATCTGGGCGAGCTCGAGCTCGCCCAGCCATGGCGAGGTCGACCTCGCGCCGGCCTGGGCGAGCTCGATCTCGCCCAGATCCGGTGAGGCCGAGCTCGCCCGGCCGGCCGGCGAGTCGGCGTCGCCGGTGGTGGCCCGACGAGGCTACGCCTCGCCCGCCGCTGGCGAGCTCGGCCTCGCCGGCGACCAGCCAAAAGAAAAAAAAGAAAAAAGGAAAAAGAAAAAAGAAAAAAAAATAGAAAAAATAGAAAAAATAAAAGAAATAAAAAAATTATCCAAATTTACCAAACATATTTCTGTTTATTTTTTATTCCCGGAACAAGTTTATCAAACGCGTTTTTTTGTTCAAAAATTGTTCCCCGGAACAGAAACACTTTTTTCTATTTCTGTTCCCTAGAACAATTTTTAAACAGAAACACAAACAAACGCACCCTTATTGCATAATAGTAATTTAGGTTAAAATAAATTCAAGCTGCCTGCAAAAACACTTTTAAAAATTAAAAAAAGAAATGGTACCGAAAGGGCATTAGAAAATTCTAGTGTAACCAAGTCCCCGTATCTTTCGTCTATGGTTCGTAGGAGTAAAGTAAATCTCCCGTTACTTTACTTGGGTTTCTAATCGACCTACCAAAAATAGATTAATGGCGACTCCTGATTGAAAATCATTTGCATGTTAAGAATTCAAACCTAAGTCGTGAATTGGTATTGGCTTGGGAGAGCCCGAGCTAAGCTTAAAAACTTAGTAATCCATTAACCTAGTTTTAGGGGGGTGCATTCGAAAAATTGGGTCGCGACACCCGCATTGCGGGACTGTCCAGGTCTCGCAGGTCGCGAACCAGGTCGGTCCCAATCCGAGAACTCAACCCGATTCGTTTGTATATTTATTATAATAATAAATATAATATTTTAATTACAAAAAAATCAAAAAAATATTTAATTTTAATACAAATTTTTTTTAAAAATCCCTTTTATGTCAAAAAATGAGAAAAAGACCCAAAAAAATATTTTTCCTCCACAAATGCATGAAAAATCCCTCAAAAATTCAAAAAGCCTTAGGGTTTAAATAAGATTAGGTACTGAAAGGGCATTAGTGATTAACTAGTGTAATCAAGTCCCCGATCCTAATCTCTCTCGGTTACGTAGGAGCAAGTATTTATCTCGATACTTCGCTTGGGTTTCTAATCTACCCACCCCAAACCGATTAGTGGCGACTTCATTTTAAAATTGACTTACAAGTTAAAAATTTGAACCATTAAGTCGCGAATTTGTGGACTTGGGAGAGTCCGAGCTAAAAGAGATATTAGCCAAACCATTAGCCTACGTAAGGCGCCCGCCCCTGATCGGGCGCCGAGAAAAAAAAGAGAGGTCACGACAGCCCTTGTCCCCAAAAATGAGGACGATGGGGGGAGACCTGAGGAGGGGGAGGAGGAAGAGGGGAGATAGAAGCGGGATGAGCCCAACAACGAAGAGGACAATAGTGATAGTGAATGTGGAGGTGGTGACAAGGATGGCAACGACATGGAGAGAGAGTTCAAGTTCGAGGTGAGGAAAGAGAATCAACTCACTATTTCGCCGAGTTCGGACTAGGACTCGAAGGGAGATGAATAAATCCGAAGGTGAATTGGAGAGGAAGAGGGAGCTTGGGGAGATTTTGAACTAAGAGAGATGAGATGGAGTAGGAGAGTAGTAAATTGAGACAAGATGGTGACTAGAGCCCTAAATTTTAAATTTGCTAATTTCGAATTTTTTTAAATATTAAAAATTAATATATTATTATAATAAAACCGGTCCGGTCCGAGTTGGCGGATGGGCGGATCCGCCCATGGGACCGAGATTCGACCGATACCCACCAATTCCCATAAATTGGAATCGGGAACCGGACCGGTTCCCTTAAGAACCACCGGTTCCGGGCTGTTCCGGTCCAGTTCCGGGCGGTCCAGGTGAGTCCTGATTCTTTTGCACACCCCTAGTGTATAGCCACCTCTACTACACTCAATATTGTCTTTAGATTAATCAATGACATCGCTAAGGAAGTGACGTTATCAAACCAAGTCAGCAGCCACCTGTGGATGAACCACTTGTTTAGGAGAGAGCTCTACTCGTTGTCGACTCCTAATTTTGGAAAAATAAAATTGCATTTTGAACAAATAAAAAGAAAAAAAATGAAAAGGGGGGAAATTGATTTGATTGAATTATGATGGATGTCCGGATTTTGTTAAATGCAGCAACAATTTTAAAACCAGATGAACAAATGGCAATGATTTTAATAAAATGGAAGGAATCGATGCAAAATCGAGCTAATTGCGAAATCATGCTCCGATTTGCATCCATGATTTAATACAACAGAAGATGGAAGTTTAAAATTTTCCATAGAAAGCGGCCGATCGAAACCACTATAAAAGGGGTTGACCTGCACAGTATTCGGAGGGATTCGGAGGAGAGATTGAGAGCAAAAAAGGTTTCGGAGAAAAAAATTCGTGAAAGAATCGTGCAAAAAAGGAGAAGCCTCGTCCATCTCCGGTCAACAAAAGGGGTCATTTCCCTTCTTCTCTGACAGGCTGCCAAGGAAAAAGGGAAAAGTCAGCAAAGCTACAGTGAGGGAGACGTAAAGGGGACGTGCGAACAGAGAGTGAGAAAAGAGAGCAGAGGAGAGAGAAAAAAAAAAGTAAAAAGAAGAGTTTACTGTTTCTCTTCTTCGGTGAGCCCCTCGCCAATCCTCAACGACGCCGGAGCTCCGAAGCTTGCCGCTCCCGACCTCGCCGTGCCACCGCGCCGCTCGCCTCAGCCCAGCACCCGGTGCCTCCGACGCCCGCACCTTCCTGCCGCCGCACCTCAGCCCGTGCCGTTCCGCTCGACGCCGCTGGTTGCCGTGCCAAACACTTGCAACGTCGTCACCGCCCCTACCTCAGCATCACCAGTAGCCCCGTCACCACCTAGCTTCGCCGGAGCTCCGACCATGACGCCCTCACCATCGATCCGAGCCACCCCTGGTTGAACCCCACAGCTGCAAGTCTTGTTTTTAAAAAAATCAAATTAGGTAGATTTACATTATTTTATTATGCAGATTTATTTTATCTATATTTTATTTATTTCTTGTTTTCCTTTAGCTGAAATGTTTCCCTATGCATATTTAGAAATTATGACATGCCACATGATTCGCAACCGCACCTGAATTTTTTATTTCATCTATAAGGCTTTAGATGAAATAATTAATTAAGTGGGATTAAAATTGATATTTTGATCTTTAAGGCTTAAGATCAATTTATCGATTTTACTAGCGAAATATTATCCATTGATTTGAACAATGTATGATTTTCTTTGGCCTTGATTGCTATATTTATCTTGAAATATGTTTGGGCTAGAATATTGCATGTTTTAGGGTTATCTATATATTTAGGTTAAGCATTCTATTTATCATGAATTTTCAAAAAGAAATATAAATAAAAAATAAATAAAAAACCAAAAAAATCAAATCAATCCATCTAGGTTGCTAGATTTTAATTCGAATTGCATGTTTAATTATTCAGCAATTATTATTTTTGAAAATTAAACAAAAAAATCATCATGCATTTGTCATGTAGAGTTAGGGCATATTTTGTACGTCATTGCATATTAGGGTTAAATTGCACTTAATTTAGTTTTAGATAATACTTTTCTTAATTCATTATAAGTCTAGGTATTTTCTTGAATAGATTGCATTTTAAGATTATTTGGATTAAGGTAATATTCTAGTTTAAATTAGGATTTAGCTTTACCTAATTCCTAATGCAAATTAAATAGAATCTTAATCTAGTTAAATAATTTTCATTCTGAATTTTCATAAAGAAAGAAATACAAAAAATGACTTAGGATAAATTAGTTTTAATCCCTAGGATAGATTGCATTTAAAATATAAAAAAAATAAAAATGTCATTGCATTATGAAATGCATGCCATTTAGTGATCATTGCTAGATTCATTTAATTAGAAATTGCATGTCATTAGAATTAGGTCATTTAGTTAATATTGCGTTGCATATTGCATGATTTTATTAATTAAGTGAAAACAAATAAAAGAAATTACGTGTTAATTAGAAATCATATCTAAGGTTGATGATGTGAATTTTTAATTTAACCATGCAGATGCTTTCGATGCTATAAAGTAAGTCCTCGCATTTTTTATTATTTCATTGCTTTATTGGGTGTTAAATTGGTGGATTGCGCACCCGCATAATCACCTTACATGTTAGGAAAATCAATTTAAAATCAATTTAAGCTGCTTGCAAAAATATTTTTTGAAAATAAAAGAATGGTACCGAAAGGGCATTAGAGAAATCTAGTGTAACCAAGTCCCCGTACCCATAGTCTTTGGTTCGTAGGAGTAAAGTAAAACTCCCGTTACTTTACTTGGATTTCTAATCAACCCACCAAAAAATAGATTAGTGGCGACTCCTAGATAAAATCCATTTGCATGTTAAAAAACTTGAACCTAAGTCGCGAATTGGTATGGGCTTGGGAGAGCCCGAGTTAAGTCTAGGCTTAACAATCTATTAGCCAAAACCCTAGGTGGTTCATACCCAAAAAATTGGTCGCGACAGCTTAGCGACTCCGCTGGGGAGTTGAGTTAAAACACTTAGTGGACTTAGGCCAATTTTTCTTTTTCTTTTAAAATGTTTTTGTTTGGCAGTGAGGATCCTAGGTACGTCCCTAGCATTTCTAAGGTGTTAAATGTTCTTGCAGATGGGAGGTATAAGGGGAGTAGTCTATGCTAACCTTTGTCTTGCAGGTTGGAGTATGTGATTGATGATTTATTTTTCCGTAATTAGAAGTGTTGTTTGCATTTAAATTGTTGTGCATGTTTTACTGTTTTTTGCACTACACTATTGCACACACAACTTGTGGCCGGACCTGGGCTGCGATAGGATTTCTAGGATGGTGTTGAGAAGGATACTTCCTCCAAAGCAAGACTGCTATGTAGAGGTTAACCTTCTCTTCCCCGAAAGTCTTTTCATGGTGTCGAATGTGTTTGTCCATATCCGCAAGACTGCGTGACTATTGGATATTCCATTCGACTGAGCCGGAGTTAAGGGGACCTGACACGTTAATGCGAGACTGCAACGGTCAGATCATCCTCTTAGCTTCACTTTGTTAAGCCGTTTAGATAGAAATCGAGCCTCACATTTCATGCGTGTGTCTATGTGCTTGTCATCCCTTCCAGTGAAAGTAAGTTGTCTAAATTCTTATTTCACAATTTACTTACTTTATTGCAATTTTGTCGGTCCATGACAATAGGTTTCGTCGCGTCTTGTTTTATATGCTATGGGGAGGACCGATGTACAATTCATTTCCACTCCCAAAAAAGAGCTCAAGATGTGGCTGGATCAGTTAGATCAAGAGGGCCAGAGGTATGTGAAGACTAGGATTGCCCGACTTCTCCCACTATTGGAGATCAACATCCACTCTAGTGTGATACAAGCACTCCCTCACTTCTGGTGTCCACAGACTTCCACATTCATATTTGGTGAGTACGAATTGACTCCAACATTAGAAGAATATAGTGTTGCCATTAGAATGCCCCTGAAAAAGGAACTTGTTAGACCGCCTATCGGTATAGATTCTATTTCTGAATTATCACATTTTTTAGAAATCGAAGCCGAAGGAGTAAGGAAAGTTGTCAAAGCCAATTGTTTTGCATGCCCATTTTCGTTTTTGGAAAAATGTTTTGCAAATCAATCAATGATTTCAAAAGCTAGGATCTTCATGTTAGCATTTTTGGGGCTAATTGTTTTCCCTTATCGAAGAAATGCCATTAATCCTTCAATTTCATGGGTGGTTAATCGTGTTTGTGACGGCTTAAATTATGTCAATATGGTTTTAGCTGAAACATTTTTGTCATTAAACCGTTTCAAATAAAATGAAGAAAAGACCATGCGTGCCCTTCCTGAACTTTTACAAATATGGTTTTTCTCCCACATAAGAGGATTTGGGCACCTCATGAAACAATTTAAGATTGATGATTTTAGGCATCCCATACAAAAATTTGCGGTCTTAGAGCGTTTTTCTCCAAATAAACAGTACGCTCGTTGGATTAATTTTTTGAAAAATCCTGATCCTAAGGCATTCCTATGGCATACTAAATGGTTCCGAGTTGAAGAGGCTCGTTTCTCACACAAGCATGATGAGCCCATCCCGTTCTTTCGGGTCTTTCGGTGCGACTTCTTATTACCCATATAGGGTGGCCCGCCGACAAAGCTCTTCGGAAGTTCCTCCACCACTCAAGATAGAGATGTTCCAGGTTCGTTTTGTTCGAATGGACTATAACTACTTCAACGAGATCCAGATGATCATTGCCGCATGGAATGAATGCCACCAAGAGAAGATTTTGGTGCCCAAAAGATTGAAAGGGGAAGAGGAACTCCACCATGCGTCGGCATTCTACATTCAACAACACCAGATTCCTGCGACCTTACGTCCAGTGGTGCTAGATGTGACTGAGAAGCCCACTCAGCGAACACAAATTGAGCATCTTAAGTGGAAAGTGGAAATGATTGAAGCTGAAAATAAGAAGCTTCGTAAGGCGTTGAAATCCCGAAAGCATATAAAATGAGATCTTTTGAATTTTGATTCTTAGTCCGATGTCTAGAGAGTTTGATTTCGATTTTCAATTCAATGTTTTTAGTTCAATGTTTAGGGACTTAAATTTCAATTCTCAGTTCATTGTTTGGTTTAATGCTTTTACTGAATTTTGAATAAAATCGGGCGATTAGACCGTTGTCATGGGCCATTTTCTATCCTATCATTGGTTCTTACATTACCTCTTTTTTTTTTACTTAGGTAATAACGGATCCTCCGCGCTCTCCCATTATTACACGATCAAAGGCTAAAATGGCCGACCAAAGCAAGATGCGCGATCGCATGTCCTCTGTGGAAGATCAACTCAAACAGTTGGCCACTTCCCTGCAGCTTGTAACAGCTCAACTTCAATTCCTCCAAGTGAATCCGATTCCTCCACCCGCTCTCCCCGAGATAGTAGTCCCGAGGCAAGCAAATAGGGCCCAAATGAGTGATGATGAAATGCCGGAACTGGAAGATGATATGGTTCTCAAGACAAATCAAGATGAGCGCGTTACAAAGCTAGAGGAGAAAGTGAGACAACTGCAGGAGTCACAAAGCTCACTCCCATTTGACCTCTCGGTCTATGAGAAGGTTAAAATGCCGAGCAAGTTCAAAATGCCAGAATTTGAGAAGTATGACGGGACATCTTGTCCAAAGTCTCATTTGCATATGTACCACGTGCGCATGGCCCAGCACGTAAAAAATGAGCCTCTTATGATCCAATCGTTTCACGCAAGTTTGACCGGGCCCGCACTAAACTGGTACGTGATGAAGAACGTAAATCTCCTCGAAACCTGGAACGAAGTGGCGGATGCATTCCTCAAACAGTACAAGTTCAACATGGACATCGCGCCTTCTCGAGAAGACCTCGAGCGGATGGAAAAGAAAAGGAGTGAGTCATTTAAAGAATATGTTGTGAGATGGAGAAACTTGGTAGCTCAAATTACTCCTGAGCCTACCAACAAGGAGTTGATGAAGTTGTTCGTGAAGACCCTTCCATTTGAGTTCCGTAATCGAATGGCCAGTACGTATGTCGAGAGCTTCAATTAGCTTATTCCTGTAGGAGAGCAGATCGAGATGGGGATAAGGGAAGGATGGTTTTCCGAGCCATCTACCAAAAGGTTCTCTGCCAAGAAGGAGAAGGAAGCGGCCGTGGATGTGAACGTGGCTTATAGCCAAGAAAGTGCCAAACGTGCCCCGGCTATACAGGTGAACTCAAGACAGCAACAACCCGCTGGCCGTCAATCATTCGCCCAAGTGAATAATAGAAGGCAGTTCTCTCCTCTCCCTGGGTCTCCATCCCAAGTGCTGACAGTCCTCCGAAAGAAGGGTTTGCTTACTAGTGAACCAAAGCGCCCTAACCGTGAAGGCATTCGTGGTTACGACCCGACGAAGAAATGTGACTACCATAACGGTGAATTGGGGCATTCAACTGACGAATGTTTTACCCTCAAGCACAAGATCCAGAATCTCCTCGATACAAAGGCCTTTTCATTTCAAACTGCTCGGCCAAACGTTCAAAAAAATCCACTACCAAAGCACGAGGGTATAGTGAATGCTATCCTAGAACCTGAAGTCGGACGGATCAGGAACTCAAAGGTGCATGTGGCGGATGCCTACAACGGGCTAGTGAGAGCTGGGTATTACCAAGGTCAAGAAGATGTCTCTCTATCGGTGATGAGAGAAAGAGTTGCCAAAATCGTGGATGATGATATCATTGTGTATGCTGATCGTAACTGCATAGTTTCTACTATCTCCCACCTCATCATTGATTGGGAGGAGGAGCAGGCTACACTTGATGCTAACAAGAGAGAAGTTGATCCTTTGCTCGTAGATATGCCCCCATTAGAAGATGCATCTGACGAAGAGATAGTGATAGAGGTGTCTCAGCCGTATGAGTATGTCAATGATAAGGCAGTGCCTTGGTCCTATGACCTGGATGTGAACCTTATTACAAGGTCTGGTCGGACCTATGGTCAAGCTAGTGCTCAACCTGCAAAGTCGGTCACTGATGAAGAGGCTAAGGAGTTTCTGGCCGTAATCAAAGCAAGCGAGTATAACGTGGTTGACCAACTACGAAAGATGCCCGCTCAGGTCTCCTTACTTGAGCTCTTGATGACATCTCCTGTTCATCAAAAGTCGCTAATGAAAGTGCTGAGTGAAATTCGTGTGCCGTAGATCGTTGAGGCGGACAAAGCTGGAAGAATTTGTGGGATCGGTCCTTCTTAAGGATTTGATTGCCTTCTTTGATGAGGAATTTCCTCTTGCAGGCAGGGGACATAATAAAGCACTCTACATATCCGTTAAGCGCAAGTCTTCCCATGTATCCCGAGTACTCATTGATAATGGGTCCGCTCTGAACATTTGTCCATTGGCCACTCTTCATCGCCTTAAGGTAGACCCGTCAAGGATACATGCCGCGAAAACTTCGGTGCGAGCTTTCGATGGAACAAGAAAGGAAGTGATCGGGGAAATCCATCTCGATGTACAAATAGGACCAGTCGTCTTCAACATTCCCTTCCAAGTGCTAGACATCCCTACTGCATTCAGTTTCTTGTTAGGTCGACCATGGATACACACTGCTGGAGCTGTGCCTTCAAGTCTACATCAAGCTATCAAATTTGTGATTGAAAAGAAGTTGGTCACCGTGTATGATGAGGAAGACCACCGGATTTATCATGAGACGGCTATCTCCTATGTGGAGCCGGATTCCCAGTTTGAATCAAGTTACCACTCATTCGAGTTGGTGTCCACTATACATGCTTCTCGGGGTTCGTCACCGCCTACCCCGGAAGTATCAAATGCTGCCCTCATGGTGGGAAGAGTAATGGTTGGGAATGACTTTGTCCCCGGCAATGGTCTTGGGAGAAATGGTCAGGGCATTCGAAGCCCCATTGAAGCCCCTCGAGGTCCCGTTCTGCTGGTTTAGGGTATCATGGACGAGGTGGGGGAAGTTCTGAAGGACGAAGACAAGAGAAGCGGAGCTCGCCACCTAACCAAGGGCGAGAGAGGCAAAGCCCACTACCCCCGAGCATTCACGAGACATTCCCTGGTCCTCCAAGAATGATGCATGCAGAAGCATAAGTGATGGACACTTTGGGGCAGCCTAGTGGCAAGTTTGATTACCTGGTGAAGTATTCAACCCCTCCTAGTTATTACATTGACCCTAGTGAGATAGTCCTAGATGGATGGGGTGGCATGGATGATTCGACATCCTCAAAGGCAGAAAACCCTGATGATGAGCTAGAAGGAGTTGCAAGCCTATTCGACAACCTCATCATAGGAGCCATTGATGAAGGACCCCCTGAAGAGATGGGCCTTGGCCCACAAGAGAACAATCCTATGGCATGCAAAGGTGTGGAAATGGTCCAATCCATTGCAACAAGTGTTGATAATGATGATCCCGAAGACTCCATCAAAGACTTCATCGAGGTGCAACGTAGCTGGGAGCAACATGAAGAAGCTAAGGCTCTCACATCTGAGCAGACCGTCACTATTAATTTAAGTGACGCTAAAGAAGCCGAGGAGGATGAAAATTGGGGCAAATCTCCCTAAAGATGAGGCTGAGCGCCTAATTCAGTTACTAAAGGAATATCAAGACATTTTTGCATGGACCTACACTGACATGCCTGGGCTAGACCCATCAATCGTGGAGCATTACCTACCTACTAATCCGAACATGCCACCTAAGAAGCAGAGGTTGCGGAGGACTAAGCCCGAGCTCTCAAAGAAGATAAAAGAAGAAGTGATGAAGCTTTTGAATGTGGGATTCATTGAAGTCTCACAATACCCCGAATGGGTGGCTAATATTGTACCGGTAATGAAGAAAGACGGTCGAGTTCGAGTTTGTGTTGACTATCGGGATCTGAACAAGGCTAGTCCAAAGGATGATTTCCCATTACCACACATAGATGTCCTTGTGGATAGTACTGCTGGTTTTGAGCTATTCTCATTTATGGATGGTTTTTCTGGATACAATCAAATAAGAATGAAGGAGGAAGACAAGGAGAAGACTGCATTTATTACCCCGTGGGGAACCTTTCATTAT
The DNA here is from genome assembly GCA_016097485.1 of Eucalyptus sideroxylon x Eucalyptus melliodora. Classification (NCBI taxonomy): domain Eukaryota; kingdom Viridiplantae; phylum Streptophyta; class Magnoliopsida; order Myrtales; family Myrtaceae; genus Eucalyptus; species Eucalyptus sideroxylon x Eucalyptus melliodora. The sequence goes on along the minus strand of CM027824.1, from coordinate 30,424,284 downwards.
AAGGTCATGCCCTTCGGACTCAAGAATGCGGGGGCAACCTACCAGCGAGCCATGGTTGCCTTATTTCATGACATGATGCACCAAGAGATTGAAGTCTATGTTGATGATATGATTGCAAAGACTCGACTAGGAAGAAGCCACATCGAAACCTTGAAGAAGTTGTTTGATCTACTTCGTGAGTTCAAGCTTTGTCTAAATCCCGCTAAATGCGTGTTCGGAGCAACATCCGGTAAATTACTCGGATTTATTGTGAGCAGTGAAGGGATTGAGATCGATCCTTCCAAGGCTAAGGCCATATGTGAATTGCAACCTCCGTCAACGATGAAAGAAGTCCGAAGCCTTCTAGGGAGATTGAATTACATAGCGAGATTTATTTCCCAACTCTCTGAAACTGCCAAACCATTCTTCAAGCTTCTAAAGAAGAATGCACAAGTCAACTGGGATGACGAGTGTTGAGAAGCGTTTAACAAACTGAAGCAATACTTGATGAATCCACCAGTTCTTGTCCCACCCTCACCAGGGCATCCTTTGATTCTTTACCTCACTATTCATATGAGTCATTGGGTGCAATGCTGGCTCAAGAAAGTCTTGTTGACAGAAAAGAACGGGCCATTTATTACTTGAGCAAGAAGTTCACCGTATCAGAGTTGAAGTATTCTGATGTTGAAAAAACTTGTGTGGCATTGGTGTGGGTGTTGCATAGGTTGCGATAATACACACTACATTATCAGACATTCCTCGTGACTGAGAATGATCCTATCAAGTACTTGCTTGATCGACCAGCTTTGGTGGGTAAGTTGGCCAAATGGCAAATCTTGATTTCCGAATTTGATGTGCAATTCATGCCACAAAAGTCGGGTAAAGGCCGAGCGATCGCTGATCTACTGGCCGAGAATTCAGAAGCCCTTTATGATGATGATAGTTTCCTTGATGACCATGTCTTGAGTGTAGATGAAGACTCATGGAAGATGTTTTTTGATGGAGCTGTAAACCTATCTGGTTCGGGTGCTGGGGCAGTTCTGATATCTCCAGATGGACAACACCATCCGATAGCTGCAAAATTGATATTTCCATGCACTAACAATGTAGCCGAGTATGAAGCTTGCATCCTCGGGCTTCAGGCCGCAATTGAGATGGGTGTGGCTAAGTTGAAAGTGTTTGGAGATTCTGCACTAATCATACTGCAGATCGTGGGAGAATGGAAGACCAAGGATGCCAAGTTACTCCCATACCACAAGTATTTAGAAAATCTGGTGAAAAAGTTCAAGGATGTTTCGTTTGAATACTTGCCGAGGTCTCATAATCAATTTGCAGATGCACTTGCAACGTTGTCCTCTATGCCGCGAGTCACTGATGGGTTGGAGGTTGAGCCTCTGAAAATAGAAGTTTTGCCGAAGCCGGATTATTGTATGATTGTGACTGAAGAACCTAATGAAAAACCATGGTATTACAATATCATGAATTACATTAAAAAATAGGAATTTCCGGAAGGAAGCACTCAGGCTGATAGGAAGTACATCACGAAGATGGCCTCGAAATTTTACGTCAATGGTGAGAATTTATACAAGAGATCTTACGATTCTGTCTTGTTGCGATGTATAGATGCAGTTGAAGCCACTCAAATCATGCAAGAAGTGCACGAGGGGGTATGTGGCCCCCATATGAATGGACACATGTTGGCCAAGAAGATTATGAGATTAGGGTATTACTGGCTCACACTGGAAAGTGACTGCATCCGGTATGTTCGGAGTTGTCATCACTGCCAGATTCATGGAAATAAGATAAATGTTCCTCCAACTGAGTTGTATCAGTTTTCCGAGCCATGGCCTTTCTTGATGTGGGGTATTGATGTGATTGGCCCAATTAATCCCAAAGCTTCAAATGGACATCGATTCATTTTGGTAGCGATAGACTATTTCTCCAAATGGATCGAAGCTACATCATTTGCAAGTGCCACTGCTCGTAATGTTGTGAAGTTTATCAAATGTGACATAATTGCTCACTATGGTGTCCCTAAAGCAATCATCACTGATAATGGGACCAATTTAAACAACAAGCTTGTTGATGAGTTGTTCGGAGAGTTCAAAATCAAGCATTTGAATTCGTCCCCTTACCACCCTCAAATGAATGGGGCCGTTGAAGCAGCCAATAAGAACATTAAGAATATTTTGGCTAAGAAAGTCGTGAATTATTGAGATTGGCATAACAGGCTACCCTTCGCACTAATGGCGTACCGGACATCGATCCGCACTTCCACTGAAGCAACCCCGTTTGCTTTAGTGTACGGCATGGAGGCAGTTCTACCTGTAGAAGTGGAGATTCCTTCTCTGAGAGTTCTATCCCAAGTGGATTTGTCTAAGGCGGAATGGTCACAACAAAGATTCGAGCAGTTGAACTTAATCGACGAGAAAAGATTGAAAGCTCTCTGCCATGGCCAAGCATATCATTATAGAGTAGCCAGATCTTTCAACCGGAAGGTGCGGCCAAGGCATTTCGAGGTAAATGACCTAGTCCTAAGGAAGCTATTGCCGATCTTTCCGGATCCTGGAGGTAAAGAAGATACTTCCTGGCGGTGCCTTGATATTGGCAGAAATGGATGGTCGTGAGTTTTCCACTCCCGTTAATTCAGATGCTGTCAAGAAGTATTACCCATGATAGAATTTGCCATGTCATGTTTTGAACTGCAAGCATTTCAATGATGAATAAATTGCTTCAATGAGTTCAATTGCAAATCTTGCGTTTTTTCTCCCTTGATGAATTGTGTGAGATAAATTGAATGTGTCAAATGGGATACTTTGGAATGACGAAAGGCAAGCCTTGTTCCATACACTATTTCATACACTAACCCCCTGTGAGTTGTGTGAAAAATTCCATGCCCGTAAGGAAGAGGGCTATCTCGCAAAGGGTACATCAACCAAGGTGATGAGAGGCATCCTTTTCTCTATCCTAAACACTACAGGTGATCCATTGCTCAACCCCTTTGAGCCCCATACACTTATGGAGATTTTTTTAAATTATCCCTGTCAAGAATCATCCCACATTGGGACAATTTGAAATGAATGGTAGGAATCTTCTTGCTCCCACTTGCATCAATCTTCGAATATTGCTTTTGCAGTGTGACTCGTAGGTAATTTGAAGTGCCTTTAAGATGATGAAGAGCAGTTCTTTCTTTACCCTATACACTTCTATCCATTGCATAGCCCACTTGAGCCTATGAATTTATTTCATATTAAACCCAGTTGGTGATCATCCCCCACACTGGGGCAAGGCAAAAAGAACCATTCAAGTAACATGGCTTAGAATGCTGTAAAGGATGGTTGTGCAAGTTCAAAAAAGGGTGCAAAATAATGGGGCATGAAAAAGCAGTGTGCCTGGTAAAAGCAAGGCCAATGCCAAGAAAAAAAAAATTTGAGAGAGAATCCGCTAAAAAATTCGTGCAAGAGGGAGAAAAATTTTCTGAGGTGCGAAAAATTGAGAGAGAATTCGTGAAAAGGGTTTCTGGGAAGTTTTCGAGGTCAACAATTCAAGCAAAAAAAAAATAGAAGTGTTCATTCTCTGGGGAAAAAGAAAAAAGTCAGCAAAGAATTTTCCCTTCTACTGAAAAGTACTGCAGAAAGTACAACAGTAAGAGGGAGAAGACGTGAGAGAGACAGCTAAGAGAGAAAAAAAAAAAAAAAAAGGAAAAGCAGGAGTTGCTGTTCATCTTCTTCCTCGTGAGTTCTTCCGCTGCTGTGACCGATCCTCTGTGCCGCTGGTTTCCTCGCATCATCGCCGTTCCTCGGAGTCGGCCACGCACCCGCGACCTACCGCTGCCCAGCCGACACCGGAGTTCCGAAGCCTGCCGCTCCCAATCTCACCGCACCAGCAGCACCGGATGCCACCTGCCCTGACGACCGCGCTCCCACCTCGCCAACGCCGTGCCGCTGCAACACCCCCCCCGCAACGCCGCCGCCCGTCGATCTCCGAGCTCCGCCGCGCCTCCGCACCGCTACCTCACCGGGTTCGCTCGCCTCCACCGCCGCGCCTCGCCCGCGCCCCGTTGCCGCGACCCTCCTCTGCCCCGACGTCCAGCAAATCCGCTGCTCGACGCCGTCGCCCAACGACCCGCAAACCAACTCCGATCTCCGCTGCCCCGAGCTCGAGCCCGCCACCGTCCATCGTCGATTTACCCCCCCTTTAGGTAGTTTTCGTTCTTTTTATTTTATTTTGTTTTACTTTTATAGTTTAGCTTATTTTATTCGTTATGTTATTTTTGCTCATTTCATTTGATAGTATTTTTAGTTTAGCTATTTAATTTGTAATGGTGGATGTTAATATTTGTGAATTTAGTATGCATTATCCATAGGGATTTTGTCCGAAATTAATGTAATTATTAATTTGACCCGAGAGACATCGGATCATTTTTCTAATTATTTTTTAATTTCTAGGCTTTTCGATAGAATCTCAATCATAATAATTACTTAATTTGGTCCGTAAGACTTCGGACCAGATTTTTTAATTATTTTAAGTTGTTGTGATGATTAGGGTTAAAATAATTGTTAATTTAACCTGTGAGACGACATGCTATTTTTTCAATTATTTTGATCCTTTATTTAGTGATTATATTAATTTTTTAGATTTAACCCTTATTCAAATTTAAAAAAAAAACTAAAAAAAATCAAAAATCAAAATATTCAAAAATATTTGCATGAGCATATAGGACATTAAGGTTTAATATAATAGACACGTAGGTTTAATTAATCAAATTTTTAGGATTATATTTCTAGGATTGCATTTTTAGATAATATTTTTAGGACTGCATTTTTAGATATTTTAAAAGAAATAAGTTAGGATTAGACTTAAATAGCTTTTTTAGAGTTTTAGATATAATTGGCACATTTTCATCCTCTTTTTAAAATAAATAAAAAATAAAAATAGTCTTCTAAGACAGAATAGGGTTTAAGTCAAATTAATCCCAAAAATGGATTAGAAGATTATTTTTAAATAGATTAAGTAGGGTTTTCATAAATTCTAAACTTCAATAAAAAATACAAAAATACAAAAATCTAGGTGCATGTTAACTAGTTTGCATAATAGAGGCATTTAATCAGAATTTGTTCATTAGTAAAATTAGGTCATGAGGTGAATGATTAATCAATTTGCATGATAGACCCATTTAATTAGAATTTGCATATTAATAGGATTAAGTCATTTAGTTTTAAAATGCATTTTTATAAAAGAACTCCAATTTTTAAGAAAATCCAAAAAAAAAAAAAAAAATGATTGCTTGCTTTGTGTGATGCAATTTATTTATTTGAATGTTTTAAATAATGGATGAGCACCCGTGTGGTCACCACATTTGCATGATAGTAATTTAGGTTAAAATAAATCAGCTGCTTGCAAAAAAATTTTGAAAAATTAAAAAGAAATGGTACCGAAAGGGCATTAGAAAATTATAGTGTAACCAAGTCCCCATACCCTTAGTCTCTGGTTCGTAGGAGTAAAATAAATCTCCATTTATTTTACTTAGGTGTCTAATCGACCTACCATAAACCGATTAGTGGCGACTCTTAGATAATAATCTTTCGCATGTTAAAAAACTGAAACCTTAAGTCGCGAATTGGTATGGGCTTGGGAGAGCCTAAGCTAAGTGTAAAAACTTAGTAGTCCATTAATCTAGTTTTAGGTGGCGCACTCGTAGTTGTTGACACCTAATTTTGGAAAAATAAAATTGCATTTTGAACAAATAAAAAGAAAAAAATGAAAATGGGGGAAATTGATTTGATTGAAGTATGCAAGGAAATATGGAATTCTGATGGATGTCCGGATTTTGTTAAATGCAGCAACAATTTTAAAATCAGATGAACAAATGGCAATGATTTTAATAAAATGGAAGGAATCGATGCAAAATCGAGCTGATTGCAAAATCATGCTCCGATTTGCATCCATGATTTAATACAACAGAAGATGGAAGTTTAAAATTTTCCATAGAAAGCGGCCGATCGAAACCACTATAAAAGGGGTTGACCTGCACAGTATTCGGAGAGGATTCAGAGGAGAGATTGAGAGCAAAAAAGGTTTCGGAGAAAAAATTCATGAAAGAATCGTGCAAAAAAGGAGAAGCCTCGTCCATCTCCGATCAACAAAGGGGTCATTTCCTTCTTCTCGACAGGCTGCCAAGGAAAAAGGGAAAATTCAGCAAAGCTACGGTGAGGGAGACGTAAATTGGACGTGTGAACAGAGAGTGAGAAAAGAGAGCAGAGGAGAGAGAAAAAAAAAGTAAAAAGAAGAGTTTACTGTTTCTCTTCTTCGGTGAGCCCCTCGCCAATCCTCGACGACGCCGGAGCTCCGAAGCTTGCCGCTCCCGACCTTGCCGTGCCACCGCGCCGCTCGCCTTAGCCCAGCACACGGTGCCTCCGACGCCCGCACCTTCCTGCCGCCGCACCTCAGCCAGTGCCGTTCCGCTCGACGCCGCTGGTTGCCGTGCCAAACACTTGCAACGTCGTCACCGCCCCTGCCCTCAGCATCACCAGTAGCCCCGTCACCACCTAGCTTCGCCGGAGCTCCGACCGTGACGCCCTCACCATCGATCCGAGCCACCCCTGGTCGAACCCCACGGCTGCAAGTCCTGTTTTTTAAAAAAATCAAATTAGGTAGATTTACATTATTTTATTATGCAGATTTATTTTATCTATATTTTATTTAATTCTTGTTTTCCTTTAGCTGAAATTTGCCTATGCATATTTAGAAATTATGACATGCCATATGATTCGCAACCGCATCTGAATTTTTTTATTTCATATATAAGGCTTTAGATGAAATAATTAATTAAGCAGGATTAAAATTGATATTTTGATCTTTAAGGCTTAAGATCAATTTATCGATTTTACTAGCGAAATATTATCCCTTGATTTGAACGATGTATGATTTTCTTTGGCCTTGATTGCTGTATTTATCTTGAAATATGTTTGGGCTAGAATATTGCATGTTTTAGGGTTATCTATATATTTAGATTAAGCATTCTATTTATCATGAATTTTCAAAAAGAAATATAAAAAAAATAAAAAAACCAAAAAATCAAATCAATCCATCTAGGTTGCTAGATTTTAATTTGAATTGCATGTTTAATTATTCAGCAATTATTATTTTCGAAAATTAAACAAAAAAAATCATCATGCATTTGTCATGTAGAGTTAGGGCATATTTTGTACGTCATTGCATATTAGGGTTAAATTACGCTTAATTTAGTTTTAGATAATACTTTTCTTAATTCATTATAAGCCTAGGTATTTTCTTGAATAGATTGCATTTTAAGATTATTTGGATTAAGATAATATTTTAGTTTAAATTAGGATTTAGCTTTACCTAATTCCTAATGCAAATTAAATAGAATCTTAATCTAGTTAAATAATTTTCATTCTGAATTTTCATAAAAAAAGAAATACAAAAAATGACTTAGGATAAATTAGTTTTAATCCCTAGGATAGATTGCATTTAAAATAAAATAAAAAATAAAAATGTCATTGCATTATGAAATGCATGCCATTTAGTGATCATTGCTAGATTCATTTAATTAGAAATTGCATGTCATTAGAATTAGGTCATTTAGTTAACATTATGTTGTATATTGCATAATCTTCATTAATTAAGTAAAAACAAATAAAAGAAATTACGTGTTAATTAGAAATCATATCTAAGGTTGATGATGTGAATTTTTAATTTAACCATGCAAATGCTTTCGTTGCTATAAGGTAAGTCCCCGCATTTTTTATTATTTCATTGCTTTCTTGGGTGTTAAATTGGTGGATTACGCACCCGCATGATTACCTTACATGTTAGGAAAATAAATTTAAAATCAATTTAAGCTGCTTGCAAAAACATTTTTTGAAAATAAAAGAATGGTACCGAAAGGGCATTAGAAAAATCTAGTGTAACCAAGTCCCCGTACCCATAGTCTCTGGTTCGTAGGAGTAAAGTAAAACTCCCGTTTCTTTACTTGGGTTTCTAATCGACCCACCAAAAAATAGATTAGTGGCGACTCCTAGATAAAATCCATTTGCATGTTAAAAAACTTGAACCTAAGTCGCGAATTGGTATGGGCTTGGGAGAACCCGAGTTAAGTCTAGGCTTAACAATCTATTAGCCAAAACCCTAGGTGGTTCAAACCCGAAAAATTGGTCGCGACACTCGTGATGGGAAGTGGCCACATGTGATGGTATAGGAATTGCAGCATTTGGTTTTGTTAAAAACACCACAAAAAATATGTCTTGTTAAAAGTATCGATGGTGTTACCCACCCAAGCGTTCATTTGTTTTGCAGAAAATAATTTTTTGAAAAATATTTTCATTTGTTGACATTTGATTCATTTAGGATACATGTATGATAACGTTTCTTTCCTCATGAATAATTTTTGTTCAAAAATAATTATTTTTTATTTATATTCCCTGGACAAGTTTTTTTAGCAAAAAAACGTATTTAGTAACTTCACAAAAATTTTATTATTGGAATAAAATGCGTTTGGTACAACCCTTAAATTTTTTTATAACTTGGAATTTCTTTTTATTTTTTATTAATTTTATTACATTTTTCTCTTTTTTACTTTCTTTTTTCCTTTTTTTTTTCTTCTTCCTCTACCGGCGAGCTTCACGGTGGTTGGGGAAGCTCGACCTCACATAGCCAAGGTGAGGCTCCAGTGACCAGCTAGAGGAACAAGAGAGGAGGAAGAGAAAAGGAAAGATAGAAAAGAGGGAAAAAAAATTGTTTGAGCTTGATTTTTGAGTTGTTCTGGGGACAAAAGAATAATTTTTTCTACTTCTTGATTATGTTCCAAATCTATTGTCGAAAAAAAAAACATACACCAACATCTATTTCGAGGAATAAAAAAAAAAAAAGCAGAGATATAGAGGCATTGCCAAATGTGCCCTTAGAAAAATAAGTCAACAGAAATTGATTTCCTAATCAATGAACAAGATTTTCCTACCAAAACTTAAATATGGGATAATGATTTCCCCTTTGAAAGATTTAAAAATTTTCCAAAATATTTTCCTATTCTTTGGGTCCTTTTTTTTTTTTTTTTTAAGGTCTGTCTTTGGATCCTTGATTAATGAAACTTTTTGTCTTATAAGTTTTTTTAAACAATTGATATTTTAAATTTTTATTTTTTCTAAATCGATTTTTTTTCTTTTCTTTTTTTTTATTTTATTTTCTTTTTTTCTTATCTTCTCTTTTATTTCTTTTTCCTTCTCCTTCTTCTTCTGCCAACCATGTGCCTAAGTGACGGTTGGCGGCCTGGTGAGCTTGAGGCTGCCAATCCAAGTGAACTTCTGCTTGTTGATCAAGGCCACCAAGCTAGAGGCTCGCCAAATCCAAGCAAGCTTGTGGCTTGGCCAAGGCCAGCAAGCTTCAACTCGCTTGTGGCCATCGCTAATCAGTCGCAACAAGGGAAGTCAAAAAAAGAAAAGCAAAGAAATAAAAAGAAAAAAGAAAATTAAAAATAATTAGAAATTCAATTTAAAAAAAATAAAGTAAAAAGAGAAAAAAGCAAATAATTAAAAATTCAATTTAAAAAAATATTTAAAATTCAATAAAAATTGCTTGAAATAAAGTCATGTGATTGAAATCATTTTCCAATAAGGTCTAAACATCCAAAAATATTTTCAATCATATATCACCAAATAAAAAACCAATCGTATTCCTAAAAAAGACTTTTCAATAAAGTCTTTTCCTTTATCATTGAATTTTTCACGAAATAAATGGGCCTTAAGAGAATATATTAAAGCAAAGCCCCCAAGGCTTGTCTATAGAGCGTTGGAGGGGCTATCCTCACCTCTGAAATTAATTTTCTGTCTCCATCCTCAACCCATCCATAATTCAAGGGTCAAATAAATTAAACGGCTCAAAACTATGAGTTTTCATCTACAAACAACTGGAGCTTGATCTATCCAACAATCAAACCAAAGTAGAGGATCTATAATCTACGTTGAAGGCCAAAACCCTAAATTGAGAACTACTCAATTAGCATAACATGAAAAGATTTAAGAGCAAAATTCAAAGGTGTAGGACTAGATTAGCCAAAGTGCAATAGATTTAGGATTTTTTAGACAATTTTTCCCTAAATTCATGCACCCCCAACTTTAATAATCCATAAACATTTAATTGAATGGAGATATGTAAATAAAAAGACACCAACGCGTATTGCTTGGGGAAGTCTTCATTGAAAAAATAAATTACTTATTGGAGGAAAAATACGCAATATTGTTTATTGTAATTATAAAATTAATAATTCTAAAAAAGCGATAACAAAAAATAAATAACAACTAAGTCTAGTGACAATTTTGGTGATTGATCGGATATACAACGGTCCACTTCTCCTTGTCACCTTCACCCAACCAAAGAGAAGCAGGAAAAACAATCCAGATACATAATATTTGCTTGTCCACGAGGTGCCAGTTAGAACCCACCTCGATTCCCTTACGTAGGTCGTTACATCAATGGACTGGGATGTTATGATGTCTAGGGTTAGATCACTTAGACATAGTTAAACCTAGATTACACAAACCAACTTAAATACTGAGAAAGCGACGTTAGTGGATCAAAGGCTTAGTGGCATTACTTCCGCCTTACAAAGGTAAGAGTCCTAAAAAAATTAATAATAATTTCTCTCCTCATGAAATTAGGTAGGAAACGACGCGAGTCTCAATCAGCATAGAGCCTCACTGGATAATCTTGATTCGCCCCGTACAATGCAACGCCACTTTCCTTTTGACCATCCTACTGAGTCATCCAAAGGCCGCTTTCTATGGCCTTTGGAAGAGATGATAATTCCGGGGCCATGACCGGATCACTCTGTCTTCATTCTAGATTTGAAGATGTAGCCATATGGAAATTTGAAGTCACCTTTTCTTTTTTTAGGTAAATAATTTAAAGTTACTTAGGCGACGAGAGTTGGCAAAAGGTAATTAGTTGGAGAGATTGAGGTAGTTAAAGTCATCCCAACAATATCATGATGTGACAGGTACTGTTGACCTTTTCAGATCTTGAAATGCTTTTATTATAAATAAAAAAAATAAAGTAAATGAAAGAAAATAGGTTTTCAACTTTGCCGCTGGCATACGATTCCGGCCAAGTTGTGTTCGATCTTAATTGGGCTTCGATGGGTTAGTGGTCTAGTCCGATCAGTTCAACTGAAGATCTTATAAAATATGCTGGGAAATTCGTTGAATAAGTTTTAAATTTATTATATAACGATCAATTTAGTTACAATTTTTTCGATTGAATCAAAATAATCATTTTGATCAATTTTAACAAGAAATCACTGACATAAACAATTGCCATTCTACATAACATAATTGACGTTTACGTAATTGAATTTTCTAATTTTTTTTTATAAATTTTTTACTTTTTCATGTTTATTCTTTTCTTTTTTACCTTTTTTCCTTATTTCTCTCTATACATCGCTGGGCTTTGGCAATGACCAATGGAGGTCACCAACCACTAGCGAGGACCAGGACACCCTTTTCGACGCCTAACAATAGGTGGAGGGAAATAAGGGGAAAAAAAGAGGAAAGAAAAAGAGGAAAAAAGATAAAATCAGAAAATTTTAAAAATATATATGAAAAATTTATCCACATCAGCAACAGTCGTGCCAAGGTGAATGGTCAACACTAACTAGATTGTTATGTTAGCAACTTTTGATCAAAATTAGCTGGAGAAACTATTTTGACAATTTGTCAAAAGGTTTATGACTATATTGATGGTTTAAGACTAAAATTGGCATAATTAAAAAGTTTAAAATTAAACTAACCGTCTCATAACAAGTTTAGAATTCTTTGAATGATTATCCCAAAATATGTATAAACAATGGAAAGGGTATGTGCTCAAGTTCTCAAATTACTTGTCTGAGACTAGCTGATCTAAAGAGTTCAAACGCACTAAATTCAAATCTATCAGTTCGGACAAGAAATTTTCAAATACCTTATTACACAAAGCAACTCCCGACATGACTAGATCATATGTGCATAACTAGCCTTTACTCAAAACCCTACTGTGAGTAAAATAAAATGCGTCTTATTGTAACCAATTAAGAAAAAACTAGCGAAAGTGTTTTCTAATGGTTTTCTAGTTTCCATTACAATTTAAGCGGAAAGATGAAAATTTGTCGAAAACTGAAAGAAGATCCTTACCGATTAAAATGCTCTAAGGTGGACATTTTAAAACGGCGAAGAGCCCAAAAAGCCGATTGACGGATGGACCTTATTGCTCCGAGAATCAGTTTTTTCGGGCAAGCGTTATTTATCTTTGGAACAATTGTACTTAAAGTTATAAAATTTATCATAAAAGTATAATTAAGACTTCAAACTTACAAAAAATGCAATAATATCCTAAAATTTGTCAAATTAGTGTAATCAAATCATTCTGTTAACTCATTTGGCTCCTCTCGTTTTTCGGATCGGGACTTCTACCACATTTTGGCTCGGTTTAGTTTTGGTGCTCTTTGCTATATCATTTGGAAAGAACGCAACAACATCATCTTCCGGAATCGACTCTTTTTATCCCGGCGATGAAGATGCATCTTGGCAAGGCTATTAAAGACAAAGTGATGACCTTCAAGCATGTCATGGATACCCCAAAGAACAGAAGGCTGCAGCGAGCCGGACTTGAGTCCTTCTATCTTTGATTGATGGAGGGTTGGTCGGTCTTAGTTTAGCCTTTGTCTATTAGGGTTTCCTTTTCGGTATTGTTCTTGTTGTTGTTCATTGGATCCAAGGCACCCCTACACTCTTCTTGACTTCAGTCTCTTTGAGTGTCTGTTTTGTTGGTGCCTGGTATCCCCCGTATATTTTCTGCAAAATCTATTCATATCTTACTTTTACCAGAAAAAAAAAAAAAATCATTCTGTTAACTCCGTCCAACTTGATTGATAGAAAATGCTAACGTGGCTTTTTTATTATTTTCTCTATCATACATGGTAGCAACATAGCTAAAACGACATCATTTTAATTCAAATTAGATTTTTAACACTAATTTTATTTAAATAAAAATAAAAATGAAATGAAATAAATAAAAGGAAAGGGAGTGGAGCACCATCACCAAGAAGGGCCCACAAGGGTAAGGGTGGTTGGTGGGGGTTTCAAGCTTTGGCCAATGGCCGATGACCCTTGTGGGATCTGAGTTCTGTGACCCTTGATAGCCATAATTAAGGGAGAAGAAAGAAAATAACAATTAAAAAAATAAAAGAATAAAATTTATTTAAAATTTAAAAATATCATTAAAAATTGTCAAACATATCACTAGATTATTCATTTAAGGTACATAAATTACCTAATCACATTTTATACATTTTACAAGTGATCGAAAGGTCATTTCCTTGGAACTCATCTCTAGTCATGTGACTTTTCACGAACAGTTGTTCAAAAGAATCAAAACCCTTTTGATCATCTTGATATAGAGGGTTCACCCTGGGATCCAGGACTCAAAACAATCTTAGTTTAAGCCCTCTCGGCTCTAGTTACTTTGAAGACCTCCGCATGAGAGGCTTGAAGTGTATAGGGAGCACTCACAGAGCAATTGGTTACCAATTCTCCTGTTCTGGAGTGACCGGTTTTGATACACCATCAAACGTTTGGGAGAGACTGACAGGCTAATAAACTTTTCCTATGTGGACGTATATACAATTGTCGCCTCCCTTAGAAAGTCTCCTACTCCTTTTTGACCATGTTGCATCGCTTGCGGCAGCAACATTAACAGGGAGGAAGTTGGGATTCATTCACTCCGTCAAAAAAAATTGCTCGCGATTATCAAGTAATCGATCGCTTACATGAAACTTGGTTCGCGTATGATAAAATAGCTTAAATCATCAATTCAATGTGTTAACATGAAGCTTGTCGGTGGGGTTCGGATGGCAGATTGTCGAATAGAGATTGGTCGCATTAGGGTACCACGCATTGGCTGAGAACGTATCTTTGCACGCCCGTGGACTAAGAAATACTAGCAGAACCCGACGCAAAAATAGTTCGCGCGGCCTTTTTTCTCACAGCTACAGGTTCTAGTTTTGCGAAAAGAGATCCACTTAGACATGGACCGACAAGGACTACAACATAAATGTGTGTGAAACAATGAAGAGGGGTGACACAAAAACAAAGTCTTCCCAAGCAAAACCAATACATTAAAACACCTGTTCCCGAGCAAAAATGAAGGCAATATCCTAATTTAGGACTTCAACATATAAAGGGAAGGCAAGCAGACTTCTTAGAATCTAAGAACTTAGCCGGTGATACTCTGGGACTTGTTAAGGATAACACCTTCGTATTTAACCTGGAACCACTTCATGGCGTCCTCCTTGGTGACCCTGTGCTGGATCCCAACACGGGACTTGCACCTCCGACGGCGGCCAACTCTATAACCAGGTCGTTCCAGCACAACATAGAAGTCCATACCATAAATACCAGTCGAAGGGTCATACCTAGGAAAGGAGGAAACACGGATGTTCAGCAAGCAATGATGAAATAGATTATTATGGAAAGTTGAAGACAGAAAGCAACTGTTGGACCGGTAATCCTGATGTAAAAGCAGCTACTGATGCTTTCCTTGGCATATTTTTTGAAGAAATTAGAGATATAAATTAATGCTCGACCAAGTGAAACATGCAAATGTGACTCATCAGACCGTATGAACTGACTGGCCGCCAGCAAACTCAAATTTGACTGTTAAGTTAAGGCTAGTACAAGTACAACTCGGAAGATAGAAGCCTCACGCAAACTCTAATTTACTTTCTCATGTAATGTTGTGTTAAACTCCTTGAGTAAGTGCACGCTGAGATGGTAATAATCGCACACTATGAAGCGCTTCAGAGAATGATGAAGACGAAACTTTCCACGAATTCCTAATCGAAATTAGGTGGGTTGGATTGACTTACTTGATACCAAGATCAATGTGCTCCTGGATACCAAAACCGAAGCAACCGGTGTCACTGAAGTTCCTTCGCAGCAGCTCATATTCCTTAACCTTCAAACCACTCTCCAGAAGCTGCATTGCTTTTTCACCCCTGACAGTCACAGAACAAGCGATCTTCTCATTACGCCTGATTCCAAAAGAACAAACGGTGTACCTAGCTATAGTATAAACAACAGATAACAGAAGATGTACATCAGATGACAGATGAATACTCCACATAATCAACAAAACAATAGATAAGGCCCCAATAAAGGACAAGTAGCATACTGCATCTAATGCGTACTAATTTCATATATGGCATGCATGCATTAACATGTGCATACAAGGAAAATACAGAGCATAAAAAATTTAGTTAATAACGTGCATTCACTGCACTCTCAAAAAACACAGTTGTTAGACAGCCGCCTTTGAATCTCAAGTGAGAGAGATGTTAAAGCTTTATATAGCAACAATCAAAACATAAAACATCTTTGTTGTTCGAGGGAGAGAAAGGATAAAAAACAGAGCATAGCACTTCATACGTCTTGCTCAAAGGAAAAACTGTTGAGTACCACAACTAAAAACAAAGCAGAAACTGCTCACATACGTTCAACACATAACTGCACACAAACGTGCTATTAACTTCCTAGAAAATAGCAAAAACACTAACTGCATAACTAAATGAACTTGACTGTAAAATAAAAACAGAGGAAACACGACCGAGCATCAGCAGCATTGTGACAATTCCAACAAACTCCTCCTTGGCTCAGGTGCTGCTGCAAACTCCTATTTTCTCTCTTAACAGTTCAAATCTTCCTGCCTGAAGTGGCTTTGTGAACATCTCTGCAAGCTAATCTTCAGATCTGCAATAGACCAACTTAATTTCATCACTTTGTTGCACCTCACGCAGAAAGAAAAATTTGACTTTGAAATGCTTGGTTTTGCCATGGAAAACTGGATTCTCTGATATTGCTAGAATAGCCTGATTGTCCACATTGACTTCGATACAATCACTGGAATTAAACCACAAATCCTTCATTATCTTCTTTAGCCACAAAGCTTGATTTGCAGCTGCAGTAGCTGCTATAAACTCAGCCTCTACAGTAGACCAGGCTACAATCTCTTGCTTTTTAGAACACCAGGAGAAACAAGCAGAACCAAGACTGAAATAGTATCCAGACGTACCCTTCATGTCATCTATTGAACCAGCCCAGTCACTATCAGAAAATCCTTGCAAATTAAACTTCTGACATTTCTTAAACTTCACACCAAAGAACAATGTTCCTTTGAGATATCTCAAGACCATTTTTGCTGCAACCACATGTAACTGACTAGGACTACTCATAAACCTGGATAAAACACTCACAGCAAATAGAATATCTGGTCTGGTTACTGTAAGATACATGAGACACCAAATTAGACTTCTATACATAGAAGCATCTACTACATCTGTTCCATCATTCTTCTGCAGCTTCTCTTTAGCAACCATAGGAGTGCTTACACTTCGACAATCTTCCATTTGAAACTTCTTTAGAATTTCCTTCATGTATTTTTTCTGACAGATGAAGATCTCATATGAAGCTTGTTTGACATCCAGACCCAAAAAATAAGCCATCTTTCCCAAGTCTGACATCTCAAAACCTGCAAATAGATCTTGCTTCACCTTCTCTATCAATTCCATATCATTCCCTATCACTAATAGATCATCTACATAAAGTGACAGAATTACAACATTGTGATTCACCTTCTTGACATAAAGAGTGAACTCACTTAAGCTTTTTACAAAGTCAAAATCCTGCAAATATCGATCTATCTTCCCATACCAAGCTCTTGGAGCCTACTTCAGTCCATATAGAGCTTTCATCAACTTGTATACACTCTCTTCTTGCCCTTTGATACTGAAGCCTTCAGTTTGTTCAACAAAAATCTCCTCCTCAAGCTCTCCATTCAGGAATGTAGACTTGACATCTAACTGAAATATAGGCTACCACTTCTCTGCTGCAATAGCTAACGGTAGCCTTATTGTATCAAGTCGTGCAACAAGAGCAAATTTTTCAGAATAGTCTACTCCCCATATCTGTGCATAGCCTTTCACAACCAGTCTAGCTTTGTGTTTATTGACAGAACCATCAAGATTAAGTTTTGTTCTAAACATCCACTTAACCCCAATCAAATTCTTATTAGATGGTTTGTCAACAAGCTCCCATGTGTGGTTTTTCTGGATCATTGCAATCTCCTCCTGCATTGCTGCAATCCACATCTGATCCTCCTTAACTTCCACAAAGTTAGATGGTTCAAGCACTGCCACACTGCTTCTTTCATAGATTTCAGCAAGTGACATTATGCCTCTCACTAGTAAATCATCCATATTATCTTTCAATCCATCTATAACTTCATCAACCTCTATATCTGTTGCAGGTTGTTTTTTGAACTGCTACTGTTCTGCACTCTTTCCTTACATCCAATTCCACTCATCTTCCTCTAGAAAAATAACATCTCTACTCATAGTCACCTTCCTTGTTATGGGATGGAAAATCCTATAAGCCTTTGATTGAAGACTATACCCAATAAAGATTTTAAACTCTGCTTTCTTATCCAGTTTGTCCCTCTTGACCTCAGGAACATGAGTGTAACACAAACACCCAAAAACCTTCAAATTCTTCACAGAAGGTCTAACACCATGCCAGACTTCAAAAGGTGTTAACTTCTCTAAGGCTTTTGTGGGCAATCTATTCAATAGAAACACTGCAGTATTAGCTGATTCAACCCAGAACTTCTTAGGTAACTTCTTCTCCTGCATCATACATCTAGTCATCTCCATAATGCTTTTGTTTTTCCTCTCGCTGACCCCATTCTGTTGAGGTGAATAGGGAGCAGTGAACTACTCGCACAATTCTTGCTTGCTCACAATTCAACTTAAACTTGTGAGCAGTATACTCAAAACCATTATCAAACCTGAGCATTTTAATTTTCTTCCCACTCTGATTCTCAACTAAGGCTTTAAACTTCACAAACATATCAGCAACTTCAGACTTGGCTCACAGAAAATAAATCCAACTCATCATAGTCATATCATCAGTGAAGGTAATGAAATACCTGCTATCATTGAGAGAAGACTCAGACATAAGTCTACATAGATCTGTGTGGACTAATTATAGCTTTTCACATGCTCTCAAGCCTCCTCCTTTGAAAGGAAATTTCGCTTGCTTGCCAAGAAGACAAGTTCGGCACTATGGAAATTCTTCCTCCAAACTTGGCAAGTCATCTGCTAAGCTATTCCTCTGCATAAACAACATGCTTTTCCTGTGAACATGCCCAAGTCTTTTATGTCATAGCTCTGCATTTTCTTCTTTGCACTCTAAAGCCATTTGTTGCATCTCTTGTGGCTTGAACATGAAACTCTTGTCCCTCAATGGGATTCTTAGCACTCCTTTACTATCTACATTATTAATAAGATATTCCTTCCCTTCGAACTTCACTTTATAGCCCTTTTTCAACTAATTGACCCACACTTAACAGATTCTGGTCAATTTTTGGTACAAAGAGAACATCATTGATCAGCTTCACCTTTTGATTTCCTTCAATAGCAACTATACCCTTCCCTTGCACTTCGATATACTGTTCATTGCCAATTATGACTCTGAACCTGACTGACTCGTGTTGGAGAAATCTTCTTGAAGTGTTTTGAAGCTGACAAAACGTTTCCATCAGTCTAGTCTGAAGGTTTACGTACTCGCTATTTAAAGTCCGAAAACCTCCTGGACAGCCGTACTCAAGACTCAAAGTCTATCCTCATTGACAGTCTCTAATCCGTTGAAGAAAGGCTATCCAGAACTTAATGTTTCATTAAGGATGTGACATTATCGACTAGAGAAGATCTCTTGGTTGGATATGACATAACGGAATCCTTTGATTGATCGAGATTGATTCGAAGACTAAGGATCCGATGATTGGCAAAATATTCTTGGAATGTTCTACTTATGGAAACCGAGATTCTGATTGTATGGGCGAACATGATTGATGGGCTATCGACATGTTCCTTTAATAACTCGAATGATCTTCCTAATTGATTCCGTCCAACGGGTAGATTGGAGGAATTCCTTTGGTAAGTGCCAACGGGTATGATGGCATGAAGGAGTATATAACGAAGACGTTCTAAGTTGTTCGAGAGAGTGTACACGATAGAAGTATTCCAAAGTCTGAAGCTCCTTGTTGTTTAGTCAATTCCTTTTAGCGAAATCTTGTACGCAAAAGAGAGTCTATATTTGTGAGAAACCTTGAGAAAGTGTGGTAGAACATCTACACTATGGAATCAAGGAAAAGCTATGTTGTAACTTCTCTTTTGTTCATAGTGAAATCCAGCCGATGGGCTGTCAGTGCGGAAGAGTGGACGTAGGCTTGGAATAAGCCGAACCACTATAAACCTTGTATTTAATTTTTTTCTTCCCTGCTCTTTACTTTACTTTGACCGTACTTCATTTTGTTAATCAAAAGAGAACTCCCTTTCTATCGTCAGCCTATAATTGCTTCTGTATCTCAAGAAATTATTTTTGCACCTATTCACCCCCTCTAGGTACTTATACTAGCTATCTCATTTGGTATCAGAGCTCGTGTACTCACTTTGTTTGAAGTGTTTTACTTTAGAGTTAAAGATCCATGGCTAGTATATTGGCTCCAGGGCTGGTAAAAGGGCAAAGTAATACCAGACCACCTTACTTTGATAGAAAAGATTACAACATATGGAAAAACAAGATGAATGCGTTCCTAAGATTAAAGGATCCTCTGGAATGGGACGTTGTAGAAAAAGGAATTATTCCTAAAGCAGCATCTGTCTCAGAAAGAGGAAAAGATACTATTGAGTCTAGCGGAATGACTCATGAAGAGATAATCAAGAGACAAGCTCTTGATGCAAAAGCAATTTATTCTTTATATTGTGTTTTATCACCTACTAAATATAATATAATATCTTCTTGTTTTACAGCTAAAGAAGTTTGGGATAGATTACATATTACCTATGAAGGAACCAATCGAGTAAAAGAGACCGAATCAACATTCTCCTCGGTCAATACAAAGCCTTCAAAATGAAATCGGAGAATCTATAACCGACATGTTTAGTCGTTTTACGATATTGCAAATGATCTTGAAAATCAAGGTCAACCAATTTCTGATCCCATGAAGGTAAACAAGCTTACCGCGTGGACTCTCCAAGGATTGGAATCACATAAAGACCTCAATCAGAGAGACCCAAAGAATCATGCCACTATCTGTTGATGAGTTGGTTGGAACTCTTCAGTCTTATGAAGTTGAACGAATCAATGAAGACGAAGACCCTAAAGGTAAGAAATCCATTGCATTAAAATCCAACGATGATTCTGATGTTGCAAATTCTGAAGACGATATGGACGATGAGGAGCTTGCTCTCATGATAAGAAGATTCAGAAAGCTAAACAGAAAAGGAAGAAAATTCAATCCAAAAAAACAAAGTTATCAAAAGTAACAGACTAAGTTTATTGAAGATGATGAATCAAATAAAGATGTAGTCTGCTTTGAATGTAAGAAAAAGGGACACATCAGACCCAACTGTCCTCTTCTGAGGAAGAAGAAAGGAAAAGCTGAAAAGTATCGAAAGGCTCTTAAAGCGAAAACCACGAAGTGATACGAATGTGAAGAAAGTGATGATGATTATGCCAACATATGTCTAATGGCTAAATCGGATTCAAATTCAAACTCCAAGACAACTCGATCTCGCATAAAGAATTTGAGGTGAGTAACTTCAAAATCCCTATTAAAGTTTCTAAATACATTGATGAGTTGTGTTTTAGTCTTAAGACTTCTCTTAAAAAGATTTCTGAACTCAAAAAAGAAAATTCTGCCTTAAAACAACAAGAAAATGTTTTGAAAGAAAATGTGAAATGTTTAGATATGAATGTTTCTTCTCTTAGAGAAAGTGAAGATAATCTTTCTAAAGAAAATGCATTCTTGAAAAATGATATCTCAAATATTTCCAAAAGATTTTCTATAGGATCTGAGAAACTAGAGAAAATACTTTCTGTTCAAAGACCTTATTTCAATAAATTTGGTTTGGGAATGACTGCTGAAACCATTCTTTTAATTGACATTCCTTTAATTGATTTTCCTAAAGTGAATGAAAGAATCAAACAAAGACCCATAGGAAATGCTTACAAAAATCATTTTAAAAGGACCTTTGTAAAACCAGTAGGTCGTAATGCTCTCAGATGTTCAAAGTGCAATAGTGCAGATCATTTTGAAAAAGAATGTCCTATGGTTTGGAAACCTGTCAATAAAGTATGGGCAAAAACTGCATATCATACTAACACGAATAGACCCAAGAAAAGATGGGTACCAAAGAAAGTTTGAGTTTCTTTTTTAAATGCAGGTCACTATCAAGAAAAAGGTAAAATGGTATCTGGATAGTGGATGCTCAAGACATATGACAGGAGATTCAAATTGTTTCATAAAACTTGTACAAGTAAATGGTGGAAAAGTCTCATTTGGAGGAAACAAAAGAAAAATTGTGGGATTTGGAACTGTAAAGATTGGGAACCTCACAATAAGCAATGTTTCTTTAGTTGAAGGACTCAATTACAATCTGCTCAGTGTTAGTCAGCTGTGTGATGCCGGTTTCAGAATCTACTTCCAAGAGGGTATTTGTTCAAGAACCAGTAAAGACTCTACTTAGTCATTTATGGGTCGAAGACATGGAAATATCTACCTCTTGGACGTGAAACCAGATGAATCACAATGTCTAATCTCAATCCAAGACGATGCAAGCTTATGACACAGAAAGCTTGGGCACATACATGAAGTAGATAGCCAAAAACTTAGCAAAGAAGCTTGTTCGTGGTCTACCCAATTTATCATACCAAAAGTCTGACCTATGTACATCATGTATATTGGGAAAACAGGTAAGAAATTCCTTTAAACCAATAAATCAAGTTTCCACTAACCGTGTACTGCAGCTTTTGCATATGGATCTCTTTGGACCAACCAGAACACAAAGCATTAGAGGTAAAAAATATTGCCTAGTAATTGTGGATGACTACTCACGATTTACTTGGGCATATTTCTTGACAAGTAAGTCTGAAACTTTCTCTTACTTTGAAAAATTTGTTAAGAAGATTCAAAATGAAAAGGGGTACTTTATTTCAAGTATAAAAACAGACCATGGAGGTGAATTTGAAAATCAAGACTTTACAAAATTTTGTGATGAATTTGGCTTTCAGCACTTGTTCTCCTCTCCATATACTCTAGAGCAAAACGGAGTTGTGGAAATGAAGAATAGATTTCTTCAAGAAATAGCTAGAACTATTTTAATTGAAAGCAATATCTCTTCACGATTTTGGGTTGAAGCAGTTTCAACATCATGTTATATTATCAATAGAGTTTTTCTAAGGCCTATTCTAGAAAAAACCCCCTATGAACTATTCAAAGAAAAGAAGCCTATTGCTTCATATTTTCATGTATTCGGATGCAAATGTTTCATTCTGAAAAATGCAAATGATCGAGTTGGTAAATTTGAAGAAAAGTCAGATGAATGCATCTTCCTTGGATATTCAACCACAAGCAAAGCATACGGAGTCTACAACAAGAAGACTCAAACAGTGGAAGAATCAATAAATGTCAAATTCCAAGATTCTATGCAAAATGAATCTATTCAAACTCATTTTAAAGAGACTAAACCTGCTCCAGACTCTACAAAGTCTAAATCTCAGGAAACATCTCAGACTTTGAAGGACCAGCAACAAGTGATTGTTGAAGATTCAAGTTAAGGAAGTGACCATCAATCTAACAAATCAACCAGCAACTGGAAACATAAGTCTAGTCTTCCCAAAGATCTTATTATTGGCGACATCAATGAAGGAATTCGCACAAGATCCAAAAGGCGCGAAGAGTCTAGTGCTGTGGCTCTTATTTCTGAAATAGAACCCAAAAGCATAGATGAAGCTTTATCCGATGAAAGCTGGATTGAAGCTATGCAAGAAGAACTCAGACAATTCAGAATTAATGATGTCTGGGAGTTGACTCCTAAGCCAAAAGGTAAATCAATTGTTGGAGCTAAATGGGTTTTCAGAAACAAGATGGACGAGAAAGGAAAAGTCATAAGAAACAAGGCAAGACTCGTGGCCAAGGGATACACGCAAGAAGAAGGGATAGACTATGACGAGACTTACGCACCGGTAGCAAGGTTAGAAGCAATTCGTTTATTACTTGCATTTACTTGTCATAAAAATTTCAGATTATTCCAAATGGATGTCAAAAGTGCCTTCCTAAATGGATTCATCCATGAAGAAGTTTATGTAGAACAACCACCTGGGTTTGAAGACCCAAGGAAACCAGGCTCAGTATTTAGACTCAAAAAGGCCTTATTTGGCTTAAAACAAGCACCTCGAGCTTGGTACGACAGACTGAGTAAGTTTTTGATTCAAAATGGTTTTGTTAAAGGTAAAGTAGACACTACTCTTTTTATTAAAAGAGAAAGCAAGAGTTTTCTGCTTGTTCAAATATATGTCGATGATATTATTTTTGGATCCTCTAATGAAAGTCTATGCAAGAAATTCTCTAAGACTATGCAGGATGAATTTGAAATGAGCATGATGGGTGAGTTAACCTTTTTTCTCGGGCTTCAAGTAAAACAACTGAAGGAAGGAACCTTTATTCATCAAGAAAAGTATGCAAATGATCTTGTCAAAAAGTTTGGACTGGACAATTGCAAAAAGACTGATGTACCAATGTCAAGTTCCTTGAAGATAGACAAAGATGAAGGAGGAAAGAAAGTCAACCAAAAGTTATACAGGAGTATCATCGGTTCACTTCTTTATCTTACTGCTTCTAGACCTGACATTTTGTTTAGTGTTTGCATTTGTTCCAGATTTCAAGCAAACCCTAAAGAATCTCATTTAAATGCTACAAAGCGTATTATCAAATACATTGCCTCAACTTCAAGCATTGGTCTTTGGTATCCTAAAAGAGGAGACTTTACTCTTCTTGGATACTCAAACGCAGACTTAGCCGGATGCAGAGTTAATAGAAAGAGCATCTCGGATACACCACAACTACTTGGAGGCGGGATAGTATCTTGGTTTTCAAGGAAGCAGAGTACAGTAGCTCTCTCTACAGCAGAAGCAAAGTATGTAGCTTTCGGAAGTTGTTGTTCACAAATTCTGTGGATAAAACAACAGTTAAGAGACTTTGGAATTGAAGATTCTTGCACGGAGATTAATTGCGACAACACCAGTGCAATCAACCTTACCAAAAATCCAATTCTCCACTCAATAGCAAAGTATATAGAGATTCGACATCACTTCATTAGAGATCATGTTCAAAATGGAGAAGTTTCAATTCAGTTTGTTAATTCAAAGAATCAGTCATGGATATATTCACAAAGCCTTTGGAGAAAAATCAATTTGAAACCATCCATTCCAGACTCAATATTTTGAGGTATGAGGAAATCAAAGTCTAGAGACTCTCAGACTCAGACAAACAAAACTTTGACTGTAAGTTGTTCTCTCTCTCTCAAATCTCATCTTGAAAATGTACGATCATCAACTATGTTTTATTTTCGATATCTTTAATCGACGAAATTATTGCAACGTTTCCTTTTCGAAAAAAAAGTTATTTTTGAAATGACTATTTTCTCAAAAAAGGCAGTTATTTTGAAAAGGCATCTTTTTATTTTCCTTTATGACGTTCCGTATACCTCTCTTTTTAACCGATTATGCACTGTTGATTCTTCTTTGCTTTTACTCTCTAAAACACTAAGAAAGTATCGATCTTCCATTCCTGTTTTCTTCCCTTGTTTAATCTTCGAAAAAGCTGTCATCTTTCTTGGGAAAGTCAAGCAAGGAATCTTCCAAAAACTGAGAAATATGTCGTCTTCAAGAAAGTCTTCGAGAATCGCAAACAGGGGACCACGGCGAATGAGTGAGGGGCCTACGCACTTCGATCTCACCGAAGAAGAAGTGTCTCCAAATCAGCAGCAGAGCCAACAACATTCTCAGCAGCGTCATTCTCCTCCATCTAGTCCTCAAGGTGTTGATCATCAACAAGAGGAAGAAATCATTGAAGATGCAAATCCTATAAGAGTTCAAAAGCCCGCTTTTATTTATAAGATGTATCGTGCTTTAAAAGGGACTAGTACTCCTTTGAACTATGTCGATGATTTTCTTAAGGACAAAGGATATGGAAACGAATATATCTTTTTGCGAAAAATGGAAAGTTTGGGAATTGCTTGTAAAGGGGTGGCAGAAGAAACCCTTGCGAATATCCCAAGTGATCCTCGTGATTGGGGAGTTAATCCGATAGATGGGAATGATGATGACAAATTGTATAGCCAATTTCAACCTAGAATGGGTGTTGTGGTGGAAAATCGAGGAAAAAGGGGAGAGTTGTTCAGATCGAAGGAACATAAGGATCTATACTCAAAATTGCTGAAGCGTGGGGTGATAAACCCTAAGAGTGTGGATTTTGATTTTCTGGATGCTGTGAATGTGAACTTGAGGGAAAAGTTCGGTTATCTTCAACTTGAAAAGTTCTGTTCTGACACCACAAAAGCTTATGCTGAATTAACTGCTTATTTCTATTCGAATCTTAGTTTTCTGGATACGAATAGATTCTCTTTCAGTGTCAAAGATCAAGACTTTGTAATGGATATGGATATGCTGGCAGATGTGTTAGGGGCTGAGAGAGGAAGATATCAACCAATCAAAGTTTCTATTGCTCGTGCTACATTGGAACTTGTTAAGGACTAGAGAACAGAGGAAAAGGTTTCCTACTTAAGGATGAGTGTGTTCAACATTTTGCTTCACAAGATTGTGATCAATTGCCTCGGACCAAATCAACTTCCAAGACTGATGTTTTAAGTTCAGAGGCAAAGCTGATGTATCCCATCATCACTGGGAAAAGGTTTTCTCTTTCTCACACTGGTATGTTCCACATGTATAGAGCAGTGGTGAAAGACAGAGGTCAACTTCCTTATCCAAGTCTTGTGACGAAGTTATTCAGACATTTGAATATTCAGCCTCCGCAAATTCTTTATGCTCGATCGTGCGATCATATGGTGGTAGGATTGAAAATCGTGACCAAAATGCATCTGAAGGAACTAAGCAAGGCGTTGGAGAAATTCAAGGAGAAGAGTCCAATCAAACCTCATCAAACCTCTTCTTCATCAAAAAGGAAATGGAAGGAGCCCTTGGTTGCTTCATCCAAGAAATGAAGAGCTCTCATTGTTGAAGATGAAGATGATGATGATGAAAACATCACCATTTCTGCAATGGCTTTGAAGAATCTGAGTCGTTCTGTTCCAGAGAGAGAATCAGAACAGAGGACTAAAGAAGCAGAGGCGAAGGGAGAAGAAGAAAGAGATGCTGAAAAGGAAAGAGTTGAGAAAGAAGAAGAAGAGAAAAGAGATCAAGAAGAAGGAGAACCTGAGAGACACTCTTCTCCACCTGAAGGCATGAAAACAGGGGGAGATCAAGAGAAAAGAGGAAAGTCCTCATATCCTGCTGCAAGTGATGGAGTCAGTCGCTCTCCAGCAGATCCAGAGTGAGAGTGCTAGTATAAACAAAATAAAGGAGTTAAGGAAGAGAATAAGAACACAATATTTATAGTGATTCGGCTTAATCCAAGCCTACGTCCACTCTCCCACGATGACAGCCTTCTTGGCTGGATTCCAATATGCAATCAACAAGAGATTACAACTTCGAGTGCAAACACTTAGTAGATCACACTATCTCACTAAGTCACTCTCTTGGTATTTCTCTCACGATTACAAACGTTTAAGCTCTCAAGAGACAAGTATATGATCGAAAGTCGCTCAGACTTTGGAATTATAAATTCTACACTCCGTCTCTTTCTTGCTCATCGGTCCATAATCTCCTTAAATACTCCTCCACTTCCAAACTACCCGTTGGACAAGATCCCGAGAATCGTCTTCCAATATACCCATTGGACAGCTCGTATCTAGAAGATTTGGTAGCCGTTAAGTGACAAAGGTAAAATCCCAAATTGATTCCAATCGCCCATACAAACGAAATCTTGGTTTCCATAAGTAAAGCTTCTTCGTATATAAAGTTCTTGTCTTCAAGATCCAATCATCAATCAATTGGATTGAATCAATCAAATCAATCTTGATGTGGAATCCAAACCAGATCACTAGCCGTTGTATGATTGGGCTTGAGTTACGATTCATCGAACTGGATGTAAAGTCCGAGTCTCGTAGACTTTACAATATGAGTCTCGTAGACTTTACAATCTGGGTCTCGAACATATCTCGCTTCGAATAGATTTAGCTTTAAGGTCTCAGTATCCAGTTCGGCTTGATAGAGTCTATCTTCTCGGTTCACTTTCAAAGATAGAGACTCGTCTTTCGGTTCAACTTCAAAGATAGAGTCTGTCTTCTGGTTCATCATTCACGTTCAGTCTGGAATTAGTCAGAGTTGACAGACTTCTGATGTAGAACAGACTTTGACACTAAAGTCTGGCAGTCTTCAGACTTTGAGTCTTGAGTCTAGCAGTCTTCAGACTTTGACACAAAAGTCTAGAAATCTTCATAATATACTTTGGACATGTGTTACGTTCAGTCTTCTAGTCGTCTTCTGACTTTGATAAAATCCTTTACATGTTCTATCATCTGCATGGTCTATTACTCAACCATCAAACGTGTTAGTAGCCTTTGATTTATTTTGTCATCTTCAAAACATCATAAGGGATTTCCCTAACACAGAGGACATTTATGCCTCTCAATTCCCTGAAGAAGGTCATGATGTCTCATCGCCAAATCTGCGTGATTATGCTGATCTACCATCGTCTGCATTTACTACATCAGATCGTGCCGAAGCAAGCACTCAGACTGATAATGCAGCAGATTTTCGCAGAATTATGGATATTCTCTTGGAGATGCGAGGTCAAATTTATACTCTGGGATGCGAGGTTCAAAACTTGCAAAATGCAGGTCAAGCTTCTTCAGGTTCATTGAATGATCAGATCCAAGCCCTCTCTGTTCAGATTCAAGCCAATGCCAAGGGTGAGGAGGTTGCACAACTGAAAGAAGACTTGAAAAGGCTGGAAGGCATCGTTCAGTCTATGGGAGATTTCCAGCTTGTTCGCGTTCCCAAGCAATCTTGACTTTACTCTATTTTCATCTTAACCTTTTTAATGCTGACAAAAAGGGGGAGAGATGCAAGATTTGAATCAATCTTTGAACTTTTAATCGTTTGGATTGGATTGTTTAACTTTGTTTGACTTTATTTTGTGTCTGGATGAGAACTGAACTTGACTTGGACTTACTGCTTATATTAATTATTATTGATATCTTATGGATGGCTTTATCGCATACTATACTAACCTATTTTCTGTGGTTGCAGATTCTAGTGTTATTCATTTAGACATTTATATCTATAAGATATGCATATGTGTTTGAGAAATGTTTTGCAGGTCAAAGTTGTCCAAATCTGCAGGAAAGTTTTGTCACCATCAAAAAGGGGGAGATTGTTGGAAAAATTTTCTTGAAGTGTTTTGAAGTTGACAAAATGTTTCCATCAGTCTAGTCTGAAGGTTTGCAGACTCTGCTATTTAAAGTCTGAAAACCTCCGGACAGCCAGACTCAAGACTCAAAGTCTATCCTCATTGACAGTCTCTAATCCATTGAAGAAAGGCTATCCAGAACTTAATGTTTCATTAAGGATGTGACATTATCGACTGGAGAAGATCTCTTAGTTGGATATGACATAACGGAATCCTTTGATTGATCGAGATTGATTCGAAGACTAAGGATCCGATGATTGGCAAAATATTCTTGGAATGTTCTACTTATGGAAACCAAGATCCTGATTGTATGGGCGAACAGGATTGATGGGCTATCGACATGTTCCTTTAATAGCTCAAATGATCTTCCTAATTGATTCCGTCCAATGGGTAGATTGGAGGAATTCCTTTGGTAAGTGTCAACGGGTATGATGGCATGAAGGAGTTGTTCGAGAGAGTGTGCACGATAGAAGAATTCCAAAGTCTGAAGCTCCTTGTTGTTTAGTCAATTCCTTTTAGCGAAATCTTGTACGCAAAAGAGAGTCTATATTTGTAAGAAACCTTGAGGAAGTGTGGTAGAACATCTACACTGTGGAATCAAGGAAAAGCTGTGCTGTAACTTCTCTTTTGTTCATAGTGAAATCCAGCCGGTGGGCTGTCAGTGCGGAAGAGTAGACGTAAGCTTGGAATAAGCCGAACCATTATAAACCTTATGTTCAATTTTCTCTTCCCTACTCTTTACTTTACTTTGATCATACTTCATGTTGTTAATCAAAAGAGAACTCCCTTTCTATCGTCTGCCTAGAATTGCTTCCGTATCTCGAGAAATTATTTTTGCACATATTCACCCCCTCTAGGTACTTATACTAGCTATCTCAACTTGTTTAAACTCCTAAACAGCTTCAAATTGACAGTCATATGATTGGTACAACCACTATCCACCAGCCATGCATCATTCTCGATAGATGATCCAGGAAATGAAGCTACAAACAAGTGTTTTTCCTCAGTTTCATTCACTACTACCTGTGCTTCTCCTTCTTGCTGGTAATTTTTCTCTTTGTAGATTGCTTCCATGTGACCCAACTTGTGACATCTTCTGCATCTAGCATCAGGCTTTCTCCAACATCTAAAAAACTAATTATCAGTTCCACCACGGTATTGACTATGCTTTTTGTTCTTCTTCCATTTGCTAGACCCACCAAAATTTCCTTTTTTTGCTACAAACTTGGAGTCACCAGCATTTTCTCTTGACTGAATCCATTTCTTTTCTTTGCCTCCATCATTTGACTTCACTCTAGCTTGCAGCGCACCCTCTACAAACTCTTCTCTTCTCATCGCCTTCTATGCTCTTGTGCCTACGGTAATTAAACAATTTTGCAAGCTTTATATTAGCTAAGTCTCTTGTATTTTCCAGAGAAGCTATGGTGGCTTCGAACTTCTCTGGAAGAGACACCAAGATCTTCTGAACAAGCCTTTCATCCTTCAAGTCAGTCCTTAAAACTTTAATTTTTTCAGCTATCTCAACTAGCCTATCAGAGTACTCCTTCACTGACTCTGAATCTTTCATCTGCTATCTCTCAAACTCCCTCAAGAGATTCAGCACCTTCATGCCTTTTATCTTCTCATCTCCCTCATATTCATCCTTCAAGAAAGCCCATATTGCCTTTGCAGAATCACATCTCATGATCCTTGTGAAGATAGTAGGTAAAACAGCAGCATACAGGCAAGACTTTGCCTTAGCCTTCCTTGTGATTCTCTCTTTATGGTACTTTATCTGATTTAAGGTCGGATTATTTAAAAGTGGAGCAACCTCATAATCATTCTCCACAGCCTCCCATAGATCGTGACCCTCCAAGAATGTTGTCATCTTGACAGCCCAAGCTTGATAATTTTTCCCAGTAAAGATTGGAGCAGCCATTGCAGAGAATCCACTTGATCTTGCCTCCATCAGCCTGTTTTTCTTTTCAAATTGAAAGCAAGCAGTCTTCACTCACTTACCCTTACTTCATAGTCCCTTAAGATCCTACAAAAGCTCCGATACCATTGTTAAAGCTTTATATAACAACAATCAAAACAGAAAACATCGTTGTTGTTCGAGGGAGAGAAAGGATAAAAAGCATAGCATAACACTTCATACGTCTTGTTCAAAGGAAAAACTAGTGAGTACCACAACTAAATACAAAGCAGAAACTGCTCACATACGTGCAACACATAACTGCACACAAACGTGCTATTAACTTCCTAGAAAATAGCAAAAACACTAACTGTATAACTAAATGAACTTGACTGTAAAATAAAAACAGAGGAAACACGATCGAGCATCAGCAACACTAAGACAATTCCAACAAGAGATGACACGATAACATGTGTAACAAAGCAATCTGAAGGAGTTAGGACCGCCAACACAGTTCAAGTGGTCACCATTTCAGCACACGCATGCGCATCAGCTTTTTTCTAAGCTCTCAGGCAGTATCAAAGACTTTCTGAATAAATTAACATCTGTTATCAAGCCATATGTTTATAATTATACTACATGCCATATGTTTATAATTATACTACATGCATATGCACCATCTATCAGGGACATCCACTGCATTACCACTGCTTGGGCAGCAATTCCAAATTCTCTCCTTCAGAACCTAATTAGCTATCAACTCATCTCAAAGTCAGGAGCAAAATCTCAACCTTCTCTCTCTTTCCAGCAAGTTTCAAAACCGAGAAGAAACTAGGGGACACCATTCAGATAAAAGGACTCTTAACAAATGTTCTCCTCGCCCAACTTTGAGCTAGTCGAAGTAAAAAGGACCCAACTTTTCCTAACTTTTTTAGAGCATTTTAGTAGTTAGAAAAGCTGTTCTTTCATGCCTCCCAAAGTCAGTATTCACCTCAAAATCCATTAATTGTTAACGGAGGACAGGACAAGGAAAATAAAAATCTAATGGACTCGGACTTCCTTAATTCCTACAATCGAGATCAGAGACACAAAAACAACCGACGGAGAACCGAATCGAAAGCGAACCGCGATAAAGGACCAACCTTTGGAGAAAACAGGGGTCTGGCCGCTGAGCTGCTCCAACACCTGAGCCCCATCAAGTGGCGAAAACCCGAATCAGCATCGGACAGATTACTCAGGATAAAAATCCAACCAAACGGCAACAGACAGACGGAGAAGATTGCCCCAATGCGCGCGAATGGAAGTTCTAGTCAAGTGTGATCGGGCTAAGACAGGACAATCCCATTTTCTCTTTTTTTAATTTAGTGGAAAAGAATGGGGAGGAAGTTCTAGTCAAGTTTAAGGACTTGAAGGTCAAAGGGATAAAACACAAGGGTGAAAAATATATGATATATTTCCATTTCAGTGGATTATATTTTATAGTTTGAAAACCTACAATATCAACTGTGATGGGTCTGGACAAAATAGAAAAACCGCAACATGCCATTCACTTAACTAAATAGGCCATTTTTATATTCATGATCCATTGATCAAAAAAATGATTGAATGAAAGTTTCTCAAATTGAAGACGATGAACAACATGGTTTGTAAAAAATAAATTCTGTATTGAGAATAGCCTTAAGATACGGAGGTACCGATTTGCCGATGTGAAAATCAAATCGGCGCATCCATCGCTGCATTGATTCTATGCACTATCAAGTAGACTTCATTACACGGCACTCTTTTTTCAACCAATGAACATTTCATCATTGATCTACCGAAATATGCCTTTGTCAAAAGTGAAGATGGAGATCAACAACGACGAGCTTCAAAGAAAATGCAGATGACACAAAGGGTGGGTGGGAGGGAGAGGGACAGAATTTTTTGTTAGGTCCTACATAAACTAATCACGGATCAAGAATCGGATCTCATTAGGTGATACGAGAATTTCCCGTTTCTATACGGCATTGTCCAAGTCCAGTTGAGATTTGGAAAGAGGACATTGCAAAAGGCGGAGGCATGACCCTCCAAACCCTTTTTGTCTTTAAGATGAGCTCTTCGAATTCTTGTGCTATATAAAAAAAGTCGAATCGTACCATATGAAATTGAAAAGTTGAATTATGTAAATTTGCCAAAAAAGAAATATAACACGGACCAAGAAACCAACACGTAGTATCATTTTCCCATGTCTCTCTCTCTCTATTCAGTCTCCTGTTTAAATTCCACGGCAAGTCACAGGCCCCAGCTCCTTCATCTCTCCTCCACTTCCATCTTCTCCTCTTCATCTTCTTCTTCCTCCTTCTTCTGAAGACAGAAAGAGAGAGAGATCTTACTTTCACCTGACTCTGCACACTCCCATCTGACCATCTCCGGTTCCATATATCGGCTCACTCCTTGATAGCCTCTCTTTGGAAATGCTCTGACAGTCGTCCCTCTCAATCTCCCTCACTGTTCCCTACATACTTCGAGTTTGACCAGAGAGAAAGCACAGCAAACATGGCGTCTTCATTTGACCCCATTGCCAGCCTCAGCGCCCCTGGCTTTTGGCCCTCCCCCTCCTCCTCCGTTGATCCCAGCTAGCTCCTCCCTCGCAGTGCCAAGGCGCTCACCAAGTCCCTCCTTCGATCCCTCATCGAGCCCAAGACGCCGAGCGCCTTCTTCTTCGACCCCGAATCGACTGCACCACCCTCCACCTCGGCTGCGGCCGCCGCTGCCACCTCGAGCTTCGACCCCGAGGCCGCTGCGTGGAAGCACCCCCGAACCGCGGGGCCTTCCCACAAGAAGTGCAAGTCGCGCTCCTCCAACCTGTCCCAGATTGTTAGCTGGGGTCACTCCTATGTGAAGGAGGCCCAATGAGTTGCAAGCCCAAAAAGGGCTTGAGCCCATATGATAAGTTATATGAGGAAATATGGTTTCTCACTTATAAAAGTGGTAACCGCAAAAGGAAATAGTAACAAGAGAAAAAGAGAAAGCAGAAAATCTAGAGTTTTTGGCAATATCTGATTTACATCAAGCTGGCGTCGAAAGTCCATTCGTGGTCTGATTGAGCTGAAATTTTGTCAGCATGTTCGTGGCACAATTTTATCGAATATGAACAATTTGATTTTCATTTGAAGCTCCATACATCAGGTTTTTCGTGGATTGATCAAAACCTGCGTTTTTGGTCAAATTTATCATTGATCTCTTGTGAAGTTTATGTGTATTGCCAAAAATTATGTTCTTGAGATCTTTGCTGCTATGTACCTCTAGTATTTGCTAGAGAAGAACAATTTTATTGATAGTAAAAAATTTCGAGTGGACTCTGATCCCGTGATTTTTGATCTCCTCACATCAATGATGTTTTCCACGTAAAAAAAATCGTCTTGTATTCGCGTGCTTGGTATTTGTTTTACTCTACTATATCGATTCTTATTAGGTTTACACAAGATGGAAGATTATTTTATTCCGCTACGTTGATTCGATATTGTTCGAATTGTTACTGTTCTCCCATCAAAGTGGTATTAGAGCATCAGGTTATTACTTGATTTTTCTGCCTTGTGTTAAACAATGGAAATAAATGCGAGTAGAATGGTTACACTGAATGGTTCGAATTATCATATTTGGAAAGGGAAGATGGAAGATTTTTTATATGTGAAAGATTTTTATTTGCCCATATTTGCCGAGGAGAAACAGGAGAATAAAACTGATGCTGAATATTCTATATTTCATCGTCAAATGTGTGGTTATATCAAGCAGTGGATAGATGATAATGTTTTGAACCTTATTATTGAAGAAACGCATGCACGCAGTTTATGGGATAAACTCGAACAATTATATGCTCGAAAGACTAGGAATAATAAGTTATTTTTTATCAAACAGATGATAGCTCTGAGATATCATGATGGTACCCGTTTGACTGATCATTTAAATTCTTTTCAAAGAATTATAAATCAGTTGACTGTGATTTGAATCAAGTTTGATGATGAGATACAAGCACTATGGTTGCTTGGTACTTTGTTGGATTCTTAAGAGACATTCCGAACATCTTTGTCTAATTCTGCCCCCAGATGATACGATTACCATGGATTTGGCCAAGAGCAGTATTTTGAATGAAGAGATAAGAAGAAAGACACACGGATCGTCATCTTCACATCCTTATGCCTTGGTTGTTGGGAAAAAGGGAAGAAGTGAGTCTTAAGGTCCGAAAAATAGAGATAAAGTCGAGATAAAAGCAGATGTAAGTATAATAAATTTGCTAATATTTAGTATCATTATTGTAATTAGAAGGGACATATTTAGAGGTTTTGCCGCCAGTTAAAAAGGGAGAAACAAAAGGAGAAAGGTAAAGAGAAGAAAAGTGATAATGAAAGTGATGACAATCGTGTCGCTGCACTTAAAGAAGACTTTCTCACTATTTTTGATAGTGATGTGGTGAACTTTGTATCTCATGAGACCAGTTGGGTAATTGATAGTGGTGCATCCGTTCATGCTACATCTCATAGAAATTTCTTTACATCATATAGGTCAGGTGACTTCAGATCTGTGAAGATAGGAAATAATGGAATAGCTCAAGTTGTAGACATCGATGATGTGTGCCTAGAAACCAGTAATGACACAAGGTTAGTATTGAACAATGTTAAACATATACCTGATATCCGCTTGAATTTAATTTCTATAGGCAAGTTGGATGATGAGGGGTATTACAGCACCTTTAGTAATGGTCAATGGAAGCTCACCAAAGGTTCTCTTGTTGTGGCTAGAGGTGAAAAATATTCTTCGTTGTACATTATGCAGGCAAAGTTGTCCACAGACAAAATTAATGCAGTAGACAGCGAAGATGCAGCTAAATTATAACATAAGAGGCTCAGTCAGATCAGTGAGAAGGGTTTGTCAATATTGGCCAAGAAGAAGCTCCTTTTAGGATTGAAAAGTTCAGCGCTAAAGAAGTGTGCTAACTGTTTAATAGGAAAACAGAACAAAGTTACATTTAAAAGCTCCCATCCTTCAAGAAAGTTAGGTATACTAAATTTAGTGCATTATGATATTTACCGTCCTATGAAAACAAAATCACTTTGTGGCTCTTTATTTTGTTACCTTCATAGATGATTTTTCAAAGAAAATTTGGATTTATACCTTGAAAACTAAAGATCAAGTGTTAGATGCTTTTAAGCAATTTCAGGCTTCAGTTGAGAGACAAACTAGAAAGAAATTTAAATGCATTAGAACTGATAACGGGGGAGAGTATATTGGACATTTTGATGAATATTGCAGACAATAAGGCATTCGACATCAAAAGACACCTCCTAAGACGCCTCAGTTAAATGGCTTAGCTGAGAGAATGAACAGAACACTAGTTAAAAGGGTAAGGTGCTTACTTTCACAATCAAAGCTACCTGCATCCTTTTGAGGTGAGGCTTTAAGTACAGTTGTGCATATATCAAATTTTACTCCATGCATTCTTTTAGAGTTTGATATTCTTAACAAAGTTTGGACAGGCAAAGATATTTATTATGATTATTTACATGTCTTTGAGTGCAAAGCATTTGTGCATATTCTCAAAGATGAGAGGTCTAAACTTGATGTGAAAACACGACAGTGCATATTTATCGGTTATGGACAGGATATGCTTGGCTACAAATTTTATGATCCTGTTGAAAAAAAAAATTGTAAGAAGCAGAGACGTTGTGTTTATGGAAGATCAAACAATAGAGAATGTTGAGAAAGTAGAGATGATTTTAGCACCACAGGTTAGTGATAATCTAGTTGATTTAGATCAAGTTTCTCTTACAAATATTCCTACATAGGTTGATGAAGAGTAGCATGAAGTCAATGTTCCAAATAACGCACATGTTCCTGAGCATGTTGAAATAGATAATACTATTCCTGAACCAAAGGCTCAATTAGATGTTCCACTGGATGTTCCAGTCCAGAGATCCGTTAGAGACCAACGACCTTCCACCAGATATTTTGAAGATGAGTATGTATTATTGACTAATGCAGGTAAACCGGAGTGCTATGCAGAAGTAATAGAAAATGAGTACAAAAGCAATTGGTTCGATGCTATGCGAGATGAGATGCAGTCACTTTATGATAATCATACTTTTGAAGAACAAGTGGGTATATAGGTTGAAGCAAGATGAACATACTTTACAACCACGGTACAAAGCTAGATTGGTTGTTAAGGGATTCGTTCAGAGAAAGGATATTGATTTTGATGATATATTTTCTCCGGTAGTGAAAATGTCTTCTATCCGTGTGGTACTAGGCTTGGCAGCTAGCCTAGATTTGGAAATTGAGCAAATTGATGTTAAAACAAGCTTCCTACATGGTGACTTGGAGGAAGAGATATACATGGAACAACCTAAGGGTTTTAAAGTGAAAGGAAAAGAAGATTATGTGTGCAAATTGAAGAAAAGTCTCTATTGCCTAAAACAAGCACCGAGGCAGTGGTATAAGAAATTTGCGTCAATTATGACAGAACATGGCTATAAGAAAACTTCCTCGGATAACTGTGTGTTTGTCCAAAAATTTTCTGATGATGACTTTATTATTCTCTTACTTTATGTTGATGATATGCTGATTGTTGGTAGGAATGTTTCAAGAATTGAGTTATTGAAGAAACAGTTGAGCAAGTCTTTTGCCATAAAAGACTTGGGCTCGGCGAAGTAGATTCTTGGCATTAGAATTACCCGAGACAAAGATGCTAAGAAATTGTTTTTGTCGCAGGAGAAATATATCGAGAAAATCCTTCAGAAATTTTACATGGACAAGGCTAAAGTGGTTAGTACTCCTCTTGCTGCCCACTTTAAATTAAATATGAAGCAAAGTCCTACGATTGATAAAGAAAAGAAAGATATGGAAAGTGTTCCATATGCCTCAACTGTAGGAAGCTTAATGTATGCGATGGTATGTACACGCCCAGACTTGGCGCACGCAGTTGCCGTTGTTAGTCACTATTTGTCAAATCCAGGCAGAGAGCACTAGAATGCAGTGAAGTGGATTATGAGGTATCTTCAGGAAACTTCAAATTTGAAACTCAGTTTCAGGACCAGGAAACTTGAATTAGTTAGATACACAGATTCCGACTTGGCAAGCGATATTGATACTCTTAAATCTACTTCTGGTTATTGATTTCTTTTGCGGGTGGAGCTGTGTCATGGAAGTCAAGATTGCAGAAATGTGTTACACTTTCTACAACCAAAACTGAATTTATTGCAGCGATTGAAGCTAGTAAAGAGATGCTATAGATGAAGAAGTTCTTAGAAGAACTTGGGTTCAAGCAAAAGAGGTATGTGCTATTTTGTGATAATTAAAGCGCAATTCATCTTTATAAGAATTCACATTTTTATTCTAGATTGAAATATATTGATGTTAGATATCATTGGATAAGGGATGTTCTAGATGAAAAGCTGTTGGAACTTGAGAAAATTCATACGGATCATAATGGCTCTAATATGATAACGAGGACTCTACCAAGATAGAAGCTTGAACATTGCCAAGTGATAGCAGGGATGGTGAATCCCTCTACATTGTCATGAGTGAGAGATTTGTTAGCTGGGTTCACTCTTATGTGGAGGAGGCCCAATGAATTGCGAGCCCAAAAAAGGGCTTGAGCTCATATAATAAGTTATATGAGGAAATATGGTTTCTCACTATCTATATAAAAGTAGTAGTCGCAAAAGAAAATAGTAATAAGAGAAAATGAGAAAGCAGAAAATCTAGGGTTTTGGGTAATATCTGATTTACATCAAGTCTGGCGTCGGAGATCGATTCGTGGTCCGATTGAGCTGAAATTTTGTCAACATGTTTGTGGCACAATTTTATCGAATATGAATGGATTGATTTTTGTTTGAAGCTCCATACATTAGGTTTTTTGTGGATTGATCAAAACATACGTTTTTGGTTAGATTTATCATTGATCTCTTGTGAAGTTTATGTGTACTGCCAAGGATTATGTTCTTGAGGTCTTTATTGCTATGTACCTCTAGTATTTGCTAGAGAAGAACAATATTATTGATAGTAAAGAATTTTGGATGGACTCCGGTCCCGTGGTTTTTGATTTCCTCACATCGAGGATGTTTTACACGTAAAAAAAATCATCTTGTGTTCGCGTGCTTAGTATTTATTTTACTCTACTATATCGATTCCTATTAGGTTTACACAAGATGGGAGATTATTTTATTCCGCGGCGTTGATTCGATATTGTTCGAATTGTTACCATTCTCCCATCACAGACCATGTTCATTGCGGCAGATAAGGCCAACTTCCGCCGGATGGTGCAGCAGGTGACCAACGTCAAGCTTGGCAAGCCCCACGCCCTCGTGCCACTGGTGACAAAGCCGAAGCCACAACAGAAGGCCTATTGCCGAATCTGGACGCGTCGTCGTCACTGTTGGATGGTGGCGTCGGAGGTGGTGGCCCCGAGGGCCCGCTCTGTTTCCTGCACCAGCGGCGGCGGCGCTGGTGGGCTAGGCTTTGACTCTTTCGCGTTCTTTCCCACTCTGGATTCATGGAAGCTCATCTGATCAAGATTGATAAGAAGCTCTCTTGTTTTTTTCTTCCTTCCTATCTTTACTGTTATTTTGTCCTTGTCCACTTAATTGCTGATAATATGTTGGGCACTAGAAATGAAGGATTATGCATGCTAATGTTATCTGGACAAAAGCGTGTAATGAGAGTGAACAGTCATATGATTTAGTAGGAAAAATCATCTTGAGTTTAGTGAATATAATCAGTATTAAATTCTCCATATGATGATTGGCATTGTTTACTATATAGCACCTGGGATCTAATGACCAATCAATATTGGACTTGTCTCCAAGGAATGATCACAACATTCCACTCATTATCATTTGAAATGAGCTGCTTGCGAAGCAATGACATCATCTTCTGATGTTAAGCCGTGATGGATTCCATCTCGAGACTTAGTCTTCCAATAACTTCAACTTCGCTTCTAATTATGCAACTTTGTCGAATCAACAAGCATGGTTCACTTCCTATCAGAGCTATGTTATTCGGCATTTTTAAGTCATCCGAAGCAAGAGCTAGCTAAACATTGACACCACAATAAAAGGGCAGGTCTAATTATTAATGAATCTAAAGTTGAACTCTCTTTCCTATTGATGGATCAATCTTTCTTGTCAATCCGATGAATTCAGCGAAACTAAAATACTCACAAATTCATCACGGAATCTGGCTCTCGCCTCGTCAATTTGTTGAAGCTTGCCCTACAAACATCACGGCCCCTAAACAGGTTGTTGATCTGATTAGCCAATTGATGACACATGGAAACATAGAACAATCAACTTGACAATAATAGAGGCGATGTACATGGGTTACGCTCAAGTCAAGAAGTCATAATGAAAAGATCATGTACGCGGGGTTAGGTGGTGGCGTGGTTGACTCCCGTCTCTCTGTTTACTTTACTTTTGGGAGTTTGTATTTATATACGAGGGCACAAGTGCTGATTGAAAAAAGAAACCACCCTTCGGTGGTGATGCATAATTAATAATTTCTTTAGGGCAGTGAAGTGTACTAAATGATTTCTCGCTAATTGTTTTGGAGGGCAGTGTTGAAAAGACGTGATTATATCAATAAATGATCATATTATTCGATCAATCCAAAATCGATTATACATGTATTAATTTGATCTTAAACTTTTTGATTTTGTCAATTTCGTCCTAAACTATTGAGAGCGATGTATATCAATTCTAGCTAAATTAACTTGTGGGACATGATTGGAAATGCAAGATTGAATCGATAATGGGATATAGCACAGTGCGGATCTGCCCATAGCTTTGCTGGGTGATGAGTGGTAGGAAATTAGGAATTGGTCAAATGGAAGTTGCTCTCATGATCGAAAACAATAGCTAAAACTTATTTAATTTGCAGCTTGGAAAGAATGATTTTTCTTCTCGATGTTATTTCGGCTCCCCGGAAGGAAAAACACAATGACCCCTTGAAACGCAAATTGACATGATTGTTGGACTTTCTATTTTTTGGGACTATTACGTGTTGTTTCTTTAAGAGAGAACTTCGATTGATCTCTTCAATTGTAATCAGTCTTTAAACTATAACTGAAAATATTCGTTTTTGATTTTTATGGTGGTTGGTTCTTGTAAGGAAAAAGGTCCGCATCTTGCTCTTGTAATCATCGTGACTAAATACGCCAATTCCAATTCGCTCAATCAGAAATTGAAACGACATGCAACGTAATAACAAGAGGTGTTTGATTACTGAATGCACGATTTCATCCGTTTCAACATCCAATCGATATATTTTTTTAATTAATTCTAGGTTTAGATAATTTCTCCTAGATAGGTTGCATTTTAAGATTACTTGGTTAAGATAATATTCTAGTTTAAATTGAGATTTGGCTTAACCTAATTCCTAATGCAAATTGGATGATATCTTAACTTGCATAGATAATTTTCGCATTTTTCTAATTTCGAATTTCATGGAAAATACCAAAAAAATTATCTTATAATAAATTAATTTCATTCTCTAGGATAGATTGCATGCTTTTTAAGAAAATGAAAAATATCATGTGCACGTCATATAGAATTAGGTTCATGAAATGCATGTCATTTAGTGATTGTTGCTAGGTCCATTTAGTTAGAAATTGTCTGTCATTAGAATTAGGTCATTTGGTTAGATGGCATTGCGTATAGATTAGGGTTTATTAAATAAGTGAAAACAAAAAAAAAAAATCGCGTGTTAATTAGAAATCATATTTAGAATTGTCGATATGAATTATAATCTAAAATTGCAAATGCTGTCGTTGCCATGAGATAAATCCTACAATTTATTCACTACTTTATTTGGATGTTAAATTGGTGATTTGTACACCCGCATGATAACCTCACATGTTAGGAAAATAAATTGAAATCAATGGAAGCTGCTTGCCAAATATTTTTTTCAAAATAAAAGAGAAAGGTACCAAAAAGGCGTTAGAGAATTCTAGCATAACCAAGTCCCCGAACTCATAAATCTCTGGTTCGTAGGAGTAAAGTAAATCTCCCATTACTTCACTTGGGTTTCTAATCGACCCACCAAAAATATATTAGTGGCGACTCCTAATTGAAAAATCATTTACATGTTAATTGAACATAAGTCGCGAATTGGTATGGGCTTGGGAGAGCCCGAGTTCAGTGTAAGCTTAGTAATCCATTAACCAAACTCTAGGTGGTTCACCCGAGGTGAGGTCACGATAGTCATGTTTCGATCGCAGAATCTCTGCTCAATCATGCACTGATCGTAGATGACTATGATTCGACTTGGTACTATCGTGTGTCAGGCAAAAATCTAATCGATCTCAAACGGCTACATGACAATAGGGAGTCAATTTGGATGAAGGCACTCCAACACTCCCCACGAATAGGCTGAAGTTTGACCTAAACCAAAAGTTTGGAAATATTACTAGGGAGACAAATAGGGCCCGCAAATATTTGAATAATCAATGTCGATCAAGTAATTTTTCTTATATAATATTTAACCTTAGTCGGAAAATGTAATATTTGACTTTATTCATGCCAAAAAAAAAAAACTTACATTATGCCATAAACGACAAGTTTCTAGCCTTTCTTTTAATTGGGCATACCGAGTAAAAAAAGATGGGAAATGCTTTCTTTACGGAGGGAGCCGGGAAATCTCAATATCTAGTTTCTTTTTTTCTTCTTCATCCCTTTTTTTTTTCTTTGTCCTTGCGAAAGGAATATTTAACGCCAAACAACCAATCAAGGAGGCAAAGGAAAGAAGACTTGTCTTCCTTATTTCATTTTTGTTTCATCATATAACAATCAATCACATGCATCGACACTTGCAAAACCCATTAACACAACCATCATTGAGGCACCCAAATCGATTGCATTCCACATTGCAGTCTTTGGACACGGCGCAAGGGTAATGCTCCCAAGGAGCTTCCTCAGAAGCCAGGCTGCTTCCAGTTTCATCCGCGCTTGATGTCCCTGAAAATCCCACAAAAATAAAAAATTGTATCATCACACATCGCAAACATGTACATAAGTATGTGGTTTGCACAATGTCTAGAACCAGGGATATTGGTTAGACGTGCCGGTTCTACACTGTGCGAAGCATGTGTATAACCAACAGGAAGCAAGCTTCCGACAAGGGATTTCACGGTAGTCCAATAATCCATCGCCCAACCTAGATGCATTCCTTATTTTAAGATGCCGATGCCTGCACACCATGTGCCCCTCAATTGGAGAGAAAGTTTTTCTTCCCTTGCCCCTAGAAATATCCTCGAATTTGCTAGGGTGCCGAGAGAGAGAGAGAGAGAGAGAGAGAGAGAGAGAGAGAGAGACTGAGAGATAGAGAGAGAGAGACTGAGAGACTGAGAGACTGAGAGAGAGACTGACATTGATATGAAGCCACAAGCAATAGGATCGTCAAGAGAGCGAGAGCGTGCACAGTTCTCCCCATGATGGCAGTACTAAGTGAGGAGGAAGAGTCTCAACGATGAGGGGACTGATGTAGAAGTTTAGCGACGGTGACGAAGGGGGTTTGGGATATTTTGTAGCAATAAGGAATGTGATATGGTTTACCTATTTATATAAGGAAAAAAAAGGGAATGTGATTTGATGTATAATATGTATAATGGCAAGAGAGTAATGGTCCTATTTCTATACATACTTATCCAAATATTAATGGTAGCTTAAATTGGATTTAGATTTTGAATAAGTCAATGCAACGTCATTGATTCATATAGAAGGAAGGTTGAGATATTGTAGCATTAATGAATGTAATCTGATGTATAATATGTAAAGGGGCAAGAGAGTAATGGTCCTATATTGACGCATTTATTTGAGTATTAAAATGGTAGCTTAATTTGAATTTAGAATTTGCGTAAGTCAATACGATGACCTATGATTACTTTGAAATTAAATTCTACCATTGAATACATGGATTTCTTGATATTTATAATGATAATCTATTAGAAACGTATCTCTCAAGTGCCTGTTTTCACTATGCATATCCCCGATCAATTCTAATCAATATTATAATATATAGTTGCACTTGAAGGTCATGTTATGAATTCGATAAATAAGTACTCGTCGTGGATATATAAAGAAATTACACAATTTTCTCTATCGCTTACAAATATAAAGCTTTTATGTGTAAGTATTCTTAAATTGA
The DNA here is from genome assembly GCA_016097485.1 of Eucalyptus sideroxylon x Eucalyptus melliodora. Classification (NCBI taxonomy): domain Eukaryota; kingdom Viridiplantae; phylum Streptophyta; class Magnoliopsida; order Myrtales; family Myrtaceae; genus Eucalyptus; species Eucalyptus sideroxylon x Eucalyptus melliodora. The sequence goes on along the minus strand of CM027824.1, from coordinate 30,380,765 downwards.
TTTTGACATTGAATGGAGGTCAAAGTGATTTCAGCAAGTGTAGAAACCAGAGGACGATGCTAATGTTTAATTCAAGAATAATTTTTATATCAACTTATATGCTATTTATGAAGTGATTTCAGGCCATCAAAAGCTTTTGAATGCCAAAGTTCACCCTCTGGTGGCTTAATTGGTTTATTTGTCCTTCCCGATTCACCGATACTAAAAAGTGGCAAATGACAGAGTCGTGTCAGGTGATAAAGTAGATTGATCCGTTTAACTTGTATATATCATTAAAATTTTAATTAACTAGCATCGAACACAATTTCATCAAAACCTATACTCATACATTGGCCTAATTGGAACCACTACGCTAAAATATCATAATTTAATGTTCAAGTCTCCCTTCTTCCACAAGTACCGAAAATTAGAATTTTAACCGAAGAAATTGCACCCGGTCTAGATAGAAAATACTTAAATCAGATGTGCAATAATATTATTTTTTTTATATCAGTAATAATATTATTATCATGATGATTGTGTTGAGCTGTTTATTCTTCCGGGTGGCCAATTGTAGATGCATCGGAGTTATTCTCTTCATGTTCAAGTCTTTGCTCGCGTTGCTCGTAGGCTCGAGTACCTTGATCATTCTATTCCAATTTTTAGAAATCATCGAAAGAATTAAAGGATCGCCTTAGAGAATTACATCTTGAGGAAGATTGTCCTAGCATAGGGGTGGTTTAGCTAGACATGCAAGGATTTGTGAGGGGCGATGGTAAGATAGAGAGGAAGCTTGTGAGGCTTTGCGAGATCACTTGGTTGTTGGTGTGCACGGAGGTATCAAAGGAGGAAGATGAAGAAGCGCCGGCAATGCCTTTCAAATTGAACCGACATAATCTTTTTTCTCATTATATAGAGTCGCACTTTTTCCACTCATCGTTTGATTTTGACAACTTTTACAGTGGGTTGACTTTATTACCCCTCAATTTTTCCATACTTTAATCACAAGAGTCAAAATGAGGCATATTTGGGATTTTTTTTTTTATTATTATTCGTTTCTTCTCTTTCTTCCACTTTCACCGTGTGACCATGTTGCTGTCGCCCTTGGTGCTTTCTTGATGTGAGTGTCGATCTCTTTATTCATGTATGAATATGTCTTATGTAGATGTAAGATAAGTGTGGATATAATTTTCTTATATTCATAGTATTATTATAAGTTACTTCAGGAAAATACCTCACCCTCTCCTTCTTCTCTTCTGCGGTCATGGTTCCTTTTGTTGAAGGTTCATGGCTTTTCAATAATTCTCTTGTTTTATGAAAGCGGTGAGAGAGTCGAGGCACAAGACTCTTCGAAATTGCAGAGGTGAACGATTGTCTCCGTTTATGCAAATTTAGTGTCTTTAATAATAAACTGCGAGAGATACTTACCATTTCTAACTATGCATTTTCAGGTATCATGAGAAAGGGTTGATAACACTCGTCGTTTGAGCATCTACAGCCAATAGACACGGGTTGATTCGGTGAGAATCTGTGAGATTCTTCGCATTTCAATTCTAGGCCTACATTATTATCTTTTTCAATCAGCTCCGCTGGGAGGCAAAAAAGTCTAAACAGCGGAAGAGAGGCAAATGATATCTGCTAATTACACCGGGTCAGACTAGAAGTGACACGGAAGTTGTTGCTGCTTTCCATCATGGAATCGTAGCAGCATAATTTTTCATGGTTTTTGTAGGGTCCCCTTTAGCAGCGCTTGCTCCTCATCTGGCATGGTTTACTGTAGTTCTCATTTGCTCCTGATCTGACATGGTGAACTATAGCAGTTTCGTAATCTAGCAGCTTTAGTCAAGCTAGTTATATAATGCAGTTCTTATTGCTGCGGTCCAATCTGGCAAATTGTCTATGGCAATCTAAGTGCTATATGAGGATAGCGACAGTGCGTTGCTTAACTTTATATTCGATTGTACCGGGAAAGCAAAAAAGACTTTTGCTTTTTACTATTTCATCACGCAATTCGGAATTAGATTTTGCTTGCTCGATTTGCTAAATCCCGTGAACAAAGTTTTTGTTCACGGAAAAAAGCAACATTTTTTTTTCCCATTCATTTTTCTCCAGTTGAAAGCCTTTCTTACATCTTGATCTTACCCCTTTTTTAACAATTAACAAACAAATTTTCTAAAGTATCCATTTGCACTAATATGCAGTTCCTAACAAATAATAAACATGATATAATATGAAAATAATCAGTTTTATTATTGCAATTCATCAAATAAATTAGAAATCCATACGATAAAATGTAGTTTTAAGATTTTTCGAGTCGATGAAAAGAATCCCGGTTTGTTTCAACTTAGGCAAACGCAAACGATCCTTCGATTTTTTTGTGGTTTTCCGATCTTGGTCGGGTCGGCCTGCATAGTGAGAGGACAAGGCCGGGCCCCAGATTATGGGCCTGAGCCCGAGCCCGAGCCCAAGCCCAAACCCAACCTGCAGGAATCGGCCATCGTCCCCTATACGACATATCCTATCCGTTCGCTACGCTGTGGCCATCCCCGTTATCCACCGGGGTGAATGGAATTCCAGCACAGACGCGAAGCTCTCTGCCGCTTTGCTTATCCTCAAAGCACCACGACGGCGGGCATCCATCACTCGTCGATTCCTGCTGCGTGTTATGTGAGAGAGAGCGAGAGGTAGAGAATGGCACTGCTCTGCTGCTACACTCCCGTCGTCGCTTTCTCTCCCTCTCCACTCTCGTCGTCGTCGTCTCTGCTCCTCACTGTGAAACCAGGTACAATTCTTTCGCGGGTTTGAGTTTTCCTCTCGTCTGGTCGCGCTGAATCTTGGGTTTCTCGTTGCGGGATGAGAGACGACGGAAAGACTCGCCTTGATGGTGTTGTAATGTGTTCAAGAGAAGTGGAATGAGGTGGAAAGCACAATGTTCTCGTGCCGTTTGAATTTTGGTTGCACTGAATCTTGGGTTTCTCGTTGGGGGATGAGAGACGACGGAAAGACTCGACCTTGATGGCATTCTGATATGTTCAAGAGAAGTGGAATGAGGTAGAGAGCACAATGTTCTCGTGCCGTTGAACTTTGGTTGCACTGAATCTGTTGGAAAAAGTATTAGAATACATGAAATAATAATAATTATTGAAAATACATTACAAAAAAGATTAAAAAAATAAAATGAAATGTCTGAAGCATGCAAACACTATCTTAAGGATAATTCCGCCCATCGGAGTATGAAACTCGGTGCGTAAGGCTTTGGCAGCTATCCTCCCAAGATACAACATACCTTCTTCTATACTCCGCACTAAATATTAGAAGAAAACGGAACAACTTTTGTGTATAACCTAGCAAAAAGAAAAGGAAAGATGTGACAACATATTGTATCTCCTAAAATTGTGGGTGAAGTTTAATTTATATTTAAACAAGAAAATGAGAGAGTCGTTAGGAGATCATCATAAATCAATTGGTAATTAAAAATATGACTATTATAAAATAATGAAGAGTTTATGAATAATAAATCAAAAGTTATAAAGTTTAGATGACCGTTATATAACCATTAGAAAGCCGTTATATGACCATTGAAAAAGCCGTTACAAAAACAATAACTCTCATGATGATCATAATTTCTAATAAATATTTCAAAACTACTGAATTATCTAACAATCCCCCACATTTTTCAGAAAGTTTTGAGAAAAAATAGAATAATATTTGGGTTATCGGAGAGTAATGCATCGAACGGTGCTTGTTAGGTTATGAACCAATCTTAGAAATAATGAAATATAATTCACAAAATCATTAGTGAAGTTTAAAACTTCTATAAACCAAGAGTTTCTTTTTGTGAATTATGATTTTCACCAATTACATTGTACTCCCACAAACTTTGTTGTTCAACGGTTTTTTGCGCCAATAGGCCATATGAGTGCTTGGTTTATTCATAAGTGCTTTAGAGATTTTCGTCAAAAATTCTCATAGGAGCGGCCCCACTCCACACTTATATAAATGATTCCATCAAGTGTATTATGGAGTTTAATATGCCACCAATAACGGTTATGGAATTTCATTAAGAGCTTAGCACAATCTCTTTTTCTTTGCAATTTTGCACTATTTTTACCTTAGGATGATGTTGACACCTAAATTTTAGCGATCAATTATTTATTTATTGCATTAAAAATTAGGGATTAATTTTAACCCCTAAACAAAAATACTAAATTGCATAGCATATAGTTTTTAGGAGCATTAATTGCCTTTTGCATATAAATTGATCTGGCGAAAGGTGGATTTAGGTAGATGAGCTTGAGCGAATAGTTCTGAGCTTATTTAAATAATTGGATCGGTGCAGGTATGGTTTGGAGCCCAATTACCATGTTTGAGTCCATGAAATGAAAGTAATTGAACTGAGTCCATAACTGAAAATTACATTGTGCTCAACTTGGAAATTAATTAGGCTATCATCAGCAGAATATTTCGTATGGCCATAATTCTTCGAATATTGCAGCGACCGATTCTCTTGTTTGTAGGAAAGAAAAGAAATAAAGGAAAGAAAAGGATGCGGATGGGTTACATATGGCCTGAGTACGTAAGGCCAAAAAGGGGAGAAAAAAGAGAGGAGAATATTTTTTGCATAGTCAAAGGTGGAAAGAAATAAAAGGGAATCCTGCATAATTCAGTGAAGGAAAGTGGAAGTTTAATTTTTGTCTTGGAGCTCAATCTTCTCCTGAATATAAAAGAAAGACAATGGGACGTCTTGAGGGGGTCGGCAAAAATCATAAATTCAGAGCATATACACGTGAGAAAAGAAAGAGAGAGCGACCAAGCTTTGGCCGAGATACCCCGTTCCGGCTACGCCTTGCCTCGACGCCAACCTGCACCAGCGAAGATTCCGACAATTTTCCGTGGTATTTTTCGGCTGAACCCACAGAGCGCTAGGCTTTCCCGCAACGCCACCATCGCCCGCAGGCTACCGGGAAAACCACGAAGTTGAAGTCCCAATCTTGACAATGATCCAGCGAGTGCTCGAGCTATTGCATTCTGGTTCTCCGACAAGTTATTCCCAGCCGCGTTGCCCAAACCGATGACCTGCCATCGTCGTCATCGATCGCTCCACTTGTGGCCGTCCAAGTTCTCTCTGATGCCGAGCAAGCACTGGCGTTAATCCAAATACTCGCTCTTGGTCTCAACAAGAAGTAACTCTTGCTGTACATTCCAGTGTTTTGTTCTTGGCAGGTCCTCCTTGTGTTGCATGGGTTTTTACTGAATTCTCAACGAAGAACACACTGATCCAGTGCCTCGGTTTGTGAGTTTGGCGGTGTTGTCTACCAAGTTTCTGTTTTGCTAGTTCTCCCCACCACACAAACGGCCAACAACTGAGAATAGAGGGAGAAGAGGACACAGTCTACAAAAGGTTAGGAAAGGGGCCCTGACTCTCTCAGATCGCCGCACGCTGACCTCCTTGCCGCGAGCTTCAACGCCGTGCTGATCTGCACCGAGCGCGACGTGCCTGCTGCTGAAGCGTCCCACAACGTCCTCGCCATCCTGAGCCTCAGAGTTTCTCTGCACTTAAACGCCGAGTCCACCAAAGCCAGATGCAGCCCTCTAGCCCCGGCGTTTCTCAATCCTTCGCTCAGCCTTGAGGCCTCGCCTAGTGCTCTCGCCACTCTCGCCACCGTGCCCAGTTTCCCAACAACCATTCTGGACGAGTCCCAGCAGTTCAATCCCATAATTTGCTCCACCTCGACGCTCATCCAAGCAACATGGGGTCGTGGGTACATTAAAAAAAATTATAAAGATGTGTGCTGATCAAAGAAGCAGAGAACACATCCACACGTCTGAAGAAAGAAGTGTGATTTGCAAGCCACGCACGCACACCCACCGACTATCGAGAACTCTCAGTCCTCTCCGTGATTGACCATCGACAAAGCAGCCTCGTCGGTCATCCCAGCACCGTCACTGTCTTTTGTCGAGCCAGCAAGCCCACTCGCCGTCGAACTCATCCTAAATTCAAGCCATCTCGCAAGTATCTGTTTTGTACGTTCGTGGACCACGAGCCACCGCTGCTTGCCGATCACCATCGAGGAGCCAGTTGCAATCCCGGTCCGGTTGCACAAAGTCCAAATTTGGAAGCCAATATTCGGATTAGGTTCCCGCGAGTCCCACTGTCACTTGCGTACACCTGAGTTACACTGGTGACCAGCCCTGGACGTTCAAATCTTCACGCCAACAACCCTCCTTTTTGCTGTTCAAGTCTTCTGGTGGACGTCCCCTTGATGTGTCGGTCAACTTTGTGACCTTGTCTGGCCAAATCGGTGAAGTATTAGCCACCATTCAAAATTCGCTATTACTTACTGAGCGAGACATCATCTTTGAGCAGCACGTCATCTTGAACCACCACCAGTGAGTCATCCCGCCATCTGTCGTTCAACCGAACTTGACAACGTGGTTCAAGTGACACCAAATATTAGGTAAGAATCTCTTTTAATTCGATTTTCATATATTTTTATTGCCTAATTTATGGGATTATCTCGTATGAATATTTGAATGATACCATCATATCCACAAAATATCGATTAGCCTTTTAAATTGGGAAATCCTCATAATTTCACAACGTGCATATAATTGACAGTCCGATTTCACGCTTGAAATACGACTCACAATCGTATGGAAAAATCGCCAATCCAATCTCACGCTCGAGATCTGATTAGTGATTTTATTTAAAAATTAGCCAATCCGATCCCATGCACAAGATACGATTCGTCAATTTATTTCCCAAAATTAAATGAATATCTTGCTTGATTTGGTACCGTGCTATTCATTTGATTGCTCCCGTAAAAGAAAAACCCAAAAAATATATATTTGAGTTAGACTAGGATCATGTTAGAATATTACTTGTCTTAGGGTTATCTTGCATATTTAGAATAGGAATTTTATTTCCAATTTTTTAAATAAATAAAAATAAATAAATAAATAAGATGCATTCATTTAGGATGTTAGCTTTTAAATTTAAATTGCACGTTTAATTATGTGTCAATTTTTAATTTCGAATTTCATAAAAAGAAAAAGAAAAAATTAGAATTTGGGCATTCTTTGCACGTCATTGCATATTAGGATAAGATTGCGTTTTTTTAATTAATTATAGGTTTAGATAATTTCTCTTAGATATATTGCATTTTAGGATTACTTGGTTAAGATAAGATTCTAGTTTAAATTAGGATTTGGCTTAACATAATTCTTAATACAAATTGAATAGAATCTTAATCTAGCTAGGTAATTTTCACATTTTGTAGTTTCGAATTTCATGGAAAATACCGAAAAAATTGTCTTAGAATAAGTCAATTTTCATCCTTTATGATAGACTACATTTTATTTTTGTCATGTAATTTAGGTCATATTGCTATGTCATATCATTTCATGTTAAATTAGTAGCATGCATTGCATGATTCTTATTAAATAAGTGAAAACAAAAAAAGAAATTGCGTGTTAATTAGAAATCATATCTAGAACTGTCGATGTGAATGCTAATCTAACACTGCAGATGCTTTCCTTGTTGTGAGGTAAGTCCTACAATTTATTCATTATTTTCTTGGGTGTTAAATTTGTGACATCCTAAAATTCGACCCCGTTTCGATAAAGTGAAATGGGCATTTCGTCGATGTCTTAGGGTCCTTTTTCTCGGAAAATGATCAATCACGAGTTAACTAACCTATTGGGTAAAGCCGCTAAGGGGACGTATCTACAGTAAAATCCCTAAAAGCTACTCAATTTGTTGGATTGGATTAAAAGCGCGTCGATCGATTTTTAACCACGAAATTGAACTCGATTTAGAATCGAATTTTAAGCGCGTCATAATTCTTATTTTTAGGATCCTATCTCATCGTCCGTCAAATTGTTGACGAGTCCGAAATTTCAAGAAAGAAATTATCGGAGGAAAAATTGAAGACCGAAAGAATTTAGAAGGGGAAAGAGAAAAGAAAAAAATTAAAATAAGGATAATTGTATTGTATTATTTTATTTTTCCCTCTCTCCCTCTCTCTTCTTTTCTCTCCCTTTTCTCTCTTTTCTCTCTTCTCTCTTCCTTCCCCCTCGTGCGAATCCCCCCCCCCACCGAACATTTGCCTTGCCAAATTGAAATTGGCTTCTCTTCTCTCTCTCTTCTTTTTACTTTTGACCAGTCAAATTCTCTTATCCCTTCTTCTCTCTCCTCTCTCTTCTCCCCCACTCTCCCTCGTAACCCACTTCTTCTTCTTCCTTCTTCTTTGTGCGAACCAGCCCAAAACCAGCAAAGAAGAACAGCAACTCGCCAAAGCCGTCACCGCCGCACTGGAGCTCGACCACCGCCCGCACCGTACGCCACGCGCTCCACCGCCTCCCACCGCGCCCGTCAACCTCGTCGTGTGCCGTCCAGCCCCACTTGGCCTCTGCTCAGCTCTGTTCAGCCCCCGTCCGGCCATCTCCGGCCACCTGTCGACCCCCTCGGACCTCCACCGGCCTTCCCCCGTGCCTTGCCGCCCTTGTGGAAGTGGTTTGTGGTTGTTTCATGTCTGTTTTCGGCCAAACCAGCAGCCCCACGAAGTGGGTTTCCAACACCTTCGGGCTCGCTTTTGGGCCGTTTTTGGGCCCCAAACCCAAGCCATGCTTTGGGAAGAATTGTTCCTCGCGTCACCCCGTCGGATTGATCCAATTTGTGCGCGATTTGGTGAGTAATCTCACTAATCCCGGATTAGTTGGCTAATTATGCTTATGGTTGGTTTATTTTTAATTAATTATATTTAGGTTGTTAGATTAGAATAAATTAGCAATTATTAGTCAATTGTGATGCGATTTAGATAAATTGACTGCGCAATTAGCAAGTAGATGTGGTCTACTATTTATTGGAAGTATCTCGGAAGTTTTCCGACCCCTAATCGGGCTTCAATTTGGCGATTCAGGCCTAAGTGGGATTTTGGGCATTTAAATATTATTTTTCGGAATTAAATTAATTATTTATTTATTTTCTGAAAATTCAACTAGGATGGCCAGTGACCGGAATATTATGCTGATGACTGTGGTGAAGTCCGTTTATTTAATCGGCCTTTATTTTGAGCTAAATTGAATTTTAAATATTAATTTTTAAATTTTTGAAATTAATTAATTAATTAATTATTTCCTGAAAATTCAGTTGGGATGGCCCGTGACTGGAAATTTATGCTTTGTAATCGTGGTGCAGTCCGTTTATTCAATTGGGCCTTATTTTGAGCTAAGCGGAATTTTTAATATTTAATAATTAATTTTCGAAATTATTTATTTATTTATTTATTTTTCGGAAATTAAGATTGAGATGGCCGACGACCGAAATCTCGTGCTGATTGTCGTGGCGCAATCCGTTTATTTATTTGAGCTTTAATTTGTAGTGAATTGATTATTTGCGTAAATTGAGTACGAATTAAGGTTGTGGATAATTACTTTAGAAATGGGATGAATCATCATGAAAGGCACGTGGCTCGGTGATTAGTACAGCACCTTGGAGAATGCACGAGGCTTGATGATTAGATATGTCACCTCAGAGAATGCACATGGCTCGGTGATGAAGTATGTCGCCTTGGAGAATGCATGTGGCTCGGTGACTAAATGTATATATCACCTCGGAGAATGCACATGGCTCGGTGACGAAGTATGTCGCCTTGGAGAATGCATGTGGCTCGGTGATTAAGTGTGGCATCTTAAAAGAGACACGTGGGCTCTGTAATTTGATGCATTACCTCGGAGAATGCACGTGGTATCAATGAGTACGTTTAGCATCTTGAAGAGACACGTGGGCTCGGTGACTTGATGCATCGCCTTAGAGAATGCGCGTGGGCTTGCTAATTCAAAATGACATTTTAAAGAGCATGTGGCTCGATGATTGGTTCCATCACCTTGGAGAATGCACGTGGCTCGGTGATAAAGAATATCGCCTCGGAGAATGCACGTGGCTCGGTGATTGGTTTTATCAGTTGAAAATGTATAGAAATGACTAGAATGACCTAGAGATGGTCCGGCTAACATGTAATCGACTAAGTCGATTAATCATTGCCTTGAGTCTGATGTTGCAAATTGATAGACTAAATGGAAATGACCGTGAGTGGTCTTGTTGGCTTGTAATCGACTAGGTCGATTTGATCGATGCTTCGATCGATGATATGATTGCTTGAGTGCCTATTGTGAATTGTACTGACTTACAGGTGGGATCTGAGGCCAAGGTAAGTCCTCTGCCCTGTGCGTGTTTAGGCAGCCTATAGTATAATCGTTTACTAATCGGGCTTAGTGGGGTAGAACTCGCTGAGACGTAGTCTCATCCCAGTTTGGGGAAAACATTTTAGGACCCCGATGAGAAGCTAAGGAGGAGAAGTCTGGGAAGGAGAACTCGCAGGTAAAACTTGAGGAGAAGGATTTTGGAAGAAGAAGATAATCCTGAGATGGGCCTTGAGTACGGCCCGAATGGACTGAGAGTCTATCTTCTTTTGAGAATTCCATTTTGAAGTGAATAGTTATGAAGTGGTTTGTGTTTTGTATAAAAGTTTGGTTATAAATTTCAATATGAAAAATATGGCCATGTTTTTCTATCCCATCATTTTATTGTCTGGGGATTTTAACTGCTTCCGCATGTACTTAATAAATTAGCAGGTCGGCGATACATAGTCCTGGGATATCGCATTATAAAATCGACCAATTGGGAAGGATGTGTGCGTGCCCGAGGATCGGGGTGTGACACCCAGTTTAAGTGGTATCAGAGTGAAGTTCAAGATTGGAGTGATAAGGAGCGTTGATCATGGGATAGTTGGTAGGAAAGGCCTCTAAATTCATGCTGATGCATGTCTGTGTTAGCTGAATACCAGAATTGTTTGTTGTGTGTGGATCGATCACCTTCTAATCTAGTGTGGGTTTGGAAGACGGCTTTCAGTATAAAAACTGAACCATGAGCAAGTAGGAGCTGAGAACTCCTAGTAAGAGGACAATGTCCTATGTGACTCGGGATAATGCACTAACAAAGGTCGGTACCCGAGGTGGTTGTGGCAGGGTGTCGGCTCTTGGCAGCTTGAGTGTAAGAGTACAACTGCAGGTTGGTACTAGTGTAGCAGCGTCGAATGATCCTAAATTCGATAGGATCGTTTTGATGCTAGTGTTCCTTGGGAACTGGATGAGCCAGGAGGCTCAGGATTGAACCGCCGTCAGTGTTGCAACCGCCTTTGTTGCCACACCTGCTGAGATCCAGAGTGGAGATGTGATCCGGGAGCGAGTCATTGCATTCGAGCCGAGGTATAGATCCAGTTCAGGCAGAAATGGAAATCGGTCAGGGAAAAGATTGAGGTCGAGAGTGGTCCTAGCAGACTAATGGGGCAACCAGAAAGAATGTGCGCTGTCACTTGGCAGGAGATAGAAGACTCACATGATAGGTGTCAGAATTGTAGAAGGAAGCATGGATAAATTCAGTGTCCAAGTATGACTAGAATATGTTGTGATGATGTCCAGCATGGCCATCAGGTGAAGGACTGTCAATGGAAGTCTAAGGTAGCATAGACATCGTTACTGCGGACAAATTGTCACTAGGATGGCGAAAAGAATAGGAGTAGAGTTTGATATAGCTAGTACAAGTACCTAGAGGAGGTGAATAGGTATATAAAAGATTTTTCTTGATAATCACGCAATACTTAGTTAGTTGAAGGATTTGCAACAAATGATAATCAACGTAAGACTGAGTAAAGGAAAGAGAGAATTGAACACGCGGTTTATAGTGGTTCGGCTTGATTCAAGCCTACGTCCACTCTTCTGCACTGACAGCCAATTAGCTGGATTCCACTATGAACAAAGAGATGTCACAGTGTTGATCTTCCTTGCTTTCTAGGTGTAGATGATCTACCACACTCGCTCAAGGTATCACCAAGTATAGACACTCTCTGTGTATACAATTTCGCTCGATATCGACTAATAATCAAGGTGCTTCAGACTCTGGAATTTCTTTATCGATCACGTACTCAAACAACTAGAACGTCTTCCTTTTTATACTCCTTTATGCCATCATACCCGTTGGCACTTTCCAAATGAATTCCTCCAATCTACCCGTTGGACGGAATCAATCAAGAAGATCATTCGAGCTATTAAAGGAACCTGACGATAGCCCATCAATCCCGTTCGCCCATACAATCAGGATCTTGGTTTCCAAGAATAGAACATTCCAAGAATACTTCGTCGACCATCGGGTCTTCAATTGATCTAGATACAAACAAAAGAATCCGTTATATTTATCCAACCAAAAGATCTTCTCCAGAGGATAGGATTAAATCATCAACCATATACTTCGGCTCTGGATTTCCTTCGTCACTGGATCAAAAAGACTGTCAATGAGAATAGTCTTGAGTCTTGAGTCTTGAGTCTTGAATCTTGAGTCTGGAGATCAGAGAGTCTTCAGACTTTAAACTAGATGATCTGCAGATATCCAGACTAGACTGATAGAAACGTTTTGTCAGCTTCAAATATTCTGGAAAGATTTCTCCAACAATCTCCCCATTTTTTATGGTGACAAAACTTTCCTGTAGATTTGAACCACTTTGACCTGCAAAAACATTTCTCAAGCAATATGGCTATCTCAAAACAACCAGACTCAGCATCCACAGAAAATTGGTTAGTCTTTCATGAGTAATACCATATAACAACACTTGATATAAATGCAAACAGTCAAGCATCAAAATCCACAACCAATTCAGTCAAATTCTAGTTCACACCCAAGTTCACTCAAGTCATACTCAAAAACAAACATATTCAACCACAAAAATAAATTTAAAGTCAAAGAAAGTTGGTTGGTTGGTTCAAATTGCTTCTCCCCTTTTTGTCATCATTAAAAAAGGTGAGAAAGGAGTCGAATCCGCTTGGAATGCGCACGATCCGGAAATCTCCCATGGACCGGACTACGCCTTCTAGCCTCTTCAAGTCTTCCCTTAGTTGAGCTACCTCCTCTCCTTTGGCATTGGCTTGAAGTTGTAGAGCGAGGTCTTTCATTTTGTCCTCCGGGGAGTAACGAAGATGCTTGTCCAGCATTCTTCATGGCTTGAATTTCACGATCCGGAGCATAGATTTGGCCCCGCATTTCCAGAAAAACATCCATAATACAACGAAAATCTGCAGAATTGTCCGTCTGTGTACTTGCATTTGCTTTCTCAAATGGAGTGAATGCAGACGATGGCGCTTCTGTATAGTCTTGCAGACTAGGTGCGACGTATCGTATCCTTCTTCGGGCAATTGAGAAGCCTGAAATTCTTCCGGGTCTGCTGGAGATTGTCTTAAACCTTCACTATTGGCGCATGAGGTGTGGACCTTTCTTGCTCGCCAACTCCCCTGTCTCTAGGACATCAAAAGGGGAAGAGTGATGATCATGCTCTTACGTATCTTGATTCCCCTTCTCTCGATTCAGCTGCAAACTTTTCTTGCTCTTCTTCTCCTTCTTCTTCAACTTCTTTCTCCTTCTCTCGCTGCTCTTCTTCCTCTCTGTTCTTATCTTGCTTCTCTTCTTCTCTCTGTTTCTTCTAATGTTCTGTTGATTAGGAACGAACGTCTGGTCCTTATCAAGGCAGTGATTGTGAGATCTTCCTCCTCATCTTCATCCTCCAAGATGAGAGTTCTCTTCTTTTTGGATGAGGCACCAATGGCCTCCTTTCCTTTTCGCTTTGAAGCAGACGGAACTAGAGTCTTCACTCTGAATTTCTCCATTGCCTTGGAAAGTTCTTTCAGACGCATCTTCATCAACATTTTTAAACCTACCACCATCTTATCGCACGGTCGAACACAAAGTGTGTGTGGCGGTTCAATATTCATGTGTCTGAAGATCTTGGTCACCAGACCTGGGTAAGGCAATTGTCCCTTGTCCTTCGACATTGCTCTGTACATGTGAAAGAGAATATAGTGAGGGAGAGAGAACTTCTTCCCTGAGTTGATTGCGTACATCAATTTTACTTCGGAATTAGACACATCAGTCTTTGATGTAGACTTGGGCCTGATGCAATTGATAACAATTTTGTGCAGCACAATATTGATGGCACGCATCCTTGAATAGATGATTTTTCCCTCGATATCTCTATCTTCGACAAGGTCCATTGAGGCACGAGCAACTGAGACTTTGACTGGTTGACAACGTCCTCGTTCAACTCCAATTATGTCCGCCAACATGTCCACGTCTACCACATAATCCTGATCTCGAACACTGAATGATATTCTATTCACATCTATGAAAAGGGTCTGCGTCCTCGATTATCTCTTCCTCCGGATGTTAACCCGCACCTTGTGGGGTAGATGGCGTTGAGTGACGTGGTGGAGAGTGAATCGGGCTCTGTTGCTGACTCAATAATTCTTCCTCTTCGGTGAGATCGAAATGGGTAGGTCCCTCCTTCATTCTCTGTGGTCCCATGTTCGCGATTCTTGAAGACTTCCTCGAATAAGACATCCTTCCTTGTCGCTGAAAGATTCCTTTGCTTGCTTTCCCAAGAAAAGATGACAACTTTCTCGAAGATGAACATGAAGTAGAAATCGGATTGGGAGGAGAATGCTTTTTAGGGTTTTGAAGATTGAAAATGAAAACTGTATATATATAACTCAGTTTTGAAAAAGGAAGTTCAATCGACACAAGGAAAGTGTACGAATACCTCTTTTCGAAATCAATAACTGCCAAAATTAATCCTTTTGAAAAGACAAGTTTTCATTTTTCACGAAGACTACAAAATAACTGAACGAAAGATCATACATTTTCGAGTTGAGATAAAATAACAACTTACAGTCTATAATCATCAATGTCTGAGTCTGAGAGATTTAGAGTCTGAGAGATTAGAGTCTGATGATCATCAACTTTCTGAGTCTGAAGGTTGGAGAGTCTTTAGACTTTAACTTCTTCGAGCTTCAAAATGTTGAGTCTGGAAATGATAAAATCGAATTAATTTTTCTCCAAAGGCTTTGTGAATATATCCGCTAGTTGACTTTTTGAATCAACAAATTGAATCGAGATTTCTCCATTTTGAATATGATCTCTAATGAAGTGATATCGAATCTCTATATGCTTTGCTCTTGAATGAAGAATTAGATTTTTGGTGAGATTGATTGCGCTGGTGTTGTCACATTTGATTTCTGTGCATGAGTCTTCAATCCCAAAGAAAGTTCCTTCCTTCAATTGCTTTACTTGAAGACCAAGAAAGAATGTTAATTCTCCCATCATACTTATTTCAAACTCATCCTGCATAAACTTAGAAAATTTCTTGCATAGACTTTCATTAGAGGATCCAAAAATAATGTCATTCACATATATTTGAACGAGTAAAAAGCTTTTGTTTTCCTTTTTGATAAATAGAGTAGTATCTACTTTACCTTTGACAAAACCATTCTGTAATAAGAACTTACTTAGTACGTCGTACCAAGCTCGAGGTGCTTGCTTTAAACCATACAAGGCCTTTTTTCAGACGGCGAGTCGGCTTCTTTGGGTCTTCAAACCCGGTGGTTGTTCCACATAAACTTCCTCTTGGATAAATCCATTTAGGAAAGCACTTTTGACGTCCATTTGGAATAACCTGAAATTTTTGTAACAAGCAAACGCAAGTAATAGACGAATAGCTTCTAACCTTGCTACATGAGCGTAAGTCTCATCATAGTCTATTCCTTCCTCTTGCGTGTATCCTTTGGTCACGAGTCTTGCTTTATTTCGTACGACTTTTCCTTTTTCATTCATCTTATTTCTGAACACCCATTTGGCTCCAATAACAGTTTTACCTTTTGGTTTAGATGTCAATTCCCAGACATCATTAATGTTGAACTGTCTGAGCTCTTCTTGCATAACTTCGATCCAGCTTTCATCAAATAAAGCTTCTTCTATGCTTTTTGGTTCAATTTCAGAAATGAGAGCCACAGCACTAGACTCTTCACGTCTTTTGGATCCGGTGCGAATTCCTTCATTAATTTCGCCAATGATGAGATCTTTGGGATGACTGGACTTATGCTTCCAATTACTGGTTGATTTGTCTGGATGATGATCTCTTTCTTTATTTGAATCTTCATTAACATCTTGATGCTGGTCTTCCAGAGTCTGAGACATTTCTTAAGTTGTGAGCTTTGGAAGGTCTAGAGCAGATTCAGACTCTTCATACTGAGTCTAACTGGATTCATCTTACGTAGAGTCTTGAAGTTTGACGTTCATTGACTCCTCCACCAACTGGCTCTTCTTGTTATAGACTCTGTAGGCTTTGCTTGATGTAGAATATCCAAGGAAGATACCTTCATCTGATCTTTCTTCAAACTTACCAACTTGATCCTTTGCATTTTTCAATATAAAGCATTTGCAACCGAACACATGAAAGTATGAAACAATGGGCTTCTTACCTTTGAATAATTCATAAGGGGTTTTCTCAAGAATAGGTCTTAGGAAGACTCTATTAATGATATAGCATGCTGTTGAAACAGCTTCAGCCCAAAATCGTGAAGAAATTTTACTTTCAATTAAAAGAGTTCTAGCCATTTCTTGAAGAGATCTATTCTTTCTTTCCACAACTCCATTTTGCTGAGGAGTGTATGGAGAGGAGAACACATGCTTAAATCCAGATTCATCACACAATTTTGTAAAATCTTGATTTTCAAATTCACCTCTATGATCTGTTCTTATACTTGAGATAACACATTCTTTTTCATTTTGAACCTTTTAAGCAAATTTTTCAAAATACGAGAAGGTTTCGGACTTATTTGCAAAGAAATATACCCAAGTAAAGCGGGAGTAATCGTCCACAATTACTAGGCAATATTTCTTACCTCCAATACTGTAAGTTCTGGTTGGTTCGAACAGATCCATATGCAGCAACTGTAGTACATGATTAGTAGACATGATTTATTGGCTTAAATGAATTTCTTACCTGCTTTCCTAGAATAGATGGTGTGCATGAATCGGACTTTTGGAATGGTAATTTGGGTAGACCTCGAACAAGCTGCTTTGATGAGATTTTGGCTAATTGCTTCATGTTGACATGACCAAGCTTTATGTGCCATAAGCTTGCTTCATCTTGAATTGAGATTAGGCATTGTGATTCATTTAATTTCATGTCTAAGAGGTAGATATTTCCATGCCTTCGACCCATGAAAGACGAGTAGAGTCTTTACGATTCCGAGCATATTCCTTCCCGAAATGAGATCTTGAAACCAAGATCACACAATTGGCTAATGCTTTGAGAAGGTTATAGTTGAGTCCTTCCACTAGAGAAACATTGCTTATTGTGAGATTTCCAATTTTCACAGTTCCAAATCCCACAATGCTTCCTTTGCCGTTTCCTCCAAATGAAACATTTCCACCGTTTACTTGAACAAGTTTTATGAAGCACTTTGAGTCTCCTGTCATGTGTCTTGAACATCCGCTGTCAAGATACCACTTTACCTTTTTCTTGACGGAGACCTGCATTTAAAAGAGAGTCTCAAGTTTTCTTTGGTACCCAAATTTTCTTGGGTCCTTTGGTGTTAGTAGGATAAACATTATTAGGCCATATTTTCTTAACGAGGCTTCCAAACCATAGGACACTCTTTTTCAAAGTGATCCCGACTGTTACACTTTGAACACCTTAGAGCATTTCGACCTACGAGACTTTACAAAAACTTTCTTGAAATGATTTTTGTAAGCCTCTCTCGACGGTCCTTTCTTAATTCTTTCTTTTACTTTAGGAAAATCAATCAAATGAATTGTTTCTCTGTCATGCCTAGACCGACTTATTGAAGTAAGGTCTTTGAACCGAAAGAACCTTTTCATGTTTTTCGGATCCTATCGAAAATTTCTTTGAAATATTTGATAAGTCAGTTTTTAAGAAAACATTTTCTTTCAAAAGATTATCTTATTTTTCTTTAAAAGTAGAAACATTCAAGTCTAAACTTTTAACTCTTTCTTCTAAAATATTTTCCTTTTGTTTTAGAGCTGAGTTTTCCTTTTTAAGTTCGGAAATCCTTTTGAGAGAAGTCTTAAGACTAAAACACAGTTCATCAATGTATTTAGAGACTTTGACAGGAATTTTAAAATCACTTACCTCAAATTCACTGTCTGAGTCTGATCTAGAATCTGAGTCTAAGTCTGAATGTGCCATCAAACATATGTTGGCATATTCATTATCACTTTCTTCACATTCTGTATCACTCCAGGTTTCGGCTTTGAGAGCTTTTCGAAACTTCTCAGCTTTTCCTCTTTTCTTCTTCAGAAGAGGACAGTTGGGTCTGATGTGTCCATTTTTCTTACATTCGAAGCAGACTACATCTTTGTTTGGTTCCTCATCATCACCGAGACTTGGTCTGCTTGTCTCGGAAACTTTGTTTCTTTGAGTTGAACCTTCTACCTTTTCTATTCAGTTTTCGAATCTTCTTATCATGAGAGCAAGCTCCTCGTCGTCCATATCATCTCCCGAATCAGTATCATCGAATCATCATTTGATTTTAATGCAATGGATTTCTTACCTCTTGGATCTTCGTCTTCATTAATTCGTTCCACTTCATAAGACTGAAGAGTTCCAATCAGCTTATCGACAGATAGAGGCATAATTCTTTGCGTCTCTCTTATTGAAGTCTTTATATGATTCCAATCCTTGGAGAGTCCACACAATAGCTTGTTCACCTTCATGGGATCAGAAATTTTTTGTCCTTGGTTCTCAAGACCATTGACAATATCTGTAAAACGACTAAACATGTCAATTATAAATTATCCTTGTTTCATTTTGAAGGCTTCATATTGACCGAGGAGAATGTTGATTCTGGTCTCCTCCACTCGATCTGTTCCTTCATAGGTGATATGTAATCTGTCCCATACTTCTTTTGCTATAACACAAGAAGATATTCTGTTATATTCAGTTGGAGACAAGGCACAATATAAGGAGTAAATTGCTTTTGCATCGAGTGCTTGTCTCTTGTTTATCTCCTCCTGAGTCATTCCGTTGGTCTCAATAGTTTCTTTCCCTCTTTCGTAGACCGATGCAGTAGTAGGAGTGATTCCTCTTTCCACAACGTCCCATTCCGGAGGATCCTTTGATCGTAGGAAAGCTTTCATCTTGTTCTTCCGGATGTTGTAATCCTTTCCATCAAAGTAGGGTGGTCTAGTATTGCTTTGCCCTTCCACCAGCCCCGGTGCTAGATGGATCTTTTTACTGCGAAGTAAAACACTTCAAATAAAGTAAGAACACGAGCTCTGATACCAATTGATATAGCTAGTACAAGTACCTAGAGGGGGTGAATAGGTATATAAAAGATTTTTCTTGATAATCGCGCAATACTTAGATAGTTGAAGGATTTGCAACAAATGATAATCAACGTAAGACTAAGTAAAGGAAAGAGAGAATTGAACACGCGGTTTATAGTGATTCGGCTTGATTCAAGCCTACGTCCACTCTTCTGCACTGATAGCCAATTGGCTGGATTCCACTATGAACAAAGAGATGTTACAGTGTTGATCTTCCTTGATTTCTAGGTGTAGATGATCTACCACACTCGCTTAAGGTATCACCAAGTATAGACACTCTCAGTGTATACAATTTCGCTCAGACTTTATCGACTAATAATCAAGGTGCTTCAGACTCTGGAATTTCTCTATCGATCACGTACTCAAACAACTAGAACGTCTTCCTTTTTATACTCATTTATGCCATCATACCCGTTGGCACTTTCCAAAGGAATTCCTCCAATCTACCCGTTGGACGGAATCAATCAAGAAGATCATTCGAGCTATTAAAGGAACCTGACGATAGCCCATCAATCATGTTCGCTCATACAATCAGGATCTTGGTTTCCAAGAATACTTTGTCAACCATAAGATCTTCAATTGATCTAGATACGAACAAAAGAATCCGTTATATTTATCCAACCAGAAGATCTACTCCGGAGGATAGGATTAAATCCTCAACCATATACTTCGACTCTAGGATTTCCTTCGTCACGGATCGAAAGACCGTCAATGAGAATAGTCTTGAGTCTTGAGTCTTGAGTCTTGAGTCTTAAATCTTGAGTTTGGAGATCAGAGAGTCTTCAGACTTTAAACTAGACGATCTGCAGATATCCAGACTAGACTGATAAAAACGTTTTGTCAGCTTCAAAATATTCTGGAAAGATTTCTCCAACAGAGTTGACCTTGCACCAATCAGATAAAGAATGTGTTGGAAGTGATTTTATCAGAGCAGCGTAGCAGAGCTTTATGTTGAGTTGGTAGAACTTAAATTGTTGAAGTAAAAGTGAGAGGGGAATCACTAGCAATAGTTGTGCTTGACTAGTTGTTGAGGTGTGAATTTGATGCCACATGAATAGTGTGGGCTTCAAGCATCTTGTGATAATGAATCATGGTCATGGAGTAATCCAGTTTAGTCTATTAGTATGTGAAAGTGTCGAGGTTATTAAGAGTCGAAAAGAATTTTCGATTTCATTAATCTTGTTGATTAAAGATAATCTGTTTGTTAGACGGAGGTTGCCAAGATTGATTTGACAACTGTAGTGGATGTATCAGTTGAGAAATAGAATGTGAAGAAGGTGGCCGTGATACATAAAATTTCTAAGATGGTTCCAAAGGAATTACTTGGGTTACCGCCAGAAAGAGATAGAAAGTGCGATCGAGCTAGCACCAGGATAAAGCCACTCTCAAAGGCTTCTTACCAGCTATTATTGTCTCGAACTGGTAGAATTGAAGATGCAAATTTGAAGATTGATGAATGAGGAATTCATGCATATCAATGCATCACTTTGGGGAAACATCAGTTTTGTTTGTGAGAAAATGAAAGATGGTTCGTTGCGAGTGTACATCGACCATCGTCAACTCAATTAGGTGAAGATCGAGGACAAGTGCTCTTTGCCAAAGATCAATAAATGGTGTGACTAGTTATAAATAGTATCAATGTTTTAAAGGTCGACTTGAGATTATGAAGTCGTCAGTTACAAACCAGGAAGGAGGTTGTACGAAAGACAGCTGTTCGTACTTGATATGTTTTTTTTTTACGAGAGTATTGTAAGATCGTTTGGCCTGGTGAACACTCTAGTTGCTGTGGTGGATTTGATTAACAGAGTGTTCGAGGAATATCTGGATCAGTTTGTGATCGTATTCATTGATGACATCTTGGTCTATTCGAGAAGTGATGAAGAGCATGAGAATCATCTAAGATTAGTGCTTCAGACCTTAAGAACTCATCAACTGTATGCTAAGTTTAGCAAATGCGAGTTTTGGTTGACTCGTGTTGCGTTCTTAGGTCATGTGATTTTCGGAGAATGAATCTCTGTCGACCCGAGCAAGATAGAAGCCGTGATCAAGTGGCCGAGACTGACGACAATGACAGAGATCAGAAGTTTTCTGGGGTTAGCAGGTTATTACAGACGCTTTACGGAAGGGTTCTCATTGATAGCATCGCCTCTAACAAAGCTCACGAAGAAAAATGAGAAGTTCATATGGTCAGATAAGTGCGGGCGTAGTTTCCAAAAGCTGAAGGAAAAGCTAACTACCGCACCTGTGCTGACGATTTCATCTGGTCCTAGAGGATTCGAGATCTATAGTGATGCGTCATTTAGGGGATTGGATTGCGTGCTGATGCAACATGGCAGAGTTGTTGCATACGCTTCCCGGCAATTAAGACCTCATGAATCGAACTATTCGACGCATGACTTAGAACTTACAGCCATCATATCTGTGTTGAAGATTTGGAGGCACTACTTGTGCGAAGAAAAGTTTCAGATTTTCACAGACCATCAGAGTCTCAAGTATTTGTTCTCTCAGAAGGAGTTGAAGATGAGACAGCGTCGATGGATGGAATTGCTGAAGGATTACGACTGTGATATCCTATATCACCCGGGAAAGGCGAACAAAGTCGCTGATGCATTGAGTGGGAAGTCTTCAATAGCGCAAATCTTGGTTAAGGAGTGGAATTTAATCAAGAGAGCTCGAGATTCAGAATTCAAATTTGAGGTAGGCCACCTCTCGAGTTTTATGGCCACCCTCAGAATTGAACCGGATGTCCAGGTCAAAATCAAAGAACTTCAACCGACAGATCCAGACGTGCAGAGAATTCTTCAAGAGGATACCGAGAAAAGAAAAGCTTATTTTCAAGTTTCTGATGATGGGACTCTAAGGTTCCGTGGACGTTTAGTTATACCTAACGATGTAGAACTTAGAGAAGATGTTTTATTTGAATTGCATCGTGGTAGTTATAGCATTTATTCTGGAAGCACTAAGATGTATCAAAATCTGCATCAACACTACTGGTGGTAAGGTATGAAGGCGGACATTGCAAAGCATATCGCCAAGTGTTTGACTTGTCAGCAAGTAAAAGCCCAGCATTGCAAGTCGGGAAGACTTCTATAACCTCTCGCGATCCCATAATGGAAATGGGAGCATATCACGATAGATTTCGTGACTGGACTACCAAAGAGTCAAAGGGGGAATGATTCGATTTGGGTAGTAGTCGACAGGCTGACAAAGTCGACTCACTTCATTGCAGTTCGAAAGGATCTGAGTCTGGATAGACATGCAGACCTGTATGTGCGTCAAGTGGTTCGATTACATGGAGTGCCAGTTACGATAACATCCGATAGAGACCCGAGGTTTACTGCTGCTTTTTGGAAGAGCTTGCAGGGTGCTTTAAGTACAAAGCTTCTGTACAGTACGGCATATCATCCTCAGACGAATGGCCAGTCTGAAATGACGATTCAGACTCTTGAAGACATGCTGAGAGCGTGTATAATAGACTTCAAAGGAAGCTGGGAAGATCAACTTCATCTGGTGGAATTCGCCTACAACAACAGTTATCAGCAAAGCATCAAGATGATTCCTTTTGAAGCATTGTATGGCAGAGCGTGTAGAACTCCAGTGTGTTGGGATGAAGTCAGAGAAAGGAAGATAACAAGTCCAGAGTTGGTTCAGCAATCAGTAGATGACGTGGCAGTGATCAAAGACAGATTAAACACAGCGCAGAGAAGACAGAAAAGTTATGCAAATAAGCGTCAAAGGTCTTTGGAATTCCAAGTTGGTGATCACGTTTTTCTGAAAGTGTCGCCAATGAGGGGAACTTCGCGCTTTGGTAAGAAAGGCAAGTTGAGTCCGAGGCATGTAGGTCCGTTTGAGATTCTTGAAAGAATCCTAGCGTATCGTCTTGCGTTGCCGCCAAGATTGGCGTAAGTACATAACGCCTTTCACGTGTCGATGTTAAGGAAGTACAAGCCTGATCCGACCCACGTGCTCAATTTCGAGGAATTGGACGTGGATGACCGTGTGTCATACGTTGAAAGCCCGGTTCAAATGGTCGATCGCAAAGAGCAAGTTCTGCATACAAAGACCATTCCGTTGGTCAAAGTGATCTGGCAACACCACGATACTGAAGGAGCGACTTGGGAGACTGAAGAATCGATGAGCCAATTATATCCCCGCCTTTTTTATCAAAGTGTAATGGATTAAATTTCGAGGAAGAAACTTTTATAAGAGGGGAAGAGTTGTGACATCCTGAAATTCGACCCCGTTTCGATAAAGTGAAATGGGCATTTCGTCGATGTGCTTAGGATCCTTTTTCTCTGAGCTGATCACCCATGAGTTAACTAACCTATTGAGTGAAGCCGCTAAGGGACGTATCTACAGTAAAATCCCTAAAAACTACTCAATTTGTTGGATTGGATTAAAAGCACGTCTGATCGATTTTTAACCACGAAATTGAACTCGATTTCAGAAATCGAATTTTAAGCGCGTCATAATTCTTATTTTTAGGATCTGTCTCATCGTCCGTCAAATTGTTGACAAGTCCGAAATTTCAATAAAGAAATTATTGGAGGAAAATCGAAGACCGAAAGAATTTAGAAGGGGAAAGAGAATAGAAAAAAAAATAAGGATAATTGTATTGTATTATTTTTTTTTTCTCTTTCTCCCTCTCTCTTCTTTTCTCTCCCTTTTCTCTCTTTTCTCTGTTCTCTCTTCCTTCCCCCTCGTGCTAATCCCCCCCCACCGAACATTTGCCTTGCCAAATTGAAATTGGCTTCTCTTCTCTCTCTCTTCTTTTTACTTTTGACCGAGTCAAATTCTCTTATTCCTTCTTCTCTCTCCTCACTCTTCTCCCCCACTCTCCCTCGTAACCGACTTCTTCTTCTTCCTTCTTCTTTGTGCGAAACAGCCCAAAACCAGCAAAGAAGAACAGCAGCTCGCCAAAGCCGTCGCCGTCGCACCGGAGCTCGACCGCCGCCCGCACCGCACGCTGCGCGCTCCACCGCCTCCCACCCGCGCCTGCCATCCTCGTCGTGCGCCGTCTAGCCCCATTTGGCCTCTGTTCAGCCCCCATCCGGCCATCTCCGGCCACCGTTTGACCCGCCCGGACCTCCACCGGCCTTCCCCCGTGCCTTGCCGCCCTTGTGGAAGTGGTTTGTGGCTATTTCATGTCTGTTTTCGGCCAAACCAGTAGCCCCACGAAGTGGGTTTCCAACACCTTCGGGCTTGCTTTTGGGTCATTTTCGGGCCCCGAACCCAAGCCGTGCTTTGGGAAGAATTGTTCCTCGTGTCGCCCCCGTCGGATTGATCCGATTTGCGCACGATTTGGTGAGTAATCTCATTAATCCTAGATTAGTTGGCTAATTATGCTTAAGGTTGGTTTATTTTTAATTAATTATGTTTAGGTTGTTAGATTAAAATAAATTAGCAATTATTAGTCAATTGTGATGCGATTTAGATAAATTGACTGCGCAATTAGCAAGTAGACGTGGTCTACTATTTATTGGAAGTATCTCAAAAGTTTTCCGACCCCTAATCGGGCTTCAATTTGGCGATTCGAGCCTAAGTGGGATTTTTGGCATTTAAATATTATTTTTCGGAATTAAATTAATTATTTATTTATTTTTGGAAAATTCAACTAGGATGGCCAGTGACCGGAATATTATGCTGATGACTGTGGTGAAGTCCGTTTATTTAATTGGCCTTTATTTTGAGCTAAATTGAATTTTAAATATTAATTATTTAATTTTTGAAATTAATTATTTATTTATTTATTTCCTAAAATTCAATTGGGATGGCCTGTGACTGGAAATTTATGCTGATGATCGTGGTGCAGTCCGTTTATTTAATTGGGCCTTATTTTGAGCTAAACGGAATTTTTAATATTTAATAATTAATTTTCGAAATTAATTAATTATTTATTTATTTTTCGGAAATTAAGATTGAGATGGCCAACGATCGAAATCTCGTGCTGATTGTCGTGGCGCCAATCCATTTATTTATTTGAGCTTTAATTTGCACTGAATTGATTTAATTGTGGATTTTTAGGATATGTTCCTAAATTGATTATTTGGGTAAATTGAATACAAATTAAGGTTGTGGATAATTACTTTAGAAATGTGATGAATCATCATGAAAGACACGTGGCTCGGTGATTAGTACGTCACCTTGGAGAATGCACAGGGCTTGATGATTAGATATGTCACCTCGGAGAATGCACATAGCTCGGTGACGAAGTATGTCGCCTTGGAGAATGCATGTGGCTCGGTGACTAAATGTATATATCACCTCGGAGAATGCACATGGCTCGGTGACGAAGTATGTCGCCTTGGATAATGCATGTGGCTCGGTGATTAAGTGTGGCATCTTAAAAGAGACACGTGAGCTCGGTAATTTGATGCATTACCTTGGAGAATGCACGTGGTATCAATGACCTAGAGATGGTCCGGCTGACATGTAATCGACTAAGTCGATTAATCATTGCCTTGAGTCTGATGTTGCAAATTGATAGACTGAATGGAAATGATCATGAGTGGTCTTGTTGGCTTGTAATCGACTAGGTCGATTTGATCGATGCTTCGATCGATGATATGATTGCTTGAGTGCCTATTGTGAATTGTACTGACTTACATGTGGGATCTGAGGCCAAGGTAAGTCCTCTGCCCTGTGCGTGTTTAGGCAGCCTATAGTATAATCGTTTACTAATCGGGCTTAGTGGGGTAGAACTCGCTGAGACGTACTCTCATCCCAGTTTGGGGAAAACTTTTCAGGACCCCGATGAGAAACTGAGGAGGAGAAGTCTGGGAAGGAGAACTCAGAGGTAAAACTTGAGGAGAAGGATTTTGGAAGAAGAAGATAATCCCGAGAGGGGTCTTGAGTACGACCCGAATGGACTGAGAGTCTATCTTCTTTTGAGAATTCCATTTTGAAGTTAATAGTTATGAAGTGGTTTGTGTTTTATATAAAAGTTTGGTTATAAATTTCAATATGAAAAATATGACCATACTTTTCTATTCCATCGTTTTATTGTCTGGGGATTTTAACTACTTCCGCATGTGCTTAATAAATTAGCAGGTCGACGATACATAGTCCTGGGATATCGCATTATAAAATCGACCAATTGAGAAGGATGTGTGCATGCCCGAGAATCGGGGCATGACAAAATTGGTAGTTTATACACTTGCATGATCACCTCACATGTTAGGGAAATAGATTTAAAATCAATTCAAGGTGCTCGTAAAAACATTTTTTTTAAATGATAAAAAGAAATGGTACCAAAAGGATATTAAAGAAGTCTAGTAACCAAGTCTTTGTACCTAAAGTCTCTGGTTCGTATGAGTAAAATAATTCTCCTATTATTTTACTTAGGTGTATAATCAACCTACCATAAACTGATTAGTGACGATTCCTAGATAAAATCCATTTGCATGTTAAGAAATTTAAACTTAAGTCTTAAATTAGTATGGGCTTGGGAGAGCCCGAGTTAAGATAGACTTAGTAGTCCATTAGCCTAATTTTAGGTGGTGCACCCGAAATTTAAGTCGCGACAGATGGACAATAATTTTTAATAATGCACTAGATCAACAAATGACTTGTTATTATCCATATGAACCTAATTTATGTGATCGTCAATCACATAGGTTGGGTTACTATCATTGTTGATTTTCTTTAGTTGGCTTGTCCATTCCCCTCGATGTATAGTCAAAAGATTGGCCAAAATCCATTTCTAACTTCATATAATTAATAGACATAATTCCATCATTAAGCAGCTCTTTACCACGTCATCCCTTAATCAGATGCGTCAATTTTTATCTTTGCATGGCTATTGCCTCTCGACAATCATGATGGAAGAAATGAGAAGAATTTGAGAAGAATTTTTTTTTCTTTTTCTCAAGAACTTGAATAGTTCTCAATTTACCAAAAAATAGTAAATATTTTCTTCTCCTTCACCTATTGGAGCTTAGGAGGATAAGGCATTTTGTTTACACATATATGCCTAGTAGCACTGGAGTCTACCACCCATAATTTCGATTAGCCGTAATATTGGCATGGGAATGACTATAGTAATTATTTAGTCAAATAATCTACTCCAACCAAGTCGACTTTTGGTTAAGCGGGATTGCCATTTCCCCATGATTTCATTCAATTTGCTTTTATGTCAAGCACTTCCACTGGGTGAACACATATTTATTAATGGATTTGATTTCATCTGAATCCAAGATCCAGTTAACATCACCGTTTCCTTCTGATACAATGGAAAATGCACTATGTAAAATACAATAAACTTGACAATAGTCACCCTTTAACAAAGTATTTCACAAAAGACATCAATCTTATTCAATATAGATCTATGTTGGCCACGGATGCCAAATATATATATAATCTTCACAACAATCACTAAAGGAGATCCTCTTTCCCAATGCAATAGCCAATTAAGTCTCTAATTATCATCATGCATGAATGGAAATTCAACATAAATTGGCAAAGTAAATATTCTTACAAATGACATTTTTTTTTTTTTACATCATTATTGCTGTCAATAATACACGTTGCTCCAAAAATGTTAACCAAAACTCAGAGGTTAGCAGAAATCCAAAATGAATTAATAATTTCACAAAATAACAGTAAGACTTTAACTCTATGAGCAACATTTAAATGACTAAAATGTGAAATATAAGAATATCACAAAAGGCAGGATGTAAAAAGCATACTCACTAAATTGTCGATTACGCTAATTTAGCCAGAAAAGTCATTAATGGCAAATATTGGAGTATATCATTAGTCAATTGAATAGTTGTCACCCAATTGTTCTCTCAAATTGTGCTTGCTAAATTGAGTCTCCATTCTCTTTCTATCAAGCATAATTCCACGTCGTCAAGTAGGCAAGAATCTACCACCATTCTAATGCTAGAGAAGTTCTATATGTGCATGGACGAGAGAGAATTATCATATCTTCATGTATTTATCAAACATACACATTGATATGTAGCAAATACCAACACATGTATGAGCATAAACATAAATAGAGGCCCACGCTGCACTCCCAAGCAAGCATGAATAAAGACATGCCCCCAAATACCAACACAAGCTCATGTCTATACTTACTTGAGCATATTGGCATGGACATCACCAACCGAATAATGATTGTATGCACTCTAGCATATTCCCAAGAATGACGGGACAACACTGTGAGGAATACTGAAGAATTTTGTTCCAAAGTCAAATGACACATATTTTCAAAATCTATAAGCACAATAATATAAGGTAAAAAGAGTGTAATTTTAGTGGTAAAACACAGAAATCCCACATGACAGCATCCATTGTTTTGCTGAAAACAATTATATATAACCTGGTCCAACATGGGCAAGCTCGATAAGATTATGTAGAGGTGGAGCCAAAGACAAATTAAATAGTAGATAAAAATAGTTATAAACTGGCTTCATGAATGTACATTAAACAAATTTTAGCAGGAGAATAGAAAGAATTAAGGACAAAAAGAAATTATTTTGAGTATTAGCGGAGTGCCCCAATTTCCAATCATAAATGGATGATTATTAAAATAATCATGAACTTGAGACAGAAAACACCTACACACATCCAATTTTCTTCTGGAAAAACAAGTATAGGTATTGAAGCCCCAAAATAAAAATAAATATATAAAAGAAATATTAGCCCGATTTCAGCCACACGGAATCACTATGCCACTTTTAAAGATTTTCTACATAGATAATTTTGAAAATCTGTAAGCATCTTTGGTAAAAGTATAAGAGCACACATTCATGGAATATGTCTAACAAGATCAAATCAAATCTAAAGAGAACACACAAGCTCAGCCAAATTTCAAATATTAGAGTGAAAGGATTTCGACCTATGTGATGATGATTCCTCATAATGTGGAAACAGTGCACCAAAATGGCAATTACGCCCTTCAAGCATTAATTTAGAGTTTCCAAAAAAAAACAACTTACTTGAAACTCAATAACCTTACCAAAACGACCAAAAGCTATTTTGTGTTAATGCTTGATACTATCTCATGACAAACCAACCAAGAATTTGTGATACTTGTCCTTCATTATCTCCAAATCCTTGTTCAATTCTAAGGTCGGTGGAAGCACCAACGGTTCCAATTTTGAAAGCTATAAGGCAATTATCCTTAAGATTGTTGGAAAAAGTATTATAATACATAAAATAATAATATTTATTGGAAATACATTACAAAAGATTAAAAAATAAAATGAAATATCTGAGGCACACTATCCTTAAGGATAATTCCGCCCCTCGGAGTACGAAACTCACATAAGGCTTTGGCAGCTATCCTCCCAAGATATAACAAACATTCTTCTATACTCCGCACTGAATATTAGAAGGAAACGGAACAACTTTTGTATATAACCAAGCAAAAAGAAAAGGAAAGATGTGAGAACATATTGTATCTCCTAAGATTGTGGGTGAAGTTTAATTTATATTTAAACAAGAAAATGAGAGAGTCGTTAGGAGATCGTCATAAATTAATTGGTAATTAAAAATATGACCGATATAAAATAATGAAAAATTTATAAATAATAAATCAAAAGTTATAAAGCCATTAGACGACCATTATATAACCATTAGAAAGCTGTTATATAATCGTTGAAAAAGCTATTACAAAAATAATGACTTTCATGATAATCATAATTTCTAATAAATATTTCAAAACTACTGAAATATCCAACAGAATCTTGGATTTCTCGTTAGGGGATGAGAGACGGCGGAAAGACTCGACCTTGATGGCGTTCTAATGTGTTCAAGAGAAGTGGCGTGAGGTGGAGAGCATAATGTTTCTTCCGCGTTCGAATTTCTCTGTTAGGCTTTCCTTCATGCACTTAAAATCATATTCGCGTGGCGATTTTTCAAATTTCTCTGTTGGGCATTCTTTCGTACACTTCATATCATATTCGTGTGGCGATTTCCTTTGGAGGAGTGGCGGTGTAATATGAGTAGTTGCGTCCTAGTAGTTGTTTGAGGGAGTCTCCTAATATGGATATGGAAGTGAGGAGGACGCCATTTCTTGGGGTTGTGTTTTCGCGCTCCGTGACATAGGGGGTGTTTGGTTCAGCTTTCCCAAGGGGCTTTGAGCCCCCAAAGCCCCTTAGGAAAAATTTAAGGGTGTTTGGTTCGGCTTTCAAAGGCTATTTGGCAAAATGTTTGCATTTGGAATGCTGAAAGCCCAAAGCAGGTGGGGACCTGCTTTGGGCATTTCAGCATTCTCGGCATGCTGATGGGAGGCTTAATAAATTTTTGCTTATTCTCCATTTTACCCTCAAAATTTTGTTAAAACTCCAATTTTACCCTACCCCAAAACAAAACCCTACCTTCTCGGACTCATACGCTCTTTCCTCTCCTCCATCACGCGAATCGACGCTCTTTCCTCTCCTCCAGCACGCGAAGCTCTTTTCTTTTCGTCAATTCTCACAGCATCCGTTCTCGCCGATTCTCACAGCATCGCATCCACTCTCGCCGATTCTCGAAGCATCGCATCCGCTCTCGCCAATTCTCAAAGCATCGCATCCGCTCTCGCCGATTATTTTTCTCTCCTCTCTCTTCTACCTGGTATGCCCCTCTCTCTCTCTCTCTTCCTCCCTCTTTATTCCTATTCGTCGCTTGATGGTAAACGCTATTATCGGTCTTCTCGGTTTGTTCCCTCTCTCTCTCTCTCTCGCACACCCGATCCCTCTCTCTTTTCTCCCCCTGTTCTTGTTCGTCCGTTCGGGTGTTTGTTCAATTTCGATTCGTGGGTATGATTCTGTTTTTCTTGGGTTTGCGCCGGAACCGCGTGATTTGGTAGCACACGCTAAGTGCTTGTGAAAATGTTTCTGTTGGAGCCGTGACCACCTTCTCTGAGTTTGATTTGCTATTGAAGTACTGGTTATTGTCTCGTTTATTCTTCGTTGAGGCCTGGTTTGTGCGAGTGCCAGCCCCATCCACGTGGTGCTATGCTGTGTTTTAGTTTTGAGCATCGGGTGTTAAATATTTCGGTGCATTTGGGCCTTCTCGCTGGAATTGGGTTTGGAATTCGATTGATCTAGGAATGTTGCGGTTTTTCAGTTCTTGAATTTCACACAGGGTTTGGTGTGCGATGGGTGTGTGCTTGGTGGAGTTTGCTAGCTGAATTTCGGGCTCTTTCGTTCTGTTATGTGCGAACTCGTTTCTCTCAGGAACGCCTGACCGAAGAAGGCAAGGACGAGTTGCTGTGTGGCGCCGAGTCCGGGTGGGTCGAAGCTCGGACGTGGTGCGATCACTTGGCTTCCCTGTGCTCCGATCTCGTTCACATTCCGACCCCCGACACACCCTGCAACAGGTTGGTCTACGATCTTGCTTGCTTTGATTGATGCATTGTTATGGAAAAGTATGATTAGCTTGGAAAACTGGATTGTCTGCGCTGTGATGAGAGGGACTTCGAAAATTCCCTTGTAGGCATTGACCATGATTGCAAAATGCTTATACAATCGCCTAGTTTGGCATGAAACAATGTGGGAGAGTTGTAAAAGAACGAAAAGTAGGATCATATGATGTGATTGTAATTCCTGGATAGTTTGGTTATGTACTTTTCATTAGGCAATTGTTTTTGCTGGAATTCCACACAAGCTGGAGGATGCCCATGTTTTCATCTTGTTCATAGGTGAGAAATGAGAGCGGGCAAGTAATGGGAGCCCTTGCGGGCCTTTATTTGCCCTCTGCCCCATGATGGGCGATCGAACCCCATTTGGTTTTCTTTTTTCTTTTGGCTCGGTGGGTATTAATAATAATTGCCCCTTTTCAGAAAGTCAATATATGCATGTGGTGGAATTTGGGTGTTGTTCTTCATTCGTGGAATTATTATATCTTTGTATCCGATCTCAAATGTGGAGATTTGATTTCGCGCACATGGATTAAAAATCTTCTGGGCTACCAATTAGCTCAGCTTAGTTTTAGTTTTGAGTGAACACACGATGATTAAGTTTCAATTGAGTCTTTAGAAGTGCTTGTTGAGTGCTAGGAAGCTAGAGAGAGAGAGAGAGAGAGAGAGAGAGAGAGAGAGTCTCAACTCTCAAGCCGTGCTCCTTCGACGGTGTGAGATTTGGCGATGGGTTGCTAATTTTGATTCGAAGTAGTCACGGATATGCTCCCACGAATGTGTGTCGCCCACCCGATCAAGCTCCAATGATTTTTCTTCATCTTGAGAACTCGTTTTGTTTTGTTGCTTGGTAGGCTTTGTGATGATTTGCAATTTTTTCGAGGAAAAATTTCAAGCAAAAGCCTAAAGTGTATTTATTTTTTCAAATAAAGATTCAAAATGGACATTATTTTTTAAAAATATATTAAGTAACCAAATCGTTTCATATGAGGAATTGAAAATGCCAAATCGTCTCAAATAAGAGAACCTCTTGAAATGGAAACTTTGGGAGTGCTTAACAAAATGCTGTTGTAATCTAGTACTTTAATGTGAGTGTGCATTCTTTATTGGTCTGAGGTGTACATATATCATGTTGATGATGTAAAGTTAAGAGAGTTTGGACTGCCTATTGTTTTTGCTATCATAAATATATGATACAACTAATATATTGCGTCTGTTGACTTTGTCCATCTCTCTTTCTGTCAATCTGATATGCAGCACGTTATTCACGTGCATTCTTTATGATTTGCAGCACGTTATGCAATGCTTTTGCTGGTCTATATCAAGGATATGTCCTATTCAGAATGTATTAGCTATAGTTTAATTGGCTTACACCTTGAATCCATTTTCAGTATGTGCTGGTTATTTGCAGTGTTCAATAGGTCATGCTGTACTTGGTGAAAGAAGTTTAGGGTTTAGCAAAGGACTTACTTAGGTGAGAAATAAGAGAACCTCTTCAAATGGAAACTTTGGGAGTGCTTAACAAAGTGCTGTTGTAATCTAGTACTTTAATGTGAGTATGTAAAAGAGTTTAACCGACGAACCATCAAGGATTTTTTATGCAAGTATAACGTTTTTGCGTGTCCTTATTTTTTCTCAATGTTAGTTTTCTTTTCTTTAAGTGAATATCTTTTAGTTTTTTAATAAGAGAGGGCCTAAGTGGTTGATCTTGTTTGTTTGTGTCTCTTAAATTTATTCGTGTCTCTTTACTAGAAGATGAGTTCATCAAAGGAAAAGGCATTTTGGAGCTCGGAAGATGTAGAAATCTTTTGTAATTTGTGCATCGAACAAATTGAAAAAGGCAATCGTCCTGCAAACAACAAAAGAGATGGATGGACAGTCATAATTAGTAAGTTTGAGGAGCTAACGGGTAAAAAATATGATAAACAAAAAATGAAGAGTAAGTGGGATAACCTCAAGGAAGACTGGAAAAGATGGAAGTCATTGCTTTACAAGGAAACTGGATTAGGATGGGATTCAAGGAAGAAAACCATTGATGCGAGTGATGAATGGTGGGAGCATAAAATTCAGGTTTTCCTCAATTCTTTTTTTTTTTTTCATGTTAAGCTCACCTTTAATGATATAAGTTATGCAAATGCTTCATTATAACAGGCTAATCCAAAGTTTAAGGCTTTTAGGATGAAAGGCATACATCCTGATCTTGAAGTAAAGTTAGATATGATGTTCAGAGATACAGTTGCTACTGGAGGAATCACATGGAACCCTGGACAAGGTTTATGTGTTGATAATGATGTGGAGACCACACAACCTGGTATCGATGACGTTGTAGGGTCTACTGATGAAAACTTTGACGATCACATGGATGAACCAGTTGGAACTCAAACTCGTAAGAGAGCCACACAGACTTCAAATATGCAAGCTCGAGGAAAGAAAGATAAGAAATTGAGTACAAGAGAGGAGCTCGGATCACAAATTAACAGGCTGCTTACAGTTGTTGAGAGTAGGAGTACTACCAGTGCTGCATCCAATGCACCCAGTTTAGTCGGCCCTTATGAGGACCTCATAGAGATATTGGATTCCATACCTGAGATTGTGGAAGACGAAGACTTGTACTTTTTTTCAATTTCTCATTTAAAGGAAAAGATAGACAATAAGCAAGTTTTCATGAGCTTAAAGGATAATGCAAAGAAAGTAAAGTATCTCAAATATGAGATGAGAAAAGAATTAAGTCTTCGTAGATAGGAGGATGATAGTATCTTATTGTTTTCATGTTTGAAACTTAGTCATTTTACTTTGTTTCCATCTATGGATTTTTATTTGCAGCATTTGTGAACCTAATTTCAATTAATGTTTGATATTAGAATTGTTTTTATTTGGTATTCTCTTAATGTGATAGTTTGCATATATGCGATGGTTAATATATTGTTTATCTTTATATTTTGTTATTTCAAACAATTATGGATGATTTATGTGATGGTTAATACATTGTTTCTTTTTATAATTTATTACTTGAAGCAGTTATGGATGATTCACATACAAGGACAAATCATGAGCAAGAGGAAATTGAATTATGTGATCTTATCTCGGTCACTGAAGCTGCAATTCTTTATCAAGCAACCAACCTTTGCAAACAACCTTGCATGACCTCAACATATACAGGTTATATATGGTTAAAAGAATTGATTGGCGAAGATGTTAATCCGATAAGGTGTTACAATATGTTTAGAATGAATAAGATTGTATTTGACAATTTAACGCGTGATTTAGTAATACGTTATGGCCTTCAAGGATCTAGGAATACTGATGTTAGAGAAATGGTTGGTATGTTTCTTCATATTCTAGGACATGGTATAGGTAATAGATTAGCACAAGAGCGTTTTCAACGCTTTGGGGAAACCATAAGTAGGCACTTCAACTTAGTTTTAGATAAAGTATGTGATATGGGAAAAAAATTGATCCAACTAACTGATCCACAATATAGAAAAGTTCCAGAGAAGATCAAGAAGGATCGGCGATTTTATCCCTATTTTAAGGATTGCATTGGAGCTATTGACGGCACACATATTCCAGCGGTTGTACCTAAGTATGATCAAATTCGTTTTATTGGTCGAAAAGGAACAACAACTCAAAACGTGTTAGCCATATGTAATTTTAATATGGAATTTGTCTATGTTTGGGCCGGTTGGGAGGGACAAGCTCATGATACCCGTATCTTTTATGAAGCTATTGGAAGACGTGACGCAAATTTTCCCCATCCTCCTCCAGGTATGTTAGTCAATGGTTTAAATACATTCATATATCTAATTGGCATATGTTGACTAAATTTACAATATATATATGTAGGTAAATATTATTTAGTAGATGCTGGATATCCAAATCCTACTGGTTATTTGGGGCCATATAAAGAAGTTAGATATCATTTGCCAGAGTTTCAAAGAGGTCCTTCACCTACGGGATATCAAGAAGTGTTCAACCGTGCCCATTCCTCACTACGCTCGACAATTGAGCGGGCCTTTGGTGTATTAAAACAGAAGTGGAGGATTTTAACTCATATGCCAAGTTATCCATATGAAAAGCAAGTGCAAATTGTGGTAGCGGCAATGACTTTGCACAATTATATCCGGAGAAATAACGTGACTGATACGGATTTTGAACAAGCAGAATTGGATCCCGATTATGGATATTCAGTTGACCATGATGATGCAAATGAAGAGGTGGGTGCTTCAAATTCGTATGCATCTCCGGACATGGCACTTTTACGTGATGAAATAGCCATAAGTTTACAAAGTCGTTGAAGTTTGTAATACTAAGTATAACGTATTTCTTTTTTCTAGATATATATGATCATGTTCACTATCATGAAATGACTCTTTCTAGTCAAATTTGTATGAGAGGAACTTGATTTAATTTCTCTTAATTAGGACCTCCATTTTTATATGTGGTGCTTATTCAAAAAAATTAGCATCTATAATCGATCGCTTCACCATCCACCGAATAAGTTCAACTTTTTTTTTTAATATCATTTTAATCTTTTGACAATCAATAGCCCAACTTTTTATCAATACACTAGAATGATCATTAATTAACGAAGATGATTAATACTATAATAATTAAAAAAATATTCAAAGTTAAAAACAAACCTAAAAGAACCTTAGGCTAAAAGTTAAGCTTTGCATTTAATATATAATCAATTTTTTTTAATATAATTTTTAATAAGTTTACTAATATGTATTTTTTATATTACTCTCAACATGAAAATGTAAAATGTTATATACCCATTGTTTCTTTTTTGCAATTTTAGAAAAACAAAAACTAAAACACTTAATTTTAAATGGTTGGCTTTCAAATGCAAGTTTACCAAACAGTTTTGCATTTCCCCAAAGCTCTTTTCAGTTTTAGTTTACCAAACAGTCTAGCATTTCGAAAACCCTTTCTCTCAAAGATATTTGCGTTATCCTCCCAAGCATTTCCCCAAAGCTGAACCAAACGGGCCCATAAGGGGCTGTTTGGTTCAGCTTTCCCAAGGGGCTTTCAACCCCGAAAGCCCCTTGGGAAAAAGAATTAGTGTTTGGTTCAACATTTGGAGCCCCCATTCCCCAAATGCTAACCTTTGGAATGCTGAAAGCCCAAAGCAGGTGGGGACCTGCTTTGGGCATTTCAGCATTTTCGGCATTGCCGATCCCTTTATTAATGAAATTTTGCTGATTTCCTATTTTACCCTCAAAATTTTATTAAAAGCCCAATTTACCCGTACTAAACAAAACCCTTACTCTTTTAACACTCTTTCAACGCTTTCTCCTCTATTCTGCAGCAACGACGCCTCTCTCCTTCTTCATCTCTCTCTCCCTACAACTCGCACCACTCCATCACGATTTGAATCCGAGCACCACTCCATCAAGGCCGAAGTTTGTCGCGACGAGCGAGCGAATCCGAGATCTGGATCTTCTACCCTCTTGACGAGCGAGCGAATCCGAGATCCGAGGTTGGTTTTGTTTCTTTTTTATTGTTTGCTTCCTCTCACGAATAGGCGACGTCTCTGCTTCCTGCTCCTGCGACGGTGAAACCCTAGGGACGAAATGGGGGTTATCTTGTCTTGTGTTGCTGACTTGAACTTGCCCTTTCGATTTGAATCGGTGGCAGCAAGGATCAAGGTGCACGAGCTGAGGCAGAAGTCGAAGACCGACCTTCTGACCCAGCTGAAGGAACTCAAGGCCGAGCTCGCCCTCCTCCGCATCGCCAAGGTCACCAATGCCTTCCACAAACAAGCTCTCCAAGATGTACATCGTTGTTCTTACTTGATTTTCGTGATTTCGATGGTCTACATTGGAGCTTCTTTATGTTTTTGGTAGATGGTAATGTTGGGTTTAGGATGACCATGAGCTTTGGTTATGGTGGTTAAATTGGGTTTTCGGCACATATTGGATTTCTTGTTTGTGGAAGTCAGTCAGAGCATGCTGTATTTGTTGCTGTTTATATGATAGATGATCAATGTTTTGGTGATGGGTACTTTCTGGTAATAGGTGGCCGAAAGCATGGGATGGTTATATTTTGTAAGGCATTGGAAATTCGGAAAAGCTCGATTGGTATAATTCTCTACCAGGCAGTTCTGTTTGGCAGTGAGGTGTTTTTAATGTCAGGCTTGTAGAGTTAAAAAAATTGCTTCTTGCCGATGTACTCGACCCCTCTGTTTTGCTGAGCATTATTGAGTCAATGTTGAGATCACATTGGTGGTTTTGGGAGTTGAATTGGCGTTGGACCCTTTCTTTTGCGTGATGGGCTATCCTACCGGCGGCGACTTGGTCTTCTCCTTTTCATTTGCTGAGATCAATTTGTTTGGTGAGCTGTTTGGTTGCTAGAGCTTTTGCAATTGATTGAGCAACGATGTAGGTTTGCTTACTGGGCTATGTGGCGGAAGACTTAAGACAACCTTGATCGATTTTTGTTTCGAGATTGGAAACTGTCGGGAATGCCGGAATCAATGTCTTGTCTGTTTGAAATTCTCAATCGGAGTTGGTTTTGGGTTGGAAAAATGTGAATTCTGCAAATCGGTTCAGAACGTGTCCAGCATTGTTATCCTTACACATTTGATATTCAATTTTCTGGACACCATTTGACGTATCCATTTTTGGAGGGTGGAGAAGTTAAATTGTTTAAATAATGACAGATTAAGGTAGGTACGATGCTTTTGAGTTAATAACGGCTCATCATTGTCTAATTATCAGGCTGCCTTATTTCAAAGTTGCCAGCATTATACTTGAAAGCCTACCAAGTTTGCATGCTTCAAATTCAGCAGGGAGGATAAAGTTTCATTTTCGGCATTTTGTACCTGATCTTGAAACGTGGTTCTAGTTATATTGACCTCAGCTGTTGGTTAATCTCTCTTGCTTT
Source organism: Eucalyptus sideroxylon x Eucalyptus melliodora (assembly GCA_016097485.1). NCBI lineage: Eukaryota > Viridiplantae > Streptophyta > Magnoliopsida > Myrtales > Myrtaceae > Eucalyptus > Eucalyptus sideroxylon x Eucalyptus melliodora. The sequence goes on along the minus strand of CM027824.1, from coordinate 30,342,318 downwards.
GCTGAGAAATGACGGATAGTAATTTGTCTTGACCAGAGAATGAGGCGCCGTTGACACCATCTGATTATTTCCACTGGATGTAGCTCCAGAAATTATCTGAATAAAGCTGCAAGGCAGCAAGGGAAAACACTCGCATATAGTTAGATCTAGTGATTTGTCATGGAAGTTGAAGTGTCTTATTTTACTTAGCAGGTCTTTTCTGAGGTAATTTGATAGATGGATAATCTATTGGGCGACTGTTTTACCCAGAAGCAGTGCTCGCTAGAGGCACTAAAACTTCTTCTGGAAATTTCTTTGCAGTGTTTCTCTGATAAATCTTGATTTTTTTAGAAACTAGTAGGGTGTTCAAGCTTTTGATGATTGATAACTTGTTTGAATTTAAACATCAAATAGGGTCTGGTCATATCAATTGAGGATAAGTTTTAATAGGAGGTAAATCTATCAAAATCACAACCCACTATATCAATTCAGATTTATCGTAATAGATTATCTATGGACCACCTCAAACTTGAAATATGGTAGCAACTCGAGAGCTGCTTGAGATGGCAAGACAGGCCTTAAGGTGGGAGGCACGTGACAGGACCAGGTCCTCCTGGGTTGGAGTGAGGGGTTGTCGGCAAACACGCCGGCAGAGGCCGCGCAGCAGTGAAGGCGGCAGTGTGGAGACTAACGACCAAAGTCACCGATCAACGTCGTTACAAACCAACACCGCCACCACACAACACCATCGCAGACCATCTCCATTCACTAATTACAGCCACAATCTCAAGGAAATGATTAGGATATGAACAAAATGCATATTTCTAGAAATTATATAACCCAACACCATCTCCAGCCATCGACCACTTTCGTCAGCCACCATCACCGAATGGAACCACCGTCACAACAATCACCCAAGACTTTTGCCAGTTATTATCCGCCCCAAAATTGACATCTTTTGTCACTGTCGGTCACCGGCATCTCACATTCAGAGCACGAAACAGCAAATATATCAAGAGTACAGATTGGAGAGAAAAATTGATACAGAATATCTTATAGGATTGACATTACTGATGTAGACTCCGAACATTCCCTCATCGGCAAGCACATACCGCAAGGAGACACGCAAAAGGAAGTAAAAGAAAGGAACAATTGTATGCTCAGTCTTGGTCTCATGATAAAAGTAACACTCCAGAAAAAAGGGGTTTCTTGTACTAATGATCATTAATTAACAAAGATGATTAATACTATAACAATTAAAAAAAAATTATTCAAAGTTGAAAACAAACCTAAAAAAACTCTAGGCCAAAAGTTGAGCTTTGCATCTAATCTATAATCAAACTTTTTTAATATAATTTTTAAATAAATTTACTAATATGTATATTCTATATTACTCTCAACATTAAAATGTAAAAGATTATATAGCTATTGTTTCTTTTTTTGCAATTTTAAAAATATTAAAACTAAAAAGTTTAATTTGGTCACACCAAAGGGCTTTTCAAATATATATTTACCAAACAGTCTTGCATTTCCTTAAAGTACTTTTCAATTATGGTTTACCAAAGCAGTCTAGCGTTTTGGAAAACCCCTTTATCTCAAAGGTATTTGCATTCTCCCAAGGCGTTTCCAAAAAGCTGAACAAACGGGCCCTAAGTACAGTAGCTTGGCGGTACCTATACTTAGGAAGACTCCTGATAATATCTTCAGATGCCCCTTCAGTGCTTGCAACAGCATAGGCAATTGCCAATATGGGAATGCAGCAAAAGAGAGCCAAGAAGACCACGAAAGCCATACCAATGCAGAAGATCACAAAGAAGACATCAAAAGCAAGAAAAACCACTGTCAACCTGCAATTAATTCCAGCAAGTAAACAAAATCAGGATTCACGTATGTTTGTTACACTTCATTAAACCACGGAAGAGAACAGAGACACAAAAATTGTGCATGGCCATCACAAAGTATAAAGCAGGAAGTAACTGCTGTTCATTCAAGACATGCTGATGCCCCACTTTAAAATGATTTCCAAAGCAGGTTGGTTCCAAAAGCTCCCACAGTAAAATGACTGTGGAAGAATGTAAAGCAATCAACTTATACATCACTGGGTCACTAAGCAGAGAAAACCGTACTCCAATTCTGAAAGAAAGAGATTCAAGATGCACAGCAAAGAAAAGACACTCACCAGTAGAGACGTGGTGCATCTTGAAGAAGTGGTTGTCCACCCAAAACAATCCAATAGAAACCAAACACCCACCATATCGACGATATTACTGTATTCAAGGATTCCAATCTTTTAAGCATCCTGTAAAACATTGAAAAGGAACACAAGGAACTGCTTCAACAATCAGTACCTTTCTTATATCTACAATTATAGCTACTTTATAATCTGAATGATGCTTTAAAGGAATAACAAACAAAAGTGAAGTAAAGAACTCAGCTCAGCCTTGAGCTATTAAATCTTCGACAACCACACTTGTCCTGATTACTAATATAAGCAAAGGATGCAACACAATAGCCTGTCCTAAAAATGTTTCTCCATTTGCTTGCTTCTTCAAAACTTCTAAAAAAGGCGCAAAAGTTTAAACATTACTAGGAGAAACTTGTTGGCATGAGCAGTAGATTTTCTCTCAAATTCCTAAAAACATTCTCCCCTATCCTCAATCACTCCCATGGGCGAGCTAGAGCTTTGCCAACACATGTCAGATCCAAGAAATGACCCAGTTCGTCGTCTCTTGAACTATTTCAAAGATCCACAAAAGATACGGGACCTTGTGGCTCTCCCCTACCATAATCACGACATTGTTACAGTCTGAGAATCTAGAGCAATCAAAATCATCTCTGCAATTAAAACACATTTCTTCGCAATTCCTGGTCAATTCATCAATGCCCGCTCATCTTTCCTTGTGAATGATCACACGTCCCTTAGCCAACTACTACCATCACCAACATAGATTGATCACCTCATGCTCACTGATCGATCAAAATGACAACACAATAACAACTAAACGAGTTGTTACAACCCATAAAGCTTCAACAGTTCAGCTCTTCCTCCCTGAACTAATGCCTAGTGATCGCACGTCCTTAGCCAACTACTACCATCACCAGAGATCGATAACCTCATAAAAGCTCGCTGATAGATCAAAATGACACCACAATAACGACATAGAGCTTCGATTTTTCAGCTCGGAACAGCAACATCATGGGCAGTTCACCAATGGAACATCCCAGAAGACACGAATTGAGGCTCGCCTGCTGCGACTCGGCGACTGCGACAGCCCACTCCCGCCCAGGAGCTCATCGTCCCCATCCCTGTCCCCATCCCTCCGCCGATACTCGGCGCACACGAACCCCACATGGAACATGCACTGCAGCGCGTACCCGCAGAGCCACAGCCTCAGGGGAGTGGATGGCCTCTCCTTGAAGGCGGACAGGAGCACGACCACCACAACCACCACGAAGGCCCAGTTCCACACTAACTCGAGGACCACGATCGGCCTCAAGCACACAGCCAGCCCCTCCCCGAACTCGCTCGCGCCGCCTCCTCGACGTCGCCGCCCGATCGGCCCCCACGCTGCCGCCGCCGTCGCCGCAGTCCCCGAGGAGGAAGGTGTTGGGGTTTCATGAATCATGTATAAGAGAAATTAACGAAATGAACGCAGCGGAAACAAAGATATATTTTACACATGATTCTCTTAAGGCGTTATTCGTGCGTTTTAATCAAAAATCTAAACATAAAAGGGAGTTAAACGAAATACCTCTCGAAGCGCCCTTTGAAACGAGTCGGTTCGGATGTTCTACAGTTCGAGTCCCACAAGCGTCAGACCTCTAGTTCAGACACACCAACAACGAACGTCGAATAGATGAGAGAACTTTCGGATATTCACCACTTCGATCGTGCTAGCAATCACGTGGAAACAATCCGCCGTACTCTTGATGTATAATAGTCACGACCCGAACGAGATAACGCTTTTCTTTCTTGCGTCTCAAAGACACAAAAACACGCACACAATTTGCTCTCTCTTTTCAGCAAAGCATTTTCTCTCTAAAACACAAACGCATACCCACCTTTCTCTGTTTTTTCAACAGCACCTTAAACTCTTATCCCTCAATTGTTTTTATAATAAAAACTAACCAGCAATGGTTGCTAATCAATGGACGATCTTGTATGGTCATGCTTCGTGCATAATGGTCAGCAACCGCTGACCATTACGCTTCGTGCACATGCATGAAGCTTTGATTTAATTTTTTTAATTAATTAATCAATTCTCTTTAAAATTAAAATAACATAATCCTTATATATACAATTAAAATCCCTAAGATGTAACTATTACATAGCAGCTTTAGGGCATACATCTAACAATCTCTCACTTGCACTAAAGCTAATTTGTTTGGTACCTCAAACCCATTTGGTCAACTCATTGCCATTAATTAAATAATAATAATGAAAGTACACAATTGGGGTATGTTAACATATATCCACTTTGGGCATACGTGTGCATCATATGCTAGTAGGCTCATGACTATAATACAAATTAAATTAAATCTGATTTAATTTAATTTCAAATCGACTTAATTCGATTGCAGTAATTGCAAACACATTTGCAATAATATTTCTCTCTTGTTCCATGTCATCCTAATTGTTTATGGTGTGTGACATCCCTAGGTTCATCACTAAGTTGGTAGTAAGACTTATACTAACACATTAGTACTTCCAAAAGAATTAATTGTCCCGATTAATCTTTTAGGTCCTACAAGCCACGATTGACATCTAGCAATATGTCATGGCTACCCAGATAGTGTGAATACTTTAAGAACATAATGAACCTGTCAACTTTGGCTACAGTGTAATTCAATCCCTCTGTCTTACTATATCCCGATCAAACGAAGACCATGGAATATTTGTCAAGTCATTAATTCGATCATATGCACAAATCTAATTGACATGCATTTTATTCGAGACATAAACAATTTATTCTCGGTTACAACCCTGGCCGAGGATTTCAATACAGTGTCACAATTAGATCGCATAGGACATCATTATCATACCTTGCATATAACAAAGAGACAGATTCCATATTGCGCACACGTGTAACTTCATATATGAACAAACTATGACCATCAGGTATAAAAACGGATCAACGACCCAGCATTATGTGCACCCATGAACCATAGTTGTTCAATATATAAGTTAACACTGTGCCTCAGGTCTAAGGATTATTTACACAAGACCAAAGCATAAACAATTAGACATTGATCACGCTAAAAGCTTCCATGTCGCTAATCATTCCATATGCGTCACGTTCAGTGAATTTGTCTAATACAAACACCTATGTTCTAACTCGGGTATCATAATACCCAATGACATGTGACTCATCATTCCCTTAAGTATCCAATACTTAATGGCAAAGTTAAGAACACACCGGTCTCAATAGAATTATTAATATCCACTTAATAATCCATCGACCGGGAACGATTTAAAGATTCAGTCTAACTATGAACCCGTCACATATATTCTTGACGTCTCAAGAATAGGTCTAGTTGCAACTGATCTTATGGAATCATTCATCAATATAAAATAATTGGACAAATGAATGAATACGTCGTTGCCATTAATTAAATAATAATAATGAAAGTACAACTGAAATCCCTAATATGTAACCATTACATAGTAGCTTTATGGCATACATCCAACAATCTCCCAATTGCACTAAAGCCAACTAGTCTGGTACCTTAAACCCATTTTATCAATATGTCTTTCAAAAGAAGACTGAGGTAAGGCCTTAGTGAAGGGATCTGCCACGTTTTCTCTTTGAGGCAATTTTCTGCAAGGCAATATCACCTCTCCCAACAATTTCTCTGATGAGATGGAAGCGTCTCTCAATGTGCTTGGACTTCTGGTGAGACCTTAGTTCCTTAGCTTGAGCTATCGCCCCATTGTTGTCACAAAATAATGTGATTGGTTGCTCAATTGAAGGAACGACTCCAAATTCAGAAATAAACTTTTTATCCAAGCGGCTTCCTTTGCTACTTTAGAAGCAGCTACATACTCTACCTCAGTGGTGGAATCGACAGTTATACTTTGTTTGGAACTTTTCCAACTAACTGCACCACCATTGAATGTAAAGACAAACCCAGACGTAGACTTATAATCATTAGGATCTGATTGAAAATCAGAATCACTATAAGCTACAACTTTAAATTCTCCTTCTCCATATATCAAGAATAAATCTTTAATCATTCGCAAGTACTTAAGAATATTCTTGACTGCTATCCAGTGCTCTTCTCTTGGATCAGACTGATATCTGCTAGTAATACTTACAACATGCACAATATCAGGTCTAGTACATAGCATAGCATACATTATGCTTCCAATAGCGGATGCATATGGTATCTTTGCCATCCGCTCTCTTTCTTCAGGAGTGTTGGGACACATTTCCTTAGAAAGACGGATCCCTTGCCTAAAAGGCAATAATCCTCTCTTGGAACATTGCATGTTAAACCGTGTTAACACTTTGTCTATGTACATAGATTATGAGAGGCCAATCAATTGTCTTGATCTATCTCTATAGATCTTGATACCTAAAATATAGGTTGCATCTCCTAAATCTTTCATGGAGAATTTCTGTGACAAGAATAGTTTTATCGATAATATCATTGGTACATCATTTCCAATCAAAAGTATATCATCGACATACAAAACTAGAAATGCAATTGCACTCCCACTGATCTTCTTGTATACACAAGGTTCATCCGGATTTTTGATGAAGCCAAACGATTTGACTACCTCATCAAAACGGATGTTCCAAGTTCTGGAGGCTTGTTTGAGTCCATAAATTGATCTCTTAAGCTTACACACCTTCCGTTTTTCACTATTGGATTCAAAACCCTGTAGTTGTTCCATATAGATGTCCTCTTCGAGAAAACCATTTAGAAAAGCCGTTTTGACATCCATTTGAAATATCTCATAATCAAGGTGTGCAGCTATAGCCAACATAATCCGAATGGATTTTAGCATGGCCACAGGTGAGAAAATTTCGTCATAATCAATTACTTCTTTTTGACAATATCCTTTCGCCACCAGCCGTGCTTTGTAAATTCCAATTTAACCTTCAACATTCATCTTCCTCTTGAAGATCCATTTACAGCCAATTGGTACAATACCATCGAGCAAGTCAATCAAGGTTCATATCTCATTGGAATACATTGAATCCATTTCGGATTTCATGACTTCTAGCCATTTACCAGAATCGATATCCAACATCGCCTCCTCATAGGTTTTAGGATCACCGGATTGATCACTATCATTCACAATGAATAATGGTTCAATATGATCAACCGAGTGTCTATAACGAGCAAGTGGGCAAGACGTTCTCGCACTTCTCCTAAGAGGTTGTGTATCAGAAGCTCCCACTGAATCAAAGATTGGTATCTAAACTCGGTTGTTTGATACTTCATTATTTTCTTCTTGTAAGACTATTTTCCGCCCAGCACCACTTTCTTGGACGAACTGATTCTCCAAAAAGAAGCGTGCTTGCATACCAAAATTCTTTGGTCTGAATGAAAATAAAAATAATATCCAAGAGTTTCCTTTAGATATCCAATGAAGCGACCTTGTTCAGATCATGCCTCCAATTTTTCCATTTTCAGCTTTTTCACGAAAGCTGGACAACCCCAAATCTTAATATGATTAAGACTAGGTTTCCTACTATGCCATATCTCATAGGGCGTAGTTGGAACAGATTTGGATGGCACTCTATTCAGTATATATACTATTGTCTCAATGGCATATCCCCAAAGGGATATTGGCAAATCGGTGTAACTCATCATAGATCGTACCATATCTAATAAAGTACGATTTCTTCATTCAGATACACCATTATGTTCTGGAGTTCCAGAAGGTGTCCATTGTAATAAAATGTCATTTACTTTAAGAAAGTCTAGGAATTCAGTACTAAGGTATTCACCTCCTCAATCTAATCGAAAAGCCTTAATACATTTTCCTGTTTGTTTCTCAACTTCAGCCTTGAATTCCTTGAACTTTTCAAAGGATTCAGATTTATACTTCATGAGGTATAAATAACCATACCGTGACTGATCATCAGTGAAGGTAATTAAGTAATTATAACCACCTCTAACAGTTTCATTAATTGGTCCACATACATCTGTATGTATTAATTCTAATATGTCAGCAGCTCGCGCATTTTATCCCACAAAAGGCGCTTTGGTCATTTTTCCTAGAAGACATGCCTCACAAGTCGAGTATGACTCAAAATTTGAAAGATCAATGTATCAATCATTACTCAACTTGTTAATTCTGTCTTCTCCAATATGACCTAATCGGAGATGTCAAACATACTTTTATTTGGACCGTCTCTAGGGCGTTTATTAGTTATGGCATTTATATCAATTCGATTTTGCTTATTGACACTGGTAATCGCATTACCGGACATTGTAATGGTATAAATAATTGTTGGTTAATAAGTTAGAACCAACACATATTCTATTATGATAAATAGAACATACATCATCAGCAAAAGAAAATTCATAATTCTCTTTACCCAAACGAGGTATAGAGATGATGTTCCTAACAGCATTCTTATAATGCAAACAGTTCTTTAAAACCATTACATATCCAGAAGGAAAACATAAACGAAAAGTCCCTATAGCTAATGCAGCAACTCTTGCTCCATTGGCAAACGTCGGACAATCTCATTTCGCCCTAGCATCCCGCTTATTTCCAGATTCGTAAAGACATACAAATATGTGAAGTTGCAGCAGAATCTAGAACCCATGAGCTAGATTCAGCACTAACCATAAGATTAGTTTCAATAAGCATAGACACCATACCTTCATAAGGTCGGTTCTTGGGCTTGACCTTCAAGCTCGCGAGGTACCTCTTACAGTTCCTCCTCCAGTGCCCTTTGACACCATAGTAATGACATTTCCCTTTATCAACCATGGGTTTTGGTTGCACAACAGGTTTGGCAGGCCTCTTCCATTTATTCTTCTTTAAAACAGTCTTACCCTTTGAAGAAGAAGCCTTAGCCATAGCCACTACATTTGGCCTCGTGTTATGCATTTCCTTCTCATAAACTACCAGCATGCTATGTAACTCAGCAAGAGTTTTCTCCATCTTATGCATGTGGAAGTTTTGGACAAAACCAGAGAAGAAATCGGGTAAAGATTGGAAGATCAAATCCACAGCTAACTCATTGTCCATAACGAGATTCAACCTAGCCAATTCTTCAATGTGCCAGATCATTTTCAAAACATGATCATTAACAGATGATCCTTCAGCCATCCTCATACGGTACAATGCCTTAGATATCTCATATCTAAAGGTTCGACCATTCTCATCAAAGTATTCCTTTAAGTGCAAAATGATCGACCAAGCATCTTCCATAGATTCATACTTCTTCTGTAATTCATTATTCATAGAAGCAAGCATCTATGACCTAACTTTTAAGTCATCGTCACACCACTTATCATAAGTGACACGCTCCTCTTAGGTCCAACCCTCAGGAAAGGAGGTTGGCATCTTTTCATCAAGCACATACCCAATTTTTTTTTAATTGAGAACAATTCTCAAATTCCTCACCCAGTCAGTGAAATTGGGTCCAGTCAAACAATTCTTGTCAAGTATAGAAGCGAGTGGGTTTTTGGTCACCATTTTTTAGAGTAATAATATATCTGTTGCAGAAAAGAAATTGTTAGCCGTTGTACTTTTCATAATAACTATTTCATTTTGGTCTTTATATGAAATAGATCCTCCCACTAAATTTATCTTCGAATCCCATACTCTTTAAGATGGGAAGCGGTAATCTTTGTTGGGTAAAGATTACTAGTGGGGATTGGAGTCCCACTAGCCCAAAGTCCACCTCACCTAACAGTTATTGGTGTCCTATGAACTTAGTGAGTGAACCAGCTTGTTCAACGCATCATATACGAGTCTCAATCATAACTTCGGCCTCTAGACCATAAAAGCCTCACCTAACAGTTATTGGCATCATGATCATAGTTAAGTCTAGCCCATCGTCTCATGCAAGTATTGAAAAACACAAATGATTCCCTCACCTGACAGTTATTAGAAATCATTTGGCTCCAACCCCCACAGCATCATATGCATAATGGAGTGATCCAATATTATAAATGGTAATTAACCCATATGTATCCATAACCGGTTAGTTAACCACTATAATATTGGATCAAACCACGATGATGGAATGCCACGAGTCCGAAACCCGTTTCGACTTAATATTATTAATAAGGAGGTTTGAGTCATTATTAATGGTATCACTTTGCACATTAACCGGTTTAACATGCACGATATCATAAACACAATAAATAAATAGATATCACATAATATCTATCATATGTGGTGATCATGGAATTATGGTTCAATGGGTCCCGAGCTAAAGAGACCCATTTAGCCATTTTAATGTTTTAATAATATTGACCTGCTCTTCACTTTTTCTTCAATCTTTGAACTCTTCAAAGATCGGGCCCAGAGAGCTCACCGGTTTAATGGCTCCTCCAATGGCTCCCCCTTTCTTGTAGTATTTACATCAATAATTGAAATACTACACTATACTTAAATTACATTTCGTAAAAATAAATATAAAAAGAATGACGCAGCCTCCATTTAATAATTACATCCCCAAAAAGAATACCTGTAATCATCATACATTCATCCATACAACAATCACAACAATTAGGGATTTTTCCATGATCACCACCCTTCCTTACGAGCCATAAATTCAAAATTTAAAACTCTGGAAGGCATGCATAAAATTCTGCATATCATTTGCAAAATATAAACATCAAGTATAACAAGTTACAGATTTTTGATTCAAAATTGATTTAGTTCTAATTTTTGCTTTGTTGATTAAATTTATCACATAAATCAATCAACTTCTATAGGCCACATTTGAGCAAGAGAACCAATTCTCTTAATAAAAACAAATTGGCCATTAGAACACAAAAACATATTTGAACTATAAATCAATTAAACGCACGAAAAACGCCTAAGGTTGGCTCTGATACCACTGTTGGGGTTTCATGAATCATGTATAAGAGAAATTAACGAAATGAACGTAGTGGAAACAAAGATATATTTTACACATGATTCTCCTAAGGCGTTGTTCGTGCGTTTTAATCAAAAATCTAAACATAAAAGGGAGTTAAACGAAATACCTCTCAAAGCGCACTTTGAAACGAGTCGCTTCGGATGTTCTATAGTTCGAGTCCCATAAGCGTCGGACCTCTAGTTTAGACACACCAACAACGAACGTCGAATAGAAGAGAGAACTTTTGGATATTCACCACTTTGATCGTGCTAGCAATCACGTGGAAACAATCCGTCGTATTCTTGATGTATAATAGTCACGACCCGAACGAGATAACGCTTTTCTTTCTTGCGTTTCAAAGACGCAAGAACACGTACACAATTTGCTCTCTCTTTTTCAGCAAAAGCATTTTCTCTCTAAAAAACACAAAACGCACACCCACCTTTCTCTGTTTTTTCAACAGCACCTTTAACTCTCATCCCTCAAGTGTTTTAATATTAAAAACTGACCAGCAACAGTTGCTAATCAATGGACGATCAGCAACCGTTGGTGATCATCCATAGCAGACAATCGTGCTCATGCACGATGGTCGTGCATGAGCAACCACTCATGCACGATCTTGGTATGATGGTCTACTGACCATCCATGCTTCGTGCATAATGGTCAGCAACCACGCTTCATGCATGTGCACGAATTCGTGCACATGCATGAAGCTTTAATTTTTTTTTTTATTAGTTAATTAATTAATTAATTAATCAATTCTCTTTAAAATTAAAATAACATAATCCTTATATGTACAATTGAAATCCCTAAGATGTAACTATTACATAGCAGCTTTAGGGCATACATCTAACGGAAGGAGCGGTGGCGGGTCCTGATCAAGCGAGCCAGGCGGGAGGGCGCCGGCGCCACCATGCAAGGGATCTTCAGGGTCATCCATTTTCTGGGTCTTGGAGGAAAGAGGCAGGGGGAGAGGGGAAGGGAGGAAAGATGCGACCTTTGTCCGTGAATGAGTAAGGCGATGGTGCCTTCAGGGACCATGCATGTGACATTTTTATGTGAAGGACCTCTTTCCTATCGTGTGAAATAAATGGTAGAAAGAGTTTTTTATACTCTACTTTTGTGCAACTCCACTCTGCTTACTTTAAATATGGATAATTAAGTTTCTTAAAGTTAATTAATCATTGAGATCAATAGTGTTAAAAGTGACTTGGATAGAAAAAAGATTGCAAACCTACATACCATATGGAAATCGTAGCAAGCACCACAAGCCCAACGGATTGATATTATCCACTCTTTGATTAGCAGTCATTCGCAATTTTCAACTTGCTATCCTTGCTTTTTATCATACACTTTAGTTTTTGGTAAAAAGTATCATGTTATCATGTAATGTAGTAATTCTCTATCCAACTTTGCGCTCACTAATTAAATAATGTTAGGACGCAAACGCAGTCGTCAAAAAAATGACTAGCGGAATCACATGATAGAGAACCAAGTTAGCTGGTCACAATAGAAGTTCATGCACTCCCAACTTTAATAGTCCATAATCTTTTAATTGAATGGAGACATGTGAATAAAAAGACACCACAACTTATCGCTCGGGGAACTGTTTTAACGATATTTCGACTATAAAATCCAATTTTGACCTATTTATTTCTCTCAAGTAAAATCTGCTCATCGTTTTGTTTCGGTGTATTTATTCCTTGATTCCATATTTAGTCCTCATTTTTAAGATTTGTTGCTTTGATTCCATATTTAGTCCTCATTGTCAAGATTTGCTGCTTTTAAACACACACATGTATGTGTGCATTTTATTTTTTGTAGAATAACTATTTCTCTCTGCACTCAATTAAAAAGTTTGAGATTTTCACTTCTTTTCCACTCTAGGGAGTATATATAACCGTGCCTCGTGGTCCTAAGTTTGCGCATTGACGGTGGGATTGAAGAAGCCCGTAGTGGGTGTCCGCCATGCGAAACCCTAGCAACAGAGTTTTGGTGCTCCTTGTGGCATTCACCCAGCCAAGGAGAACAGCAGAAAAAAAATAATCCACATGATCGATTACATGACTTTTGCGATTGTTTCCACAAGGTACAAGTTTGAATCCACCTCCACTCCCTTTATGTCGATCGATTGAAACTACCATGATGTTGTTTGAGAAAGGGACGGTGCTCAGTTTAGGAAGGTTTATAATATGATTAAAGGGGGAGCATCCAGGGGGAATATCCATGAACTACCTGGCCAGTTATGTAGGCCAAAGGTGGTAGTAAAGGGGTGTTTCCACCAACAAGGGCTGTCCTCGGTAGTCTCCCAGCGGAGCACCCAACAAAACTGCATTTCTTATTTTTACTTGCCAATGCCCGCAAGCCTCACTCCCCCTTATTGATAGTGAATATTTTTCTTCCTCTCTACTAGGGAATATCAACGATTTTACACTAAAGATATGCTAAATATTGGCAACACCTCACTTCAAATTATCCCCACACCAAGTGTCCCCGAAGGGTCGTTGAATGTGTGATTGGAACTATCATGATGTTGATTGAGAAAGAGAAGGTACCCGGCTTAGGTAGGTTTATAATATGATTAAAGGGGGAGTAAGCTCAGATGCATTGCTTGAAAGTACAATGTCCTCAAAATTTATGAATATTATTAGCCACAACTTTTAATGTTGATCTTGGCGGTGGCACAATTGATGGTTTGATCTTCATTAAAATACGTCGCTATTAAAGAGTGAAAATATGATGGGTTTTGGATTCTTTCTTCTTTTCTTGTTGCATAGGGTTAAACCCAGCATAAATTAATCAAGAAAATACTAGGGGCAGCTAGGGTTGCCACCTCAGCAATACATAGTCCATTCCACGAGCGACATGTGTTGCTCGCAGGCCCACTTTTAAGAAAAGCTACAGGTGCTTTACCTTTCCTCTGGTTTCTCTCTTCTTCACGACTCTTCCTTCTTCACCATTTCTTTCTTCCTTTTCTTTTTGCCTTCTGTAGCCATGGACGATGCTCGATTGCAATGGCCAGCCATGGACAAACTGCTCACGAGCATGCCGACTTTCATCCATGGCCATTGTCAGCATTGGTCAAGCATGCTATCGATGCCTAGGTATCCATCTTTCCCATTTAGCCATGGATGACTAGCTCACAAACAACATCGATGCTCATCACAGGTTGTCCACCACCCCCAAAGTCGAAACCTCGCCAAATCCAATGATTGCCGCCTCCCAAAACCTTGCCAAATTAAGGCCACCCTCACCCTAGCGATGAGAGTCCAGCCCTCGCCAAATCCAACTAAAGCGACCTTCATCAGCCCTCACTTGCGGCCGATTGCCGATCTAGGCCAAAGGGAAGAAACCAAAAAAAAAGACAAAGAAAGAAACGTTGAAGAAGAGAGAGGGGACTCACAGCCTTTCTTAAAAGTGGGCCCACGAGCGACATTTGTCGCTCACAAAATGAACCAGTGTATAGCCACCTCTATTACACTCAATATTTTCTTTAGATTAGTCAATGACATCGCTAAGGAAGTGAACCACTTGTTTAGGAGAGAGCTCTACTCGTGATGGGAAGTGGCCACATGTGATGGTACAGGAACTGCAACATTTGGTTTTATTAAAAACACCACAAAAAATATGTCTTGTCAAAAGTATTGATGGTGTTACTCACCAAGATACTCATTAAGCATCCATTCGTTTGGTGAAAAATAATTTTTGAAAAAACATTTTCTACATTTTTTTTTACGTTTGATTCATTTAAAATGCATGCATGATAACGTTTCTTTTCCCATGAATAATTTTTGTTTAAAAATAATTATTTTCATTTATATTCCCTAGATAAGTTTTTGAGCAAAAAAATGTGTTTGGTACGACTCTTAAATTTTTTTATAATTTGGAATTTCTTTTAATTTTTTTATTAATTTTATTACATTTTTCTCTTTTTTACTTTCTTTTTTTCCTTTTTTTTTCCTTCTTTCTCTCTTGGCAAGGTTGAGCTTCACGGTGGTTGGGGAAGCTCGACCTCACACAGCCAAGGCAAGGCTCCGTGACCAGCTAGAGGAACAAGAGAGGAGGAAGAGAAAAGGAAAGATAGAAAAGAAGAAAAAAAATTGTTTAAGTTTGATTTTTGAGTTGTTCTAGGGAACAAAAGAATAATTTGTTTTCTACTTTTTGATTCTGTTCCAAATTTATTGTCCAAAAAAAAAAAAAAAAAAAAAAAAAAACACCAACATCTATTTCGAGGAATAAAAAACAAAAAAAAGCAAAGATATAGAAGCGTTGCAAAATGCGCCCTTAGAAAAATAAGTCAACAAAATTGATTATGTAATCAACGAACAAGATTTTCCTACCAAAACTTAAATATGGGATAATGATTTCCCCTTCGAAAGATTTAAAAATTTTCCAAAATATTTTCCTAGTCTTTGGGTCCTTGATTAATGAAACTTTTTGTCTTATAATTTTTTTAAAACAATTGATATTTTAAATTTTTATTTTTTTAAAATTGAAATTTTTTATTATTACTTTTCTTTTCTTTTCTTTCTTTTTCTTTTTTTCTTTTTTCTTCTCTTCTCTTTTATTTCTTTTCCCTTCTTCTTATTCCACTGACCATGTGCCTTAGTGACGGGGCGGTCTGGTGAGCTTGAGGCTGCCGATCCAAGCAAACCCAAGCTACTTGTTGATCAAGGCCATCGAGCTCGAGACTTGCCAAATCTAAGCGAACTTGTGGCTTGGCCAAGGCCGGCAAGCTTCAGCTCGCTTGTGGCGAGAGGAAGTCAAAAAAAGAAAAGCAAAGAAAAAAATAGAAAATTAAAAAAATAGAAATTCAATTTTAAAAATAAAAATAAAATAAAAAGAGAAAAAAGTAAATAATTCAAAATTCAATTTTTTAAAGAAAAAATTAAAAATTATTTAAAATTCAAAAAAAATTTGGTTGAAATAAAGTCATGTGATTGAAATCATTTTCCAATAAGGTCTAAACATCCAAAAATATTTTCATTCATATCACCAAATAAAAAACCAACCGTATTCCTAAAAAAGGCTTTTCAATAAAGTTTTTTCCTTTATCATTGAGTTTTTCGCGAAATAAACAGGCCTTGAAAGAATATATTAAAGCAAAGCCCCCAAGGCTTCTCTCTAGAGCGTTGGAGGGGCTATCCTCACCTTTGAAATCAATTTTCTGTCTCCATCCTCAACCCATCCATAATTCGGGGGTCAAATATATTAAAAACCCGGCTCAAAACTATGAGTTTTCATCTACGAACAACTCAAGCTTGATCTATCCAACAATCAAACCAAAGTAGAGGATCTATAATCTACGTTGAAGGCCAAAACCCTAAATTGAGAACTACTTAATTAGCATAACATGAAAAAATTTAAGAGCAAAATTCAAAGGTGTAGGACTAAATTAGCCAAAGTACAATAGATTTAGGATTTTTTAGACAATTTTTCCCTAGTTTCATGCACCCCCAACTTTAATAATCCGTAAACATTTAATTGAATGGAGATATGTGAAAAAAAAAAAAAAAAAAGCTTATTGCTTGGGGAACTCTTCATTGAAAAACATAAATTACTTGTTGGAGGAAAAATACGCAATATTGTTTATTGTAATTATAAAATTAATAATTCTAAAAAAGCAATAACAAAAAATAAATAACAACTAAGTCTAGTGACAATTTTGGTGATTGATTGGATATACAACGGTCCCCTTCTCCTTGTCACCTTCACCCAACCAAAGAGAAAAGCAGGAAAACAGTCCAAATACATAATATTTGCTTGTCCACGAGGTGCCAGTTAGAACCCACCTCGATTCCCTTACGTAGGTCGTTACATCAATGGACTGGGATGTTATGATGTCTAGGGTTTTGGATTTCTGCTTCTTTTTTGTGGCAAATTCGGGTTAGATCACCTAGACATGGTTAAACCTGAATTAGACAAACCAACTTAAATACTGAGAAAGCGACGTTAGTGGATCAATCATCAAAGGCTTAGTGGAATCACTTTCGTCTTACAAAGGTAAGAGTCCTAACAAAAATTAATAATAATTTCTCTCCTCATGAAATTAGGTAGGAAACGATGCGAGTCTCAGTCAGCATAGAGCCTCACTGGATAATCTTGATTCGCCCCATACAATGCAACGCCACTTTCCTTTCGGCCATCCTACTGAGTCATCCAGAGGCCGCTTTCTATGGCCTTTGGAAGAGTTGATAAAACCGGCGCCATGACCGGATAACTCTGTCTTCATTCTATATTTGAAGATGTAGCCATATGGAAATTTGAAGTCACCTTTTCTATTTTTAGGTAAATAAATTTAAAGTTACTTAGGCGACGAGAGTTGGCAAAAGGTAATTAGTTGGAGAGATTGAGGTAGTTAAAGTCCACCCAACAATATCATGATGTGACAGGTACTGTTGACCTTTCAGATCTTGAAATGCTTTTATTATTAACAAAATAAAGGAAATGAAAGAACATAGGTTTTCAACTTTGCCGCTGGCATACGATTCCAGCCAAGTTGTGTTCGATCTTAATTGGGCTTCGATGGGTTAGTGGTCTAGTCCGATCAGTTCAACTGAAGATCTTATAAAATATGCTGGGAAATTCGTTGAATAAGTTTTAAATTTATTATATAACAGTTAATTTAGTTACAAATTTTTCGATTGAATCGAAATAATCATTTTGATCAGTTTTAACAAGAAATCACTGACATAAACAATTGACATTCTACATAACATAACTGACGTTGACGTAATTGAATTTTCTAATTTTTTTTATAAATTTTTTACTTTTTCATGTTTATTCTTTTCTTTTTTACCTTTTTTCCTTATTTCTCTCTATACATCGCTGGGCTTTGGCAATGACCAATGGAGGTCACCAAACACTAGCGAGGACCAGGACACCCTTTTCAATGCCTAACAATAGGTGGAGGGAAATAAGGGGAAAAAAAGATGAAAGAAAAAGAGGAAAAAAGATAAAATTTTAAAATTTTAAAATATATATGAAAAAAATCATCTACATCAACAACAGTCATGCCAAGTTGAATGGTCAGCACTAACTAAATTGTTACGTTAGCGACTTTTGATCAAAATTAGATGGAAAAACTATTTTGACAATTTGTTAAAATGTTTATGATTATATTGACGAATCGTCAAATGGTTGTTGGCATAATTGAAAAGTTTAAAATTAAACTAACCGTTTTATAATAGGTTTAGAATTCTTTGAATGATTATCTCAAAATATGTACAAACAATGGAAAGGGTATGCGCTCGTGTTCTCAAATTACTTGTGCGAGACTAGCTGATCTAAAGAGTTCAAACACACTAAATTCAAATCTATCAGTTTGGACAAGAAATTTTGGGATAACCAATTACACAAAGCAACTCCCGACATGACTAGATCATATGTGCATAACTAGCCTTTACTCAAAACCCTACTGTGAGTAAAATAAAATGCATCTTATTGTAACCAATCAAGAAAAAACTAGCGAAAGTGTTTTCTAATGGTTTTCTAGTTTCCATTACAATTTAAGCTGAAAGATGAAATTTTGTCGAAAACTGAGATCCTTATTGATTAAAATGGTCTAAGGTGGACATTTTAAAAAGGCGAAGAGCCCAAAAAGCCGATTGACGGATGGACCTTATTGCTCCAAAGAACGAGTTTTTTCGAGCAAGCGTTATTTATCTTTAAAATAATTATATTGAAAGTTATAAAATTTATCATAAAGTACAATTAAAACTTAAAACTTACAAAAACTGTAATCATATTTTAAAACTTGCCAAATTAGTGCAATCGAGTCATTCCGTTAACTCCATCCAACTTGATTGAGCTATTGTGGCTTTTTTATTATTTTATCTATCCTACGTGGCAACGACATAGCTAAAACGATGTCATTTTAATCCAAATTAGATTTCTAACACTAATTTTATTTAAATTAAAATAAATAAATAAATAAATAAAAGAAAAACGGGTGGAGCACCATCACCGAGAAGGGCCCACAAGGGTAAGGGTGGTTGATGGGGGTTTCAAGCCCTGGCCAATGGCCGATAACCCTTGTCCAATCTGAGTTCTGTGACCCTTAATGGCCAAAATTAAGGGAGAATAAAGAAAATAATAATAATAAATAAATAAATAAAGAAGAATAAAAGAATAAAATTTATTTAAAAATTCAAAATATTATTAAAAATTGTCAACATATCACTAGATTATTCATTTAAGGTACGTGAATTACCCAATCACATTTTATACATTTTACAAATGATCGAAAGGTCATTTCCTTGGAACTCATCTCTAGTCGTGTGATCTTTCACAAACATTGTTCAAAAGAATCAAAACCCTTTTGATCATCTTGATATAAAGGGTTCACCTTAGGATCCAGGACTCAAACAATCTTAGTTTAAGCCCTCTCGGCTCTAGTTACTTTGAAGACCTCCGCATGAGAGGCTTGAAGTGTAGAGGGAGCACTCACAGAGCAATTGGTTACCAATTGTCCTGCCTGGAGTGACAGGTTTTGATACACTATCAAACGTTTGGGAGAGAGGGACAGGCTAATAAACTTTTCCTATGTTGACGTATACACAATTGTAGCCTCCCTTAGAAAGTCTCTAACTCCTTTTTGACCATGTTGCATCCACTTACGTAGCTTGCGGCAGCCACATTAACAGGGAGGAAGTTGGGATTCATTCACTCCGTCATAAGAAATTGCTCGCGATTATCAAGTAATCGATCGCTTACATGATTTAAGCTACGCGTATGATAAAATGGCTTAAATCATCAATTCAATGTGTTGACATGAAACTTGTCAGTGGGGTTCGGATGGCAGATTGTCGAATAGAGATTGGTCGCATTAGGGTACGACGCATTGGCTGAGAACGTATCTTTGCACGCCCGTGGACTAAGAAATACTAGCAGAACCGGATGCAAAAATAGCTCGTTCGGCCTTTTTTCCCACAGCTACAGGTTCTAGTTTTGCGAAAAGAGATCCACTTAGACATGGAGCGACAAGGACTACAACATAAATGTGTGTTAAACGATGAAAAGAGGTGACACAAAAACAGTCTTCCCAAGCAAAACCAATACATTAAAACACCTGTTCCCGAGCAAAAATGAAGGCAATATCCTAATTTAGGACTTCAACATATAAAGGGAAGGCGAGCAGACTTCTTAGAATCAAAGAACTTAGCCGGTGATATTCTGGGACTTGTTAAGGATAACACCTTCGTATTTAACCTGGAACCACTTCATGGCGTCCTCCTTGGTGACCCTGTGCTGGATCCCAACACGGGACTTGCACCTCCGACGACGGCCAACTCTATAACCAGGTCGTTCCAGCACAACATAGAAGTCCATACCATAAATACCAGTCGAAGGGTCATACCTAGGAAAGGAGGAAACCCGGATGTTAAGCAAGCAATGATGAAAAGATTATTATGGAAAGTTGAAGACAGAAAGCAACTGTTGGACCGGTAGTCCTGATGTAAAAGCAGCTACTGATGCTTTCCTTGGCATTTTATTTGAAGAAATTAGAGAGATAAATTAATGCTCGACCAAGTGAAACATGCAAATGTGACTCATCAGACTGTATGAACTGACTGGCCGCCAGTAACTCAAATTTGACTGTTAAGTTAAGGCTAGTACAAGTACAACTCAGAAGATAGAAGCCTCATGCAAACTCTAATTTACTTTCTCATGTAATGTTGTGTTAAACTCCTTGAGTAAGTGCATGCTGAGATGGTAATAATTGCACACTATGAAGCACTTCAGAGAATGATGAAGACGAAACTTTCCACGAAGTCCTAATCGAAATTAGGTGGGTTGGATTGACTTACTTGATACCAAGATCAATGTGCTCCTGGATACCAAAACCGAAGCAACCGGTGTCGCTGAAGTTCCTTCGCAACAGCTCATATTCCTTAACCTTCAAACCACTCTCCAGAAGCTGCATTGCTTTTTCACCCCTGACAGTCACATAACATGCGATCTTCTCATTACGCCTGATTCCAAAAGAACGAACGGTGTACCTAGCTATAGTATAAAACATCAGATAACAGAAGATGTACATCAGATGACAGATGAATACTCCACATAATCAACAAAACAATAGATAAGGTCCCAACAAAGGACAAGTAGCATACTGCATCTAATGCGTACTAACTTCATTTATGGCATGCATGCATTAACATGTCCATACAAGGAAAATACAGAACATTGAAAATTTAGTTAATAATGTGCATTCGCTCTCAAAAAACATAGTTGTCAGACAGCCGCCTCTGAATTTCAAGTAAGAGAGATGACACAATAACATGCATAACAAAGCAATCTGAAGGAGTTAGGACCGCCAACGCAGTTCAAGTGGTCTCCATTTCAGCATATGCATGCACATCAACTTTTTTCTACGCTCTCAGGCAGTATCAAAGACTTTCTGAATAAATTAACATCTATTATCAAGCCGCATATTTATAATCATACCACATAGATATGCACCATCTATCAGGGACATCCATTGCATTACCACTGCTTGGGAAGCAATTCCAAATTCTCTATTTCAGAACCTAATTAGCCATTAACTCATCTCAAAGTCAGGAGCAAAATCTCAACCTTCTCTCTCTTTCCAGCAAGTTTCAAAACCAAGAAGAAACCAGGGGACACCATTCAGACAAAAGGACTCTTAACAAAATGTTCTCCTCGCCCAACTTTGAGCGAGTCAGAGTAAAAAGAACCCGACTTTCCCTAATTAAGCAAGAGCATTTCGGTAGTTAGAAAAGCCGTTCTTACATGTGTCCCAAAGTCAGTATTCAGCTCAAAATCCATTAATTGTTAACGGAGGACGGGACAAGGAAAATAAAAATCTAATGGACTCGGACTTCCTTAGTTCCTACAATCGAGATCAGAGACACGAAAACAACTGACGGAGAACCGAATCCAAAGCGAACCGCGAAAAAGGACCAACCTTTGGAGAAGACAGGGCTCTGGCCGCTGAGCTGCTCCAACACCTGAGCCCCCATCAAGTGGCGAAAACCCGAATCAGCACCGGACAGATTATTCATGATAAAAATCCAACCAAACCGCAACAGACGGATACAGAAGTTCGCTCGGGTGTGCGCGCGAATGGACACAGTTTTTACCTTGGCGGCTCTGGTGAGGCGATCTCCGCTCTCGCCGACGGAGATGTTGAGGACGAGCTTCTGGACCTTGATTTCCCTCATGGGGTTCGACAGCTTCTTCTCCGCAGCCTGCTCCGATTCGGGCATTTTCGAGGAACGCAACGGAAAGGCAGGAACTTGTTGAGTATCAGCCGGACATCCAGAAGCGAACGTGATAAACGCGAGGATTGAGAGGGAGAGGGGCTCACCATTGGAACGTCACACCGCGGCGGCGGCGGCAGCAGCAGAAGCGAGGGGCGGCGGCGGGGAGGTGAGAGCGCTCGAGAGAAGGCCACGAACCCTAGAGCTCGGCTCTTGCAGGGGTTTTAATGGAGGGGCTCTGGTGGGCTTCGACGCCGCTAAGCGGGCTGCGATGACCCATTTAGAGAGGCCCATCTCTTTGGCCCAAGAAAACTGGGTGATGATTTTCTTTGGATTAGCCCCCCTCGTATCCAACAAAGGGAGGAGAGAGAGAGAGAGGGAGCGCAATTTAGTGAACATTCCTAGGATCAAATCTCATTTTTAACTCAAAAGTACTATACACAACTCTATAAAATGGACAAGACAATTTTGACAGGAGGTTTTCATTTCCTACTACCGATATGTATCAGTAACATATCGTAATTACATAAAGACCCGTCAAAATGGATCATATTTTAAACCCATATTGATATATTGAGTTGTTATATGGATTGATTGTATTCAGTAAATGGATTCATAATGGTAAAATTCAAAATAATATGAGTGTTGAATGGATTAACAACTTATTTAGACTTAATTCGCCTCTACAACTCTTCTTGCGCTCACTCACTCTACTCTCAACTTAGTTTAGGTATGAGTTTTTGTATATTTGATTAAATATATAATTATTTCAGTAATATAGGTACAGTGTGAGCTGTTAGATTTATATTGTATGAAAATTAGTCAAAATAGGTTGCATATGTCAATTTTGGATAGATCATTTTTTATCCTACCCAACCCACCTATTTAACAAATCTAGTTACAAATCCTTGAACTTATTTTATTTTCATCCTTTGCACTATGCTTTTAAATAATTAATCAATTATTTTATTCTTTAAGGATATAAAGTGTCAATAATGAAATGACTCAACTGCACGAATTAAGGGTGGATTTGGTTCAATTTGCAAATAGGTTTTGGGTGTAATGCAAATGCAGAAAACCAAAGCCCTTTAAAGAAATACAAAATGGCGCGTTTGGAACGATTACATTAAACCGATTCGACAAGAAATGATTATTTTTTATTCTTAGGAACCGATTCTAAGTAAAAGAACGTGTTTGGTAATTGTCTAAAATTTTTGATTACGGAATAGAATTGCGTTTGATAACGTGTCCATTGATTCTGTTCCAAATTATTTTTTCTACTTTTTTCTTACTTTTTTACTATTTTTTTCCTTTTTTCCTTTTCTTTTTTCATTTTTTCTTTTCATTTTTTCCTTTTTCTCCTATTTTTCTTTTCTTCTTGTGGCCGGTCGCCGGACCGGCCACCAGCCGGATGAGGGCCAACGACCTCACCAGAGCGTCACCAGCCCTCGGCGAGGCTGGCCCTGTCACGACCTCTTTTTTCCATCCGGGGAAAAGAAAGAAAGGTTTAGGGGTATTTGCCTAAAGAGACGGACCAACGGCCCTAAATTAGGCGTGGGCTCTCCCAAGCCCATACCTCGCGCAACATTGGATTTTGAATTTTAATTCTTAACAACCTATGTACTTCTAGGAGTCGCCACTAGCCTATTAGGGTCGGCTAGAAACCAACCGAGACACGGGAGTGTTGCCTCGATTACTACGCAACCAGAGATTTCTAGGAATGGGGACTTATTTACACTAATGTTTCTATTAGCGCCCTTACGGTACCACTAACTTGGAAGGTTGTTTATCTAAATGGTCACACAATCTTGATTACCAATTATAACCTTTATGAAACCACTAAGTGTCCATGCAAATGTTTTTGTAGGTTTTTTTTTTTTTTTTTTTTTAGGTCTAGACTAATTCTAACCTAATTTAGAAGAGAAATTTACACTCAAATTAATGAAAAAACGATGCGGTAAGTATACATCCACGAAATTAAAATGACTTGAAAATAAATACGGAAAAGGAAAACCCGATACAAGTCGGGCAAATAATATTACATGGCCTTGTTATCACGCCCGGGACGGGACCCCGTGAGCGAAATGGGAATTTAAATACGCATGATATTACTCTAAATGCATGAAATTACTCTAGATAATTTTAATCTATGCAAAATGGATTATTTACAAAAATTGTTATAAAATACCAAAATAGCATTAAATTAGGAAAATGACATTTTTTAATTAGGAAAATTCCATTTATGTCATTTCTATCATAATTTGATGTTATCCAACATTTTTTATATTTTTGAAATTTTCAGATTTTTCTCTTTTTTTATTATTTTTTTTTCAAAAAAAAATATTAATAATGATTCCTTAAACCGATCTATGCTAACATGGAGTAACACATCACATGAATATCACAACGATTAAGCTCAAATCGACCGCTTCGAGATTGAAGCTTGGTTTCAACATTTTATCGAATACTTGGCTTGCATCAAATCACCCCAAAACGGCTTCTTCGGGTCATGTTCGTGACCTTCAATCTTGACCCATAAGCAATCTCATGTGAATGTAAAGTATCAAGGATATACTAATGCATGCAAAGAACGTGTTTGACTAGAAATTACAGCCTAGAACATGCAAAAACCGAACTGAAAACGGCCTCCAAGATGCGGGTTGGAGCTGTTTTGCAAAACTGGTGATGAACCTAAGTCAAACAGCCATGCCAAATGCTCAGATTGAAGCTCCGACAACCATCACATGAAAATAGGTAACACTTACTTTCAAATGCAACAAACATCACCGAAAACGATCAATCGAACGCATCAAAATGAACTCTCCAAGAAGCATTCATGCATGATCTATCTTGGTCAACCATGTCTCAATGTGGTTTTTGGCTCATGTTATAGATGATTTCATGGTTCACAAGGAGATTTAAAGACTAAACCGGGTTGTCCTATGCATCATTTGTACTCCCATGTAACATTCATCAAAGTCACAATGAAAAAAAAAAAAAAAGCATGCAAAGGGGAGTAACAAGTCGAGCATGTAGGGGCATTGAAGAGGTTTTAAACACTTAGAAAAATTTTAGCTTCAGAAATCAGCTCTTCAAACTAGTTTCCTTCTCAATTTTCGTGATCAAAACATGTTCAAACTTGAACAAAAATACATCTAGAATGCTTACCTTGCTTCCTAGTTTCTTTTTCAAGTGACTCTTGGCCAAGGAAACCACGAAATTGTCTTCTGGAAGCACGTGAAAGTTGGTTCCTTCAAGCTGAAAGTGAGATATGCAGAAGAAAAAGTGACAATGAAGCTTTTCGTTGACTTCCAAAACTAGACTTCCAAACCTTCCTTGTTGGCCAAGTTAAAATCAACCCAAACTATATGTATTATAGTTTGGCGTGTAAGTCATGACTTTCCTCATTTGTCTCTCAAGTTTCTCAAAAGCACTCACTTTTCCTCACTCGTGACCAATCAGGCTCAACACTTAGAAAAATTTTCGGACTTTCTGGTCCTGCCATGAGGGCACTGTTTCGGGGGGCTTTAGGAGGCCTTCCCGATCTCTATTTGGGACGTGCGACCTATGGTTGGAAAGATCTTTGAATGAATTTTCACTCTCTAGTTGAAGGTTTTGGCTAACTTTGGCCGTAGGTGCGTGAAAATCTCACTTTTCTCTCTCCAGGTCGGTTTGGAATACGATTCCGAGCTCTCTCCTCTCTCTCTTGTCTCTTTTTTTTCATCCCTTGAAGGACCTTGCTTCAGTGATCTTATCCCATGAATTGAGGGATTTTTGGTCAGCTTTTTGGCCCCTTACCAAGCCTGCCAACTGAGCTAGTCCACCCACTCTCCTGACTTGGCCAATTTTTTTAATTCTGCAGCTGTTGAGTGTGCAGGTTTTGCTGCGATTTTCCGGTGCTGTCAGGAGCTTATCCTTGGCCAATTTCCGTCCACTTGCACTGCTATATATGGTCTTCCATCACGTGCGAATATCAAGCTATATGGGCGGCTGAGTGAGATATGGTGGGGCCACCAATATGCCTACTTATCAGCTCCGAATTAAGACCTAACCGTGAGCTGGGTTTTGGTAGCTAGTTTGTGTGCTTTAATCCATCAATTTGGCCGCAGTTTCTGATCAATTAGCAACCTCATGTATAGTAGTTTAAGATCTTTATCATTTTTCGTAATTCTCTCCACCCAATTTTGCAAGAGAGTCCCTCAAAGTTGGCCATTTTCTTGCCCGAAAATGTCAAATTCAATGCAATTAGGTCCTTTTTGCCCGATTCGATTAATTAGACCTAACCCAAGTTCAATTTCAACTTAATTGGGGGCTAAGATGATGATTTAAGGGCTCGGGTGAAAAATTTTGCAAAAAAATGCGAATTGGTCCCTCAACTTTTGGAAATTGCATTTTTGCCCCAATTTGCCATTTTAATTCCAATCTGACCTCCTGGGCTTGGCTAGTCACATTTAGATCATTGGCCACAACTTTTTTTCTTTTTTTAACTTTTTCTTTTTTTTAATCTTTTTTTCTTTTTTTTTTTAAAATTAATTAATCTATTTGCAATAATTTGGGCAAAAAATTAGGTGTCAACAAGCCCTCGTCGGCCAAGCGTCGCCGGTAGCCTCGCCCAGCTGCCGGCGACGCTCACCCAGCCCCGCCGAGGCTCGGCCTGGCCAGATCTAGCGAGGTCGAGCGTCGCCTGTGGACAAGCGGGCCTCGCCAGGGCTGGGCAAGGCTCGTTGGGGTTGGGCGAGGCCTGCCTAGCCACCGGCCGATGGCTAGGCGGGCCTCGCCTAGCCCCGGCGAGCCTCGGCCTCCCCAGATCTGGCGAGGCCTCGCCTCGCCGGTGGGCAGGCGGGCCTTGCCGGGGCTAGCGAGCTCGGCCGGTGGCCAGGCGGGCCTCGCCCAACCCCGGCAAGGCTCACCGGAGGCTCAGCGAGGCTCGGCGAGGCTCGCCAATGGCTGGGCGAGCCTCCGGTGAGCTCGCCGAACCTTGCCGGTGGGCCGGGCGAGCCTCCGGCGAGCTCGCCGGACCTCGCCCTGGCCAGGCAAGCCTCTGGCGAGCTCGCCGGACCGGCGGCCGGCGGTGGTGAGCAGCGGCGGACGGTGGCGGGCGGCGGCGGGTGACGGTCGTGTGATGGCGGAAGGAAAGAAGAAGAGTTTTATTGTGTTGATTCTTTTTTTGATTTTCGGACGTAGAATCAACTTTTTTTTTTTTATTCTTAAATCTACTCCAAAACTGATTCTGGGAACAAATTTTTACCAAATACAATTCTCGTCCTAAACTGATTCTAGGAACAAAAAATCAGAATTAGTCACTGTTTGGAGTGTTGCCAAACAGGGCCAAATTGTTTATGGTAAAAACTATTTACAAAGGGAATTTGGATTTAAGTAGTGTTTGAAAAAAAAGAACTTTTGTAATGGGCTTTAATTATATTTTTATATTTTTCTATTAGAAAAGAACTCAAATCCTTTGCCAGCTATAGCCATTTGTGAGCTAGATCTGGCACCAACAACGATTAGTTTGAGTGACCTTTGATGAGAGTCACACAACCCAAGCAACAATCACCTTAGTTACGTGAGCCTCATCGGCCATTTACTATCTTTTCATCAACTAGATCGAGCCTAGTATGCCTTTTTAGCCTTGTCAACGGCCCTTACATGAAGAAGATGAACAGTTAGAAGGAGGAGAAAGATTGAAAAACTTAGAAATTGGTGAGGTTAGCTTGGAAGAAAAAAAAAATTAATTTCAGTTTCAACATTCCGCAAATGTTACTTCACAATGCTGAATGGGAGTAACATTGGACTTTCAGTATTTTCAAGGTTAGCATTTGGTTGAAAATGTTTGTCAAATGCTTCAGTATTTCTTCGAAGGATTAGAAAGGTGAACCAAATATCTCATTATTTAAATGATCAGAAATATAATTATCACTAGGGTACTCTTCTCATGGGAAATGACATGTAGGGATTCGAATCTCCATCTTTTTTAGGGGATTTGGGTAAAGAAAATTTAACTTCCAATGTAAATTTTGACTCTTACGTCTTGTAAGGAGGGGTGAGACAAGAAGTAAAGTATAATCGAAAAAAAAAAAGGGAAAACAAAGAGGTGAGCGGACCATCTAGAGAGAGAGTAATCCTCGGCCACGCGCCCTTTCGGACAGCCCGCCGCGCAGCAGAGTCAGCACTCACGGCAACAAATCCACCAACCTGCGACAAAAGAACTCCAAAATTCAATTTCGAAAAAATAAAAGTAAAAAGAAGCATCCGAACATATGAAGACTGTCAAGAGAAACGTCAAGTGGCAAGATCACAAGACACGCACTTCGAGGCCATCAATAAAAAGATAAAAACCAGAACTTTCGTTGCGTGATCGATTCGCTGCCTCTCTCTCGAGTTCTCACCCCTCTCCTTCCACTTCCTCTCTCTCCGCCGCTCGACAGCTCATCCCCCTCTCCATGGCGGCGGCGGCGGTTCGCGCCGGCGTTTCCGGCCGGATCCTGGGCCGGGGCTCCGCGGTCGGGGCGAGATCCATGTCGTCGTGGTGGCGGAGCGTGGAGCCGGCGCCCAAGGACCCGATCCTCGGCGTCACCGAGGCCTTCCTCGCCGACCCCAGCCCCGACAAAGTGAACGTCGGCGTTGTAAGCAAAGCGCTCTCTCTCTCTCTCTCTCTCTCTCTCTCTCTCTCTCTCTCTCTCTCTAATGCTCCATCGTTTCTTGTTCTTGGGTTTTCCTTCGATGCCTCGTTCCGTTTGGTTCCTCTCATGGTGCTGGCTCGATCTTTTTTCTGGGGGTGATGGGATCAACTGGGATTGCTGATTCGAATGCACCTCCTGCTCTCGCATGTTTTTGAAGGCCGGGAGTGGAATACGATTCTTTTCTTGAAATTCGATTGCTTTCTTGTTCCGCAAATATGGAGAGGAAATGGTTCTTTTGTCGATCGATCGCGTTTTACTTTGGCTCTGCCCCAGTAGTTTAGTTAGTTGCTGGCACTGCGAAAGCAGGGTTTCGGCAGCCTGCTCTTTGGTGATTGATTTGGCTTTATTTTATTCGAAATCGTCGAGTGCTGGTGTTTCGGCCTCCTAGGAGCTCAAATTGCGTGCCGTGCCTCGATTTTCTTTTTAATGTTTTCGTGCTATGCCCATTTGATTTGTATTGAATGGCATGACTGTGAAGGGTGCTTACCGCGATGATAATGGGAAACCGGTCGTTCTTGAGTGCGTTAGAGAAGCGGAGCGGAGAATTGCCGGGAACCAGAACATGTGAGTTCGTCTATTTCCAGTCCTTGTATTATGGAACAAATTAATTTGGGTTCACTTTCGTTATTGGACCATAGTAAAATTTTCACTTAATGTCGTCGCTATGTGTGCTTATTTCTCTGGTGAAAATGTGAAAGGGACATTTTCAGTATGTTGCAGAATTATTATGGTGGTCCATCAAACTCACCTTTACTTTCAGCCTCCACTGACCACCTTGATTCCTTTCCCATGGTCTTTATCCTTATTGTTGGGAATCATTTCGGTGTTGGTATCTGAAGATAACCTTACTTTTCAACTTTTACCACTTGGTCCAGATTCCTGCTCTAAACTATCTACTCTACTGGATCATGTATTTGATGATAAAGTAATTATCACAGTGTTGATGCTGATTAAAAGACACCGGCGCAAGTGATTGAAGCAAAAGGCTATAGAAAAAGTGGACATGTCTAATTATCTTTTTTCTTGCAAAAGTTGTGGCCAATGCCATTCCAGTGTGTAACTGATGGTGATGAAATATTTTTGAAGTAAATTTTTTGCTTTTCCTTGTTTAACTTTTTGAAATATATGTCTTTTTTAGCTGGACCATTGTCAAATAGATTGCTTTCCTTATTTAAAATCCTACTGATGCTCATAGTTCCACAAGCTACATGTAGAGTTCATTCGGCAAAGTGTCAGGATTCAGTTTCTGTTCGTAATGTCTAAACATATAGCTCTAATTTGATAAAAAATATTCTTTAGTCAGTGCTAGCAATAATATTTTGAATAAAAGTGAAAAGAAGATTCAAGTTTAAATAAATAAGTGGTGCTTGCCTCTCATTGGTCGAGTTGAACCAGTCACATTGTGAAAAACGGCAGCTTGTTGTGTTAGTTTCAATGGATTTGATGTCTATGTGATATTCAATTAATTAATCTATGGAGACAAGAATGTTTGAAGGTGGATGTTTGCTGAGAGCGTATATTCTCTTAGTCTTAGACCATTTTCTCTCTGTTTTTCAATTAGAAGCAAGTTTTAACTGAATTTCAGTCAGAACTCCTGAGTCTGCTTAAAATTTTAATTTTCCTCAACGAATTGTCCTTGTTACTATTGAGTAATTGCACGTTGACTGCACAAACCTACTTGTAGGATTCTTCATTGATTAGATAAAATGAACTCGAGGAGTGGCTGGTTGATTTTTTCTGGACAGGGAATACCTTCCAATGGGTGGCAGTGTGAAGATGGTGGAGGAAACATTGAAGTTGGCATATGGTGAGGACTCTGAGTTCATCAAAGACAAAAGAATAGCAGCAGTGCAAGCTCTTTCTGGGACAGGTGCATGCCGCCTTTTTGCTGACTTCCAGAAGCGCTTTAGTCCTGATTCCCAGATTTATATACCTGTCCCAACCTGGGCTAAGTGAGCTCCCTCCCTCCCTATCTATCTCCCCCACCCCCCCCCCTTCTCTCTCTCTCTCACACGCACATGCAGGCACGCATGTTTTCGCATTTTAAGTTTTGCATTACACTATGACTAATGTGAGCCTTGTTTATTATTGTAATCAGCCACCATAACATCTGGAGAGATGCCCATGTTCCTCAGAGGACTTATCATTACTACCACCCTGAATCTAAGGGTTTAGATTTTGCGGCACTAATGGATGACGTCAAGGTGAGTTTGGGCACATTTTGACTCTCAAAGTGTATTCTTCCAATGATGATGACTCCTTCGTCTCTTGTTGATGATTTTGTCTAATTTTCTTGTTGCTGACACTTGGTACCTGTTCTCTGGGTTTGCAATGGACGATCATCAGAATGCACCGAATGGTTCCTTCTTTCTACTTCATGCATGTGCTCATAATCCTACTGGGGTGGATCCCTCAGAGGACCAGTGGAGAGAGATTTCTTATCAAATTAAGGTATAGTTTCAGGAAATGCTGACTACAAACATTCACCAATTAGTTCTGTGACCGAAATATGATACAATTTTCAGGTGAAAGGTCATTTTCCTTTCTTTGACATGGCATATCAAGGATTTGCTAGTGGTGATCCAGAAAGAGATGCAAAGGCCATCAGGATCTTTCTTGAGGATGGTCATGCAATTGGAATTGCTCAATCTTATGCAAAGAACATGGGACTGTATGGTCAGAGAGTGGGTTGCCTCAGGTAATTATTCTGTCTAATACTGTAGCTGTTCCACTATTTGTTTGGGGTATTTTGACTATATTGGGTATTGGGATGGAAATTTTGTGCTTGCCTTGCTGTAAGTTTTAGGGCCAATTATTTAGTATTACCTTTCCTACTTGGTAAAAGGAACTCTTCTCGAAACTCTTAACTGAAGCATATTTTCACTGGGACCTTTGCAGATCCCTCTGAAGCAGAGGGAGGAAATGTTTTCAAATGAGATGATGCTTTTGTGCTAGATGAAAACGTGGACATGCATTCTCTTTCCTATCATATCTTCCTCAACATTATCATGGGCATGAAGCAAATGGAGTTTCCTTCAGTTTCTTTATCAAAATTTTGAGCAAACTGTGATTATAGTCAAAAAGATCTTCCCACAGAAATTGTACAAGCAAGCATCCTCAAGACAATTCATAAGCCAAAATTCAATTGTCATTCATTCTGGAGTGAATAGAAACTCATGCTTTATCTGCTTATTTATGGCTGTCCAGTGTTCTTTGTGAAGATGAAAAACAAGCAATAGCCGTGAAAAGTCAGTTGCAGCAGCTTGCCAGACCCATGTACAGCAATCCACCTGTGCATGGTGCCCTGATAGTGTCAACTATTCTTGGCAATCCAGAATTGAAGAGTTTGTGGCTCAAGGAAGTTAAGGTAGTTTTTTATTAATTCATATGTGGTAACTCATTCCTTGATAATCCAACAAAGAAGCAATCATTTGTATTGTATCTACTTAAACTGGGTCGGGGTTTTGGCTGATTGGGAGAAGAACTAATTATGGTGCAAAGCTTGTTCTGTTGGCTTTCCTAGTTGGTTGGACCCTTATTGTTTTAGCTGCCCTTTTGTTTTAGCTGCTTCTCTCACATTCTGAAAATCTGTTGGATATAGAAGTGCCATAAGAAATTAATATGAACATGAATCACCCTCCCCTGCCGAGAAGTAAATTGACATTAACCCTTGTAACTTTTCAGGTAATGGCTGACCGAATAATCGGGATGCGTACTGCCTTGCGAGAAAACCTCGAAAAGCTTGGGTCACCGTTATCGTGGAAACACATAACCGAACAGGTATGGTCCAATTTCATTCCATTGGCAATCTTTTTAGCATCGGTTATGCACAATTTCCTGTTCTTGACAGTCTTTTCCCCCAACAGATTGGTATGTTCTGCTACAGTGGGATGACTCCAGAGCAGGTTGATCGGTTGACAAAAGAATATCACATTTACATGACTCGTAATGGCCGTATAAGGTAAATAACTCCACCACATAGGTATCTGGCGGAATTGCCTCCTTTTGTAGATCTACTCTTCTCACATGCGTACCTTTCTTACAGTATGGCAGGTGTAACCACTGGCAACGTTGGATACCTCGCTAATGCCATCAACGAGGTCACGAAATCTTCTTAGTACCTAATCGAGGAGGCGTCAAACCTTTGAATAAAGCTACTCTCGATTTGCATTTTCCATGAAGTATAGGTCGCTGTGTCGTCATGAGGGTCATGAGATTTTCTTTCAGTTCCCATCTTGTTGCAGCTAGGAAGATGGGCAATAACATGCGCGTGATTTAGAGCGCCCCGTTGTTTCTTGACTTGTTCCATTCTTTTCCCCGTGAGAATTGGGGATTGCAACTTTAACAGTTACAGGTGACCTATCAAATAAAATCCATACGTTTCCAACTGTTGCTAGGAATGCTTCTCCCCGGTCAGGTTCAGAGGTCCAAGCTGTGTACTAAAGCATGTGTTTCGCCGGTGTGAAAGCGTACGTGGTAAGGTCTTGGCAAATGATTGTCTACTGCATGCTGTAACTTTGTGTCGGGGATATTTATTCTTTGGTTTGGTGGAATTTGAGCCCGTGATTAGGGGGGAAAAAAGAGATCTACTTTGCCTCTTTATCGACTATTCGTATTTGAAACTAAACATCATTATCTCGTCCAGTTCTTTTATCTCCAAGCCGAATGCTCAATAGGTAAACCGGTTTTATTAACATCGACACTTGTTGTTGGGTTCTTCATAGGAGGTTTCAAATCTTCCAAAGGGCTTTGCTGAGACGTCATGGCATTTAAAAAAAGAAAAACTTAAAAAATGACCCTTAGGAGAAGACGGGGAGGATCCAAAGTAATGTGGGACCTTGTAAAAAAGGGGAGGGGAAATTTTTTTTTACTTTGTGTCTTTATTTGACTACCCGCATTTGAAATTAAACGTCATTGTCCAAACCAATTGATTTGATTAACACTGACACTTGGTATGTTTTTCATAAGATATTTTAGATTCCAATTTGTTAGGACATTAAGGGGCGTTTGGTAACGTTTCTGTTCAAAAATTGTTCTAGGGAACAGAAATAAATAAAACAAGTATTTCTGTTCCGAAGAACAATTTTTGACCAGAAACACGCGTTTGGTAAACTTGTTTCGGGAATAAAAAATAAATAAAAACGTGTTTGGTAGATTATATTCTTTTTTTGTTTCTTTTAATTTTTTAATATTTTTATTTTATTTTTCCTTTCTTTTTTTTTTTTTTTTCTTTTTTTCTTCTTTTCGGCGACCAACCAATGGGGCCGGCCTCACCCGGCCACGGCGAGGCTCGCTAGCCTCCGGCGAGGCCAAGCCTCACCGTGGTTGGGCGAGGCTTGGGGCCGGCGATGCTCGGCCTCGCTAAGCTAACGACACTCTGGCTAGGTCGCCGACCCTTGACGGCATCGCCGGCGATGGTCGAGGCCGGCGACCGGCCAAAGAAAAAAGAAGAATAAAAGAAGAAGAAAAGAGAAGAGAGAGAAGAAGTGTTTCCTCAAAATTGTTTACGGAACAAAAATAATTTTTTTTTTTATTTCTCATTTATGTTCTTTTTGAGAACAAAAAATTAGATTTTGAACAAAAACGCAAACAAACGCGTTTCTGTTTTTTTTTTTTTTTGTTCCCAGGAACAAAAAAAACAAAATTTCTGTTCTTAAACAGAAAAAAGAAACGAAAACATGCAGCCCCTAAAAAATTTATAACTTTGCCTCTTTATTTGACTACCTACATCTGAAACTAAAAATCACCGTCCCATCCAATTTTCTTACCACCACTTGCATGCATTGTAGGCGGACTAATTTGATTAACACCACGCTTGTTGTTACATTTTTTATAAGATATTTCATATTCCAATTAGTTGCGACATTAAAAAAAAATTAAAAAGGACTCTTAGGAGATGATGGGGAGGATCCAAAGTAAAGTGGGACTTGGTAAAAAATGAGAGGGGAAAAAAATAGAAGATCGGGTTATGTTGGAAGATATGCAGAAGATTTTGGAAATATATCGGGAATTGATTGATCCACATTCTGATTACAGAGAATCAATCTAATATTAGATTGATTTGTAAAATATTACATTGCCTTTTCTTTGTATACACTTTGTAATATAAACAGCAAAGCACTGTACATTGATTGATATACAGAATACAACAAAATCTCTTCCCAAACTTTGTTCTTCTTTCTCTTTGTCGTCCGTTCCTTGCTTGCCTTCAGATTCTGACATGGTATCAGAGCTTTGGCTTAAGCTCCATCTTCCGCAATCGATTGCTTTCGAAGCTGCAAGACAAATCAACGTCTTGATTACAAAAGAATCAAATTATGTACGAAGGAAGAAGAAACGGAATTTTTACCATGAATCCAGAGGATCTGCTCCCTGGGACAACCGGCGTTCCCCCCCACAGGCGACGTCACACTGACAGGAGAGACACAAGGCCATAGCATCCATGCGATACCTGCAACTTCCGCAACCCAGCAACAAATTCAGACTCAATGGCAGATATTCCCGGCTCAGGCGAATATGGGGCAGCCCATTCCGGGCCATCCTTACCAATGGGTACCCTATCCATGGTACCGAATCCATCATTGCCGGGGGTAACGAGTTACCAGAGCAATGTTCAACCTGACGAGAGTCTACCAGCCGCAAGCGGGGCAAACTCAGCCGCTGAGGCAGAACGAATAAACGAGTCTAGAGAAGCGGGTTCGAGAACAAGCCCTCATTCGGGACTCTTTAATGCGGTTCATGGAACCGGGTTCAATGGGTTGGGTACAGGGACGAATCCCTACCCAAACCTCTCACCCGGATTTTTACTTTTTCTGATTACAGCCATCATCGGTCGACCGGAGCCAGGCGATCCCTTGCACGTATCAACCGCCGACGGTCCAGAGTTGCGACTAATTAGTCTGCAACTGATCGGGCCGGAAAAATACAACAAATGGTCGCAAGACTTCCGGTGGGCCCTCGTCACAAAAGATAAAGACGGTTTTTTTGACGGAACCATACCTGTTCCGTTAGATGAAAGGCTGGCAAGGCATTAGCGAAAGTGCAATCACCTGATCCGCACCTGGATCGGCAACTGTGTCTCGCCAGACGTCGCAGCTAGTGTCACGCCCCGAACCCTGAGCATGCACACATCCCACTGCGGTCGATCAAATATGCGACATCCCAAGATACATCGCCGACCCATTCATTCTATTACGCATGTGGAAGCGAAACAAATCCCCTAACAACATTTGAGTTGGGATAGAAAAGCAGGCAATCAATCACAATGCCAAACACTCAATTACAACCACATAGGTTTAAATACAACTCTAGACTGTCTACAAAATAGATCAGTTCAACGAATGGGGAACTATCCTAAAACCAACTAGCAGGACACGTTCACCGATACTTCGGTCTCCACCTTTCCGGACTTAGGGCTTCGGGTCCTCCACGACCGCCATCTAGGGACCTGAAATTTTAATCCCACAACCGAGATGAGACGATGTCTCGGCAAGTTCAACCCCCCTAAACCCCTATTAAAAAGAAAATACGCCCCCGGGTGGCCTAGCCACATCACACGTAATACTTACCTCGCAATAGTCTTCATCTCGAGGTTAGCACGGTTTATATAATTCAACCACGTACAATTATGGTAACCAAACAATCATGGCACAATCACACCATCAAAACAATTCAACCACTTGGATCGTCTCGGCGATCAATCAACTTGGCCGATTACATGTCAATTCAACAATTCAATCATTACTCTTAATCACGGCCCTATAGAAAGGTTTAACCACCAGTGGCAATCGCGGCCCCACTCGGCACGACCCTTAATTAGGTGGTCCATCACGGCCTCACTAGGCACGACCTCTCATAGGTGGTCCATCACGGCCTCGGCACACGACCTCTCATAGGTGGTCCATCACGGCCTCACTAGGCACGACCTCTAATAGGTGGTCAATCACGACCCCACTAGGCACGACCTCTCTTAGGTGGTTCATCACGGCCCTATTAGGCACGACCTCTCATAGGTGGTCCATCACGGCCCTACTAGGCACGACCTCCAATCGGTGGTTAATCACGGCCTCACTAGGCACGACCTCTAATAGGTGGTTAATCACGGCCAATCTCCCATCAATTTCCACACTTAAGATTCTATAAAGAATTCCTATTTATCACAATCACACTCAATTTGCCACAATTCATCATCAAACTCAAATTCTACATGCACAACCGCGATCAGCACGAAATTCTAAGCAAATAAGGTCCCAACGACAATTTTCGGAATTTAATAAATAATTAAATTTATTCCGAAAATTAATTAAATAATAATATCCATAGTTTTCGAAATCCACACTCAATTTATAATATCCAATCATCAATTTCAAAATCCGGATGCACCGTAGCGACCGCACGAAATTCTGAGCAACCGGGGTCAAAAATAAATTTTCCCTTTTTTTTAAAATAATATTTTAATAATTTCGGAATATAATATAATATTATAATTTCCAGAATTTCGAAACAATTAAATAATTCAAAACTAAAACCTTTTTATGTCACATCAAGGCTTAACTTTAAATAACTTCTTTTAACCTTTAATTTAAACACACTTTAGCATAAATCAATCTCTTAATCCACTTGATAATTAAATATACTAATCCACCCACATAAACTTACTTGATTTAAATTAAACACACTTAGGGCATCATTAACACTCTAATCAAGATTTAGTGAGTTAAACTCACCGGATTAACGAGCCGAGCGAACCAAAACGACGGGGACGACGCGAGGATCGACTTTCCTCAAAGCGGGCCGAGCATCCGGGCTCGGGAAGGCGGCCAAAACGGCCCACGAAGGGGCTGCCATACCCATTTTTCTGGGTTGCTGATCTTGGGCAAAGGAGGGCTGATCCGAGCCTAATCGGGCGGAGGAATGGCGAGGGAGAGGGGCGGAGGAGCTACGGCGGTGGCACACGGCGGCCAGGCCGGTCTCACGGCGGCCGGAGGGAGCTCCGGCAGCTCCTGGAACGCACGAACTGAGGCTGAGACGCAGCTGGGCGTCGGCCAAACCAGGGACGACGCGACTGAAGGCGAAGACGCGCGGGCGGCGCGGGGTGGCGAACAGCGCGCGAGCGGCGGACGGCGGTTCGGCTCCGACGGCTTGCTGTTCGATCTTCGCTGCTGCTGGCGCTCCCAGATCTGCTGGAGACGCCGAGCTGCAGTGGAAATGGAGGAGAGGGGGCGACGGGTAGGCGAGCTGACCGGTGGAGTGGCGTGCGAGCGGCGCGGGGCGGCGGCGACGAGCGGACGAGCAACCAATCGAGCAAGGGCTGCTGCAATCAACTTCTTCCATGGCTGGACGTGCGAAGAAGGAGAAGAAGATGGAGATGGAATCGCACGATCGGGAGGAAGAAGAGAGGGAGGAGAGAGAAGAAGGAGAGAGAGAGAGAGAGAGAGAGAGAGAGAGAGAGATGGGACCATTCCAATTTCTTTTTTTTCTTTTTCTTTAATCCACAAAAATGCCCCACCACCATGACATCATCCCATGTCATTTTCCACTCACTCAAACCCCCCCATAACTTCTCCAATGGTTGCACTTTCATTTTCCGCCGGGGTCCAATTATTGTACAACCAATTCTCCAATTCCACTTGATTCTCTTCCAATTGAATCAAATTGAAGTCCATAAAATTAATCCAATGTCACCACACTTCAATTCACATAATCACTTGACCATAAAACCAACTTAAGTCCCAAAAGTACGACCAAAAGCGGGCCACTAATTTATCGAGCCAAATTAGCCATTTTCTAGTTTATTGCTGAAAAACTCTGATTGCATGAAAAATCTTCCAAAGATAAGTCAATGTTCCTAAAAAGATTTGTGACACACCCAGACTTCCAATTTCTGAATTCGATCTCAATTCCACGGTTAATTTCACTTTGGCACGACGATACTAGCGCCCAACCTACGGGTAGCCTTTAGAAATTTTCATGCATTCGACTGTGGTTGATCATCTCAAGCCACAATGTACATCTTTGAATCATTAATGACTCGGTTGTCGAGGTAATCTCAAGGTTTCAAATACGAACACAGGGTACCCAATCGATAGAAAAGTCGGTCCAGTGCCGATCGACGAGAATTGTGCGATCTGGTGGAATCACCCACACCTAATCACATGCCTCTGTCGAGTCGACCTATCTCCGATCTCTAATCGATTTTAATCGTGCCGTAATGACCCTTGCAGATTAGCTCGGTCGAAATGTCGCTTCCTGGTCAAATTCTCGAGTCTGATGCATTAGAAACTCTTAACAGCTTCACCCGATAGACTAGTTTTCACATGAGTGGCCGACTCAAGGAAAAGAACTATATGCATGCCAACGAAATGCCCGTCTCAATTTATTGAAAATAGAATTGGAAAATCGGGATGTCACAGCTGGCCTCCCACCGACGGAAGATTCAAAAACCATGTGGGACAACATAAAAAAAATGTATGGGAAGCTCGACCGAGCAAAAATCTTTTGTCTCATGCAGGAACTTACAGATCTCAAGCAAGGAAATATGTCCATCACAGCGGTTTATAACAAACTGTCTTCGCTCTAGAACGAGCTCGAGGCCACGGAAGAAAAACTCGAGGGACCTCCGGAAACCCTTAGGCAGTATAAATCCATGAAGGAGAGGGAGAAATCCACTCGGTTTCTTTTGATATTGAATGAAACATACCTAACATTTTGTTCACAAATCCTAGCGATGGATCCCGCGCCACCCCTCGGCCGGATTTTTCAGCTAGCCATCCGGAAGAGAGCCAACGGCTCACGGCCTGAAGCAAGCACGAGGAGGCGAGGCCGTGGCTC
Organism: Eucalyptus sideroxylon x Eucalyptus melliodora; assembly: GCA_016097485.1. Classification (NCBI taxonomy): domain Eukaryota; kingdom Viridiplantae; phylum Streptophyta; class Magnoliopsida; order Myrtales; family Myrtaceae; genus Eucalyptus; species Eucalyptus sideroxylon x Eucalyptus melliodora. The sequence continues at coordinate 30,302,541 of CM027824.1, read as the reverse complement.
TCGCTCTTCGCGGAGACTGCCGCGGAAGAGAATCGAGGGAGAGAACCCTAGCCCGGGAGAGAGAAATTCGCGAGGGGCTAGGGTTCGCAATCGCGGACAAAACCCTTAAAAGGGAAGGAACCTACGGTGGAGATTCAATCCGGAGATCTGACGGCCTTGATTTCCCGCGGAGATCTGATGGTCTCGATTTCCCACGGAGATTCGATGGTCCGCAAGGGGTCGATCTATACGCTGCATCGGACGGTGGAGATAATTCCACGATTAAATCATCCGACGGCCAGATTTATTCCGCATCAATTAGGAATTTTGGACAAAATTCCAGGGGGAGAGGTAAATTATATTGTGAGCATTTCAAACATCCACATCATACCATAGATAATTGTTGAGAAATTGCATGGAAAGCCAAGAGAAAAATAAAAAAAGAAAGGGTATTCTGCAGCTTACCAGGTGACTGGACCCATTGGATCAAGTAGTGACCGACCAATTTCTTATGGGGAATATCAGCAATTGATGCAGGCACTACAGAAAGCAAACATTGGAAATAAAGGAGGAAGTTTCTCAGGTATATCCCATTGCCCAATTAATTCAATTTCAAAAAGGGCATGGATAATTGATTCAGGAGCAAGTGACCATATCATTTGTGATATAAATTTTTTCTCACAAGTGCATAGGAAATTGGACACACCTATTTTTGTGCAACTCCCAAATGGAAATATTACTCATGTCACATTGACAGGAACTGTTCAACTTAGCTCCCAAATTATCCTGCAAAATGTCCTATATGTCCCACAGTTTCAGTTCAATCTCATTTCCGTATCCAAAGTCTGCAAAGAAATTTCCTGTCAAATACTTTTCAATGCTGACACATGTTTTTTTCAGGCCATTTCGACTGGGAAATTGATGGGCTTGGGTAGCCTTTACGAAGGTTTATATTTCTCGGACCGTATTCCAAGTCATCTAGATTTGAATTCAATTCCTTTCAATAAGTTGTCATTGTGTAATGCTATTGCCAATGATAAAGACTTTCTTTTACATTCAAGGATGGGGGCATAGTATTTTTTTTTTCCATACTCTAAATGTCCTATATGTCCTCTTGCAAAACAACCTCGCACATCTTTTCCTTTAAATACAAAGCGTTCCACTGCTATCCTTTCTTTAATTCATGTGGATGTCTGGGGATCATATCACACAGCACATCGCAATGGTTCACGATATTTTCTTACAATTGTGGATGATCACTCTCGGGCCACATGGGTATTCTTGATGCAATCAAAGGCTCAAGTTCCATCTCATTTGAAAACGTTCATCACTCTAACTAAAAATCAATTTGGGAAGTCAATTCAGCGAATACGAACTGACAATGGGAAGGAATTTTTTAGTCATGATTGCAGATCACTTTTCTTGCTTCATGGTATTCTACATGAAAGCTCTTGCATTTATCCTCCACAACAGAATGGAGTGGTGGAACGTAAGCATCGTCACTTGTTGGAGGTTGCACGAACTTTGAAGTTTCAGGGATCTGTTCCGGCAATATATTAAGGAGATTGTGTCCTCACTGCAACCTATCTCATCAACCGTATGCCTACTCGAATATTAGCTGGTAAATCACCATTCGAATTACTTTATGGAAAGAAACCAGTAATAGATCATCATCGAGTTTTTTGTTGTCTTTGCTATACTGCAACTTTGGGACCTCGAGATAAAATGAGTCCACGTGCCAGGAGGTGCATTTTCATGGGTTATCCTACCTTACAAAAGGGTTATTATGTTCTAGATCCATCAATAGGAGAATTTTTCGTAAGCAAGGATATCATTTTTCACGAAACTATCTTTCCATTTTGTGAGTCTACAGAGGATTTGGATATCTCCACTAGTTCTCATCGTTCCTCAATTGAGGAAAATATATCTCCTGAATATTTTCTCGCAGCGTCACCAGGACAAGTCATTCCACCTTCTTCAGTTGATCAATCAACTCAGAAGGCCACATTGGAAAGTGACCGTGCTCTTCCAATCAACTCTGAAGATGATTCTGGCGAAAAAACCACCAATAATGCTGCGGAAATATCTTCACCTCCACCACCAACGGATCATCCACGACGTTCGGGCGAGCTACGAAACCACCAGCGTGGACCAAAGACTATGTCTGCGCCTCACTAAACGGACCAGGTATTCACTATCCAATATCTTCATATGTCTCCTTTGACAAACTTTCGTCGGAGCATAGATGTTGCATTAGTCATATATCAGATAAGAAAGAACCATCTAGTTATCATGAGGCATCCAAAGACCCATGGTGGCAAAAGGCCATGGAAGCAGAATTACAGGCCCTATCTGATAATCACACTTGGGAAATAGTTCCTTTGCCCTCCAATCGGAAATCCATAGGATGCAAATGGGTTTATAAAGTAAAGTATAGAGCTGATGGATCCATTGAACGCTACAAAGCTCGATTAGTAGCGAAGGGATATACGCAACGAGAAGGTTTCGACTATCATGAAACTTTTTCCCCTGTTGCTAAAGATGTCACCGTCCGCTCTTTCTTATCAGTTGTAGCCATCCATGATTGGGTGTTGCACCAAATGGACGTTCATAACGCTTTTCTTCATGGTGATCTGGATGAAGAAATTTACATGGATATTCCTCAGGGCTTACAGAGACAGGGGGAGAATAAAGTATGTCGTCTCCGCAAATCCCTTTATGGACTAAAACAAGTTTCCAAAGAATGGTATGCTAAATTTGCCAACGCTCTCATTAGTGCAAACTTCAAACAGTCAAAGTATGATCATGCCTTATTTACATGGACCAAAGGTATGTCATCTATTTACTTGATGATCTATGTAGATGACATTCTTATCATGGGAAATGATGAAATTGCAATAAATAGCTTAAAGAAATATTTGCATACTACATTTCATATAAAAGATCTGGGAGCACCAAAATATTTTCTTGGGATTGAGATCGCCCGATCTCATCAAGGAATTTCTCTCAGTCAGAGGAAGTTTGTGTTGGAGATTATATCAGAGGCCGGTTTATCAGGATGCAGGCCAGCTGTCATTCCAATCGAGCAGAATATCATATTAACTACAGCAGATAACACTGGAGGAACTTCTCAGAATGATCCTATATTATAGGATCCGATGAGTTATCAAAAGCTCGTTGGAAAACCGATTTATCTGACTATGACCAGGCCTGGTATATCATATGCAGTGCAGAATCTTAGTCAATTTATGCACAAACCGAAGGAATCTCATATGAATGCCGCTCTAAAAGTTGTGAAGTATTTGAAGTCCAGGACTTGGGATACTTATATCTAGAAGATGCAACATGTCCTATGAGTCGAAGATCCATAACTGGGTTTTGCATTAAGTTGGGAGACTCTCTTCTTTCGTGGAAAACCAAGAAGCAAGCAACAGTTTCTTTATCCTCAACTGAAGCAAAATATCGGGCCATGGCAAAGACCACATGTGAAATTGTGTGGATACGAGGATTACTTGGTGATCTCGGAATACAGCTAAAAGGTCCGACGAAGTTATTCTGCGACAATGAATCAGCTCTGAAAATTGCGGCGAATCCTGTAATGCACGAGAGGACCAAGCACATAGAAGTGGATTGTTATTTCACTCGGGAGAAGATTCAAGAAGGGATAGTCGAGACAAGAGGGATTGGAACTGCAGAACAACCTGCAGATGTATTTACCAAAGCCCTATGTCAAAGACAACATGCATATCTACTGAGCAAGCTAGGTGTCTTGGACATTTACAAGCCACCAGCTTAAAGGGAAGTGTCAGAAGATATGCAGAAGATTTTGGAAATATATCGGGAATTGATTGATCCACATTCTGATTACAGAGAATCAATCTAATATTAGATTGATTTGTAAAATATTACATTGCCTTTTCTTTGTATATAATTTGTATTATAAACAGCAAAGCACTGTACATTGATAGCAAGACAGAATACAAGAAAAACTTCTTCCCAAACTTTGTTCTTCTCTTTTCTCTTTGTCGTCCGTTCCTTGCTTGCCTTCAGTTTCTGACAATCTCGTGAATTAATTTCTTTCTTTATATTGGAAAATAATAAAACTTAAATTAGTCAAAAGACAATTGTTTCATTTGAAGAACGAAAGTTCTCAAACTCCTTGCGTTGCGCTCTCTTTTTGCCTATTGTTGTTGGACCTGAAGTAGCACGTGATCATTGGCATTCCCAAGTTCCCACGAGGTGGGTATGTTGTAAATCCTTCTTTAGACTCTTGTCTCACATATCTTTTTATTTATTTAAGTAAGACATTAGTATATCATTATCAACCCTTTTCTTTACATTTAATAAAGTAGAAAAGTAGGAGTTCGTCGATATCAAAACATCTATTAATGAAAAAGAAAAATGTGGTGATTGAACGAGAATGAGGCAAACTTTAAAAAAAAAAAATGTTGTGGTTCATTAAAGAAAATCATTTCATTTTTCCCAACGTCCACTAGTGCTATAAATACTAAAAAGCATGTTGGATTTTCACCTCGTTATTGACATATTTACCACAAAAACTAAGTTATTCTACTACGACTGCGTTAGGTTGCCACACTATTGGACTTTCTTTTTTTTTTCTACCACATCGTACAAGTGTTTTTTTTTAGTAGAAAAAAATTACTAGGACATCGCATGTTTCTATTTGGGATAAGTGCATTAGAGTTCTAAAACTTGTCAGAAAATACAATTGAGTTTTAAAAAATTTTCAAAAAATACAATAAAATCCTAAAACTTGTCAAGAAATTGTACTTAAATGTTAAAACTTTCAAAAAGTGTAATGAAGTCTCAAAACTGCAATCGAGTCCTTAGATTTTTAAAAATTGTAATTAATGGACGGACTTGATTAGATCAATTTGATAACTTTTAAAACTTGATTGCATTTTTTGAAAATTTTAGGACTCGATTTTACTTTTATGATAAGTTTTAAGACTTAATTGTAATTTTATGATGAGTTTTAGGACTTTCAATGGGGAAATGTTAGATCCTTTGACAACTATTTTCAAAGAGCTTTCGAGTAAAAGTTAGTATTGAGAAGGCTAAAAACTTAATGTTCAATGCTAGTCTACTAGCATTGGACTTTTAGCATTTGGTAAAATACTAAAATTCATTTTTTTCTTTCAAAACTATCCTCATCAATTATTTAAATTTCCAATTTTGTCCATTGTTAATTTTTTTTTATTGATTTTTTCAATTTTTATTTCTTTAAAAAGGGAGAAAATTAAACCCTTCACCAATGAGCCAGATTTGGTGCTGGCGACTGTCGGTTGAGGTCACCTAAGGTCGGGTGACCCAAAGGATGCGTGACCTAGGCGACCACCGCTTGGGTCTCTCGACCTTAGGCGGCCCTCACTTTGGGCTCACGAGGGTTATGCGGCTTTAGGCAGCATTCTCCTGGGTCGTGTGGTTGTAGCCCTTTGTTGAACTAGCAACCGTAGCCCTTTGTTGGACCGGCGAAGGGTTTAGTCTTCTCTCTCTCTCTTAAATATTTATATATATACATTATTTTTTCAATTTTAATAAATATTTTTTTAAAATTAATATTAATCATCCAAATGACTTTTCAAATGTGTTTTCTACCGAACCGTATTTATCTTAAAGTTACTTTTTAAAACGTAATTTATCAAACGATTTTTGCATATGCCTAAGGCTCTTCAGGCTATACTATTTTGTATTTCTCCAACGAACTTTTGAAATGCTGAACCAAACGCATCTTTATTACACATGGACTCCACATTACTTGAATGGAAGCTTAATGACCCAAGTCGCAGTGCATCCCAATTCTCATGAAGTTGCCATTATCCGAATATGCACATCACGAAGTAAAAATAGTGGTTGCAGCTGTCAATCCGGCCCCAGATGGCCATCCCCTCCTCCTTGCGGCACGTGCTGCCATCACTCTCCCCCTTCGGGCGTCGCTTGTGGCCCTCCCTCGTCGGGCGCTGCTCGTCGCCGTCCGGGATTTCTTCAACTGCTTGCTTGGCAGCGAGGTGGGTGCGATGCGATCGGCCATGGTCGAGCAAGCGTTGCTGAGGGAAGGCCAAGTCAATTTTGGGGAAAGACACACGTTCAACCCAGAAAAAATAAAGAAGTTGGAAAGACACGATTTGGAAACCAACGATAGTAAATTGAAGTAGTAGTAGAAAGCTCAAAGCTGGAGGCCGAAAGGGTCACGAGATCAAAAATCAAATCTTGTCATGTGATTTCAAATTGAACCGACATAATCTTTTTTGTTATTATATGGAGCTGCGCTTTCTATTTTATTTTTATTTTTTTGGTAAAGGTAATAAAAGAGCTGCGCTTTCTATTTCTCATTTGATATTGACAACTTTTACAGTGTACTGACCGTATTACCTCTTTTTTTTCCCCGGAAGGTACCTACAAAGAATTAAGAGAGAGGCATATTTGTGATTTTTTTATTCGTTTTCCTATATCTTCCACTTTCCTTATCTGACAATCTTGCTGTCTCCCGTGATGCTTCCTTGACGAGAGTCGAGCTCTTTATTCGTTTTCCTATATCCTCTTCATGTTCAAATCTTTACTCACGTTGCTTGTGAGCTCGAGTACCCCGATCATTCTATTATGATTTTTAGAAATCATTGCAAGGATTAAAAAATCTCCATAAAGAATTACATATTGAGGAAGATTGTGCCAGCATAGGGATGGTTTAGCTAGACATGCCAAGGGTTTGTAAGGGGTGATGATAAGATAGAGAGGAAGCTCGTGAGGCTTTGCGAGATCGCCAGACTATTGATGTGCATAGAGGTGTCAGAGGAGAAAGATGAAGAAGTGCCGGCAAGGCACTTCAAATTAAACCTATATATATATATATTTCGTTATATAAAGTTGTGCTTTTTCCACTCCTCATTTGACTTTAACAACTTTTACGGTGTGTTGACTATATTTACCTCGTTTTTCCATACTTTGCCTACAGAGTCAAAATGAGGCATATTTGGGTTTAGTTTTCTCTTTTATTGGGTCCGTCGTCTACATATGCTTCAAGAGCCACATCGTGCTGGCACAATCGCAAATGGATGAGCTGGCGGTCGGGCTGGAGCGGAGCGAGGTCAGATTCATCTTGTGCACGAGGCAATCGGCCAGGGGAGGGCACGTGGTGGCGGGGGATCCCAGGGCGTTCTCGAGGACTTCGAAGCACGGGTGGCCGGGAGGGGCCTCGTGATTAGGGGCTGGGCCCCGTAGGTGGCGACACTGAGGCACCAGGCCGTGGGTGCATTCCTGACTCACTGCGGGTGGAACTCGACCTTGGAGGGGTTTAGTGCAGGGGTGGTGATGCTGACGTGGCCGATGTTTGCGGAGCAATCCGTGAATGCCAAGCTGCTGGTGGATGAGCTGGGCGTGGGGATCCGGGTCGGCGAGGGGTTTGAGAAGATACCGGAGGCGGCAGAGTTGCCCCGGGTTTTGGCCAAGTCATTGAGGGGCAATCTACCCCAAAGGGTTCAAGCCAAGGAGATAAGCAGTGCCGGTCGAGATGCAATCAACAGAGGGAGCTCAGATAAAAATTTTGAGCGACTTCGTGAGGTGCGTGGACGAGCAAAGGAGGAGCAAAATGCAAACTTCTTAGCAACTCACCGCGAACGGTGTCAAGAGAACAAAACGATGATTTACATAATGTGTGAATTTTTAGGAACCGCAAGTGACTTGGACTCCCACAAATTAGGATGTTTTGTACGAATTGTTCGAAATAAATCGAGTTCTTGCGAACTCGCCTTTCTCTTAGATCTTTGCAAACTCGTGATCTTGTAAAATTAGCAAGAAAATACTATAAAGAAAATATTAAGGATAGCATTTTTTCACTCCTCATTTGGTTTAAACACTTCCTTTTATATAGTATTAACCATATTACTCTTCATTTTCTCCTTTAAATGCCAAATCCTACATGGTCAAGGTGCGGGGCTCGTGTGGGGTCCTTTCTCAAATTTGTTTCTTCTATTCCTTCCGCTTTCCTTTTTCTTGTTCTCGCTTTTGTTGAAGCGCATTGCCGGCACTTCTTCATTTCCCTCTTCCGACACCTCCGTGCACACCAATAATCGGGCGATCTCGCAAAGCCTCACAAACTTCCTCTCTATCTTACCATCACCCCTCACAAACCCTTGGCATGTCTAGCAAAATCACCCTTATACCGACACGATCTTCCTTAATATGTAATTCTCTGTAGCGATCCTTTGATTCTTACGATGATTTCTGAGAATCGAAATAGAATGATCGAGGTGCTTAAGCTTATGAGCAATGTGACCAACGAACTGAACATGAAGAGAATAACTCCGATGTATCTACAATTGGCCAACCAGAAGAATAAAGAGCTCAACACTCTCATCAAGAAAGCATTGCGAGAGACAGCAACATCGTCAAATAGGAAAGTGGAAGAAAAAGAAGAAATGAATAAAATAAAATAAAATCCTAAATATGCCTCATTTTGACTCTTTGCAGGTAAAGTATGAAAAAAAAACGATGGGTAATATAGTCAGCACATTGTAAATGTTGTCAAAATCAAATAAGGAGTGAAAAAAGCTCGACTCTATATAAGAAGAAAAAAGATTATGTCGGTTCAATTTGAAGCGCATTGCTAGGGCTTCTTCATCTTCCCCTTTGACACCTTTTTGCACACCAACAACCGAGCGATCTTGCAAAGCCTCACAAACTTCCTCTCTATCTTATCATAGTCCCTCACAAACCCTTGGCATATCTAGCTAAACCATCGCTTGTCGAGGCGATCTTCCTTAAGATATAATTCTCTACGGCAATCCTTTAATTCTTGCGATGATTTCTGAAAATCGGAATAGAATGATCAAGTTACTTGAGCTTACAAGCAACGTGATAAAGACTTGAACATGAAGATAATAACTTCGATGCATCTATAATTGGCCACCCAGAAGAATAAAGAGATCGACACTCACATCAAGAAAGCACCGAGGGCAACAGCAACATGGTTAGATGGGGAAAGTGGAAGAAAGAGAAGAAACGAATAAAAAAAAAAAATCCCAAATATGTCTCATTTTGACCCTTTGTGAATAAAGTATGGAAAAATCGAGGGGTAACAAAGTCAACCCGTTGTAAAAGTTGTCAAAATCAAACGATGAGTGGAAAAAGTGCAACTCTTTATAACAAGAAAAAAGATTATGTCGGTTCAATTTGAAGCGCATTGCCGGTGCTTCTTCATCTTCCTCCTTTGACACCTCCGTGCACACCAACAACCAAGTGATCTCACAAAGCCTCACAAGCTTCCTCTCTATCTTACCACTGCCCCTCACCAATCCTTGCCATGTCTAGCTAAACCACCCCCTATGCCGGCACAATCTTCCTCAAGATGTAATTCTCTAAGGCGATCCTTTAATTCTTTCGATGATTTCTAAAAATTGGAATAGAATGATCAAGGTACTCGAGCCTACGAGCAACACGAGCAAAGACTTGAACATGAAGAGAATAACTCCAATGCATCTACCATTGGCCACCCGGAAGAATAAAGAGCTCGACACAATCATCATGATAATAATATTATTACTGATATAAAAAAATAATATTATTTCACGTCCAATTTAAGTATTTTCTATCTAGACATGGTGCAATTTCTCTAGTTAAAATTCTAATTTTTGGTACTTGTGGAAGAAGAGAGTTTCGAACATTAAATTATGATATTTTAGAGTAGTGGTTCCAATTAGGCCAATGGATGAGTATAGGTTTTGATGAAATTGTGTTCGATGCTAGTTAATTAAAATTTTAATGACATATACAAGTAAAACATATCAATCTATTTTATCACCTAACATGACTCTCTCATTTGCCACTTTTTAGTACCGATGAATTGGGAAGGACAAATAAACCAATTAAGCCACCAGAGGGTGAACTTTGGCATTCAAAAGCTTTTGATGGCCTGAAATCACTTCATAAATAGCATATAAACTGATATAAAAATTATTCATGAATTAAACATTAGTGTCGTGACCGACCCTCAGGGGAGGAAACAGATGAAACAAATTTAGGAGTATTGCCTAAAAGACGGGCTTATGGCCCCTAATTAAGGGCGAGCTCTCCCAAGCTCATGCCCTGCGTGACGTTGGGATATTCTTAAAAATTTTGCAAAAATGAGTCGTTACTAGCCTATTGGGATTAGCTATAAAGCAAGCGAGGCATGGGAGTATACATCGCTTCTTACGCAACCAGAGAATCTAGGGTCAGTGACTTAATTACACCAATTGACCAATTAGTGTCCTTTCGGTACTTAATCTTGTTCATTTTAAGAGAAATGATTTTTGTTAAGCAGTTTGGATTGATTTTATACTTATCCACTAACATATGAGATGATTATGCAGGTGCGCAATCATTAAAATAACAATCATAATTACCAATATTCTAATTGCAATAAAATTAAACACATGCAATTAAACATAATTATATATGGAAATTAAACATACAATATAATCAAAATACGAGCAAATAAAGGCCTAATTACACTAAGAAGGCAATATATGACAATTCCTAACCAAATTCCATCATTTTTGGATTTTCGAAATTTTTAATTTTTTTTTAAATTAATGAAGTTTGGGATATATGCAATACAAGTCCTAAAACTTACAATGAAAGTACAATTGAGTCTTAAAACTTACAAAAAAATGCAATCAAGTCCTAAAATTTATCAAATTGGCTCAATTGAATCCTAAATTTAACACCGTCAGATTTACTAACGGAAAACGCTGACATGGCATTGACGTGTCATTTTAAATGATTTTTTTATTATACACATGGCTTTTAACATTATTTTTATTCTTGTTTAAATTAGATTTAAAAACAAAAAAGGAAAAGCTAAATTTATTTTAAAAAACAAAATTATGCACAAAAAAAAAAAAAAACCGCTGGTGCTTCCGCCGCCGCCCATCGCCAGCGGTGGCCTGCCCTCGCCTAGGCGAGGCCTCGCTGGCCCCAAGCAAGGGCCAACCACCCTCGCCAGGTCGGGCGAGGATGCCTAGATCTAGGCACACCGACCCTCACAAGGGGTCGTGACCATCGCCCTCCCTATAGGAGGCCTCACCGGCCCTCACGGGGATCGACGACCATCACCCGCCCTAAGCAAAGCCTCGCCAGCCCTCGCCTGGGGTCGGCGATGCTTGCCCAAATCTAGGCATCCGGATGCAGGATCGGGTGGAGTCGTTAGTGGCGGCTAGGCGACGATGGTAGTCCGATGCAGGGGGGTCAGCGAAAGGACGTCGGGAACAGTAGCAACCCAGCACCGCAAAGGGTCACGGCTGGTTTGCTGGGGACGGCATCGGGGTTACGACGACAGAACCCCTACCCTCCGAAACCCACTTACTCAGTCGGGGCACAGCGTCGGGAGTGTGACGGAGCTGAATCGAAACGCCCAAATCTAGGCGAGCATCGCTGACCCTAGGTGAGGGTCGGCGTGCCCAGATCTGGACGTCCTCGCCCAACCTGGCGAGAGTGGTCGGGCCTCGCCTGGCGAGCCCAGGGCCGGCAACCGTCGCCAACCCCTCCGACGATGGGCGATGGCTACGAAAGTGCCCACCGGTGCCATTTTTTTTTTAACGGTTTTTTTTAAAATAAATTTTAGTTTTTCATTTTTAGTTTTTAAATCTAATTTTTAAATTTTTTGAATAAAAATAACTTTAAAAAGCTACATGGAAAATATAAATTTATTTAAAATATGACGTCAACACCACGTTAGCATTTAATTGAACCAATTTGACAAGTTTTAAAACTTGATTACATTTTTTGTAAGTTTTATAACTCAATTGCACTTTCCTTATAAGTTTTATGACTTGTGTTGCATATATTCCATTAATTTTTTTAATTTTTTATAAATTTTAATTTTAAAAAAATTGTTGAACCAGGTCGGGTCCGGTCTAGCCCGACCCGGGTTCGGCCCGATCGGCGCGGGTCGGGTCCGGTCGGAGGTTCTATCCAGCAAGCCCGGGTGGGCCCGAAGCACGGGCCCAGCCCAAGAGGTCCCCCTCTTCTCTTTTTAAAACAAATCAGGCCCACAAGGTGAAACAGGCCCCCTAGGCAAGATCAGCCCACGCGCGACTGGGCCCATTTGGCCCGAATCAACGAAGGCCCGACTCGGATTTGTGACCCAGGCCCGACCCGGATCTGGTCGAAACCCTACCCGATTGGGGGTTCTCGTCCGACCCAGTTCGGACCCGCTTCTAACCTTCTTCTCAGGCTTCTTGGCGGCGGTGGCGCGACGGCAACGACGGTTGGGACGCGGCGGGTGACGGCACGGTGGCGGGGGCTCAGCGGCCGACTCGGGCGGCCTGGCGGAGCGCTGGTGGTAGGCGTTCGGACGCGCGGCAACCGGCTCAGGATCTGCCGGCGTCGGGGTCGGAGGGCGGTGGCACGATGGCGGCAGCTAGGGTGATCAGTGGCGGCACGGCTCAAGGGAGCGCGGACCGGCGGTGTCGTCGGTGGCTGAGGAAGGTCGGGCTCGTCACAACGCAACTGCGGCAGGCAGCGTCGGTGCTGCGAGACCTACGGAAACGGCGGCGGGCGACAGCAGCAGCAGCAGGAACGGCAACGGCGAGTCTCCTCCGTCCAGATCTGGCTTACTCGGACGGTTCGCAGCCTGCTCTCTCTTCCGGTCGTCTTCGGCTGCTACTGCTGGTCTCCCATTTCCACGCGGCGCCTCTGCTCCAGATCTCGGATGTAGCTCCGGAAAACAAGGACAGCAGGCCTGAGGGTGCGTCAGGGAGCCGTCCAGCGAGCTTCGGGCGTGGCCGGACGGCCGGAGGACATCTTTTCCCCCGGGTCTCTCGTTTCTCCCTCAAGCTCTCTCTCTCGAGCTGCCCCTCTCCCCGAGCTCTCTGTGTTGCTGTGATGTGGGTTCCGGTTGGGGTTGGAGGCGGTCGGCAACTCCGGCGGCGATCGACGGCAGCAATCGACGGCCCAGGGGTGTCTCCTTCTCTCTCGCTTCCTCTGCTGCGCCTCCGCTCCCCTTGCTCTCGGTCTCCCTCCCCTTTTCAGCTCTCTTCTCACCAATAGGGTTTCACATGCGAAGATGGGCCGAGGAGGAAGAAGATGGGCCGGGCCCCGAGCGCAAGAGAGAGGGGTAAAGAGGAGGGCCGGGTTGGGCCAAGGCCAAATTCGGCCCGACCCGGCCCCTCACGCGTCCCCCTTTTTTTGTATTTTTGTTTTTGTTTTTTTTAACGACTAATTCCTAATTTTGTATGCAATTAAGTTTTAAATAAAATAGTAAAATTTAGGTATCAACAATTAGCATCGTCCTCTGATTTCTACACTTACTGAAATCACTTTGACCTCCATTCAATGTCAAAATCAACTTAAGAACACATACACATAAAAGCTTTATATTTGTAAGTGAAAGAGAAAATTGTGTAATTTCTTTATATATCCACAAAGAGTACTTATTTATTGACTTGATAAGATGACCTTCAAGTGCAACTATATATTATAATATTGATTATAACTGATCAGGGATATGCACAGTGAAAACATGCACTTGAGAGATACGTTTCTAATAGATTATCATTATAAATATCAAGAACTCCATGTATTCAATGGTAGAATTTACTTTCAAAGTAACGCAAAATCTAAATTCAATTTAAGCTACCATCTTAATACTCAAATAAATGGGTCAATATAGGACCATTTCTCTCTTGCCCATGTACATATTATACATCAGATTACATTCATTAATGCTACAATATCTCAACCTTCCTTCTATAATACTCAAATAAATGCGTCAATATAGGACCATTACTCTCTTGCCCTTGTACATATTATACATCATATTACATTCATTAATGCTACAATATCTCAACCTTCCTTCTATATGAATCAATGACGTTGCATTGACTTATTCAAAATCTAACTCCAATTTAAGCTACCGTTAATATTTGGATAAGTATGTATAGAAATAGGACCGTTAGTCTCTTGCCATTATCACATTCCCTTTTTTTTTTTCTTATATAAATAGGTAAACCATATCACATTCCTTATTGCTATAAAAAAATCCCAAACCCCCTTTGTCACCGTCGCCAAACTTCTACATAAGTCCCTTCATCGTATCATGGGGAGAACTGTGCGCGCTCTCGCTCTCTTGACGATCCTATTGCTCGTGGCTTCATATCGTGTCAGTCTCTCTCAGTCTCTCTTGCTTCGCACAGCGTAGAACCGGCACATCTCTCTCACTTCGCACAGCGTAGAACCGGCACATCTAACCAATATCCCTAGTTCTAGACACTGTGCAAATCACATACTTATGTGCATGTTTGCGACGTGTGATGATACAATTTTTTATTTTTGTGGTATTTTCAGGGACATCAAGCGCGGATGAAATTGGAAGCAGCCTGGCTTCTAAGGATCCTTGGGAGGATTACCCTTGCGCCAAGCCCGAAGACTGCAAGGGGCAATGCTACCGATTTGGGTGCCTCAATGGAGGTTGTCATAAAGGGTTGTGCAAGTGTATATGCATTTTTGATTGATTATTATTTGATGAAACAAAAATAAAATAAGGAAGACGAGTCTTCTTTCCTTTGCCTCCTTGATTGGTTATTTGGCATTAAATATTCCTTTCGCAAGGACAAAGAAAAAAAAAGGGATGAAGAATAAAAAAAGAAACTAGATATTGAGATTTCCCGGCTCCCTCCGTAAAGAAAGCATTTCCCATCTTTTTTACTCGGTATGCCCAATTAAAAGAAAGGCTAGAAACTTGTCGTTTATAGCAAAATGTAAGTTTTTTTTTTTTTTTTGGGCACGAATAAAGCCAAATATTACATTTTCCGACTAAGGTTAAATATTATATAAGAAAAATTGCTTGATCGACATTGATTATTCAAATATTTGCAGGCCCTATTTGTCTCCCCAAGTAATATTTCCAAACTTTTGGTTGAGGTCAAACTTCAACCTATTCGTGGGGAGTGTTGGAGTGCCTTCATCCAAATTGACTCCCTATTGTCATGTAGCCATTCGAGATCGATTAGATTTGTGCCCGACACATGATAGTACCGAGTCAAATCATAGTCATCTACGATCGGTGCATGATTGAGCAGAGATTTTGCGATCGGAACATGACTATCACGATCTCACCTCGAGTGAACCACCTAAAGTTTGGCTAATGGATTACTAAACCTAAACTTAACTCGAGCTCTCCCAAGCCCATACCAATTCACGACTTATATTCAATTAACATGCAAATGATTTTTCAATTAGGAGTCGCCACTAATCTATTTTTGGTGGGTCGAATAGAAACCCAAGTAAAGTAATTGGAGATTTACTTTACTCCTACGAACCAGAGATTTATGAGTTCGATGACTTGGTTATGCTAGATTTCTCTAACACCCTTTCGGTACCCTTCTCTTTTTATTTTGAAAAAAAATGTTTGGCAAGCAGCTTCAATTGATTTCAATTTATTTTTGTAACATGTGAGATGCGGGTGCACAAACCACCGATTTAACACGTAGTGAATAAATTGCAAGACTTATCTCATAACAACGAAAGCATTTGCAATGTCAATTCTAAATATGATTTTTAATTAACATACTTTTTTTTTTGTATTCACTTATTTAATAAACCCTAATCTATATGCAATGTCATCTAGCCAAATGACCTAATTCTAATGACATATAATTTCTAACTAAATGGACCTAGCAACAATCACTAAATGACATGCATTTCATGAATCTAATTGTATATGACATGCACATGATATTTTTCATTTTCTTAATAAGCATGCAATCTATCCTAGAGAATGAAACTAATTTATTCTAAGATAATTTTTTGGTATTTTCCATGAAATTCGAAATTAGGAAAATGCGAAAATTATCTATGCAAGTTAAGATATCATCCAATTTGTATTAGGAATTAGGTTAAGCCAAATCCCAATTTAAACTAGAACATTGTCTTAACCAAGTAATCTTAAAATGCAACCTATCTAGGAGAAATTATCTAAACCTATAATTAATTAAAAATATATATCTATTGGATGTTGAAACGGATGAGAATCGTGCATTTAGTAATCGAACACCTCTCGTTATTACGTTGCATGTCATTTCAATTTATGATTGAGCGAATTGGAATTGGCAAATTTAGTCACGACAATCACAAGAGCAAGATGCGGACCTTTTTCCTTACAAGAACCAACCACCATAAAAATAAAAAACGAATATTTTCAGTTACAGTTTAAGGACTGATTACAATTGAAGAGATCAATCGAAGTCCTCTCTTAAAGAAACAACACGTAATAGTCCCAAAAAATAGAAAGTCCAACAATCATGTCAGTTTGCATTTCAAGGGGTCACTGTGTTTTTCCTTCTGGGGGAGCCGAAATAACATCGAGAAGAAAAATCATTCTTTCCAAGCTGCAAATTAAATAAGTTTTAGCTATCGTTTTTGATCATGAGAGCGACTTCCATTTGACCAATTTCTAATTTCCTACCACCCATCACCCAGCAAAGCTATGGGCGGATCCGCACCGTGCTATATCCCATTATTGATTCAATCTCGCATTTCCAATCATGTCCCACAAGTTAATTTAGCTAGAATTGATATCCATCGCTCTCAATAGTTTAAGACGAAATTGACAAAATCAAAAAGTTTAAAATAAAATTAATACATGTATAATCGATTCTGGATCAATCGAGTAATATGATCATTTATTGATATAATCACGTCTTTTCAACACTGCCCTCCAAAACAATTAGCTATAAATCATTTAGTACACTTCACTGCCCTAAAGAAATGACTAGTTATGCATCACCACCGAAGCGTGGTTTCTTTTTTCAATCAGCACTTGTGCCCTCGTATATAAATACAAACTCCCAAAAGTAAAGTAAACAGAGAGACGGGAGTCAACCACGCCACCACCTAACCCCACGTACATGATCTTTTCATTATGACTACTTGACTTGAGCGTAACTCATGTACATCGCCTCTATTATTGTCAAGTTGATTGTTCTATGTTTCCATGTGTCATCAGTTGGCTAATCAGATCAACAACCTGTTTAGGGGCCGTGATGTTTGCAGGGCAAGCTTCAACAAATTGACGAGGCGAGAGCCAAATTCCGCGATGAATTTGTGAGTATTTTAGTTTTGCTGAATTCATCAGATTGACAAGAAAGATCGATCCATCAATAGGAAAAAGAGTTCAACTTTAGATTCATTAATAATTAGATCTGCTCTTTTATTGTCGTGTCAATGTTTAGCTAGCTCTTGCTTCAAATGACTTAAAAATGCCAAATAACGGAGCTCTGATAGGAAGTGAACCATGCTTGTTGATTCAACAAAGTTGCATAATTAGAAGCGAAGTTGAAGTTATTGGAAGAATAACTCTCGAGATGGAATCCATCACGGCTTAACATCAGAAGATGATGTCATTGCTTCGCAAGCAGCTCATTTCGAACGATAATGAGTGGAATTTTGTGATCATACCTCGGCGACAAGTCCAATATCGATTGGTCATTAGATCCCAGGTGCTATATAGTAAACAATGCCAATTATCATATGGAGAATTTAGTACTGATTATATTCACTAAACTCAAGATGATTTTTCCTACTAAATCATATGACTATTCACTCTCATTACACGCTTTTTTCCAGATAACATTAGCATGCATAATCCTTCATTTCTAGTGCCCAACAATCCTAGCAGGTCAAATTGCGTGCCGTGCCACGATTCTTTTTTTTTTTTTGTTTTCGTGCTATGTTCATTTGATTTGTATTGAATGGCATGATTGTGAAGGGTGCTTACCGCGATGATAATTAATAATGGGAAGCCGGTTGTTCTTGAGTGCGTTAGAGAAGCAGAGCGGAGAATTGCCAGGAACCAGAACATGTGAGTTCGTCTATATCCAGTCCTTGTATTATGGACCCGCAAAAGAGTTACTGTTCATCTCTTTTCTCTCTACCTGGTTCGCGCGCTAATGTTCACCGGATCTGGCTGTTGTTGGCTCCGGCCAGCTCAGCCATCCGTTTGAGCTCGTTTTTGGAGACGAACCTCGCCCAGACCCGATCTACATCTTCACCGAAGGATTTTGCCTGGTATGGCCTCCTCTTTCAAATTTCATGTGCTATGTGATTAGGTTTTCGGGTTTTGGTCTACGCCTGCTGTAATGGCGTCGTCCTCCTCGATCCCGGATGGAATCCTGGGTAAGCCTCTTCCTGAGGCTTTGAAGGAAACCTCTGCCCCTCCCCCTTCCTCTCGCATCCCTCATGGCCATCAATATTCTGCATTGAGGGATGCCCGTGGCCAGAAAGGCCGATCGCAAAGCAGAGGTCGAAGCAGAGCAAGGAAAGCTCGATTTCAGCTTGATGGGCTTCCTTTCTCTCAACCTAGTGGTGGGAACCCCTCCACCTCCATGATTCCGAATGGAAAGATTAAAGGTTCAGCCACGAGTGGTACTCCCGTGCCTTCCTATCGTCTTCCTCAGGCTCAGCGCACTGCTATTCATCAAGGATCGACTTCCACTTCTGGTAAGGCTTTTGTCGCTCAACAAGGCCCTTCTAGAAGCTCCTCAGCCTCCCCCCACCCGTTCTTGGGCGGCGGTTACTCGATCAAGTACAAAAGGATATAGCTTATCCTATTTTCCTCCTACCGTTATTGATAATAAAATTGTTGTGCAAATCTCTGAGGAGATTATGCAAGCTGCTCACCCAAAATGGGAGGAATGCCTTGTTGGCCATTATATTGGGAAGAGACTCCCCCTTGATATGACAAAGGCTACTCTCAGCTTTGCTTGGGGTCACCAGCTAGTTGAAGTAATACCTGCTGATATGGGTTACTACTTCTTCCATATACCAGATCGTGTTTTTAGGCGGAAGGTTCTTGAAGGAGAACCGATTATGGTTTCCAAGATTCCCTTGGTCTTCCAACAATGGTATCCATCGATGGAACTCAAGAAGGCCAGCCACAGTTCAGTCCCTATTTGGGTCCGACTCAGAAATGTTCCGGTCTCTCTTTGGTCAGCCTCAGGTATTAGTGCTCTTACTAGTGCTCTAGGTAAGCCTCTCTATGTGGATAGTCGAACTGAAGAAATGACTGTTGTGGCTTTTGCCCGTGTATGTGTGGAGATTGATGCTTCGACTACTCTCCCTAAAGTGATTGAATTCACGTTAAATGATGAGTCCCGCTCTGTGTCTGTTTATTACGAATGGGTTCCCTCCCTTTGCCCATCTTGTGTTTGTTTTGGCCATCGATGTGCTGATCCTGCTATCCCGATCTCTCCTAAAGCTACCAATACACCCGCTAGAAGGCCTGTTCCTCTGCCCGCTAATGAATGGCGTGAAGTTCGTCGTAAAAGAAGCTTTCAAAATCCTGCCATTCATCAAGACTCGCTGGTTCATAATGTTATTCCTCCCTCTCGTGGCAAGCAACCTCAAGATATGGTTCTGGTCGAGCCTGTTCCTAAGGTAATTGCTCCCCTAAAGATAAGAATTGATGATAACCCCCAAGCCGGTATTATTGGAGCACCAGGCGATGCTATGGTGGATCCCGCCTCCCCCTCGAATGTTGAAGTCCCGAATGAGATCAGTTCTAGTGGAAGTGAATCGGATTCTCCCAATGTAATAGCGTCATCCATCCCTGCGAATCCTGACCCTTCCCATCTTCCCCCTGAACCGACCCTTGCAGCCCTTGTGAGGCAAAAAGGAAATCTTCGACCTGCGTCAGCTGATGTGCGTTTCCCTTTGAAGTCTAAACTGATGCCACCCTCGGCGAAAAAGCGAGGTGGCAAGAAAAGGTAACTTTCTCTCCTTTTTGGCTCCCATGTTTTTTGGTGTTTGGAATATTAGGGGTCTCGGCACCCCCCTTAAGTAGGCCGAAATTAGGCATTTTGTGAGAACCAATAACATTTGCTGTATTGGTATCTTGGAGGCTAAGATCTCGCCTAATGTTTTTCATGATATCTCTGCTGCTTTGCTTCCTGGTTGGAATTGGTGCTTCAATTATGTGCATTCGGCAAGAGGTAGAGTTTGGGTGGGTTGGAACCCTGCTTATGCCCTTTTTGTTATGTCCGACTGCTCCTCTCAGGCCATTCATGGCCACTTGAGATCTATCACTGATGGCACTTCCTTCTACTTATCGGTGGTTTATGCGGAGCACTCTTTTGTTTTGAGAAGACCGTTGTGGGCTGAGTTGAATCACTACAGCCTTTTGTACACGAATGAGCCCTAGATCGTTGCGGGAGACTTCAATGCTATCCGGTATGCCTTTGATAGGGCGGATAGATCAAACTACTGGATTCCAGCCTTTGAAGATTTTGGCAATTGTCTCATTCAAGCTGGCTTGGATGATCTTAGGTTTGTTGGTAATCGCTTTACTTGGGCAGCCTCCTCGGACCTAATCGCAAGCAAAGGAAGATCGACAGGGTTGTTGTAAATTCGGCTTGGAACTCTACATTCTCTTATTCTGAGGCCTCCTTTTTGGCGCCGGGTGTATCGGACCATTTCCCAATGGTTGTTAGGATCCTCCCTACTCCAAACAATCGTAAGCCTTTTAAGTTTTTCAACTTTTGGATAGCCCATCCGAACTTCTTTGAGCTGGTAGCTCAGGTATGGGATTCTTCCTACGTTGGCTCGCCCATGTATACGCTTTGCTGTAAATTGCGTGCTCTAAAGTATAGACTTAAAGGCCTAAACAGGACAGCCTACTCGGATATCTCAACTCGTACGGAGGAAGCTAGAAGTCTGTTGTTGATTGCCCAAAATGCAATTCAATTAGACCCGCTCAACCAGTCTTTAGCTGATACAGAGAGGGATTGCTTGCAAGCTTTCTCAGATCTTCACATCCAAGAAGAGTCCTTCCTCAGACAAAAGTCTAGAGTGCGCTGGCTTAAAGAAGGCGACCGAAACACAAAATACTTCCATCACTCGGTCAAGCGGAGCCATCTCTAGAATAGAATATTATCAATTATGGATGGAGATCGCCAGATTACTGACCCCTCCGAAGTTCAGCAGCTCTTTATCTCCCATTTTTGTAACCTTTTGGCGGCTTCCCCCCTGCTGTAAAGCCTTCATCTGATGATATTCGTGCTCATTTGAATCATACTATCAGCAATGCTCATTTTCTTAGCCTCTCTCGACCTGTAACGGATGATGAGATTCGGGAAACCATGTTCTCCCTTACAAATGGTAAAGCCCCTGGCCCGGATGGATTCAACGCAAATTTCTTTAAGCGGTCGTGGGACATAGTTGGTCCTTCGGTGATTTTGGCGGTTCGCGATTTCTTCAACTCGGGCCAACTCCTTCGACAGATTAATGCCACTATCATCACCTTGATTCCTAAAATCCCAAATGCCTCGACAATCAATGACTTTCACCCCATAGCCTGTTGCAACACTATATATAAATGCATCACCAAGATTCTTGCTAACAGGTTAGCTTCCATTCTTCCTTCTATCATCAGCCCTCCTCAAAACACCTTTGTTAAAGGCAGAAGGATTAGCGATAATATCCTGCTAGCCCAGGAATTATTCTGTGAATTCCATCGTGAACCGTACCGGCCTAAATGCATCGTTAAGGTTGATTTTTCTAAAGCTTTTGACTCGGTGGATTGGAATTTCATTGAGCTAACCCTTAAAGCTTTCGGCTTCCGTGATGTGTTTATTGACCGCATCATGGCTTGTATCCGGTCACCCATGTTCTCCATCTCCCTAAATGGTGAGCTTCATGGTTTTTTCTCAAGCGGAAGGGGAATTCGTCAGGGTGACCCGATGTCTCCTTACATCTTCACTCTCGTTATGGAAGTATTCACTAGTATCCTTAACCGCCAATCCAATAACCCAGGCTTCGATTACTTTTGGAGATGCAAAGCCACTAAGCTCTCCCATCTCTTCTTTGCGGATGATGTCCTATTATTCTCGAAGGCCAGCTTGACCTCGGTGCGAATCTTAATGGATGGGATCCATCTCTTTGCCGATTGGTCGTGGCCTATTACCCAATCTTCGCAAGAGTGATATATTTATCTCTCGGAGGGCCTCCTTCTCTTACGGATGCCCTGGTAAGTGCCTCAGGCTTCCAATTAGGATCTCTTCCGTTTAAGTACCTTAGTGTGCCTATTATTTCTACTAGACCTAGGAAAGTAGATTGTGCTGCATTGGTGAACGCTATCACCTCGAGAGTCCAATCTTGGACCAACCGATTCTTGTCCATGGCAAAAGCGGTTTCAATTGATAAAATCGGTCCTCCACTCCATCCAGGTGTATTGGTCGAGTGTCTTTATATTGCCTTCTTCGGTTATTAAGCGAATTGAACAAATCTTTCGACAATTCCTTTGGAAAGGGCCTACCTTGAGCTCAGGTGGGGCTAAGGTGGCTTGGGAGGATGTTTGCCTACCTAAGGAGGAAGGTGGGTTGGGGATTCGATCCGTTCGAGTAAGTAACTTGGCGGCAATGATTAAGCACTTATGGATCCTCTTTACTGATAAAGAGTCCCTATGGTGTAAATGGATCCACTCAAACTTCTTAAAGCATAAGAATTTTTGGATAGTGCCTTAGCCAACGTCCTGTTCA
Source organism: Eucalyptus sideroxylon x Eucalyptus melliodora (assembly GCA_016097485.1). Classification (NCBI taxonomy): domain Eukaryota; kingdom Viridiplantae; phylum Streptophyta; class Magnoliopsida; order Myrtales; family Myrtaceae; genus Eucalyptus; species Eucalyptus sideroxylon x Eucalyptus melliodora. The sequence continues at coordinate 30,280,033 of CM027824.1, read as the reverse complement.
TGGGCTTGGAAGAAATTACTTGGTCTCTGTGACTTGATCCAGCTTCAGTTTAGATGGAATGTTGGCGATGGCTCTTCAGGCCCCTTCTAGTTCAACTATTGGCATCCACGTGGCCCTTTCTATAAGATCTTCTCTAATCGTGATATCTATAGCTCCGGTATTCCACGTCTTGCTACAATTAGAACTGGTTTGGCAGCCCTCTCCACCCCTTCCTCATTTGCGGGTGTTATTGCGACTTGGGAAGAGCCTCTTTCGATCCTTAATGGGGAAAATGACCGACCGGTTTGGTGGGTCACCCGTCTGGAACCTACTCTTCAGCTTCGCTTGGAATCTCCCGAGGACGAGGAAGCCATTTAGTCACCGCTACAAGTTTATTTGGAGCCCCTCTCTCCCTCCTCGTTATCAAACTCACCCGTGGCTGATTACTCGCAATCGCCTACCAACTCGGTGAGGTTACTCTCCCATGGAAGAATCCCAGATGTGTCTTGTGCATTTTGTTCGATTAAACCGGATTCAATCGATTACCTTTTTTTTTGGCTGCTCCATTACTCGTGGCCTTGCGGCCTTTTGAGTGGCAAAGTTTAATCTTCCTTGGAGAAACTAGTCTTGGAAAGAGAACATTTTGTGGGCTATTAATCACTTATCCGATTCAGGGTTCCATCAATCAATGGCTAGGTTTTCCTTTGGTGCCTTATGTTATCTTGTCTAGAAGGAGAGAAACAATATCATCTTCCGCAACCAACAGCTCTCCCTCCCAGCCATGAAAGCCCATCTAATCAAAGCTGTAAAAGACAAGGCCCTTACATTCTCCAAGGTCCCGGATATCCCCCGCAACAAACGTCTTCAGCTTAGTTGGGGTATCCACCCTTCTATCTTTGAGTAAGCGTTTCGGCCTCCTACTGAAGAGATCATTTGGCCGTCTCCGTTCGTGTCTTTCTTTGCATTGATGATGCTCGTGGGTAGCCCCCTCTTCCCCCTTGTTTGGGTGGTTCTCTATCTCGTCTTACCCTTGGTCTTTTAGTCGCTGTTGTTGCTGCTTCCAGTTCACCCGGCTGCTGCTTTCATTTGGTTGTATCCTAGTGTTGTGGGGTTGTATTTCTGCCCTCCCTCTTCTTTTTTTGGCATGCTTTCTGCCCTGGCTGCGCTGTTCGTCAGCCTCTTTTAGCTGCCTGTTTTTCTGTTTCCTTTTTCCTTCTCTGCAGCTCGGGTTGGCACCCTTCCACTCGAGTGGTACTCTGACATTCTGAGTGCAAGTTTTTGGTGCCGGCTCTTCCCTGCTGTTCTTTGTATGGCCTCCTGGCTCTCTTGTCTATCTATATTACTTACCTTTATCAAAAAAAAAAAAACAAATTAATTTGGGTTCACTTTCGTTATTGGACCATAGTCAAATTTTCACTTAATGTCGTCGCTATGTGTGCTTATTTCTATGGTGAAAATGTGAAAGGGACATTTTCAGCATGCTGTAGCATTATTACGGTGGTCCATCAAACTCACCCTTTACTTTCAGCCTCCACTGACCACCTTGATTCCTTTCCCATGGTCTTTATCCTTATTGTTGGGAATCAATTCGGTGTTGGTATCTGATAATAACCTTACTTTTCAACTTTTGCCACTTGGTCCAGATTCCTGCTCTAAACTATCTACTCTATTGGATCATTTATTTGATGATAAAGTAATTATCACAGTGTCGATGCTGATCAAAAGACACTGGTGCAAGTGATTGAAGCAAAAGGCTATAGAAAAAGTGGACATGTCTAATTATCTTTTTTCTTGCAAAAGTTGTGGCCAAATGCCATTCCAGTGTGTAACTGATGGTGATGAAATATTTTTGAAGTAAATTTTTTGCTTTTCCTTGTTTAACTTTATGAAATATATATGTTTTTTGGCTGGACCATTGTCAAATAGATTGCTTTCCGTATTTAAAATCCTACTGATGCTCATAGTTCCACAAGTTACATGTAGATTCAATCGGCAAAGTGTCAGGATTCAGTTTCTGTTCGTAATGTCTAAACATATAGCTCTAATTTGATAAAAAAAAATATTCTTTAGTCTGTGCTAGCAATAATATTTTGAATAAAAATGAAAAGAAGATTCAAGTTTAAATAAATAAGTGGTGCTTGCCTCTCATTGGTTGAGTTGAACCAGTCACATTGTGAAAAACGGCAGCTTGTTGTGTTAGTTTCAGTGGATTTGATGTCTATGTGATATTCAATTAATTAATCTATGGAAACAAGAATGTTTGAAGGTGGTTGTTTGCTGAGAGCGTATATTCTCTTAGTCTTAGACCATTTTCTCTCTGTTTTTCAATTAGAAGCAAGTTTTAACTGAATTTCAGTCAGAACTCCTGAGTCTGCTTAAAATTTTAATTTTCCTCAACGAATTGTCCTTGTTACTATTGAGTAATTGCACGTTGACTGCACAAACCTACTTGTAGGATCTTCATTGATTAGATAAAATGAACTTGAGGAGTGGCTGGTTGATTTTTTCTGGACAGGGAATACCTTCCAATGGGTGGCAGTGTGAAGATGGTGGAGGAAACATTGAAGTTGGCATATGGTGAGGACTCTGAGTTCATCAAAGACAAAAGAATAGCAGCAGTGCAAGCTCTTTCTGGGACAGGTGCATGCCGCCTTTTTGCTGACTTCCAGAAGCGCTTTAGTCCTGATTCCCAGATTTATATACCTGTCCCAACCTGGGCTAAGTGAGTGAGCTCCCTCCCTATCTATCTCCCCCCTCCTCTCTCTCTCTCACACGCACATGCAGGCACCCATGTTTTCGCATTTTAAGTTGTGCATTACACTATGACTAATGTGAGCCTTGGTTATTATTGTAATCAGCCACCATAACATCTGGAGAGATGCCCATGTTCCTCAGAGGACTTATCATTACTACCACCCTGAATCTAAGGGTTTGTCAAGGTGAGTTTGGGCACATTTTGACTCTCAAAGTGTATTCTTCCAATGATGATGACTCCTTCGTCTCTTGTTGATGATTTTGTCTAATTTTATTGTTGCTGACGCTTGGTACCTGTTCTCTGGGTTTGCAATGGACGATCATCAGAATGCACCGAATGGTTCCTTCTTTCTACTTCATGCATGTGCTCATAATCCTACTGGGGTGGATCCCTCAGAGGACCAGTGGAGAGAGATTTCTTATCAAATTAAGGTATAGTTTCAGGAAATGCTGACTACAAACATTCACCAATTAGTTCTGTGACTGAAATATGATACAATTTTCAGGTGAAAGGTCATTTTCCTTTCTTTGACATGGCATATCAAGGATTTGCTAGTGGTGATCCAGAAAGAGATGCAAAGGCCATCAGGATCTTTCTTGAGGATGGTCATGCAATTGGAATTGCTCAATCTTATGCAAAGAACATGGGACTGTAGCTGTTCCACTATTTGTCTAAACTGTAGCTGTTCCACTATTTGTTTGGGGTATTTTGACGATATTGGGTATTGGGATGGAAATTTTGTGCTTGCCTTGCCGTAAGTTTTAGGGCCAATTATTTAGTATTACCTTTCCTACTTGGTAAAAAGAACTCTTCTCGAAACTCTTAACTGAAGCATATTTTCACTGGGACCTTTGCAGATCCCTCTGAAGCAGAGGGAGGAAATGTTTTCAAATGAGATGATGCTTTTGTGCTAGATGAAAACGTGGACATGCATTCTCTTTCCTATCATATCTTCCTCAACATTATCATGGGCACGAAGCAAATGGAGTTTCCTTCAGTTTCATAATCAAAATTTTGAGCAAAATGTGATTATAGTCAAAAAGATCTTCCCGCAGAAATTGTACAAGCAATCATCCTCAAGACAATTGATAAGCCAAAATTCAATTGGCATTCATCCTGGAGTGAATAGAAACTCATGCTTTATCTGCTTATTTATGGCTGTCCAGTGTTCTTTGTGAAGATGAAAAACAAGCGATAGCTGTGAAAAGTCAGTTGAAGCAGCTTGCCAGACCCATGTACAGCAATCCACCTGTGCATGGTGCCCTGATAGTGTCAACTATTCTCGGCAATCCAGAATTGAAGAGTTTGTGGCTCAAGGAAGTTAAGGTAGTTTTTTTTTTTTAATTCATATGTTGTAACTCATTCCTTGATAATCCAACAAAGAAGCAATCATTTGTATTGTATCTACTTAAACTGGGTTGGAGTTTTGGCTGATTGGGAGAAGAACTAATTATGGTGCAAAGCTTGTTCTGTTGGCTTTCCTAGTTGGTTGGACCCTTATTGTTTTAGCTGCTTCTCTCACATTCTGAAAATCTGTTGGATATAGAAGTGCCATAAGAAATTAATATGAACATGAATCACCCTCCCCTGTCGAGAATTAAATTGACATTGTCCCTTGTAACTTTTCAGGTAATGGCTGACCGAATAATCGGGATGCGTACTGCCTTGCGAGAAAACCTTGAAAAGCTTGGGTCACCGTTATCGTGGAAGCACATAACCGAACAGGTATGGTCCAATTTCATTCCATTGGCAATCCTTTTAGCATCAGTTATGCACAATTTCCTGTTCTTGACAGTCTTTTCCCCAACAGATTGGTATGTTCTGCTACAGTTGGATGACTCCAGAGCAGGTTGACCAGTTGACAAAAGAATATCACATTTACATGACTCGTAATGGCCGTATAAGGTAAATAACTCCACCACATAGGTGTCTGGCGGAATCGCCTCCTTTTGTAGATCTACTCTTCTCACATGCGAACCTTTCTTACAGTATGGCAGGTGTAACCACTGGTAACATTGGATACCTCGCTAATGCCATCAACGAGGTCACGAAATCTTCTTAGTGCCTAATCGAGGAGGCGTCAAACCTTTGAATAAAGCTACTCTTGATTTGCATTTTCCATGAAGTAGGTCGCTGTGTCGTCATGAGGGTCATGAGATTTTCTTTCAGTTCCCATCTTGTTGCAGCTAGGAAGATGGGCAATAACATGCGCGTGATTTAGAGCGCACCCTGTTGTTTCTTGACTTGTTCCATTCTTTTCCCCGTGAGAATTGGGGATTGCAACTTTAACAGTTACAGGTGACCTATCAAATAAAATCCATACGTTTCCAACTGTTGCTGGGAATGCTTCTCCCCGGTCAGGTTCAGAGGTCCAAGCTGTGTACTAAAGCACGTGTCTTGCTGGTGTGAAAGCGTACGTGGTAAGGTCTTGGCAAATGATTGTCTACTGCATGCTGTAACTTTGTGTCGGGCATATTTATTCTTTTGTTTGGTGGAATTTGAGCCCGTGATTAGGGAACTCGATGTTGGCCTGCTGATGTACTACGGATTACCCAACAAGGTGTCGAAATAATTAAAGTTTTCTATGCTTCTGCTGTGCCGCTCTGATTATTTCCGAGATCCACCTATATTTTCCCTAATCCAATGAAAACTGCAAGAACTGTTGGGGGGTCAGGTTCACATCTGAGTAAGCAGATCATCGACTGAATAACTAATCCATCGCTTCCATTAATAATTTGATATCAATTGTAATGCGCACATATAGCGACTCATAATATGATTTTTACCATTCATATGTTGGGATTATGCTTATATATTGGATAAGACACAACTCGTTAGGATCTCAACCTGCGATCACGTGGCTAATGCCGTCTTACATAACTGTCAATCGATTTTGCTAGGAGATGATTTTCTCCAGTTCGATGTGTAGTTTAGTTTATTGGAAAGAGTTTTTACGAGCTCACCCAGTTTGTTTCCAAATGGCTCACATCACTGGAAGGATCCTATCTTCTGTTATTATGGATCCAGCATTACATATCTCGGATATAGAATGATATCCGCCGATCACACATGCTAAAAAATAAATGCATACATGATAAAGCATAAATAAATGACTATGCTAGCTAAATCAACCATTACGGGAGGGACTACTTAGGTGATAATCACGCATTCGATCCATCGAACTATGGGACATTTAATTTCTATTCCCTCACCGATTGCTTCTTATCTATTTCTCTCTTGCTCTTGGATGAAAGCAAGATAAGTAGTAAAGAATATCAATAGGTCTTGGAGGTGGTTGAAGTGAACAGTTTTTAACCGACATGGTATTTAAGTAATTAAAAAATAAAGAAGAAGGTTATGGCGCTTACCATGACAAAGTTATGTCACCAGTATCTTTTGGCCTGCATTCTGATAATGAAAGTGAAGAGAATCAAAGCAAAAAGGGAGAGATTTCGGTCATGTGAGTATGCAAAATAGATATTCAATTTTTGCTCTTTGGTTGCTGAGATGAACAAAATTAAAAGAGAAGAGGAATGGGGTTCACACTCGTTACAATGATGCCAAAAGAATAAGCATATGCTTACGCTAACGTTTTGACTTTTCTTGGGAATGCTTCGCTCCTGCTTTTTGTTACATTAGGCTTGAGAGGTCCAAACTGTAAACTAAAGCATGTTTCTTTGCTGGGGTGAAAACGGTCATGGTTAAATCTTGACAAATGATTCTGTCTACCTAATGCCGTATCTTTGTGTCGGGCAGTTGGCTTGGTGGACTTCCAGCCTTCGCGTGAGAAAGTCAAATGTCGGTCGACGTCGTACCTCAGTTTTCCTGACACAAAAGTTGTTCCATCCCCCACTGGTTAATTGTTTCTTTGGTTTGCTTGGTAGCGGTTTTCTTTCGGTTGCCGGTTTGTTTCGGCTTCCTTGGTTTCCCTTGTTTTTCTTTTCTTTTACTCCAGCTCCCTTTCACTCTTTTTAGCTCATGCATTATGAGTCAAGTTTTTTGCGCCGAATTTTTGTAAAGTCGGCTTTTGCTCTATATATTCTTACCTTACCGAAAAAAAAAAAAAAAAAACTACTTCTGCAGCTGTTGAAGCCTCTCTCTTTAAAATGGTTGTGTATCCTGCCTACTTCAGACAGATCCTGAACTTTTTGTCTAATTTGAGATTTTTCATGCAATTAACTTATTTGTCAGAGATTCATTCGTCGCTTCAATCAAATCATGTCCGAGTGAAACCACTAACTAGAAAGACATCATAACTCGTTCCGTGATATAATTTAAACAATCAAATAAGCTGACACTAGCTTAAACATCAAGAGCCCTGAAAAGGGAAAATGTTGGCACTGGCATCTGGAAACAATATTCAGCTCGTATCAAGCAACGCCGTTCCAAGATCGATAGCAAGTCCAGGTCAACGGTCAGTCAAAAATCACCATGCCTGTGCAAGACCGCCTGAAAGTTATTCAACTCATCTCCAGCTTCACTCTGATTAATCTCCTCCTGTAAATGCAATTTTGCACAAAAGAGATGACAATGATGCATCTAGCCGCTATGGGGTGGATAAGACAGGCGATCTATATTTCTATCTATGGAGCGAAAGAGTCATCGAATTCCATGAAAGAAGACAAAATGGAACAAACTTGGACCGAGATCTCGATGCCCCACAGTAGTTAATGATGGCACCCAGTCACAGGCTGGAAACAAACACCACATTCTTCTTCAACATATAAAAAGAAGGAAGCCATACTAACTTAAATGAGCTTCTTAAGCTCCTTTTTGGGTCTGTAACGCCCCTACATAACTAGACATAAATAGCATCACATTTTTATACTCCTAAGGTTTCTAGAGTTTAGGATCAAAACGATGTACATCCAAGGAAATACTATCTTTCTTCGCTAGAACGACAAGAGAAGACAGTCAACCGCTTTCCATGTTAAAAGCTGAGATATCACCATTTCCACATCTTGCAGGGCGAGAAAAGCCGATTGCAGGGCTGAAACCGCAGAACACATAGATTGTCCTCAGTTATGTTCACTTCCATCAAGTACTAGATGATTGACTCCTCGTTTCGCATTCTACGCTTATGTACTAGCCAGGTGAGGGAAATTGAGAATATTCTGCTTCCTCACATGCTCTGGAATCAGCCTGTTAATCAATTCAGGTGATGCCCCAGCCAACTGTAGACACATTCAGACCAATCTTAGTTAGATGGTAAACTTCCACAAGAAAAAAAGAAATTGTCAAATAACACTGTTGAAAGATAATTAAAATTTTAAACCGTAAAATATGAACCACAACCAGGACAAATCTAATGCATCCAACCAAACAAAAGTTGATTCTGATTTTATGGACCAACCAAGACAGTTAATAGGCCATCTGAATTCAATTGGCCTTCCACTTGAGAGAATGAGCAAGCAAACCATGCATGTCATGGAGTCATGAGTTGTATGTGAGCAAGGCGGACCTACCAATAGAGAGAACCAATACTAGTCGCATATACATGGATGCTTCATAACAAGATATTCAGTGCACAGCCATGACACAAAAATCAGGCCAATATGAAAATGCACTAACAGCTCAAATTTTAGCAAACCCGATATTAGTTACCAGTCAGACTATAAACAGACCATGATGAGAGGCCAAAAACAGTAACTGAGGAGGTATAAATCCACTAAGGCAAAGCAACAGTCAATCAGATACTGCCCATAAAAAAAACGAAGACATAACTTTCATGGAAGAGGCAGAGAGACAATTGATATGGGATGCCCAGGTAATATAAGATACACATTCTGCCTCATGATTCTAGGACATTGCAAAGTCCATATCCCAATTCGTACCCAGATATAGGTTTCCCAAACAGTGACTCTAGGAGGTGACATAAAAATCTAATAAACCCCAAATCACATTTAATTTGTCATTAGTAGTTCACAAATGAATGCAATCATTTGTCTCTCTGTCCCTTCTGGTGAAGCGGCAGCTGATAGAACAAATGGTAGATGATCCTACATTGATTAATGATTGTCTAGACATTAAAAAGAAGAGTAAGAGGAGCTCTATTTCCATCCATCTGTGAGACGAAATCCATGATTGTCCCACAAAGAAAAGCAGCAATGAAATGCAACTATACTCTCATAAACAGGGATCATGAACAGCCAAGAATTATGCATTTCTATGTATTTCATGTAGATTACGAAAAAAAAAGGCTGATTGCATACTTCTTGTTTAAAGTTGAATAGAGGCGGAAAAGGCCGACCATTAGGAAGCCGTGCATTTGGCTCACGCAACTCATCAAAGAAAGGATGGGCACATGCCTCCAGCTGCAAAGCAATCAAGGAGAATTCAGCAATAATGTGATGGAAGAGATAAAAACTTCAACTGATACATTTAAGACCATAAATCAATGGTTCATTTGACAGAAAGATGATTCCACCGCTACAAACAACATGAGATCTAGATTTGCAGCTAAGATGTTGAACATTGTCATTCTGTTAATGCAGAGAGTCCTCAGACCATGGTCGCAATTTATCCAATACAAAGATCAGAATAGAGTTCACCCACCGCAGTGCAGCGAAGACTTGGTGAATACTGAAGCAGTCGTGATGCAAGGTCAATCGCTTCAGGAGGCATCCTCTTGTGAAATACCTAAAAGTATACATCATAGAAATTAATGAAATGAAGTCCACAATGGCAGAACTATCGAAAAATTAAAAATCTATGCTAGACAAGCGGAGAGGGCACCTCATTTCAGACATCAGAGAAAACCCCACATGCAAAATATCACCAGTCATATTTTAATTGGATGCATATTAAGTATCTGATCTTCAATGGAAGAAACTGTGTTTTCTTCAGTAGAGGATCAAGATGTCCCATTTCAACAACATTAATATCATCAGATGCCTTATAAGGTATCTTCACACTTTATAAGTTCCAAACAGACTAAACAAAAACAGAATGCACATGTGACTATAGATGCAGCTCGGTCACCACCAAAATTAGTGAGACATTATAGACAACACCGTTTGAACCAAAATTAAGTCACAAAATCAGAAGGCTGACAGAACAACATTTACAATACTTATATAAAATGAAAGCTAACCTTGTGCCAAGGATGAGCCTTGATTTGGGGAAATCTGAAGTCTGTGTAGTTCGGATTCATGCATCGAATTTCTTCTCGAGTGGGTGTACCGAGAACCTGAAACATTACGTCAAATATATGGTCAAATAGTACCAAAGAGACTACCTAATCAGTACTGGTGGAGAGGCTCACCTTGATAATCTCTACAAGTTGGTCTACCGCATTTTCCCCAGGAAATAATGGCTACAAAAGCAATAGAAATCAAACGGTGACTTTCAGTAGCAAATTACAAAGCCGACATAGATTACTTATAACTTTGCACCAAACATGACTAACCTGACCAAGGAGAAGCTCAGCAAGAACACAACCCGCTGACCAAATGTCAATTGATGTCGTGTATTCTGTCGCACCAAATATAAGCTCCGGAGCCCGATAGTAGCGAGAGCATATGTATGATATATTAGTTTCGCCCTTAACCTGATGGAATCTTAAAACTATTAAAATGATGCATTAACCAAAAGATTCGATGTAACTATTGCAACCAATGTTTACATATTGAATAAGTCAGGCAAATAGAGAAAATAGAAAGGAAGAGTAATTACAAGAACTTTTGCGCTCCCAAAATCACAGAGTTTGACTTGGTGGGTCACAGTATCAACCTGCACGGTATCAATAACAATGATGTCCAGACAAAGACTACATTTTTTCGAAAGATGAGAAAGTTATGCTGCAGAATACCAGAAGGTTTTGTGGCTTCACATCCCTGTGACAAACCGCTGGAACGTTATGAATGTATGCTAGCCCTCGAAATATCTGTTAAAAAGTTTCTGTTAAATATGACTGAATGAGGAAAGATATCAAATTTATGCCAAACAAGGAATAACAATCCCTAATTTCCAATTTTACCAAAAAAAGAGACAAAAGTCCATACTTGATATGTATAGAGTTTCACATAAAGAAGGGGCATCCTCTGGTTCATACTGCTGTAATGCTTCAGAACCCGATACATATTTTCAGGTACGTACTCCATGACCAAATTCAGAAACAACTCATCTCTACTAGTAGTAGAGAAGAAGCAATGTTTCAAAGAAACCACATTTGGGTGATCCATTAGACGCATTAGCTGCAGCTCTCGATTTTTGTAGCGTCTGTCCTGCAAAACCTTCTTTATGGCAACCATTTCTCCAGTTTCCAAGCACTTTGCCTGAGAAAAGTGATAGCATATTAGTAAGGTTGAAACAACAAGGTGGTGTTTGATTTAAGGAATCAAACAATGTACCTGGAAAACTACTCCAAAAGATCCAGTGCCAACAACACGTTCCGCCTTATAGCTGATGGTCTACAAGAAGCATTGAAGGATAACACTTGAGCTTTGGAAGACTACATGGTACTCAATGACTAACTGAAACAAATTCCAACTTTGATGCATATTTTCTTGAATAAGCAGGTACCACCTCTCGGAGGCAAATCTTGAAATATTAGTTGGACTGCACTTTTACTTGGCTTTATATGACATGCAACTCAATGCCTCTTTAACAGAGCTGTAGCTTATTTCAACGGCAAGAAGAATGCGAAGACTACATCTAGATACCACCAGGGCCATGGAAAATACAGCTATTGTTACCTGCTTAGGTTCGCCATTTTTCCCACCAATTGTGGTTGAAATAATCTGACCAGTGACAGCCTCATTATTCTCAATAATAGAGGGTGACGGTTCCTGTAGTGAAAATGGCATGCAGGGTTAATAGAGAAATTTCAAGATTCCAATAAATTTGAGTAACGGATTATAATTAAACTGGCAAAGCAGTTATTACGAACAAGGTCAGTCTCGTTAAATTTTGAATTTTAGTACACCGTCAAATCTTCAGCAGTCGTAACACTTGAAAACTATAGATTCTAACAGATTCATCAAAGTACGACACGTAAGTAACACGTGTTCAGCAGAAAGCATGAGAAGACATTATATTGTCATCTGCGTCAAGGAGGTTCCACGATCTCGCTTGATTTTGTGTTGAAATTCATTGATGGATCACTTACATTCAAACAGAAAAAAGACAAGCTCATTCAAAGAGCAAAACCAAGATGCCTGAGAACTCTCCTTTTCTTTTCTTTTTATCGGTAGCAACAACAAATCTACCACCACGAGGTTAAAAAAAAAAACCGGTAGACGATGAGTTGCAGCGGTGAGGCTGGGTAAAGATGAATTTGAAGATCCCAAATTTAAGAGTTCAAGAAGCAAATCCCATCACCTCAACCTACACACTAAAAGACAGAATCAAGATACATCTTTAACCCAAAGCAATCAAAAGAAAGCACCCTGAGAACAAAACAAAAAGCAAAAGCCAGTCAGATGATTATCTTTAATAAGTTAATTGAGATAAAAAAGTGGGAATTCTCCGATGATCCTCGTGACAAATGGCAGAAAGATAAAATCGAGTCAACGTTGAGGAATCTCGAACAAACTTAAGCATGTATGAAATTCCACAAAAGGGGTTACAATAGCAAATTGCCACTGCGAAACCCTAATTCTGGCCACCAATAATGCCAGTGAAGTGAAAACATTCACATCTGCAAATCACTGAGATTGCCAAGTCTTCAGCAACTACAAGTGAAGAAAATCAAAACTCAGCTCAACAGAGCTCGCACCAACTGATTCCTCTCGCGGTCATCCTCCTTATCCCTTTTCTCTCCATCTTCAATCGCAATCAAGAAAACACTCAGGAAAGAACTCCAAATCATCCTAACTTTCCCTCGCGTTTTTCTCCTTCCAAGAGCTAAAGAAAAAAAGCGAATGCGCCCAAAAAGCAAGGCCGGACCGACAGATCGGATCTTCGCCACGAAAACCAAGCTCGGACATACGAACGCGTTAAGGAGAAGAGACGCACCGAGCGACCCTAGAACGCAAACAGACCGAACCACCGCCAACGGTAAGAGCTTCAGAAGCCCCAGACAAGCGAGCTCAGATCTCCGGCGAAGGGAAGCGAAACCCTACAAGACGCGAGGATCGCTCGAGAATTCGAGCAGCAGACAGAGACTACGGAGCTGGATCGTCCCGAGATCGCGATCTCCGAAACCGCCACGCCCAACCAGTCACCACGACCTAAACCACGCGTCCAGCGCCCCCGCGGGCGCGCGCGCGAGCGAGCGAGCGAGAGACAGAGAGAAGAGAAGAGAGGAGAGACCAGACCTTATCGGTGTCCATTGGATCATGCTGCCGCGAGGCGAGCTTCGGCGGGTCGTTCTCCGGCCGCGGCGGCGGCGGCGGTTGGTGGTGGTGGAGGAGGTGGTGGTGGTGAGGCCCCGAGGGCATGGAGGCCATGTGAGCAACAACGCAGCACTAGCACGCCCTCTCTCTCTCTCTCTCTCTCTCTCTATACTTTCACACTCTTTCCCTCACTCTCTCTCTCTCTCTCTCTAAATACGATTTTCTCTCTCTTCTGGCTCGATGAGGGAATAAGAGCGAGCGAGGAAGAGAGAGGGAGGATGGGCGGGGGTTAGACCCACGCGCAAGATCAGGAGAGTGACGACGACGCTCCAATCATTTTAATAAATTTCAATTTTTAAAATAATCAGGAAAAAAGAAAGAAAAACGGCTCTCTCATCTTCCTCCTTATCTATCTGTCGGGAAATGCGTACTCTTCTTCCTCGTCGAAACCCCGTGCCTACACAAAATATAGCGCATAAATTTTATCTTTTTTTCATGGGGCCCCAAACCTCATCCTGAAAAAGATTTTCTTCTTTTTTTTTTTGTTGGGTCATTTTTATAATTTTTTGATAAAGCAGAATAAATAAAATATATATGAGTCTTGTTAACGAGCGATCCATAAGGACGATTGGAAAAATAAAAATATAACATATCAACGCTTTTTGAAAATTTAGCGATGATCCATTTTGAAAAAAGCCACATGCTTCAAATAGAATTGTCGGTCTTTTTCAAAACACGATTGATCGTATCTAAACGGATGCTAAAGGCACTCTCTTTAGCATTTTTGCAATGGTAGAGCTTGTTAGCCTTTGCAATTAGCCCTTTACAATTAGCCCCTATTTGTAACATAATTGGTAATTTGAAAGTAGAATCTAAATGAAGATCTTCGAACTATAACATAATTAATTTAATATTTTGACCTATTTGCATCCCATGTAGTAATTCCGATACTTTCCCTATATATTTTCATGTAAAAGTATCGATTTCCTTCCTCTGCATGGAATTAACATGTCATGATCATGCAATATGGTAACCGAATTCATGTAAGGTAATTGGACACATCATGTGACGCGTGGAGTGACCTACTCAAATAGAATTATCAGTGTTTTCCCAAAAATACCATTGGCCAAATTTAAACAGATGCTTAGGCCACTCTCTTTTTAACATGTTTGCAAAGACAGAGCTTATTAACCTTTGCAATTAGCCTCTTTGTGTAACAAAATTGGCAACTCTGAAGGAGCACTTGAATGAAGATCTTTGAATTATGACGTAAATAGTTTAAGTAGCACCTAAATGATTTTGATACTTTTCCGATATATCAAGATATAAAATTATCGATTTCCTTCCTTTGCATGAAATTCACGTGTCCCAATCATGCGATATGACAATCGAATTCATGTAGGGAAATTGGACACGTCAGATGACGTGTGGAGTGACATGCTCGGTTATTAGAAAAGTTTTCGAGGCGCGTTGTTTCTCTGTCGCGTGATGTTTGAAGAGTCAGTTGACGAATATCTTTCTATTCAGGATGAGGAAGCAGAGGGAGGAGAAGATGGAGCATGTCATCTAGAAGGACGGTTGAAACCCAAAACGACTTTTGAACATATTACCATGGTAAAAATCGCATCGCCGACCTTTTTGCAGCCTACAAAGTCCACGTTCCAATCTCAGTCGAAATCAAGACTTTCGAGTTCTTCTTAAACGAGAACAGTCCCCAATTCCATGCCCTCTTCCTTATTCATGTGCTTCTTGGGCACTCTTTCAAGTTCCACCATCGATCTTACTAATCTCCACGACCAATTTGAACGACTGGGGATCGATCCATGTGGAAGAGACGAGAACCTTCATCCTAAATTGCATTGTCTAATTGACGATCTCATAATGAAAAATCTCCTAAAATCGAGAGGTTTCGAGCAACCATGTTAGAATGGCATGCTTAAAATTAAGGGATAAACATATTGAAAGTTCTAAAGCTTATCACGATAGTAGAATTAAGTCATAAAATTTTTAAAAAGTGCAATTAAATTCTAAAATTTATTAAATCAATCCAATCATGTCCTTCCATTAATTATACTTATTGAAAATTTTAACACTCGATTGCACTACGACTCAATTACACTTTTACGACAAGTTTTAGAACTTAATTATACTTTCAAAAAACTATAGGACTCAATTACACTTTTAAGTGTTGGTTTTGGAACTTTGATTATACTTATCCCTAAAATCAATCTCAATGATCTCCCATGGACTTTCTAGACATGACGAGAGGCGGAGTGGAATCTAGGGGCGGGAGGGACAAGGAATTACTTTCGGCTTTTCGACTTTCAGCAATGTGTCTTCCAATCTGGACCGAGGCCTACCCAGCTTTGGGACAGCATCCCACGTCCCCATGTTTGCTTCCTTTTAGGTAGAGAATCTTATGGAATTAGAATGGTGAGTTTGGGATTACACATGCGAGAGGGGGAAAAGGAAATCACCATGTCGTCCTGGAGAACGCACAAAGCCCCTTATTGCGGCGTCTCGGCACCTCAACTGAAAACGACACAGACGACGACATGAAATATAGTAGCGAAACAGAGCAGCTTTTGTTCGCAGTATTGCACGGAAGTACTTGTATAGACTGGATCCAAAGACCAGCGGATCATTTCAATCGTCGAACTACAAGAGAGTCGTCGGGTGGGAAACTTCATGGTGTTTATGAATTAATCCGTTTATCCGAAATTTCAGACAAGAACTCTGCTCTTTTATTTTGGACCAAACTCCTAATTTCGTGTCCCTCTGATTTATTTTCCCCCTCTCAAAAGTAGGCGACATGAATGAACCCAATCTCAGCAAAAGAAGTCCAAGTTCTCTGCCTTAAAAACCCACCAAATGGAAAAAGGATCCTTCTCTTTTCTGGCCAAATGATGGCCGTGACCCCTCCACATAGACCCCACTTTGAAAGCGAATTTCTTCTTGGATCATTCCTAGAGCTATAATAGAAGCTGACCTCGGAGTAACTTTGCATCCTGGTCCTACCAAGAGCCATCATTGGAGGCCGATTCTCTGATTACCATCCACAGGGAGGATGGACAGTGTTTTTTCAATTTAGCTAATCACAAAAGCATAAACCCATGCCTTGAAATTAAATAAAGTTTCCCATTTTCAGAGCGGCATGAATGATATGGGGTGTCCTGCAGCCGACGCCGTTCTTCTCTTTAGATAAATCGACCAATTGAGCGAAGGAATCTAAATGGACCATACAGGGAAAATTTAGTAGGGAGGGTGGACATTGAGAGCTTCTGGTCCTCAGTGCCTGGGGCCTTGCTGGTGCCAGCGATCAGTCTTATCCCCATGAAAGGAACATTGAAGCTCAAAGGATAGAAATCTAGTGGACCAAAAGCGAAAATGGCCCTTCATACCTGACTCATAGATAGGTAAAAAAGAGAAAAAGGGATTCCTCTCACCCTGCAGAGATGTAGCTGAAACTCTGGAGCTGCATGAACAGAGCTTTTGCACGGTCTAAAATGGAGTTCTGGAGCCAATCAGTGATTCAGTGGGGTCCGAATCCAAGCATTTTCTTAAGGAATTACAGCATTGTGTTCTCATGTGCCGAGTCCTAGTCTGGCCATTTCTGGCCCATGCCCACCTTTTTCTTCAGACCCAAAAAGGGAAGGGAAAGGGATAAATCTTCCTGATTGAAAAAGGATGAACATCAGCATTTTTTCAAGAGAAGCATGGAAACTAGGCCAAAGTAAAGTGTGCTAAGGGGGGCTCCAGGAGAAATATAATAAGAGTTAAGTAGGTTAAAGGTGATTTTGGCCCAACAGCAAAGTAGGTTAAAGCAGATATATGTATTAATGCAACATCCACAAACCGAACAAAATCATTCTTCGACGCACTTGCTCAACAGGAAACAAAGATTCCCAGTTCAACCATGAGAAGCGAGAAAGCAAAATAGCTCCTCAAAGGATAAGGATTAAGGAGACCGGCAAAGACAAAAAAGGGCCCAAAAATTACCCCATCAAAACTAACCGCGAACGATACAATTCAATCATGTGCCAGCTTTTACAGATTCGTTCCGGTCAAATTCAGGAGGGCATAATTGAAATGGACTGGAGAAATTCTCGCTTAAGAAGGAGAGAACGGATCAGCATCCTATCTCAGGACTGTGACCAAAATAGTTAATCAGTCTCATGTCAAAGCCACAGGTTCTCGGGCCCTCTGGGTATGAAGCGACACACACTACTTCTCTTATGCCAATGATATCTCATCTTCATTCAGGCGAAGAAGGTGTGGAGTGGACATCTGATTAATCCGAACTGCTTTTTTGTTGCGTTCCTGCTTTCAGTGCCTGTCAGCGAAGCAAGTGCCGTGTAACAGAATCGCTAATCCTCTTCCACCATAAGCCAGGTCATGCACTTCCTGTCCTGTCCTATCCTTCACCTGTAGCACATGAAGAGTTTCAACCATCTCCAAGTTCCAGCACATGTCAACTATTTCATTGATCAGGGTTCAAATCATCAAATCATCCATTTCTTAAAGTAACAATCTAGAAAGATGAAAGATATCTTTTGCTCCAGTAGTGATAGCAGAGGTATCAAAATCTACGAGATTTAGATTCTCTTCCCTTTTCTCCCATGAACAAGTTACAAATTAAATCTGGCTGCATAGCAGAGTTATCATGCAGGACTGCATGCATACATGACGTATAGCTGCTACATCAGAGACATGGGTTATTTTTATTTTCCAGACCAAGAGTGCAGAGGATGGTTTCTTTGATGGTGATGGATGCAGAAATGACCATCATTATCTATCGAGAGTTTAACAACTTATGAACGTTTGTGAAGAGATATCAAACAGACTCCGCCATGAAAAATATCTTACTTTCCTCTTACAACAATGATATGCATGGCTAAGGTACCATTTTCCTGGTCCAGTTAGCAAAGAAACCATCCCAAGAGAAGCACTGCAGTGGTGTGACATAATCATAGTTTGCACCACGAAAAAGAGAGCTTGACCAAGCACAATGAAAACGAGATTATTTCGGACTGCACACTGGAAACCTGTGCACTGCCACATATGAGATGCATGGTTATTAACATGTGAATGCAAGAGTGAACTAACAGTGATCCCAACTGTACAAGTCCATGACTAAATAAAATATGTGTTTCTCAACAAAGACCTTGTTAAGGGAAACATACAATCTAATTTCTTATTGATATTTCACAAGTGTCAAGAATACAAGACTTGAACAAAGAATTGTTCCTTCAGTCTAATTCCTAATTCTCAGCTAACTTGAAGAAATATGAAAAGCAATCATCTCCGATATGCCTACAAGATGTACTATAGACAGGCAAAGTTTACAGTCTTCATCTATATATTGAAAGCCACTACTGTAGCAACACACTTCTTGTGAAGCAAACTCATTAAAATTAAGGGAAAAACATTGATCTACCACTGGTTTGGGAAAGCCTCTCTGTAACATGAATCTTCATCCGACCTCAGTTGCCTGATTGTTGTATCTGCTGTACGGGCATTCAGAAGTTTCTCAGACAATCTATCTTTTGCCGTCACTTTTTTGCGCAGCATGGATGCAAGTGTTTCTTTCTTTTTTCTGGATGATGGTTTATCAGTACTGTCAATGTCTTCTGCAATAGCTGCGGATCTTGAAGTGGAAGCCAACGCAGCATCACGAAGAACTGCTTCATTGTGTTCTCGAATTTTAGCTAGCTTTGCACGTTTCAAAGATTGCTTGTCATGTATTCTCTTCTCTATTTCTTCTCTATCTCGAGTCCTGACATTCTTCACAGCTTGTTTTGCCAACTGCTTCACTACATCAGTCTCCAGGCCACAAGTTCTACCATCTGCAGAGACATTCTGGTCAAGTGGATGACCAGCGCTATCACGAGGAATAATGGGTCCATGGAAAGGGCAAACTTTTAAATCTCTTCTCTGACAGAGGCCCCCACTGCTTAAAGGAGCATTGCATGGTTTGATATTTACTTGCTCTTCCTCGTAGAGAGTTGCCTGAACAGTCAGCTCTGCAATTTTTTCTGCTGGAATAACAGCATCCTGGTCTACCCGACCCCAATGGCTTTCCAGATCCAATCCCCTCTGATTAGCCAGGACACCACTATTTGAACCCCAATTATCCAAGTAAGGGCCCCATCTCATTACTGGAGCTTTTAACAAGAGCTTAGTCTTCGCAGGATTTTTTCCATTGTCTGATTCATTGGAGGCCTTAACGCCAACAGATTCTCCAACACTGCATCCAGAAGTCATGCTTTTCAACCCACTTGTTGATGGAACAGAGGGATTTTCATATCGGTTTCTCAGTGTTGTTGAAGACCCATTATCACTTGGTTCAATCTTTCCCTCTTCCCAGATATCTTCTTCCTCTTCTAGGTCATGCTTTGCAGTAGTTGGTAAACCAGAAACTAGTTCTTCACATTTCCTCTTCATTAACTGAATCTTATTTTGAATGTTGATTAACTCCTTCAAAATCGAATCTCTCAGCCTGTTATCTGTTGCATCTACTTTAACAACAACAGTGATCCATTGTTGTACAGAAACTAAATGCCTGGTCACCAGAAGTCTGTACAGCTCCCTCAACGCATCAAACAAAACTTTGTTATCCACATCCTCATGAACCTTTTCTGCTTCTTTCAATGATGCAAGACGTAGCTGCAGGATTTCATGGGAACGAAAATCATCACAATCTTCATCATCAAGGGGGACAAGTGGCACTGGCTCCTCCTTAGTACTAACTATATCCAGACATTCCTCAATCTCATTCACTGTGGATTGTATTTCTTCTTTTATCAAGGGAAAACTTTCCTTGAGAGTTTCGAATTTTTTGCGTAAAATTTCTTGAGTTCTAATCTCCCTTTCCCTTCTCTCCTGTTGAATCCTAGCTGCATTTCCCTGTCTATCGGGGAACTGCAACCTAAGGTTGTTTTTGCAGTAATCGAATCCTAATCTAAGCTGCCTGTAATGAACACCAAAAGAAACATTCCACTTCTCCAAAAACTCAATGGCCTTGGAATGCAAACGAGATGCAACTGCCTGAGGTGCTGGCAGCGGCATATTCTTCCGGAAGCCCATGCTGAAACTCAACAACTGATCCAAGTTCTCAACAATAAGGGTTCTGAACAGCTTTGATCGCATAAAGAGCTCATCAATTATAAGCAGCGACATGTACCGCACCTGAGAAATATCAAGCGTGAGAATGCAATCTACAGTAGACATATAACTAAGACCAAAAATAAGAGAGAAAAAAAACAACCCCCCATAAGCCAATATGGCGGGTCTATGCCATCGAAGAAGCATTATGCACTCAAATGCTCTGGTGCATCACATATACTTTCAAACTCATCCCACGATGTGAACTTAAACCCTACATCTTCAAGCGACAGGAGAGCCCGATTGATTGAGCTATAAACACTATAGTCCCAAGCACCAACATAAATTTAACATAACTAAAAGTTACACATGCCAGCTCTTTTTCGATGATTAAGACCGGAAATCTCATACTGACCAAGATATCAACCTTCCTCATTCCCCTATTGAAACTCTCAAGGCAATAACAAAATCCTACCACATCTCAAGGACTTCCACCAAAACCAGGAAACAGCCCAGCCAATACGGTTTCTGCCGAAAGGAAACAACCGATTGAATTCCCAAACCGGCAAGCAATACGCCAAAAAAAAAAAAAAAAAAAAACCCATCTACGTCGCCCCCTTATCCTAATCACCATCCCGCACAGCCACGAAACGCAGCACGCACGCGCGGCATTAACATCGAACATCAAATTCGGAAAAAAAAAAAAAATCGAAGCCACGGGACGATATGTCGCGGACCTGAGAGTGGTTCCGCTTCATGAGGGACATGAGGGTTTGCGCGGCGGTCCGGAGCTCCGAATCGGAGTGCCGGACGGCGGACTTGATGGCCTTGAGGAGGCGAGGGTCGATCTCCGCGGCGGTCGTGTCGGTCGCCTTCTCGATCAGCTGCCTCACCCTGCCCACCTCCTCCTCTTCCATCGTCCAGAATCGGTCGACCGGTTGCTGGATTTTGTGTCAAAGCGAGGGGACCGACGAACGATTCGAATCGAAGCTGAGCCGATCACGGCCGCATGCGTTCGAATCGAAGAGCCGCGATTGGGGAGAAGAAGAAGAAGGGGAACGCCGCCATGCGGGCACGCGAGCTTGGATTTGCAGGAGAAGTTCTTCGAAACTGCAATTGCTTCTTCGGATATTAGGCAAACACGAAGGTCGGTTTATTTCGTTAAAAAACACATAATTCCTAATTTTTTTTCCCTTCTTTTATTTGACTTTTGCATATTTAAGTGAAACTCAACTCAAGCATGAATTCCAACAAAATCCTATGCATTTGAAGTCTCTCGTGTTTTATGACCCCCAAAAAAAAAAAAAAGGGTCTCTCTCGTTTTTTCAAATTGTAGAGGGATAGTCGTAAATCGGGATAATAAGTAATAAAATCACGCGCACTTAAATTATGAATATATGTAAGGTGATTTATAATTGAGTGGTTGGTAATTATTCTCCTTTTCAATATTAATGTCGATTATTTTTTGGATTCCAAGTAAAAAGAGTCTGTAAGCTAGACATGTGAGATCCCACTTGAAAATGTATGGTAAAAGAATTTACAAAAGAATTGTTTGAATTTTATTTTATCGGTAACTTTTGTGTAATTTGCCAATATTCTTATGAGATTGCTAACTCATTTTTACAATTTATAATTGCCAACTTTTCTCATCTTTTTACTAATTTGTATTTGTCTTTCTCACAATGTCTTAAAGTTAACCTACTTTTATATGAATGTACCAATTTTTATTTGAGTACCAACTTCTTTATGATGATTCTATCAACTAGTTTCTAATATCAATTCTTATTTAAGTTACTTACCAACCTAGTTATGAACAAAATTTGTGAGTTGCCGACCCTGGAATATCCTAACGTGGTAGAAAGGGACATTTAAGTGCCATAATTTACGAAATGTATACTTAAGTCACCAAAATCAAAACAAAATGGATCACTTGAGATCCTAAATTGCATACGTGATATTTTTCTCGACGAAACGAGCTTAAAACGATCTTTGTTTTGATGCTTGACATGACCAAATAATGCAAAAACGGCGTCGTTTTTTGAGCCGACATGATAAAAAAATAATATAAATTAATTAAATTAAATTTAGTTAAAATATTAAAAGATTATAATTTTAAAATTAAATTTAGTTAAAATATTAAAAATAATAATTTTAAAATATAAAATAAAATAAACTAAAATAAGAAAGGGGGGGGGGGTGATGGCTGAGGGCTACCTCCCGCTGTCACCAGGAAGGGCCGATGACGGAGGGGGGAGGGTCGGTCGGGGTCGCCAGGCCCTGACCAAGGGACGGCGACCCCGGTCGACCGATGACGAGGGCTCGCAAGCCCTCCCCTCAAATCGGGCGAGGTTGCGGCCCTCGCCCACCGACCCTCGCCGGTTGGGCCAAGGCTGCCGCCCGCCGGGCGACCCCGGCGAGTGGCGCCCTTGGCTGGCCAGGCGAGGGCCACCGACCCTCGCTAGATTGGGGCAAGGGCCGCGACCCTCACCACTCACCACAAATTTGGGCGAGGGCCGCAACCCTTGCCCCAATCTAGGGCAAGGGCTCGCAAGCCCTCGCCGCCGATCGCCTAGGGTCGCTGGCCCCTAGCCAAGGCCCGGCGACCCCGGCCAACCCTCCCCCTCCGCCGACCCTTCCCGTGACGGCGGGAGGCGGCGACGGTGGCTAAGGCCCCCTCCTTTTTTAAAATTATTATTGTTTAATATTTTAACTAAATTTAATTTAATTAATTTTGTTATCACGTTAGCCCAAAACGACGTCATTTTTGTATTAGTTGGCCACGTCAGCATTTTGACTGGACTTTGGTCGGAGTGGCACTTAAGTGATTAGTTTTTCTTCGAATATGGTACTTAAGTGTACATTTCGTAAGTTATGGCATTTAAGTGTCCATTTGTGTCAAGTTATGGTACTTGAGGTATACTTTTGCCCAAAATTTGCATTACTAGCTCTTATTTGAGTTATTTACCAACATTTATTTGGTTTTCGATCACTAGCTTTCCTTATTTCTAGTTATTCTTGTCATGTACAAACTTGTATTCACGTTCATATCAATTCCCTAAATGTATCAACCATTATATGAATTTCAATTTATACGTAACCAAGTTGTCATTTTTCTTAAATAGGATACCAAGTAGCTTTTTCGTTGCCAACTCTCATTTACATTACTTATTACCAGTATTTATTTGCTTTTCTTTAATTTAAGTATTATTCTATTGAGTTACCACTTTTATTTTATTATTTGTCAACTTCTTCAATTTACCTACTTCCTTTAGAAATTACCAACTTTTTAGAGTAGCAAAATCAACTTTTTCTAATTAAATTACCAACTAATTGTGTGTTACTAAATCCTATTTGAGTTGGTTAATAATGTTTTTAGTTTTTAAATATCAGCTTTTCCTATGTTTGACAAAAAAAGCTTCCGATTACTGTCCTATCGAAAAATTTCAAATAAGGGTCGAAAGTGTTCTTATGTTCTTAAATAAGAGCATGAAATGGATCTTATTTCAAATAAAAATCTAAAGTAACTATAGTAGTGTCAAAGAAGGGCCTAAAGTATTTATGGCTATTTCAAATAAGAGCCTACCCTCATCGGTCGGCAAAAAATTCCAATCAATCATAAATATTTTTGTCCAAACACAATTTAAATTAAATTAGATTAGATGTTGAAATTTTTTTTAAAATGGCAAAATTACAGGCAAAAGGGCTCCCTTCTTCCTGTGGCCATCGCCCCATCATCGATGGGGTTGCTGGCGCTTGGGTGAGGGTCGACAACTCCATCGCCCCATCGAGCGATGGGTTGGTGGCCACAGATAGTATGTGTTTTATTTTTTATTTTTTTGAGTTTTTTTTATGGAAACAAAAATAAAAAAAGAAAGAAATTAAAAAATTTCAAAAGATGAAATTGCCCTTCGTAGACAATGAATTTAGGCCATTTTTTAAGACTCATACGGGTACTTTATGCCCTTATTTAAGAAAATGAGGGCATATTCTACCATCATTCGAAACAATGTCAATTTCAAGTCTTTATTTGAGAAAATGATAACATTTTAAGTCATTATTTAGAATTTTCCTTATCTTATTTATCTTTAAATATACTGACTATTATTTGAAATTATCAATCATTATTTGGTTACGAACTCACATTCGAGTTGCTTATTATCATTCATCTTTTTTTTATAAAAAAATTACTATTTTATTAGTTTCCCACTTTTAATTGCCTTACTTACCTATTTTTTTGAATTCACCAATCATTTGGAAACTTTTTTACTATTTTATTACTTTTCCACATTTAATTGCCTTACTTACATACTTTTTGAATTTACCTACCATTTGGAGAATTAATAATCTAAACTAGAATGATTAGCAACTTTTTTTCCAATCATGATAACTCTATAATAATAGAGTTATTGTACCTATTTTAGACAATAAATATAGTTCTTTATAATGCAATATTTGTTAGAAAATATTTGGATTTCCTTCTATTTATCCAAATCTTCCTTTTATGTAGAATAATTAGATATGGAGAAAACAAGGAAAAAAATGGCAAAAAGAAGGAAAGGAAAATTCTGTGATTTAGGAATTTAAATAAAAAAGCGTTGGAAGGTGGATACCAAACCAAGGATTCTACAATTTATTTCCTGATTTTATGCGAAAAAAAATAAGCAATTGCATTGTGTTAGGATTCTTGAATATATCCTATAAATAGGATAATATAGATACCTGGGTATTTTTTATATCATTTTTCATTGTTTTGGAATTTTTTCAAGTATTTTGTAGATAAGACAAATGTGGTCACATAATTTTTATTCTTTGATTTAAGATGCTAGATTTAATTTATATTTTTATTTCTTCTTCTACTATGTTCTAATTTTCTTTTGTTAGAGCTACGATGTAGCCTAAACATGGTAATAGGAATTTCATGACTTATGTTTTGCAAGTGATTTCATTTGTGTGAGTTATATATTATTATGATTAATGCTTTTAAGTGATTGCCTATCACTTAAATGATCTAATATGTATGTTTGAGACTGAGGAGTGATAATGTGTAATTGTACATTATAATATTTAACCATAAATTAAACATGGATATAAATATATCGTGCTATTTATGTAGTTTTCGATGAGAAGAGACTCATTATAAGTCAAGAATATTCATAGATTTTAATGTATTTATATTTATTTAAATTCACATAGAGATACAATAAATTAATAAACTTAGTAGGTTTACTATACTTAGAAATAAGATAGTAAATAAATCAAGAAATTATGCTATCACATGTTTGATATCGTCCTTGTACGCGTAACAATTTGAAATTCATATCTAGTGGTTATGGTAAAATCAGATATTCTAACATATTTATCTAATTGATTTATTGCATTTAGTTTTCAAATTTTGCTTTAAGATTTTTAGTTTTAGTTTATTCTCAATTTTATTTTGATATGTTAGATAAATTTTAGAATTAATATTTTTTTAGTATTTAATTGATTTGTTATTCATCAATCTCTCGTGGGACAATAATATTTTCTTATCATTATATTACCTAATTGACACATTCACTTGCATTTAAAATTTTAAGTTGGTTTACAACTTTTATGCAATTTTTGTTTATAAGTTCATAAATTATTTTCTCTCAGATAAACAAAATATATTTTCTTATATTTTATCAACTTTTATTTTTTTTAACTTTCTTCACAACGCTATTGATAATTTCACATAAGAATTAATTAATTCGAAAGATTAGTAAGCTATCCAAACAAAACTTGGTAAGAAAATCCACAAGTTGCAAATTTACAAACTTCATATTAGAGTAGGTAATGTCACAATTACGATGATGCGTTCAAAAAGTCACTAATCATTTTTTTTTCAAATAATTTATTTGGGCACTCACCACAATTATTGAGATTTACGGGCACAAAAAAAAAAGTATTTTTAAGCATGGAAAAATAGAATTCTACGTAACGTATGGGTCAATGAATGGAACATAGTTTTTTTTTTTGTCGGTCTTACTCATTTCTACTTTAATGCTCACTGTCAAACTTTTGCCATGTTTCATTGCAGGGTGTAGGAATCGAAACTTACTCATGAAATTATATCATCCCTATCCTAACTCTCCTTGAGAATGTGGGGATTCGAACCCCCCACCTCCCCATTTCCTGTTGGAAGAGTAGTCACTAGAGCGAAATGGAACATAGTATGAATGCCATAATTTTCGCATATAGTTCACTTGAATGCCATATATTTTTTGTCGCACACTTTAGTGTCATATCAGAGTAAAATTAATTATTTGAGTGACATTTCCAACAATTTGTTTCACGCGGATTTTTTGCTTTTTTTAATTGATTTCTTAAGTTTATATTTTTTAATTTTCCTTCCTATTTTTGTCATGTGCGAATTGCAAAAGCCTCACCCTCAATAGGTAGGGCCACTGTAATCACGCCACCAACAAAGTGGCCGATTGGTTAGCCAAAACCCATCGTATGGGCTGTCTACCTAGGAACTAAATTACTAATTCCCCTCTGCTCTTTTGGATTTTCTTTGTACTGTTGTTCATGCTGCATTGGCTCGGAATCTTAGTTAGTAATGAATGCACTTTTTAGTCCAAAAAAAGGTAGGGCCACAAAGGCCCTTGGCCGCCCCAGTGGCCTTGCCCATGGCCATTGTAGCCTTGCTGGCCGCGGGCCCCTTGCCAAATTTGAACAAGGCTAATCTTGGATTTTTCAGTCAGACAAATTATGACACTTAAATAATTGATTTTTCAAATTTGTTGCATTTAATTGAGCGAAAAAATTACTAAAATTGTTTATTAGCGCCATTGAAGACATGTAGGACGACCAACATTCACGTTAGATTTTCCGGCAAGACAAATCGTTGATGATACTAAAGTGATCGATTTTTAAATTTGTAACACTTAATTGAGCGAAAAACTCCAGCTATGCTTGTCCGGTCATTGAATTGATGGAGCTATAAGCCTATAACATGATAGTGCTAAGAGAAATCCAAGAAGAAGCGGGAATAAGTCATGGACATAGCAGCAAAAGAAATGGATTCGCCCCAATTCGATTATCTCCTTTAAATTGAACTGCACAGCGCTATGTTTTTGAACCGGTGACGGTGAGTATTCTCGAAACTCAAGCCCGAGCTCAACTCGAGTATAGACTTACAGAAATCACCGACCAATGCAGTCAAGCTTGAACTCATGAAAAAGGACACAAATCGGAGTAGACTCAAGTCCGAGCTCAAGCTAGTGTCCAGAATAACAGGTAAGACTCCTCAATCACTAGATTCTACTTGAGGCTCATGAGAAACTTGTCTAGAGCTCAATTTGAGCCCTAAACATTTCGATTTGATTGGATTACACCCACACCCTGATAATCTGCCACGAATTAATTTCTTTTGGGCCTTAGCGGCTCCCTCAACTACCGCAACCTAATGCCTGACCTACCAACAGAATTTCTGCACTCAGGCACGACGAAAGTTTTTTTTTTTTTTTTAAAGATATAATTTACCATTAATTGCATTGATACCCCGCATTTTTTAACGAATCATTAAATCCCCTGCCAAGCAAAGTATACCCTTGACATAAAAGCGAAGTTGGATTAGATCGACCAACGCTGCATCCGGGGAAAAAAGCACCCACAATGAGTAAACTATCCCCCCAAAAGATAGACCAAACCCCAGCATCATTAGCTTTCTGGAAATAGGCTCTGAAAAGAAGAGATTGACAAGACCGATCCCACCAAAAGCATAAAAGATGATGAACTCGCTGGCTCATCATCCATCATGGAAGGTTCAGGCGTATACCGGGGAGGGTTCGTCCGGTGAACACCACCCGAAACCTGCTCATCGGCTTTCCCGCTACACAGGACGTACAGAGCCGGTTGATGTGAAAAGAAGAATGGGGGAGCACCGTTCTCCAATCGGGTTTGACCGCGTGTTATTGCTTTCGCTAGATATCACTGAATAAAGACACGACGAGGACGGATTACATGGATGAAAACGCGATGCACGCGTGGATCAAACAAGGTAAAACGCCCCCACAAAGAAAATGAAGAAAGGGTGGAATCTCAATTCACGTGGGTCGACCATCGAACCCGGGAGGAAAGGCAGCTCAGCAACCACCAAAAAGTATGGAAAAACACTCAAAAACGGATGATGGAACGCGAGCGCATTCAAGAGGGGTCGTCACCATTTTCCTACCCTAAATAAAACCAAGCTGTCAACATCTTGCTCCGGACGAAAACCCAAAACCCCGTCCCGACATCATCGAACGACCGAGGCAGCAAGAAGCATCCTAAGCACAACAAACATAAACCACAATATAAGTCATTTTCCTAATGTTAATGCGCTCATGTTCGTTGTATATTTCTTATATGCCGAGCTTAATTTTAAATAAATTAATCACTTCCCACCGGTCTAAATACTGCTAATCGTGCTCTAATCCAATGGGAAGTTGATCCATCGGATGGATGCCCCCGTTTGACCAAGACGACCCGTTCCTTCCTATTTAGACACCATCGGTAGGGTCGCGCGGGGCGAGATAGAGCGCACCACCACCACAGATTTCAATCCAATCTCTCCATCCCTTTCCCTTGGCCGCATTCCCTGTTCCTCCTTCCCTAGCCCCCATCACTCGCTGTAATGAACCACATTACAAACCTCCTCCACCACCACCACCACAAGCACCAGCGGCGGCAGCAGACGGCCGGAATGACCACCGCGGCGGGGGAGGAGCGGGAGCCGACGTGGGCGGAGCTGCTGGGGAGCGGCGACTGGGAGGGCCTCCTGGAGCCCCTCGACATGGGGCTCCGGCGGCTGGTCCTCCGGTGCGGCGACTTCATACAGGCCACCTACGACACCTTCATCAACGACGAGAACTCCAAGTACTGCGGATGCAGCCGCTACGGCAAGGCCGACTTCTTCCAGAAGGTCATGATGGAGAACGGATCTGACTACGAGGTAAAAGTAATTCCGTCCCGAATAATTTCTACTGATTACCTCCTTGTCTGGCCTCGATTATTATTCTTCCTGCTGAGAGATTTCAAATGCTGGATGTGCTGTAGCATGAGGATTAGCCGACCAAACTGTTCATTTCTCTGAGATTTTGCGAATTCAAGAACCTCTTTTTATGATCTTTCGCTTTCGATTCGTCGGATATTATCTTGGATGGTCGATCGGTCCGATTATGAGCCGGAGTCCAGTCGAGAATTTCGCAGTAATGGGTATAGGTGCTGTGTTCCGCAAGAGCAGGTCGTGGCCTTCCTCTACGGGACGGCACGGGTCAGCTCCAAGGAGTACTTCCTGTTCCACTCGCAGTCGCGGGAGGCGTGGGACCGCGAGTCCAACTGGATCGGCTACATCGCCGTGACCACCGACGAGGTCAGCGCGCAACTGGGTCGCCGCGAAATCTACATCGCATGGCGAGGCACGACGCGGAACTACGAGTGGATCAACATCCTCGGCGCCAAGCGCAAGTCCATCGAGTCGCTCCTCAGCACGAACGGCGAGGGCGGACATGAGCCCGGAGAAGAGGAGGCCAGGAACGACTCCAGCAGCAGCGACGACGATGACCGCGACGACGAAAAAGTCCCGAAAGTCATGCTGGGTTGGTACACCATCTACACGACGGACGATCCGAAGTCGCCCTTCACGAAGCTGAGCGCGAGGACACAGCTCTTGACCAAGATCAACGAGCTGCGAGAGAAGTACGAGGGCGAGGATCTGAGCATCACCTTCACCGGCCACAGCCTCGGCGCGAGCCTGTCCATCTTGGCCGCGTTCGACATCGTCGAGAACGGGGTCCGGGACATCCCCGTCTCGGCCTTCGTCTTCGGGTCCCCCCAGGTGGGGAACAAGGCCTTCGCCGAGCGGTGCGAGAGCTACCCGAACCTCAAGTTCCTGCACATCAGGAACACCATAGACCTCATCCCGCACTACCCGAGCAAGGTCCTGGGGTACGTCTACTCGGGGGTCGAGCTCGAGATCGACACCCGGAAGTCGCCGCACCTGAAGGACTCGAAGAACCCGAGCGACTGGCACAACCTGCAGGCGATGCTGCACATCGTGGCGGGCTGGAACGGCGAGGACGGCGACTTCGAGCTCAAGGTGAAGCGGAGCTTGGCCTTGGTGAACAAGTCGTGCGACTTCCTAAAGCCCGAGTGCCTGGTGCCCCCGTCGTGGTGGGTGGAGAAGAACAAGGGGATGGTGCTCGACGAGGACGGTGAGTGGGTGATGGGGTCGCTGGCCGACGAGGACCTGCCCGTCCCCGAGTTTTGAGCAGCGGCCGGCCGGCCGGCCGGCAGTCATCGTTAACTAATTCTATTTAAGTCTTGAAAAGTTGGTCACTATCCATGTCCTATGTCATGTGTCGATTTGGATGTTTGATTAAATTATAGTGATTTTGATGCGCCATGATAAATCTATGGCACTTGCAGCGTTGGTTAGCGGCTACACCGTGTTGAACATTCAACTCATAGGATTAAGGTTTTTTTCTAAAGGTTGGTGACGTACGAGGCGAATTTAGTGAACGTGTCTCGGCTATGATGGGGGGACCATAGATTGTTTCCTGGCGTATTTAATGTATCTATAATATATTTTAGTTGCAGAACATGTTTCGGCCGTGATAGGGGGACCAGTGTTGTGGAGTTTATCGATTATGGGTTAACGGCAATACGACGCACTGGCGGTGCACCTGTTAAGATCGAATTGGCATCCTTGACCATTGGTCCGGATTTCATGTGCGAGACATTAATGTTAAAGACATTTAAAATGCTTTGGAAAATTTGAGGATAAAATTCACTGTAGGAGCACTATTCAACATAATCAAAGACGAAGATAAGAAAATAATGCAAGCTTACATTAGTTGTGGTCATTGTGATAAAGGATACTGTAAGTATCATAACTTTTTTTATGGTTTTCATTTGAGCACCATAACTTCTTTTTGACCACTCAGGTCCATTTGGTAATATTCATATTTCTCCAAATTTTTATTCTTTTATTTTTCGGAATAAAAAAAGAACATAAATTCGTTTGGTAATGCCAATTAATTTTTATATTTCTCAAAATAAAATAGTAACTAAAAATAGATTTGGAACAAAAATAAAATAATATTAAAAAAATAACTTCTTATTCCTAAGATCAATCTCTAGAAATAAGTCATTTTATTTATATATTTATTTTTTTCCTTCTTCTTCCTCACCGCTTACTGTCGCTCATTGTTTGCTGCCCTACCACCACTAGATGTTGCCGCTGCCAATTAGAGGAGGAGTAAGAAGAAGATGAGAGGGAAAAAAGAAAAGTCTAAAAAATTATTAAAAAATTTAAAAAATGTACTTTACAAAAAAAATTCTGAGTCATATTATACGCATTATTTTACTCAGAAAGTATTCTAGAAATTGTTCCCCAATGCACCCTTAAATGTCATAACTTTTAAAAACATGTTTACTTGAGTGTCATAATTTTCAATTGATCATTTAAGTGCTAATTTAAAAAAAAAAAAAAGTTCACCAAGTACCAAAAATCCAATATGGTATAATACTTGTGATAAACGTTTCCAAAAAAGTTATAATACTCAAGTAATCAATTGAAAATTTACATAACATTCAAGTGACCCAAAAAAATAAAAAAAAAAAAAAGTGATGATACTCAAAGAGTGACGTATATAGGTTATGGCACTAAAAAAAGTTATAACACTTAAGTGAGCATTGTGTAAAAGTTATGACATTTATGATGTCATTTTTCTCTTGTGGCCAGTCATGGGTGGGAATAGTGTATTAAGTGTCTAAACTGTGTGGAATTGTCCCTAAAACATGCTCAAGATAAAATTGGAACACGATATTTTCAATATTAAACTTGACAAAAAGTCAAATAACTGAGCAATCAAATTAATTACATAATTTCAAGTTGGAATATGAGAGAGAGAGAGAGAGAGTTGATGCCACACGATAGAAGGTCCTTCATGAGGTCAGCCTGGTCATGCCTTAAGTAAATCCAAATTAAGAAACATGGGTGAAAAAAAAAGCAATGGGGAGACAATTTGGATGATCCTTTGATGTTTAGATTCAAAACTTACGGCGACTAATTTAATCATAAAATTTTTAATTACATTAATTCAATCGTAAATATCTGATTATGTTGATTTAATCCAAAACATTTTAACTATTTGTCAAATTAATTATAAACTATTTAACAAATTATCAATTTAATCTCTCCACCTAATTTTAATTAGATATTGTAGATGTGTC
Organism: Eucalyptus sideroxylon x Eucalyptus melliodora; assembly: GCA_016097485.1. NCBI lineage: Eukaryota > Viridiplantae > Streptophyta > Magnoliopsida > Myrtales > Myrtaceae > Eucalyptus > Eucalyptus sideroxylon x Eucalyptus melliodora. Next base: position 30,247,678 of record CM027824.1, on the reverse strand, counting down.
GGTCTAATTAGCATGCACCGTCTTATATGGTGTAGTCGACGTTGACACAAACAATTTTTTATTTTTTACTTAAATTTTACACATTTTATTATTATATTTTATTGATTTGTATTTCTTTTCTTTTCTTTTTTCCCCTCTTTTTACACTTTAGCCCCTAGGTGAGCGTTGTGGCCCTCACCGGCCACAGAGAGGGCTATGATGACCTCATTGTGGCCCACGAAGGCCCAAGGAAGGGCTCTCGCTAGTCACAATAAGGGCTTGTGAGCCCTTGCATGATTTGGTAAGGCAAGGGCGTCATAGACCTTGTCCAGGCCCTTGTTGACCATAGCAAGGGTGTGCTAACCTGTAGTTGGCAAGGACATTGCTTCCCTTGCATAGTGATCAGTAAAAAGAGGAAAAAAAAATAATAATAATAATAATAATAATGTTCATGTCAATGTTGGCCACACCATATAGAATGATTGACACTGACTAGATCTTCACGTCAATAATATCCAGCTAAAATTAATTGAAATGACTAAATTGATAATTCACTAAAAGATTTGGCACTAGTTTGGCAAATTACTAAAAAAGTTATGACTAAATCGACATAATTAAATGTTTATAACTGAATTGATGAGTTGTCAAAGGGTTTATAATTGAATAGGCAAATTGAAATATTTAGGATTGAATTGTCCATTATATAATAGATTTAAGATTTTTTAGATAATTTTCACTCAATTTCAAATTTCAATATTCTTCTCATTTAATCTAATTTTCGAAGTTAAAAAATCCGCTCCATTTAATCTTTTCAAATATATCGCCACAGCAAGGCGTGGTCTGTCAAATTGGCCTTTTTTTCTTCTCTAAATCAAATTAGCATTTATTGGATCAAAATAATAGCACGGATTGTCGTTTTCCCAGACCAGCGAACGTCTCTTTTTCTTCCCTTTTCTTCTTTCTTTTTGGACCACAATAGCGAGAGAGATATGACGTGCAAGCTAGGTGGACGCCAACATGACAATCGGACATGAAGTTGACGGAAATCATGGCCATGTCAACCAACGACGTTGGAAGAATGATTGGTTTGATTGAATGTCTGCACTAGTGCCTGGTGCCCCCGTTGTGGCGGGTCGAGAAGAACAAGGGGATGGTGCTCGACGAGGACGGCGAGCGGGTGATGTGGTCACTGGCCGACGAGGACCTGTGTCCTCGAGTTTTGAACGGCTGGGAATGGCCGGCCGGTGTCGGTGATGTCAGCTATATCGAAGCCTTGAAAAGTTGTTCACTGTCCATGTCATATGTGGTGTGTCCATTTGGTTGTTCGATTGAATTAGTGATTTTGAAGCGCCATGAGAGATCTGCGGGACTTGTCGTTGTTGATTTAGTTAAGGACGGCTCTCTTGCTTCATGTGCGAGGTTGATTGATGGCTACACCGGTTGAAATTTCAACTTATAGGACTAAGCTTTTCTTTAAAGGATGGTGACGTACGAGGCAAGTCTAGTGAACATCTTTCGGCTATGATAGGGGGATCATAGATTGTTGGCATATTTAATGTATCTATAATATATTTTATTACAGAACATGCTTAGGCCATGATAGGGAGACCAAAGATTGCGGAGTATATATAATAATCAACGATTATGGGATAGTAGAGAAGCGGTCCATGCACCAATTAAGATCGAATAGGCATCCTTCGAGTTTCGTGTGTGAGATATTAACGTTAAAGATATAAAAAAAGATTTAGATAATTTGGGGATAAGATTCGCTGGAGGAACTCTATTCAACGCAATCAAAGACGAAGATAAGAAAATAATGCGAGTTTATAACACTAGTTGTGGCTTTGGGGATAGGGACACCATGAGTATCATAACCTAAATAAGCACGGTAACTTTTTTTTGACAACTTAAGTGTCATAACTTCTATAAAATGTTTACTTAAATATTATAACTTTCAATTGATTATTTGAGTGTCGAATTTTTTAAAAATGTTCACGAGAGTGCCAAAAATCCGATGTGATATGTACTTGTGATAAACATATTTAAACAGTTATAGCATTTAAGTGATCACTTGAAAGTTATATGGCACTCAAGTGATTGAAAAAAAAAAAAAAACAGTGACACTCAAGGTGTATTGTACATAAGTTATGACATTCAAGTAATTGAAAAAAAATTACGACACTTAAGTCAACGTTGTATGAAAGTTATGACTTTTTTTTATGTCATTTTTTACTTGTGGTCAGTCATGGATGGGATAGTGTATTGGAATATAATATGCGGAAATGATAGGATTTTGTAATTTATGTCAATGCAAAATCACCAGAGAAATAAACGAGAAATAATAAGGACACCGAGAATTTACGTGATTTGGTTTGAGTATCGGTATCTATGTTCACGGGGAGAGTCGCAATGAAAATAATCCACTATAATCGGAGAAACTGTAGTTCTAATCGCCACACGCCGAAAGTGTTTTCTCACATTTAAATTTAATTAAAAATCTAAAGTATTTATAAATAAATAATTCTCTTGGACATAAACTCACGGCATAAAAATTACAATGCGTTCAAGCTCAAAGTATAATGCTCTACGTACGCTGAAACGAAGAATTCACACGCGGCTCTCTTCAGCTTGACGTGTGCGGCTTTACGTGCAGCTCCTTTTCTTTCGTAGGTTTTCAGTCGCTACACGCACACACGAAAGGAAACTTCTTATATATGTGCCCAGAGTCAAAAGTGTTCCAAACCGCGTCCAATCGTCCCTAAAACATGCTCAAGACAAAATCGGAACACAATATTTTCCATTTAAAACCCGACAAAAAGTCAACTAACCGAGCAATTAAATTAATTAGATAATTTCAAGTTGGAATATGAGGGAGAGAGCTGATGCCACACGAAAGAAGGTTCTTTACGAGGTCAGCTGGGTTATGCCTTAAGTAAAATCAAATTAAGAAACATGGGCCATAACACAAAAAGCAACGGCGAGACAATATGGATGATCCTTCGATGTTCAGATTCAAAAGTTTGAATTTCAAATTATATTGATTCAGTCATAATTTCTAATCATGTTGATTTAATTTTAAATCTTTTAACTATTTACTAAATTAATCATAAATTATTTAACAAATTATCAATTTAGTCATTTTAACTAATTTGGCCGAATATCATAGATCTGGCTATCTAACTAGCATTGGCTATCCAATGTAGTGTGGTCAACATTAACATAGACATTATTTTATTTTATTTTTGAAAATTTTTGAATTTTTACTATTTTTAATTATTTTAATTATTTTATTTTATTTTCTTTTTTTGTCCCCTCTTTTTACACCATCGGTCCCCGGGCAAGCGTGGTGGCCCTTGCTGGCCACAGAGAGGGCTGTGAGTCTGTGACGACCTTACTGTGGCCTATAGTGGCCTAGGAAGGGCTCGCAACTTGCGAGATTTGATAAGGCAAGGGTGTCACGGACCTTGCCTAAGCCCTCGTTGAACATAGCGAGGGTGGGCCCTTGCCTGCGATCGGTAAGGATATCGCCTCCCTTGCATAGTGAAGGGCAAAGGGCGCTGGCCTTGTATAAAAAGAGAAAAAAAAAAGAAAAAAAAAAAAAAAAAAATCAATGAAACTTAAGAAAAAAAATTCTTCACGTCACCATTAGCCACATCACGTAGAATGATTGACATTGACTGGACCGTCACGTCAATAATATCAGGTAAAAATTAGTTAAAATGACTAAATTGACAATTTATTAAAAGATTTAGCATTAATTGGAAAATTATTTAAAAAATTATGACTAAATTAACATAATTGGATAATTTAGTACTAAATCGATAAGCTATTAAAATACTTATGATTGAATAGATAAATTGAAAAATTTATGATAGAACTGACCGCCATATAATAGTTTGGGATTTTTTTGGACAATTTTTCCTCAATTTCAAATTTTTGGATTTTTCTCATTTAATTTAATTTTTGAACTTAAAGAAATCCGCTCCATATAATTTTTTCAAATATATCGTCACGTCAAGGCGTGATCTGTCAGATTAGCGTCTTCCCTTTTTTGGTCTAAATCAAATTAGCTTTTTTGGGGACCAAAATAATGGTATGGATTGTCGTTTCCCCAAACCAGCAAATTCGACATAGAGTTGACGGAAATTATGGCCATGTGAGCCAACGACGTTGGAAAAATGGTTGCTTTGATTGGATGTTTGAAGTTCAAGAGCTTGATCGAGAAACAAAAAAAGTTCTAAAGACCATTTTGAACTTTGAAGAAAAATTTATAGGCCACAAGCGGCATCGTCCAAACTAACGTGATACTAGTAGCAAATCGCACACAATAACCTTTCATCACCAAAGGGGAGTAACTAGATTCAAGTGCAATTTTCTACATAGACGTGCTCCGGTCGTGCTCCGGTGACGCCTTGATCTGGATGCATGGGCTCGAGAGATTGTATGCTCAGCTATCTGCTTCAACTCTTAGCAGCAGGTTTTTTTGATCGGCCATGACGGCCGCCCGGCAGTGATCGTTGGCCAATTCATTCGAAGTCTTGAAAAGTTGTTCGCCGTCCATGTCATATGTTGTGTGTCTGTTTGGGCGTTTGATTAAGTGATTTTGATGCGCCGTGAGAGATCTACGGGACTTGTCGTTGATGATTTAGTCGAGGACGGTTCTACTGCTCCATGCGCAAGGTTGATTGAGTGGCTTTACCGTGTTGGAATTTCGACTTATAGGACCGAGGTTTTCTTCAAAGGATGGTGACGTACAACGCAAATTTAGTGAACATGTTTCGCCTACGATAGTGGGGAACATAAATTTTTTCTTGGCATATTTATATGTATCTATAATATATTTAATTACAGAACATGTCTAAGCCATGATAGGGGGACCAAAGATTGTGTAGTTTATATATAATAATCAACTATTATGGGATAAAGGCGATGCGACACATTGTCCAAATTTCATGTGTGAGATACTAACGTTGAAGACATTAAAAAATACTTTGGAAAATTGATATTCGAGATAGCGTGTCGGTAAATTGTAAGGGATGGCTAAAGAAAAATTGGAAATGAGGATGGAACCCGCTTTTGGGGAAACTGACGAAGAAAATAAGTAAGTATTGCAGGTTTCTAATTGGAGAGACTTGGTACAGGTAATTAAGCACCATCTCTTTGTAAGTGAATAATGGTAAGCATACACATTGGTAATACCAATCTATAGTTAGCAACTTTGAGGATAAGGTTCAATTGAAGAACCTATTTTTCGCAATCAAAGACGAAGAAAGTAAGTATTGCAGGTTTCCAACATTGGTTGTGGCCAGTTATGGGTGGGAATATTGTATTAAGTGTCCACACCGTGCTGAATCGTTCCTAAAACAAGCTCAGGACAAAGTTTGGAACACAATATCTTCCATATGAAACCCGGCAAAAGTCAAGTGGAGCAATTAGACTAATTCAATGCATTCAGGTTGGAAATTGGAGAGAGAGCTGGTGCCACACGAAAGACAGCTCTTCATGAGGTCAGCTAGGTTATGCCTTAGGTAAAATCAAATGAAGAAACATGGGTCGAAACACATCAAGCAACGGCGAGACAATATAGATGATCCTTCGATGTCCAGTTTCAAGGAAAATTGTCCAAAAACTAATAAATCTATTGTATAACGGCCAATTCAATTTTAGAATTTTCAATTGTACTGTAATCTTATACTTTTTTATGACGCCACACTAGATCTAAAATTTTTAATGAGTTGCCAATCTAATCATTCTTATTAATTTTGGCCAAATGTTGCTAACATAGTGCGGTTAGCAATGATATGGATAATTTTATTTTTTTAATTTTTTTCCGAATTTATTATCATTTTTTTGTTAACTTTTGTAGAATCACAATTGACTGTTTTAAAAGCTTAATTTGTTAGATGAAAACATGGCTTAATATTTAATTACAATTAATCGTAAACATATTTAATTGGAGAGACAAATGGAAACTGGAAATATTTGAACTTAGAACCTCCAACTCTGACTCCATATTAAGTTTCATGGGACTACAATCAATTGTTATAAAAACTTAAATTGTTAGATGGACATATGGTTTAATATTTGATTATGCTAACATATTTATTTTTTTCTTTTCTCTTTTTCATTTTTTTTATAGGGTCAACAAGATAGTTGGCTATTGAGCAAGGGCCAACGACCTCGTTGAACTGTAGGCAAGGGCTAGCGAGGGCCGTGAAGCTCTTGCCAATGGCGGGTGAGGGTTGCAGCCCTTGCTAGGGCCTATAAGGCCGCTGCGGCCCTCACCTAGGCCTTTGCCGACAACAACAAGAGCGGGTGAGGGCTGTGATGCCCTCATTTTGGCTCACGGTGGCCTAGGCTAGGCTAGAGCTTGCAACTCCCTCTCTAGCCACATTGAGCACTCCTAGATTTGACTGGGGCTACAATGCCCTCTCCAAGGGCTCTCAATTCCCTCGCCTAGTGACTAGTGGAGGCCATCAACACTAAGCATTGTTGGCCTTGTGAAAGCTAGTATGAGCACCTAGAGGGGGTGAATAGGTGCAAAAACAAATTTTCCAAAAAGGAAGTGTGTAATTTTAATCAACAATAGATTGTGAAAAGGAAATTAGACTCTTGTAAACAAATTAAGTTATGATCAAAGTAAAAGAGCGTAGAGAAGAGAATTAGAACACATGGTTTATAGTGGTCCGGCTTAATCCAAGCCTACGTCCACTCTTCTACACTAACAGCCCACTGGCTGAATTTCACTATAAATCAAAAGAGTTGTTACAATAAAGCTCTTTCTTAATTCCACAGTGTAGAGACTTTGCTACACTTCCTCAATGTCTTACAAAGATATTAACTCTCTTTTGAGTACAAAATTATGCTTAACAAATGAATTGACTAAGAATAAGGAGCTTCAGACTTTGGAATTCTTCTATCGCGCTCACCCTCGAACAACTAGAACGTCTTCCTTATATACTCCTTCATGCCATCACACCCGTTGGTACTTACCAAATGAGTTTTTCCAATCTACCCATTGGACAGAATTAATTAGGGAGATTTCGAGTTGTTTAAGGAATATGACGATAGCCCACCAATCCTGCTCGACCATACAATCAGGATCTAGGTTTTCATAAGTAGAACCTTTCAAGTATACTATGCCAATTAACAGATCCAAAATCCCCAAATCAATCTCAATTTGAATAATGGATTCTGACATGTTATATTCAGCCAAGAGATCTTTTTCAGTCGATAGAATCAAATCCTTAACAAAATACTCAATTCTGGATAAGTCTTCTTCGACGATCTAGAAACTGTCAATGAGGATAGACTTTGAGTCTTGAGTCTGGCAGTCCGGAGGTCTTCAGACTTTGATGGAAGGGTCTGCAAGTTTTCAGACTAAACTGATGGAAACATTTGTCAACTTCAAAACTCTCAAGGAAGTTTTCTCCAATAAGCCTAAAAGAGGAAAAAAAAGAAAAAAAAATCAATAAGAATTAGAAAAATTTAAAATTGTCCTCATTAGCACTAACCATGCCATTTAGGACAACTGATGCTAACTAAACTGCGACATCAGCAATATCTAGTCAAAATTAATTGAGACGATTAAATTTGCAATTTGTTAATAAGGTTTAGGACTAGTTTGATAAATTGTTAAAAGATTTAAGATTAAACTTGTTCAATTGAAAATTTTAGAATTAAATTGGTAATTTGTCAAAATGTTTAAAATTGAGTCGACAAAATTAAAAGATTTGTTATTGAATTGGTCGCCGTACAATAAATTCATGACTTTTTAGATAATTTTTCTTCAGTTTCTAATTTCTAGATTTTTCTTGTTCAATTTAATTTTAGAGCCTTTAAAAATCCTGTCTATGTAATATTTTCAAATATACCCTCACATCATAGACTCTTATTTGACGTGACCTGTTAGATGACCGTTTACTAGACCAAAATAATAATATCGACTGTCGTTTTCTTAGGTCTGCAAATATTTCTTTTTCTTCCTTTTTTTTTTTCTTTTTGGGCCACAATAGTGAGAGACAATATGGCGTGCAAGCTAGGTGGACGCCAACATAACAATCCGACATGAAGTTGACGGAAATTATGGCTATATCAGCCAACGACGTTGGAAGTTCTAATAGAATGATTGCTTTGATTGAATGTTTGGAAGTTCAAGAGCTTGATTGAGGGCAAAAGATAAAAAAGAAAAAAAGGGCGTTTTTGGACTATATTCAACATTAAAGAAAAGTCCGTAAATCACCCGTGTCATTGTCCAAGCTAATGTAAAAGTAGTAGCAAATTACACACAGCGACCTTTCATCACCAAGGGGAGTAAGTAGATTAAAGTGCAATTTTCTGCATAGACGTACGTGCTCCGGTAATCACCTTGATTTGGATGCATGGGCACGAGATATTGCATACTCAGTTTTCTGCTTCAACTCTTAGCAGCAGGTTTTCTTTGTAAGGCTGATGATTTTTGTTCTTCTCGCTCGACATCAAACTTTCTCGAGGTTGTGACGATGTAACAGAGAACCGGATTCACATTGAGCTGCTCTGTAGGTCCTCATTAGTTAATAAGCCCGTTGTTGAACTATCCTTGATAAACAAACTGATGAAAAGCGAATTAAGACAGCAAAATTTTGGATTTTTCTTTTAGGTGCTGGTTTCGAGCAGAACCGATTGCTCTTGTTCGGTGGTAATTTTAGGTAGACTAATCCCCCAGAAATTGGCGTGCTTTCTGAATTGTATCGAGATATGTGAACTGGGTGTATGACATATTCTGAGTGGGAAGTTTGTCCCAATCTTTTTCTTGCGAAATTTATGTTCTCAAGGTCTGTTCTTATATAAGTTGGAAAAGTATGGCATCTGTTAATTGATGAATAAGTTGTGCTTACCAGTTCAATACCTTATTATAAAAAGAGGCTTTACAAAATCTGCAAGGCACCATCTTTGCCCGATGGACCTGTTTAACATGAAGCTCTCGAAAGTGTTAACACCGGGCTACGTAAGAAAAGATATTTTCCCGTAACTTATGCACTCATTCTGAGCCAATTAATGCATAGACGCTTCTTCCTTTTCTTTCAGCTGAATACTTAACTTACTGACCAAATTTAGATGTTGATCTGCATTACTGTACTATGGCAATGGCTATTTCCCAGAAATGAACTAAGACTTACTTCACGAGCATTGCAGTGTGTCTAATTTGAATTGAAGGGAATCCAATTTAACATGCTAGCCTGAATGTAGAAACTTGGACTAGAACCGGCAACAGGATGCAGTATATATCAGCCCAGTTTTGTTCTATATTAAGCTGATCAAGTCCACCGTTTTCACCCCGGGGAAGAAGTTAAGCATGAATGTCTGAAGCATACAATAGTGTGTGTCTGCAGCTTTATCTTTTGGGATTCTAGGGACAGTTGACTGGGAGTGTGAATACTGGAGGAACACTGCGTTTGCGACTCTATCCAAGCAGAAGTGGCAAGATCATGGCCTCTTTTAAGTAGTAACTTATTCATGTCCAATTCTCTGCTGGACTTTCATTTTATTACAAAACTCCTTATGATGAGATTACAAGGATAGAGGAATTTATTGAAGTTTTGGCATTCTTGGATGTTGTATTGTCATTTCTACCATACACTGATGAAAGTTGCTTAAGCTGCAATTTAATTCAAAATCAACAACATCTCCATCTGATTGTCAGGAGTGCTTCATCACCAATCCCTTAGTAGAGCCTTTGGCTGAATGCATTATTCTGTGATCGGATATCTGCCAAGATTTTGCATTAGTGGGTCTCTCTAGAACATTGAGATATGATGCATTTCTTGGTGGCAATGGTGAGTTTTTTCCTGTCATCTTTTGGGTCCCTGTCCTTACTTCCTCTACTGTTTGCTGGACTCAATTCTGTCCGTGTTCTTGTATGAACTCTTATAACTAAGTCACAAAAGGTAGAGACGACAATCTTTCTTTGCAAAAACCAAGTTTCCTGTGACATGAACAAGTATTGGATTTTACTGCTCGGAGGATATCCAAGATGCTTTTGTTTTTTTAGCTCATTCCAAGAGAAACGGTGGATTTTATGTATCAAGTGCTCTTAGAACTAAAAATTTGTCCTTGGGCTCCACACATCCAAACAATTGTGGCCGGTGTTTTACATGATACCCCTCTCTTTTGCTGAAGCTTATTGGGTGTCAATGCGGTTGAAAACAGTTTTACATCCATAAGAAGTTTTAGTTGCCCCTCAATTTCACCGATCAAATATCAGCACTTACATGAATCTGATGGCTTCTGTGTGAGAATCTGCATTGCATTGTCCACCATTATTCTTTAGTTTTGATATGGTATATACCTGCTTTTAGAGATGAACGACTTGAATTTGCAGGCACATTCTGCTGTTTTTGAGCCATATCCACATTCTAGCTGCTTTTGTCTCGTGCAGATCGGAATCTTTTGCATGCCACCATCCTTAATCATACTGGAGTTGCTGCTCAGCAAGCTTGTTTAGGAGGCTATGCATGTAAATTCACTGGTTGGATTGACTGAGTTGCACATGTTGATCCATTGGAAGGTTTGTGTTTGTGTAAATCTTCATCTTAACTGCTTAAGTTTGTTCTTGTTTTAAAGTCCTTCTGGAAGTATGCTTGCAAATTTGGGACCTTTTCTTCTCCATGTTTGTTATTGGATATCAATGTCTGTGCGGGTTACAAAAGGAGCTGAGTGAGTGTTAATTCACACATGCCTATAATCAGACATGCATTTAGACCTTGTCTTTTCATTTTGGCCTTATTGATTTAGTTAAGAAAATTTTTGAGGTAATCTGTTGACTAAAGGTATCTGATATGTGAAAATGGGTGCATGATTCATCTTTAGGCGATTGGAGGAGAAAACTGAGTAACACGGAATGCAGTTTCGATAAAAATTTCGAAAAAAAGGAGAAGATTTAGTTACAAGCATTGAACAGTGATTAGTTCCACCCTGAAGTCATTTTCTATTTCTAAGTGGATAGCTTTTTCTCTTTTTGGGTAGAAATGGGCTCCTAGATGTTAAATCTATGTTACTGCATCCTGATGTATGAAAGGGGAAGCGCATGGATCGTAGAACATGTATTTTGAGTATGGACGAAAAGAATTTCATGAGAGATCATTGGATAGGCCTGGAAGTCGACAGACATCCCATGGAGGAGATGAAAGTGAGTTGTGACGCTTCGTTTTACATCAAAGTCTGCACCGAAGCAGCAGCATGAGGGTTCTCTGACTGATAATCTAATCCAACAGAGTGGACTACTTTTTCGGCCAGCAGTGGATTCCTTGTTTAAGGTTTGAGTTTTTAATGGTATTTTAGGCTTGCTATCTATTAAAGACAAAGCAGGTGTCTTATATCTTCATGTAATGGGGAGATTGCTAAAATGCTCTGCCTGAAGGAGTTGATTTTCTCCCTCGTTTTTGTTTTCCTAAAAGCAGTATATGCTACAAGAGTACAAGGTTGGTGCCATTGTTTTTCCTTAGAATTTCATGAAGAGGTATCTCACTGTTAGAACAACTGAACAACGACAAGGGTGACCAAATATTTGTGAGCCTTGGGAAGATAGTTTTATGTGTTCCCCTTACTGACGTGACTCGACCTACAGACAGTGATACCAGCACCGTCGAGAAGCATATCTATATGCAATCTCAAGTTCTTTTCTTAGGCTTTATCTCTCTGGGTGAAGCTGGAATTGCTTCTTGCATGCACGTGTGCTGAGGGAGAGAGATTTCACAGTTTCAGCTTCACCGTCAAACATATTCTGCTTTGACTGAGAATTTGATGCTGAACATGTTAGACTGCCTTCCATGGGTGATGAAGAATCCCCTTTTTAAGTCTTACATTGTGCTCACTCCATGGCATGTTAATTGCATTTCCTTGTTGCACATGTTAATTGCAATTCCTTGTCCATTATACAAGCCAAAGTGCTAGCTCTGGTTAGCACATTCCTGAGGAGGTATTCTAAGATAATGTCACGATCTGGACAATGCTTTAAAACAAATGCAACTCACCATCCTTATCTGGAGATTATTGGATAGCTCTGAAATGAATGCAATCTGTAATGCTTCTCTTGGATGCAGAGAAAGTCAAAAGAATAAATAGTCGACGCCTTTGCTTTATTTATTTGTCATGTCCACTTTAATGATCTCCCCCTCGAGGGAATTGGTCATGATTCTTTTAACTAAGGAACAGGACCCTTTCTGCAGCAAGACCTGCAAAGCTTGTCAAAGATGCTGAGATGGCCACACCACAGCTGACAACCATTCTTTAGACCACAAGGGGAGGCAATATCCATTCTTTCATTGGATGACGGCCCCCAATATAATTTGGTTAGAAGAATTCCAACCCCGTGATAACTCTGATTCAGAGATAGCTGAGGTCCTCCTGTCATTAGAATATGACAATTCTTCAGGCAGTGTACCCCAAGTTTTCACGTTTTCTTGTATCTTTCTGGGAAACATAGAGGCAAAAGCCGTGTCACTATTGTTTTTCGACACTAACCAACAGTCGAGCTGCTTGAGGTGGTGTGTATGGACAAAAGCAATGTGCTCTGATTTTCTGACCTCAGTTCCTAGTATGGAATAGCCAACTATTCAGGTTGGAGCAAATCATTTGCAACTGACGACTAAGAAAACAGTCATGGCAAAGTCTGTTTGGTGTCTTTGTGAGAGATCCTAATTCGAGGCCCGTTTGATTTCTTCAGCGCATGGAGGAGAGGCTAATGCCTTTCTCTTTAGCGCATCATTTTCCAAATTGCTCTGTGCTGCCTTACAGGTTACGCTCTCTTGTTTTCACATGCATATTCTGTCTCCGGCAATCTGTGACAGAGCTTTCACTATGCATGCCACAGCTTCTTAACTCCTTAAAACCTTTTCGCTATCATGGTTAATGTGAGGATGTGGGATTGTGGATCAACAGATTCAGTGTTTAAGAGTTACACTACATCGAGCTTCTTCATGTTGTGTTCTCACAAGAAGTTTTCGTGCTCCCTTTCACAAAAGCAGTTCTCTATTGAAGTGACAAATTTGCCTTTTCATGTTAGCTACAATGGTCCTACTTTTGTTCCGCCTGGACAAAATGAATGATGAACGAGGTTGTTGTAGTTTATCGCTGTGGTGGAATGAGATAATTGCTAGAGCCTTGCCTCAGTTTTACCCAGGACTAAGGACAACAGGCAAAATTAGCCAGTTAACATGCACCCACAGAAGGAAAACGTGATGGTTAGACTTTCATACATGTGACAATTAACTTTCTCTTGAAATTAGATTGGAACGGATCCCATCTACCATCTCCGGAGGGTAAGCATTGACGTTATTCACAATGGTTCTGCTGCTTGTGTGAACAGGGTTTTGCATTATGTTCTTTACTCTCTGAAAATCGAGACGGCTGTGCTTCTTGAGGGAAGGACCGTCTGACAGACACTATGTTTGACAAGGAGAATGGATCATTAGCTGTGCTTCTCGTTTCCACTGTGAGGTCCAAGCCCAGCTCTCCTTGTTGACTCTGGCGTTGTTCCTTCATCTTTCGTCCTTGTCGATGGCCTCGAGCAGTTAAAGTCTCATTTTTGGGCTGTTTTGGGCTGTTGATCTCTTGTCTAAATGGGGTTGGTTAAGCCTTGGGTATTGGGTAGTTTGGCTGATGAAAGGATTTGTATGGGTCTGATTCCTTTGGTCCTATAAGCTGGTCCAGCATGGATCTTACCCCTGAATAACATATTCCCCCAAACTGAATTCAGCTTACAAAGTGAACTCACAAGCACCATCGAGAGAGAGAGAGAGAGAGAGAGAGAGAGGGACCAGCGGTGGGGGTGGCTACTGATTTAAGGCGGAGGAGAATTTTTCGAGACGCTAAAGGGGTGAATATACAAATGGGTTGGAGTTGGACCATGCGAACGCAAGCAAACTTACATGAAGATTCCGAAGGGAGAGAATTGTTGTGCCTTCAGATGGCACCAAATCCCACTCTCCGTTCGCTCTCTAAGATCCCTTACTCCGTAAAACATGGACATGTGACCTTACAACGCATACATATTCCCTCTCTCCCTCTCTCTCTCTCTCTCTCTCTCTGCTACAGTGACTGATTGAGATCGCATATGTAGCCTACGTTCGCGGCGACTCTTTTGCCGACGCAGCCAATAGTGCGCAGAGAGAGAGAAGGAGAGAGAGAGAGAGTTGAGGTCTAGATCTTTGAACCGCATTTTAGTGAACCCAACCACTCCAAATATCATAACCATTATTCACATCTATATTCTCAAACTCTACCTGCTCCCAGATCGACCTCTTGAAATCTGCAAATCTACATGCCGACACATTTAAGTCTCCTTGGGCATTTCATTCTTTCGGGGTTTAGTCTCTAATCTATCTCCATGATTATCATTGACCCAACCCCCCTCTTCTCTCTCTGGGGTCTGCGTTGCACAGTGGGAATTTTGACCCCAAATTCCTTGGTTGCGTGGGCGTTTAACTCGCTGTTCCTCATGGAAGCTCGTGAAGAACACGAGCACACGCATGCTCAATCTTTTTTCGTAGTTACATATCAAGGTGATGAGCAGGCTGTTCCCCTTATTCGCCTCGACCTCAATTCAGCTAGCCCTTCTTAGATTTACCCACGGAGTTATTATACTTAGTACTTTTAGATTGCTTTCTATATATATGTGTCACGGTTGGTAATTCTCAAGTACTCATAAACCCTTTGATAAAGCTAGTATGGACACTTAGAGGTGGGTGAACAGGTGTTTAAATAAATTCTTGACAAATAAATGCGAAATAAGATAAGTCAAGATCAAAGTCTAAATAAGAATCAAAATCTGTTATGTGAAATAGACTTCTGAAATAACCTGTAAATGTACAATAAATCTAAGTAAAATGAGTTAAGGGAATAGAAAATTGCACACAAGTTTTATAGTGGTTCGTCTTAAATCAGGTCTACATCCATCCTTCTATGCTAATAGTCTATAGGTTGGATTTCACTGTTGGATCAACAAAAGATTACAAAGATGAGCACAAACATTCAATGATAGATTGCACTAACACACTAAATCACACCTTTAGTATTTCTCTCTTTCGATCACAACTTGTAAACCTCACAGAAGAAGACAAGTATATTGAGATGAGTTCCAAACTTTGGAGTTTCAAGTTCACGTCTCTATCTCCTTGACTGATTAATCTCCTTAAATACTCCTCCAATTTGCACTAACCATTAGTCAATTATCGGAAGATTTTCTTCCAATTTACCCATCGGATAGAATAATTTTTATAGCCATTGAAGACAAAGAGAGAATCTCCACTTGATTCTGATTGCCCATACAATTATGATCTAGGTTTCTATAAGTGTAGCTTCCTCATTTATCTCCATGATTGATTTCATACAATTAGTGATTGACTCAATCAATATATATTTATGCAAAGTGAAATCCTTAACTAGATCATTAGACGTTGTCGATTACATTCTAAATTTGTCCCATTCAGATCCTATGTCAAGTTCTTGGTAAGTCTTATTCTTTGTCACATTCTGGACCCGTCAAAGTAGTATATTTACTTGAATTGTTTATGATTTTTCTGGAATAGAATAGACTTTACATAAAGTCCTTGAAAGTTGCTCAAAATGATATATGCTTGTTCCAACACTTGTTCTAACATAAACATTAGAATTAGAAAGTTGACAAAACTTCAAAATCTAGATGGAGTTTTCTCAACACCCTTATGAGTGGAGCTTGGGGTTATCGGGTGAAGAGTGAGTGATGCAGGGGGAATGAACATAACTGGTCCATGAGAGTGGTATCAAGATGGTTGGTACTATGAGTTTTAGATAAAAAGATTATGTTACTTAGGAGCTCTAAATGCAAGGTTAGCCTTTCATGTACAAACAAGTTGGGAGCTAATGTCGCTCTTCTAATGAGGTCCTGATAGGCCAAAACCAATTGTCAAACCTAAAGTGATTTATTGTCTCACTCGATATACTAGATGCCAGAACTAAATTGGCATGGTACGATTTTATATGAGGAAACTATTCATCATATTGTTCTCTAGAACAATTAGTGAACAAAGGTCAGCCTAGTAAATTTTGCTCATCGGGCGCTACACGGGCTATTCAGTGGCCAAGGATTTGCCAGCCCGTGACACATGCAAGCATTTGCTTAAGCATCGTATCCAACACTAAGTCATCAGCAATTTAGCTGTGGGATTGCTTTCCCCTATTCATGTGGAGATATGCAAGGACTCGGGTTTAACGTAACCAGTTCTTCTGTAGCGGATTCGATATTTGCCTACCCAGCATATATAAAACATGTTCTTACACCATGACTATATTCTATATATACGTGACATTGATTTTTATGTAAGTGAAATAGATATGTGTGCATCGATAGATCTCTATAAATCGAACTTCTATATGAAGACAGATAACTTCTGCCCCCATAACTCAACTGGTAATAAAGTGAGAAACCACGTGCATTAGAAATCAGTTTATGAAATGATCGCTTCTGTATCTATTCTTAAACTGAGACATACGTATCCATTTAATTATGCATATAAATAATTATACACATGATACTCACCTGTTTCGCCAACCATACAATAAAGAAGTGAAAAATCATGTGCCTCATTGGAATGAGTCAACAGAGTTCTTTCGTCCAATTGACACGTCCTCAAAGCGAAAACCATATGGCCCCTCTGTGGAGCTCATTGCGTGCGTGGCAGATGGTGTACATGTCGATCTCCTACTCCATTTTAATATGTTCCAATTATAAGAACCAGCAGGGACACCTAATCATTTGCATAGCATAGCGAATATCACCAACAACAATCTCTGCATCTTGAAGCAACTGAAAGTGATTGAGCAACCCCCACCGCCCGGTGAGGAATATTTGCGCTCGATGGGGCCCCAAAACTTCCGCGCTATATTCAATTTTCTTGACGTGGAGTAATAAGTTTTGACCGATTTCAAGCCCTTGTGTTATAAATGAATATTCCATGTGTGAAAGCTTCTGCTGCGTTGCGTGGAAGCGTTGTGAAATCTTGGACAAATGGCATTCTCTTCGTATTCCTCCAAAGACCTAATTTGGCGTGTAATGAACCGAGGAGAGCATGTGTATGGTGAGTCTGCATTGAGGAAACCTACTACCTTCGTCCTTCTTTTGTTTAAATTAAAGGGCTCAATCATGCAGAACCCGCAATTCTAGTTGGGTTAGCTCAAGGAAACTTGCAAATATTTTTTTCCCTCTAAGGCAATATTATTCTGTAAGTTCCCCAATTGGATAAGAAAGACATTCCTTGATTTTGTTGGATGACAGTCCTCTCAATTTAGGGTAGCCCAATCAATTTACCAACTTGAAGAGGATGTGATATCAGCACTAGTAACTTTCAAAGCCTGGGATTTATCTCGGTTCTTTTATCTTTCATGTATTTTGTGGTTTTGCTTCATTTTTTCCTCCATCGTCCTCTATCGATAATGTAAAGCACACCAGCTTGGCCTCCGACTATAACCACTGTCAACCTCAACGCCGTGGACCATCAAGATCTCTTTGGAGATGGGTCACAATTGTGAACCCTGGATCTTCTATTGCCCGGTTCAACGATTGCTGCAAGGAGGTAAACTGAAGACGTCCATTTAGGAGTGAATTGACATCATTTTACGATCTACAACCTCTTTCCTTCATGTATAACCTAAAGTCTTTATATGAACATTAACAGCCTTCTTGCCCAACAAGAAAAAAAGACATATACAGCTCCCTCGGCCCCTTTTTAGTGAACTAAATGTTCTTACTCGAACTTAAACTAAATGTACGTCTATGAAATTTTCATTTAGATTAATCAACTTAAACAGATTCAATTGCACTTGTTCCTTCTCAAATGCCTCTGCGAACTTCACAAAGTTGCTAGTCTTTATATGTTTGAACAACCCCATTGTCTATAGTAATCGGAAATGAGTGAATAGTGGGTGATGCAATGATACATAATCAAAGACTGAGGTAGGACTTCACTGTCCGGCTTTAATATACAACGAGAGGACTAATTCTGAGAAAGATTCTTTGCCGCTGGTGCAACGTCATGGATCAGTGAAGATGTCAACCCCCATGCACAAGTAAAGACGGGACATGCAAGATATTATAATGGTACGTACGATTATTATTCATCTTCTTAAGTTCCTAACTACACAAGACCCCATGTATCCCTCTCTCTCTTCCCCTCTGTCCTATCCTCTTCCCCATCCAAATCATTACTTTAATCCTTCGAATATTTGTCCTCACCTCCTCGCTAGAATCTCTATCTCTCTCTCTCTCTCTCTCTCTCTCTCAAAAGACTTTTTGTTGACATATATTAATGTGGAGGTCACAGATTTCTAGTCAATTTTGAGTGTCTTGCAGCTAAACCTAATCCTTGAATATGATTCCTTATGGGGACTGCTTCTCTTCCCAAAGATAGAAAAAGACTGGCTTTTCATGCATGGGGACAAATTTTTCAAAATCTCTCTGAAATGCCTTGGAAAGTAAATCCTTGGAAGCTAGGGAAATAGGATGGTCAAAGTGGACAAAACCCCACCTACAATTTTTATTTTGTGGGATTAAAAAATTTATTCTTCAAGAACTCTCTTCCACTTTTCACCTTTTCTCTGTTCTAACTGTACTGTCCCCTTGTTTTTCGACCATATCATTTGAAAAGGAACCTTAATGAGCAGTTATGAAGGTGAAGAGGTAAGAGATTAGTCGCGCGCTTCAAAAGCTTAATCGAAAATTAACAGGTGATGTGCCCTTCGCAAGAAACCTAATAAATTAATGAATGGAAACATGAAAAATCGAAATGAGTAGGTAGATGCATGATTGCAAATTGCCAATCAAAAAGGGGAGCTCCCCTTTCGTAAAAGAGAGAAAAAAGTGAATCTTGAAACCAGAATCGAATAGACCACCCAATGTTATATGTTTGTGTTTCTGCAATCACAATTAGCTGAATGAAACTATTAATCTACTTCAATAAATCCACCCATCTTCAACCAAGAATAGCTATTGCTAGGAAGAAATCGAAAATTTTTGTTGGGTCGTACACAGAGATGGTGGAAGAAGAAGGAGTGTTTTTAGGG
Source organism: Eucalyptus sideroxylon x Eucalyptus melliodora (assembly GCA_016097485.1). NCBI lineage: Eukaryota > Viridiplantae > Streptophyta > Magnoliopsida > Myrtales > Myrtaceae > Eucalyptus > Eucalyptus sideroxylon x Eucalyptus melliodora. The sequence continues at coordinate 30,228,625 of CM027824.1, read as the reverse complement.
GCAACAAGAAATTCTTCTAGGTATGACTGTATGGCAATACCATAAGAGTCCTTGGCCCTAATTAGTCTCCTCCTCGTAGCAACAACTTGGTGGAGTTAGATCATTTGGGCAAAATGCTTACGTAAGTTAAGTTTGTTCTCAAGTTGGAATAATAGGGGTCATCTAACATTCATCAAGAAATTCCAGAAGAGTCTCAGTACCAACGCTTCATCCAAATTTAATTCTTTGTTTGGTAGAGGTTTACCTAACCTGGTAAATCTCACATACCACTTCCAATGTTTATTAATGAACCAATTATGGAAGAAAAAGGAGAAAAATATAAGATATCTGTTCCTTTGAGTTAGCTATGCAGCTCATTAGAATTTAAGGCTGGCATGGAAGCGCCATCTATTGATGAAGAGATGCCGCAAGCGTTGATAGGGGCATGTGAACTGCCATTACTAAACAAAAAGCTTACCATAACCGGTGAAAGTAACATGTTCATTTCTCAAAACTAGATTATGCATGTGCTACGTGCTCGCCGAATCACAATAACAGATCGTCGAGAACTGATTATGAGAGTAAAGGATAGATGGTTGTTGACAGTATAAATGACTAATCTCTCTTATCTTAGAACGAATGATATGGATCATTTCTTGAACTTCTTGTAGATAAGTGCATGATGGTGGATTAATTGAAACGTGGGAATGGAGGGAAAAGTGGGAGATGATCCTTTAGTTTTATAATTTCAACCTAATTTGAGATCTATTGCTTTATTCGCAGGATTATTAAGGCTTTTGAGTCTAGAATTTTCTTTGACCGAAAAAAAAATTGACTTTAACCATGAAGCAAAGCACCTTTTTTGTTACGGCCATGATAAATCATGTAATTACATCTTATATTAATATCTTAGCTGAATCACAACATACGTACATGTTCTTGATTGCTATAAAGACAATTTTTCACCAACAAGATCTCAAATGAAGCTTACTCCACGAATGGATTTCTATATGGAATCCTCTAATTGAAACATCAATTTTTTCCTGAAGATGCATTTGTAGAGAATAATTGGTAAAGCGCTTGTGGTGGTTGGCGGATGAATGGACCTCCCCTTAGAAAATTCATTGCAAGGCTGGTCACAAAGCTCAAAGCTACTATCTGCGCCTCACATATTGAAGGCATATATATTTTCTTCATTTTGCACTATCTTTTTGCTAGCTAGTAAAATCACAATATACCGTAATCCTATATATAAGGACATTGTCCAAGCTTTTATATTTTGGCGTTTGTACGTTTGGCTAACCAACAAAACAGGGACCTCATTTTAAGGTTAATTTATGGTTCAATTACAAGAACAAGTAATAAAGTACAAGGAAAGAGTGTCAGATAAGAAAGAGAAACCAAAAGAGAAATTAGCGGGAGAAATGTAGGTCGGATCAAGCTCGCTATCCGAGAGTGCATGCAGTTCTTTAAGATCGTTGCATGTGTGCATGATTCTTATCTTTCTCAACTTCGAGCAACTAAAATTAAATTTGATTCCCTTCTCAGTATTAATATAAGGTTGAAAAGGAACAAAGAGGAGAGCAGTCCCATGCAAAGAGTCAACCAATAAAGATCATCACGGATGGGTAGGCAGAGACAGAGAAGGAAAGAGATAGGGAGCGAGGGCGAGAGAGCCCGAGCTGTAAAAGGAGGAATAAGAACGAGAAAGGGTTCAAAAAGTCACATGAGTTTCGACTCTGCCGCACAGGCACACGACAGATAGATGGAGGAGAAGGTTGTGGTTGTAGATGTAATCGTCAAAATAAGAGGGTGGAGAGAGAGAGAGAGAGAGAGAGCGCTTCGCTTTCCGACAATAGTCTTCGTCCATTTAATTATTTATCTAGCTAACGTGATATGCATATATTTTAAGTGTCTAGCTAGCTCAGGGAATATTTGAAATGCTGAGGACTTGCGAAAAACCCTCGAATTTTCATACAGACACGCTCTCTCTCATCTCTCCACTCACCAACGCAACTGTAATCTCTCTCTCTCTCTCTCTCTCTCTCTCTCTCTCTCTCTCTCTCTCTATGGGCTCGTGTGTGCGTTCTTGCAGAATTTTTGGTTCTTCTTGTTTGATTTTCATGTGTTAGGGTCTCTTCTGCAGGCAAAGCTTGAATTCAGGGTTTCTTCACTTTTTATTAGTTGTGTTGTTATGTCAGCTGTTTTAGTAACCATGATCTCTCTTTCTCTCTTGTGCAGGTTCCTGGCCAGCTTAATTTGGATCCGCATGTTGCTTGGATTGAACTCATGTGATTTTGTGGGTAAGTCCCCAGAAAGCTTCATGATCTTTGATCCTCATGGCTGCCTCTCTCTCTCTCTCTCTCTCTCTCTCTCTGTGGAGATTTTTTTTTTCCAAATGTTCTCTGCTCTCTCATACTTCGACAACTGCTTCTAATTCTTCCCCAACTGATTTACACTTATAAATGAAGGACAACTATTTCATACTAAAGCTGTATATACACAGTAGCTTTCACGAATGAGATAATTGACATTGGATGGGTTTTTAGGTATTGGATCATTATGATATTTCGCATTTTATCATGAATGAAGAGTTTCGGGTAAGTTGATTGTGTGTCGTAATAATACTACCGTTAAAAACTTTGTCATTTATTCTCTGAAACAACTGGGTCTTAGACTTTTGTGGGCTATTCAGCAATTTGTTATTCTACCAAATTTTGTCCTTGGTTTATCTCAAAAACAATCGTCTAAGAATTCGTATCCCAAAGTTGCCGACATTGAGAAATCCTATATTTTGATTAGTGCAATTTCTCCCATTTGGCTATTTCTTAAAACCACTTATATCAATGTTTGTCAAGCTTTTGACTAAATTGAAATGTTAATTACGGGGCCCTTCTTATATTACAAAGAAAAGAAGTCTTTTAGTTAACATTCAATGCCAAAATGAGTGTGCACAAAATGGCTAAACTGTAAGCAAGTAGTTGATTTAGTTGGCAAAAGTCATCCTAACTTAGTAACAATATATTGCTTCCAGCCTCACTAATCCCTCCCTTAACTCGTGTTAGCAAAGAAAAGGTATTGATCAAATTTTCATTTTTGCCCCCGCTTCACAAGAATGTTCCTATAAAGTCATAGTACTTCAAAAGCATGCTAATAATGCTCATTATGTAAGTTGTTTCCTTCCATTACTTTCTTTTATCTACTGATCAGATTATTCCAAGAGGTTAGCTCACAGCAAGTCCAGCCTCTGTACCTTGGAACTAAGGCCTTAACTCTGTGTGTCTGTTTTGTTATGTTTTTTTTTTTTTTTTAGGGGGGGGGGGGGGGTTGGTTGGAACCATTGAGATTTGTGCTAAACTGAGCTATTCATTAAAGTAGTATTATTAACTCATCATGGACACATAAACCCGTGATAGTGTGACAAAATGAGCTATTAAGTAACTGAAATAATATCGAGAGGGAAGATGGCAGAAAAAAATTTAATCTTATTAATGCCGCCGGCCTGACATTTTCATTGCACGAGTAGTTCTCGAGATCATGACATAAATATGTCCACTTCCATGCTAAATAAGCCCTTCCTTGTAGATGACTAGATGTGTCTCGGTCTGAAGACCGCTTGTACAAAAGAGAAGTCCATGGTAGCATACGGTAAAAAAGTCTTGGCCCCTCTAAGTTCTTGAGCATTGAGGTTTTAAGGGTGATGGCTTTTCTTCTTTAACTCAAAGACCCCGAGAAAAAACTTAGCAGAAGAACACAACTACCAGAACAAGGGGTCAGTAGGGAAAAATATAGAGCAATGTCATCGCATGTTATGGGATTTTCAATGGGTAGTTTGAGCTCCTCCTTATAGGCAAGTGAATGCACTTGAATGACTATGGTCATCTAGCTCATCGAACTTAAATCTCCGTGCTATTTTTGAATTTTAGCACATTATCTTGATCGTTCATGCACCATCTCTTGCTATTTATTTGTTGTTAATTTTGAACATATTATCACCTAGTATACCTGTTTCTCTTTCAACAGGTAAATAGCTGGCCCCGGAAGATAGGGTTCAAGCTAAACCTTGATCCTCTACCACATATACACTTATACATACATAATTGTACCTACAAAACGTGTATCTAATAATGACTGACGATAGGATTGAAATATCAGATGAAGATAAGAGTGATGGAGGATTCAGTAATGTTCAATACAAGACCAACTCTTCAGACGGTTGTGATCAGAAATGCTTGTCATTTGACTTGAATGAAGCTGCAGATATAGAGAACGATGAGAATGGTCTCAGTGCTGATGAGGATGCTGATTCTTTGTCCAACAATGAAAATAATCTTGACGAGGCGGCATCATCAAAGATTGATTCTTCAAGCGGTAATAACAACTGCTCGAGCGACGAGGGAAAAGAGAGAACGACAACAGTTCGGCAATACATGCGGTCCAAAATGCCGAGGCTTCGTTGGACTCCAGAGCTCCACCTTGCTTTTGTGAATGCAGTTGAAAGGCTAGGAGGCCAAGAAAGTAAGTCTCATTTATTTAGCTTCCGTTTTCATGAATGAGTGGTTTTGAACTTTTCGTGGAAGATAGCAACTATGGGTGCATCTTCTTGTGTGGAACACAATTCTTGAAGATAAAACCTTATAATTTGGAAATACCAGTCCTAAATGGGGGAAAAAAAGAAGGTATATAGGAATGAGGAAGAGCAAACGGAGGCTAGGTTTTCCCTAGCTGGGACAAGGGAAAGAACTCCGCTAATAAGAGAACAATTTTTCAGATGCGATGACCAACTTTGATTACAAACAAATTCTTTAGTTTTTAACTGTGTGATTCTTCAGTGTAGGAACATATTGACCAGCTAGGGCCGTCGCCCTAACTCTAGAAAGGTTGCTACAGAAAAATTGGAACATTAATGAAGGAGATAGTTATAAGTCAGTAATTTATGGGATGGAATCATTCTATAAAATTTGATGGATGGACAAAGCTAATCATGATGATGAAAAAAATTCAAGCCCGATATTTCTTTTTCCTAGTAGTCTATTTTAGGTATCGTTGTTAAATAAGGTCAAATAAACTTCTTTAATGATCTTCTAAGTATGTACATTTCCAAAAAGAAGAAGAGGAACCGAAGTAGTAAGAAATCCTTTGCTCGCAAATTGGACTAGATATACGTACATGAAAATTGCCTACAGTTAGACTTATTTTTCCTTCTCGTTTATAAGCATTATTTAAGTGGGTCAATATAAAGGGACTCTCGAAAACGGTCAAATAAATCGTGACCAAAACAAAAGAGGCACACAAACCCTAGCAATAGCAACTTCATCGGAAACTGTCTCGTTGATATGTCCTAGGAGCCTGATTTGTATTTTTCTCCCTCTCTGTGCTGATGGGAACAGAAGCAACTCCAAAATTGGTGCTTCAGTTGATGAACGTGCGAGGACTAAGCATTGCCCATGTCAAGAGTCACTTGCAGGTACTCCAGGACAAAAATATGGACAAAGAAATTATTTTATCTTCTTAATTCGTGCCCTAAACCGAGTCGTTTTGCAATATATTGTTTTTCAACTTTCAAGGTCTTAACTTTCGAGTCCTGCAACCTTTTTCCCCTTTTATTTCAGATGTACCGAAGTAAGAAGCTCGACGATTCTGGGCAAGGTAAACCTGGAACTTTACTTGATTAGTATTTTAATCTCTGCAACATAAATTGCACTCTCATAAGCATCACTCCTTTAAATTTGCTCAATCTTAGTATCCTCTCTCTCTCTCTCTCTCTCTCTCTCTCTCTGTGAAAATGCCTATGGTTGTGTCGTACTTTATGTTGCAAATTGTGCTGGCATTTCCCCTTTTATTTGCTTTACATTTGCATGTTCTAGTCGTTTCTTGAATCTCTGTTGTGCCTATGGTTTTGACGTACCTAGAAGGTACAATCTAGTCGCTGTTAAATTAATAGTATAGGGTTTACTTCGGAACTTGTAGAAGGGACATACATGTTAAGCACGAACTGTAGTTTAGAATATTCCAAATAGGCGTCAAATAAGTCCGTAAGCTTTATAAGAACATCGACAACGTGGGTTGACACGAGTATGGTTGTCTGGGTAGGAATTAGGATTCAATCTGAAAGAAGCTCATCTTTAGCATATAGTGAAGAAGTGGCCGCAGCTAGAAGACGATTTCCCTTGGATGTGTTTTCAACTAGGACAGTGAGAAACGAGAGTTGAAAGAAAGAAGTGTTGTAAAGTAGGTCTACCCAATGAGAGTCTGCTTTATCAGTTATTGTTCTATTTGTGTAAGCAAAAAAGGAAGTTATATTGGGTTGTCCTAAGCCTCTCTCACGCCAAAGGCTCGTTTAAGAAAGTTTTCTCTCACTTTTAATAAACCAACCATCAGTCCACTAGCCCATTTCACAAAGGGATGTAGGATAAATCTCAATAATCTCCCTTGCATGGTCTTGGGTCCTCTCACCCTAAAGGTTAATTCAAGAGTCATATTTATAAACTGACCATCAGCTCTTTCACAAACGATGTGAAATAAATCTCAACAGATCACATCTTCGATCGACAAATTTTTTGATGTGATCTTATTTATGGATTCGAGCAAATAAAATCATCAAATCCTTAAGGCAATCTCCACTGTCATCCTTACTATCTAAACATAGCAATGTTGACTTAATCAAGTGAAATTCAGTAAATATGTTCACAGAATGTAGTAATTATTAGAAACTCTGTGTTCAAGACTTCATTGACGCGAGCCCCTCCTTGGGCAGATTCCTCCTTTTGCTTCTTTCTTTACATTGTGAATGATTTTGTTAATCAGCTCTTAGTTCGGTTTAAGTACTAGGCGATTCTCGAGATCACGTCTACTCTAATCTGCTTAAATCTGTCATTCATCGTTGCGTTCCCACCAATCTTTTAAGCGGAGTAAATGATCGAACACTCTCTCACATCCTTCAGTCTTATAAGCAGTTCTATCTATAACAAGTGCGCTAGGAAGAGATCATTGCCAGCTTCAAGAAATCTATGGAAGACTCGGTGCTCACGAGAGCTACCGGAAGGACAGTCGAAGCCCTTTTCTCTCGCCATTTTTGAAGGACGCACTCGACTTCAAAGCAAACTCCTCTAGGTATATACTTATCAAAACCCTTCGCATTCCATAGTTCTAAACATCGACAAGTCCTTCAAGACCAAGAATAAGACTTCGTTACTTACTTTGCATTACTTAAAATTGTTAGACATCGCCAACAAATCGAACTAACATCTTTATTTCTTTTTGCCTCTCCTTCCTCTAGATATGCCCAACCGTGGGGTAATTTGGCCGACCAAATGACGAGCCCTACACTATTTGCAAGTTCAGCCTCTGCGTTTCAGAACAGGCACAAGTTGGATGGTTCAACGTCATCGTTGTTCAGCATGAAAGCCGATGGGTTAACGAGAAATAATATGAGGGGACTCATGAGACCGAGCAGGTTTCTCGAGGGGAAGAAATGGCCTCCGCGTGAATTCATCGGGAGCCATGTTACTAGAACAAGGAGTTGCTCAAACATCTATCCGGACAATGCTTATAATAGTAGTATTGCACAGCCGTGGAGCACCATGAACGAGTTCAACCAAACCAATTCATGCACTCACATGCACATCTCATCATCAGCTGGTGATATTGTTGGTGATTCTCAGCTTCAACCCTCGTCCCGGCTTGAGGTAATCTTTTGTTACACTTGCTAATTTTCAAGTACTCACCATATGTGAAATGCATAAATCCTTATTATCTTAGTCATAAGCAGTGAAAAAGTTGCATTTATAGTGGTAGATGTTAGCTTGATTCATCAACTATAGTTGTCATTCTCACAGCATAATGCTAGTCTTACTAGCAGGAAAAATGATTATTTTCAGAAGATACAAAGTTCTACCTGGCATGGTTGTCTACGAACATACTTTTACAACCTTTTGCATTAAACTAATGTACTGAAGGATATTTTGTTGTTTGAATTAATGAGAGTAACTTCCTCCTTCATTTTGTTCTTTCAAAAGTTTTGATGAGGCGCTTCTAAGTCTCATCCTGTGAAGATAACTTTTTAAAGTTGAGCCGTGAAGATTATTTTTTTTTTTATCTCAAGATTATTAAATTGTGCCTTGTTTTGGCAATTTACATATTGTAGATTGATTGATAACATACTGATCAATGTGGTTTCCGAGTTATTGAACAGTTCTGGAGATTGCAAGAGAGAAGAATGCAGCTCAACAATGAAGATGCAAGTCCAAGTTTGGAAAGAGTGAAAGAGAAGAAATGGCCGCCTGATCTACAGTTGAGTCTTAGCCGCAACGAGTTGGTCAGAAATTTAGACGAACTAAGAAGGAAAGAAGCAGATACGAATCTCTCGCTCTCCTTGGCTTCCCCGTGTTCGTCAAGTCAACAAAAAGTACTGTGAAGAATTACAAGTACTTATTTGTAATCTGTGAAGAAAAGCAAATTGATCGTATGCATGCTTTAGGCTGGCTTTTGGGTTGAGTACTCTGGATCTGACCATGTCAATGAGCAGAGGAGTGAGATCTTGTGTGGTACTCGAACTCAATGGCCAAAATATTGGAGAGTTACATTACATGCAATGTTCCCATTTAACGTCGTTTTAATTTCAGCATGTTTTATGTTGCTTCTTGTCCCTCCAGTTGACTTCTTAGGATAATCTAATGTCAATATTTTAATTTATATAATTCTTAGAGCTTCAGTGAATTTGGCGGGTTTCCGAGATACTCGACGACCTTCCTGGGCTTACCATATTTATTTCGTATATAAATAAATTCATCTGTTCAAGGCAAGAGCACTCTTGAAGTCAGTATCCTTCATACTGTCACGGTTCTAATACCTTCGACAGTCCAAGCTCTCTTAGGGATTAGTTCTATGCTCTGCTTCAATATCAGTTAATGAGCTCATCTAGAAGGTAAACTAAGCAAGCGCTTATAGTAGTGTCATAACCAATATACAAGGTTTGCTGAAAGCTAGAATTACCAGCCTGTACCCCGAGCCTACTTTGAAACCTAACAATAGACGTAATAAGACACTAAAACTGAATGAGGCAAGGACTAAGACCATTCAAGAGAATAAAAAGTGGCTTCGACAATGAAAACCTGTTTATTTGTTCTGACATCCCAAAAAAGTGCAAGCCTATATATTAATTTAAGATTTTGGTATAAAAAGACCCCAAACTAAGTAAAGGAATAAGTGATTCTGTGTAAGTACTGCATAGCAAGGTAAACGAATAGGTATACAAGAGGAATTAAGCTCCTAACCCTAAGAACATAAGCTCAAATAAAGGAGCAGAGCCTACCACTGCCTTGCAACCAAAGAAATATTTCTTGATACATAATTTATTTGGCTTTGCCTTAGAAGAATGACTGTAGACAATAATATCTCACGATTGCGACACTTTAGTGCTAACAAACAATCACACGAACATTCCAGGCAGATACACTTCTGTTTAGGAACTATGGGTTCCCTTCCCACAGGCCAAAGCCCTACTTGCATAAGTTACCCTGTAAATTCTAAGAATGTGATTCTCTCCAGGCAACTAGCGTTCGCCGCTCAATTGCACAAGGTAGTGGAGACATCAGGCTTTATATACACCAAGGTGGACAGCGAGCTCTGTGGATGGTTTTGCAGGAAGGAGTCTGCAAGATGAACACAACACCAAAAGAGAAATTTTGAGGATTGGCCTGAAACTCTTCTCACTTCACCTAAGCAAGCACAAACAAATATTGTAAATGAACCGGGCAGTACATTCTGGCCAGTTGATGCACACAGTTCAATTGAAACATAGAAATCATTAACAATTTTATAGAGTAGAGCAACTAACTTGAGCGATAGGTCAGAGCAGGACATAGGCAGGATTGGGTCTTCAACGAGTGAGGCCACACTGAACAATGCATGCATGGAAATTAGATGAGATCAACGTTTGCCTTGTGGCAAAAGCCCTGTAATTCCTGATGAAAGAAGGAATAGTACATGAACAAGAAAATGCACACGATAAAGCACGACTATAAACATTGACTGAAGTGCCCACCGTATGCTTTCTGAGAAGTTAAATGCCCCTCATTTGATCAGACTTTTTGACCGTTGTTTCCCACTTGGAACTAATATTACAGAAGTTGGAAGTTTTTGACCCGTCAGAATCAAGCAAACCTGGGGAAAATCGTGTAGGCGAGTTTCTAGAGTATGTAAACGGCAAGGTACGGTTTAGCCAAGACTCTGATGGGCACTGTGGCAATGGTGGGGATATGGGGAGATCTGAACCATTGTCACGAGAATTTTTAATGTCACCAGATCTCAAAGAAAAGTGGCATCCTAGATCATTCTTCCCATCACCACAGACTTCATAGGTTATTTTCACATCATTGCTCTGCCTGGACCTGTTGACATCAATTTGTGTATCCTCATTGAATCTATGGTGAGGAGAGAGTAATACGCAGTCGGTGGACTCTGATCTGTCATGCTCCGTCTCCGTTTCATCTAAAGCACTCGAATACTTGTCTTCCTCAGTTGAAAAGTCAACAGAGCGAGCTTCTTGGAACTTATAGTTCATTTCATCAGCTGCAAAATCATCTCGTCTGAAGTCAGATATTCCTGTCTTATCAGAGGAACTTGTATCTGAATTACGAGATCTTATAACATGCACACGGTCAACATACAAAGTCTTCTCAACTGAGGGAGCTGTGAAGCCTGCATTCCCTGCATTATCCTCACTAATCAGAAAATCTCGAAAGCTGGGGAGAAATTTTCCTGGAGGAATGAAGCCATCCACCCTCGAGTTCTCAGTCGACCTAGTATTCCCAAAAAAATTTCTCTCTTCTTGAAGAATTGGATGAGATGATTCAGTCTTGAAGCGTACACTGCCGACTCCTTGAAAATTCCTTCTCTCGAATGACCGATCTGCTCTTGGAGATTCTCTTACGCAAGTGATTTTGTTGACTGGGCTTGATCTGCTATTCAGCACAAGCTTATCATCTTGAGTCCCAGGCACTTGATGTCGATTGACGTATCTTTGCTGGCTTGCTAAATCACAAGCGTGCTGCAATGGAGAGGACAGCCAACAACAAACAAACATTTTGAGTAGAGTCTATATGAAAAATTTCAACATGAAAAAGCCAAGAATGGTTCGTTTATACCTCACTGCTTCTTTCATTGCTAGAAGCATTACGTGAAGACTTGGCTGGAACCCTACGGGCTAATGAAACGTGTCCAGCAGCCCGTGTCTTGACCCTTGGCACTGGGTTTAAGAGACAAAATGACTTCAGCCAAAAGCGATAAAGCAACCCACGGGCTTTGAAAGATGACTTTTCGGGCTCGTCATATTCACCATCGCCGTCGTCATCGTCATCATCACCTCGGCTATCCAGACCAATTAATTCAGGGGCACAGTGGGATATAGCAGTTGGCCTATAATGCTGTTCTCGCTGCTGCTTAACCACATTTATAGCCCGCTTGACAAACTTTGGTTGCTCTCTTTTAGGTTGCTTCCTAGTAGGACGTGGAGGCGTTTCCGATGCCATTGCTTGCGCTGCAGGCAAGAAACGATCCATCATGAAATCCTGCATTTCTGGATTCGTATAGAAATTCCCAGATACTCCATTGTCTAGACCATCCAACCCGCTTATACCACTGAGACTGCAGTTCAAAAAGAATGACTCAGTCCTAGAAAGAGCGTCCGGTGCGTCAACATATACCTCATCCCCTTCCTCTGAAACACCCTTCTTGGAGCCCTCGCATGCTGCTGCTGCTTCTCCCCCTTTAGATGCATCATTTGGTAGGACATTTACTCTTTGGGATCGAACATTGCAGTTACTGTTGGAGACGTTGTCCAAGGACTGCTCTTTAACATTCATAGTTCTGCCTGAAGAAAGCTTGGGGCTGGCAGGAGGTGGTCTAAGAGTTTGGATCTGCATGGTGCGCTCATGTTTGGGCGTCCCGGGGCTCCGTTCCCACGTAAATGGCACTGTCCCTGGACTACTTATCGGACCTGACTTTAGCTCTGATCTGTATGCAGGAGGAAGAGGAGGGAGTTTGGCGAGAGGATTGCCTGTTATGCCCTGATCTCTAGCTCCTCCTGAAAATGTTGGCGTCGATGGGAACCGCCTCGTAGAAAGGAGCGGCTGGTTGTATTTCAGTTGCCTATCTTCCATGACAATTTTCTATCCAGATATATTTCTGCAAATTGTTGATATGGAAATGAATGTCAAAGAGCCCACTGAAGACGCGAAATCAGACAAGCGGTGAATTAAAAAAAATAGACAAAGAAAGAAAGAACCGGAGACAAATGCAAACAACTTCTATGACTCAGGAAATGATGTTTCCAGACATTGACCTTTTTATGTTCTTCAGCAATTGGTATACATGAACAATTAACTGCACACTACGACCACCTCATCTCCAAACACATGTTAATGTTCCAGAAGCTCAACCACAGCTCCGTTTGGTTTTGCAGGAAAAAGAACAAATTCATAGCAACAGTCAGCAGTCTATCGCCGGACATGAATCCAGTCATTTATATCTGCACTTAGCAGAACAAGGTTATTAGAAAATACTGAATGGGACCCGAATCCTTTCTTACTGACCCGCTTGCCTTTTTCATGAGCACATACAAAAAGTGTACGGTTTCAGCACAACAAAGTCCCAACCGATTCCATTTCAGGATTTTGTTTACAGGATGGGGTAAAGAAACATCCTAACTCCTTTCCCAAACACACCTAGTCCAGTATGAGCTGAGGAAACAATCGAATGGAAACGAAAAATCACTTTTTGAAGTTCACCCATTTGAACATAGAACCAGTTCAGCCCGCGAACGGCACAACCCCGAATCAAACCACGAATGCGACCAACGCCTTCTTCTCACATTCCCAGAAACGGAAAAGGGACAAAAAAAAGAAGAACAAGGCAGGACGTCACCACAGCACACACAACTCTATGAACAAAGTGAAGACGTAAAGGAACAGACTAGCGGTCATCCCACCTGCGATTTACACATGAGAAGCAAAACTTGCTACGCAGCACATGCAGAGAAGGAAGCTTAGGAAAATACCGTTGGGAGACGACGACCCAGCAGAGATGAAGTGCAGTTACTGCTTCCAGAGAACATGCATCAAATGAATGAGAGAGAGAGAGATGAACAGCGACATTAAAATACGGAGGTGGCAGCTTGCGTTTGCCTCGTTGCGTTCGGTGGCATGGAATAGAAATTCATGCCGAACCCGCGCTCCAATGCAGAGTCAAAAGTCAACGCGTGGTAACGAATAAAACAATTTAGAGATCTTGAACGGGAGATAGAAATAGAAGGACGAATGAAGTAACTCGAGAGAGAGAGAGAGCTCACGTTCTCCTTATTTCCATCGGGTCGCGAGTTTAGGATCGCGTGACGGCCGAATGTCAAGCGAGAAGGCGATTGGACAAGCTGGAATTGAACAGCTAATCACGCCCCCTTCGAGTCAACTCGGCATTTATTAGCGTTCAGACCGATGGATGGATGGATGGGTTTGAGGTTGAGTCCCCCTTAAGTAATAAGTATAGGGCCTCTGTCCTTGCACCCTATAAAATAAAAAATTGCACCCGAGCGCCTGTACCGAACGAGCAATTGATGTGGGCGGTTTTAATTGGTTCGACAGGTGCAACCGATCGATGATAAATGAGGTGAATGGGAGTCGGTGTGTTTATTAACAAAACCAAAAGATCGATACTTTGCCTAACCCGTTTGGGCGCCGAGGCTCGTGGATTTTTCAGAGAATGTGAGAGCTCGAGTGCAATGGAGACCGACTTTACAAAAGTTAATCGCTAGGAAATCATCGGAACCAATATGTTAGCGGAGATCCGGAGAGCAGGGTTCGAACCTTTCCCGTCTTCCTTGATATTTTCCCAAGTCTAAAGACGCACTTAAAGCTGATCTATTCCACTCGATTTGACCCAAAACTCATTAGTTTCAATTGGTGTGACCACCAATGAGATGGGACCATAAACTGACTAGAGACGTGGTGCTCAATTAGATATTTTCGATAGACAAATCTGATTTAATATTCAAAAATTAATTGAGTAAGAATTACTCATTGCCTATTATAAAACATGTTTGAATTAAACTTATGGGCCTAAGCCCTTTGGAAGAGGTTGAAGTGTCTATTCAAAATAAATTAAATAATATAATTTATGCATATGTATATTTGAAGGTTACTTTTCACGGTAGAAATAATCAAAATAGATTTCAAGCATACAAAGACCTAAAACAAAGTAAAGCTTTTGTTTCCACATTTTTCAGTAAGATCGACCAGTTCTGCCACGCGATTGAGCTTCCGTCCCGCCTGACGTCCTCGGCACGTCGCCGGCGAATGCTTGTTAGACCAGATAGGCCACGGGAGGGAGTTTCAAAATGAGAAATTCAAAACGTAAGCGCCAAACATCGCATGGGCTTTTATAGGCGTGGGCCGAATTGCAGTGGCGAGCAAAAGAAGCCAAGAAACCCATTATGGCCAGCAAGCGCCAGATGCGCGCGTCGCGCTCACCCGGACTTGATTTTCAATAAAATCTCAAGAGCGAAAGCGTGTCTATTAATCTCGCCAGCAAGTTTAGGTTAAGATAGTTTGATCGCAATGAGCGTATGATTAGTCAAAGCATAAACCAAATCGCGCAATAAACATTAACATTGGACGGCAGACATAGCCTGCATAAGAATGGACAGAAATTCGTAATGGGTGACATTTTTGTCCCAAGAGTGGATGGTCGAGCTTTTTTCTTGTCACATGTCGCGGCTGCAATATATCGCCCATCTTGAGAATTGTTCTATTCGGTTGAATATGAATTTTCGATTGTTGTTTTGAAGAGCTTGTGTTATTAACGAGTGTTGGATTACAGATCATGATTTTGAAAATTGTTGATTTGTTTAATATGCGTTGGATCCAAGATTGGTATTTTGGATTAGATGTTATTTTTCGATTAAGAGCACAGAAAAAACACGGGACTGTTCAAAGGGCTTTCTCTTGTGATTTTTCTAACGTAAGTTGTTCCGGGCCGGGCCCAAAGTGAATCGATCCGGCCTGGGGAAAAAATATCCGGGTCATTATTTTTTATAAGAATATCGATTACACGTAATAAAAATTTATTTATAATGAAAGTGACAATTTTTTATTTTCTAGTTCAATTTTTTATGAGATATGTATAATGGAAGTCCTAAAACTTATTTGAGTCATAAAACTTATGGAAAAAACAATCAAGCTGTAAAACTTATTGAATTGGTACAATTGAGTCATCATATTAACTCCACCATTTAAATTAATGAAAAAGGCTAACGTGGCTTTTCTTAAATATTTTCTTACCAACATGACGATGGTGTGAATTAAATGCTAATTTTTTAAAACCAAAATCTTAATAAAATAAAATATAATATAAAACAAGTATTTAAAAAAAACACAAAAAGGGGAAAAAAATGCCATAGGCCATCCTTGTCGCTGTCGCCCTTACTGTTGGAAAGTATTGCCGAAGGCTCGGTGACCCTCACCTAGTGCGGTTGACAAGCGTCTTCGGCCCTCATTGAACCCCCGCCAACCCAATCCGGCAATAGGGGCAGTGATGGAGGTCCTTGTCCTAGCTCTCTCTCTCTCTTCTTTTATTATTATTATTTTTTATTTTATTAATTAAGATTTGAGTTAGTAGAATTAGAATTTAATCAAAAACAACATCGTTTTAGTCTCGTGAGTCATATTTTAGCCACGTTATCGCCACATAGGAAAGATAAAATATTTAGAAAAAGTTACGTTAACATTTTTCATTAGTCTAATTTGATTTAATTGTATTTTCGTGATAAGTTTTCAGTGCACGTATTCCATTTTTATAATTATCGATCTTGTGAGCCACGAGGATTGCAATTTGATCAAGAACGTGGGGAGTTCTGCTTTTCCAGTCGCTGGGGTTGAATTGAACTGAAGTCGACTCACCAAACAAAGGTCGCCACCCCCGCCTATCTCCACCACGTGGCAACGTCGGCCCGAGTCAAACTCCCGTTACTTAACCGACGGTGGAGACGCACCCGGTCCGCTCACCGAACGCGGAAAGAAAGGCTTTTCTGAGTTAGCACCAGCAAACCGCAGAGCCGAGTCAACGGCCGGATTTAGGGCACGCCTCCGGTCTCAACGTCCGCAGCAATGCACGGGGGGAGGGAGTTCCACGCCATCGCGTTGCTGTAAAAGATTCCAATCTTTCCTTTCTTCGGCGTCGTCTCTATGAAAACAAAGGCCTCAAGTCCTTCGATCGCGCTTGTCTTTTCTCGTTGGAATGCGGGGGGGTGGGACGATCGGTGAGGGACGAGACGGAGAAAAGGTCACTGTTTCGTCCGAGTTTGACCGATGAATTGGACTGCACTGAGCCAGTTTTTCGGATTATTTTAGAAGATGGGACGTGTCGTGTTTGACTCAGATCCAACGTGGTCGATCAGATTCAGATCCAATCATGGTAAAGCCGTAGAAGGAGACCGCCCCCCCTCCCTCCTTTCCATCTTTTTGTATTTAAAACGAGGGTCATACGGATTCGTGCAATTATTGATTCGCGGCACTCGAAAACCGATTCAGAGGCCGCGTGCATTTAGATCTTACTCGGAATGGGAGCGAGTACTTCGTCATTTTCGATTTCGAGCTTAATATGTAGATGGCGTCGAATTGCATTTGTTAAATCGCGAACTCGACATGGATATGGTGAGAAACTTCTCATCGATTGTGAGGCGTGTCGAGCAATTAGGAGAAATTATTTTTTGGAGAGGTCCTTTGGTTGACTCTATCCTAGTCTTTGCACTCGGCAACGTGATTATCGGACGAGCTCTTGGTCTATCGGTCTAGAGATACGAGGGATTCGTGAGTAGTGAATGAATGAAATATTGGTCATACATGTTGTTCCTTGGTCTTGGTATTTAGTGAAATGTACTCCAATTCAACTACATGTCTAATTGGTTCAGAGTTTGAGATTTGGCAAAATTCTGTTAAGAGAATGCACGCTCTTTTTGGGAATCCTTCGTGTGTCGGGAAAAAAGAATATCTCTATTTTTAGTACAGTGATTGATGCAAATATCTAGTTCACATGAATACATTACCTACAACAACCAATCACTAGAAAGGATGTTGAAGAGGTTATAGGGCTACAAGCTATGTCCATTTCTCCTTTATTGTTAGCCTCATGTAACTTATGTACTCACCATTGTACTCTTTAAGATGTATCCATATCCACACAAATCAGACAAGTTTTCAATTACTTTTGATAGTGTCATTGCCAAAATAGCGATTGCTACAAACATAGTTGCACCGATGAGGCCGGTTCGTGAGGGTACTCTGCGTATGTCATGAGATCAATCTTTGCATGCAAAGCGACTTTCAAGGATTTTTTCCAATCCGTAAAGGAAAAGGATACCGTGCTTGGGATGAGCCCGACATTCATATAATGTCGAGCCACACAGACCTCTACAATAAGCCTAACCAATTAATAGAACATTCACTTACTTCAACGAACATAAAAAGAAAAAAACAAAAAGAATAGTGCCTCCAGCTTGGCACATGAGCCGACATGACCCGTCATTGCCACTTGCCATTTAATGCATGACCCATAAATTTTTGCTGAGGGAAAGCAAAAATACATCCATAAAAATGTGCCTCGTACTGCAACTGTTGAAGTCAAGCACGGTCGCCCGTCCCTGGCCCGCGGGCATCGCGAATGACAGTCTTGCAAGGAAAAAGGAATCGGAATTCCCCCACGTGCAATGGAATTGGGAAGAATTTTCAATGCATGGTGCCAAAACAGGCACAGCGACTCGAGCTGGTCCACCGTTTTTGCCCGGGGTACGAGAACACAGTGCCCGCGACATCGACAGTGGAAAACACCTAACTCCGTTTTGTTTGGTTGTGGTTGGTGCCTGCGTTCGTTGGGACGGAAGTCAAGAAACGAAGCAAAGAAAACGGGGAATTTCGCAGCTCGTTTCGATGGCCTGCATCTTTTTGGGTGCTGCACAGGCAGGATTCAGACGCTCGTACATACACGGTTTTCGATTCTCTTGGAATGTTAATTTGGAACGTTGATAGAACATTATTAATATGGGATTTGTATCTCCTAAGAAAATGACTAATATCATGAAGAATTTTTAATTAATATATTTATGATAAATTTTATCAAAAAATAATTAAAATTAACTAAAATTTTGAAGTGATATATTTGTGATAAAATTTATCATCAATTAATTTATGTTAAATTAGACTAATACCAAGAAAAAATATAAATTTGTATACCTATAATAAATGAAAAAATAAATTCCAATCTACCAATTATCATGTGTTGCCCAACTTAATAAGTTGGTGATAAAATTTAACCGAAATTAATTGAGAATAAATCAATTACGAATTTACCAATTCGAGAAAATTGATTTTAGATAAATTTGTCATGTACGTATAAGTTTGAAGTTTTTCTTACGGTATTAACTCGAGGAAAAAATAAAGAGAAAAACCAAATAATATTTTACCCATTTTTCATATTAAACGTACTCTATCCTCGGGCTGGAAAAAAGGAAAATAGTGGCGGGGAGCGGGTTGTCTTTGTAGGTTTCACGCGGAAACGAAAAAGTGCCGAGTCGGTTGGGTGAGCCAACCCTTCGCCAGCTGGCTGTCGGAGAGTGGCCCCAGATCTCCCCACGCTTTGCACGTGACTCTCTCCCCCTCTCTCTCTCTCTCTATCTCTATCTCTACACCCGCCTGCAAAGAGAGCAGGAGGACGAGGAGAAAGAAAGAAAAAAAGAAAAAGGAAAAAGCCCATCCCTTTCCTCTTCATCCAACAAATTTCACCGTTCACTAGCGAAGCCCAAAAACCGAGCCCCTCGCCTCGTTTCCATCTCTCTTTTTAATTGCGCACACACACACGCACTTCCCTCTCTCTCTCTCTCTCTAATTCTCTCTCTCTACAGACTACAGAGGAGACCTCCCGAACCGAACCGAACCTGACCTCCGCAGCAGCATCGTCTCCAATATAATATCGATACGTTCGTTGCGCGTGACCCCCCTCCCTCCCTCCCTGTTCCATCCCTCCCCTCCTCGCGCTTCGGATTCCGGGGGACCAGATTTGCTCCGCGCCGTCCGCGATGCGCCGGTGACGGTTCAAATGGTCTTGGCCGGCGCGCCGCTGCCCCGCACTGCGAATGCCCGGATCTGCTGGCGGTAAAAATCCCCTCTCTCTCCCTCCCTCTCTCCTCCGCGTCGGTGATGCGGCGGCTCGATCTCGCCGTCGTTCGTCGGATTGCGGACGGTTCTTCGGCGAGTCGAGGCCGTCCAATGCGATTGGCTCGGTTGCGAATTTCGAATGGCGAATTCCTCGTTCCTCGACGGATTGCGCATTGTGCGGGGGAGTGTGGCATATCCTGCTCCTGGAGATTTAGCCTGATTGGGCTTTTCGTCGAACTGGCGTCGCGGCGGATGTGATTCGAGGACTTTAGCTGGCTCTGTCGGTTGAGCATTCCGATGGATGTCGATGTGCTGAGCTCAATCTTTGTTTCGGTGCCGCGTGAGATCGTCGCGATGCTGATTGCTCGATTATATATAACCGCGCACCTCACGCCTACATTTTTCTATATGTCCTCAAATGTGGAATGTCTGTTGTCGGTGAATGCTCAAATCTAGTAATCTGAAGATGCTATAGTGGATGTGTCAGTTTGTCGGAGTTGGACTGATAAACCAGTCATTTCTTGACGTTTCTAGCAATCTTTGACAGTCAAAAGTTTTTGCAATGCTTCTTGCAACATGATAGATTCAAAATTGTTTGGACTGTTTGCACTTTATCACCATCCACCATGCTTGTTGCATATTATCAGCTTAAAGTTCTAATATATGCACTTCACTGATGTTTATTTAAAACCAACCTTTGACAGTAAACTTCTTCATCATATCGTTTGATGTGTGGTGCTGCAGCCACATGATCAATAACTACGCTGCGCATTTATGTTCCTTGATGTTAGTGTTGGTTTTACTTGCTGTCTGGTGGTGATTGAACTAGACCGTTTGTTTTTCACTGACACCGCAGACTGTCATGGACTGTTGATATAGGTGAGAGAAAGCTAACTTAACTGGTCCTCTTCACTGCAACCTAGGTTGCCATGGGGCAACCCCAAGACCGCTCTTCCTGCATCAGGAAGAGGTTGCCATGGGGCAACCCCAAGACCGCTCTTCCTGCATCAGGAAGAGGTTGCCATGGGGCAACCCCAAGGCCGCTCTTCCTGCATCAGGAAGAGGGTAAGGCCTTCCCGTCTCAATATCTTCAACTATTTCTTCTCAATCTTTTCGTAGACGATGATTTGGGTTGACCCAGAAGTCAAGTAAGAAGGAATGGAACTGTACGAATAATGTCAGATGGTGATATAGGTCTTGGTTATTCAATATTTGCAATTTTCTAAGAGACACACATGGCAGAGCCTTTAGATCAAGCCAAGCAAACTGGACTTGTTTAGCCTATTTGGCATGAAGCTAATGATATTACTTTTGCTTGGGATTTTGCTACTTTTTGCTGCTGTTTTCTGCTTGGAATTATTATGCTCACTTCAGTGTTGGACTCCATTGCTTCTCTGGATTCAAGGTGTTAAATATGATCTTTCCTTTGTCTATCTGTCAGGTCATATGGCCCCCAGCTCACTGAAGTTAGACCGAAAGATATGTATGAATCACTTTTCTGTTGTGTGAGAAGTACATTTAGCTAAAAAGCTTTTTCTATGGGGTAAGAAGTGGGCGAAATGCTTTTACATGTCAGAATTTCGAGGACATGGCAGAGACACGAGACGAGGCAGGGCCATCTGAGCAAGGGACTCCAACTGTTCCGTGGTGGCCTTCAGATTTTATGGAGAAGTTTGCATCTGTTTCCTTGGGTTCTCAAGAAGAAAGTTTAAGTAACAAAGAATCGCCTAGGAATACTGAGCAAGATGCATTGTCACCTCAGACAGCCTCTCAAATTCTTTGGAGTACCGGAATGCTTTCTGACCCGATTCCAAATGGATTTTATTCTGTCATTCCTGTAAGAACTAATTTTGATATTATTTGCCGTAGCTAATTGCCATCTGGTCTGAACTAGGGCTCATCATGTGTTTTCTGTTTTATTAGCTGCTGCTTGTGATTATGCTTGGGCTTCATTTTTTTAAGCTTGATCTTATATGGTTGGTGTAGCTAATAGCCTACGTTTGCCCATTTAATAGAATTGTCCTGACATTTGTTTGTGTTATACAATAGAGACAATGTGATTATCCTGACATTTTTCCCTTCTTTAAGAAGTATTGTGATTCAGCTGTCATTTGTTTGCATTTGACCTTGGAAACTAGAAAGTGCTCAATTTGCAGTGCACTTGACTCTAAATAGATTCATCTTTCATTTTCAAATGCTTTTGTTAGATGTAAATTTGGAAAGATGCATGAAACTCAGATTTACAAAATACAAGCACTGTGAAGTTTGGTCTATGAGATCCTACAAATCAGTCAGATCTGAAGCTGCGACTTTTCTATTTGAAGCAAAGCTCCTCTAAGTCACTCTTCAAGTCCTTGCTCTTGCTAGGTTACGGTTAGTGAAAAGTGTTTTGCTACATTTCTCAGTATTTTCTGGGAGCATCTTTGCTCCAGCTTTTTCTTCTTTTAATTAGAAGAGCTTTATTTTGTGGATTAATGGGATTGAAGCATGGGTAATGTCTCTTCATGCTGCCTCTTGTTTTTTAATGTTTATCTGGTACCTTCTGCTGCTTTAATTTTACTTTGTTAGTGTCAGCCTTTGAAATGGTCAGGGCCAACTGAGGTTTCAGTTTCATTTCTATCCGCAATATTATGTTTTGGATGATTTTTGGTAAACACAAGCTTAAGCATATTAGAGGGATTTCAAACAAATTTTGTTTAGAAAATGCAAAATTAGTTGACAAGTTTAGCTTGATCTTCCAGGTTTGGTGTGAAAATGATCCTCTAACTAAATGCAGCGGAAATAATGAAATATTTCATACCTCCACTAAAGAGCTCACTTGATATGAGCTCTATTATTCATGCAAGAGGAGTAATATAAAATGCTTCATTTCTGATTAAGTAAAATGTTAGATGCTTCATTTATTGGTTTTACCTAAAGAAGATTATTGTGTTCCCAACAATTTTGGATATTTTGCAATGCTGTTTGATGTACTTTTATCTTGGTTCGTTTCCTTGAAGTTTGCCAGATTCATACGACTTCTTATGGAACTGTAAATTTTCATTTTGGATATGGTTGAAAATTTGATCTTGGAACCATGAGCAGGAGAAACGGCTCAAAGAGCATTTTGATGACATTCCAACACTGGAAGAGCTTCATGCACTCGGTGCAGAAGGTGTCAGAGCTGATGTCATTCTGGTAGATTTTAAAAAGGATAGAAAGCTGACTATGCTAAAGCAGTTGATGCTAACTCTGGTCAAGGGAGCAAATTCAAATCCTGCTGCAACAATTAAGAAGATTGCTGGACTGGTGTGAACTTTTGACAGTTAGTGATTTATTATGCAAAATGCATTAGACATCCCTCCTCTGCAGCTCCTACAGTTTGCTGTTCCTCTCCCTGTCCTTCTCCCTCCACCCCCCTCCTCCTTTCCGATATGATGTAATCCCCATGGTTGCTTTGTACAGGATTTGTGGCAAAATACCTGCATCATATTTGGATCTGTCAATACTGTCTTCCGTGGATAAACAATTGAAACAAAAAAAACACAATACACATGCACATACCCGTATGAGCTTTTCTGGTTGTCCACCGTGAATGTAGTTTATCATTCTGATGTTATGTTGGCCACAGTAGCTTGGGTATCGTATTGTCATGTAGCTCCATTGTCTTATTGATCTTGTTATGTAACAAGTTGTCACGGATGCACTTTGAAACATTCACACAAACCCATGTATTTCTTTTGTTGAGGTCATGTATACTTTTTCTTATTGCAGAGAAAACTTATAGTTATTTGGCCACTGATGCTATTGCCTGAACAGGTTTCTGACGTTTATAAAAGGCCAAATGTGGAGAGTCCTGCAAAAGCTGCACTAGATGAGAGCTCCCTCATGTTTGAGAATCGCACTGTGCAGATGTTGGGGCAAATAAAGCAAGGTTCATGTCGTCATCGAGCTATTTTGTTTAAGGTTCTTGCAGATACAGTAGGTCTTGAAAGCAGGCTCATGGTGGTAAGTTTTCACTTGGAAATATGCTTTGTTTTAATTTTTGTAATTCACACAGAATTTTTACTTTTCAACTTATTAACTAGGTTCTTATAAATGATTCTCTCCTCAGGGTTTACCAAGTGAGGGGGGTGTTGAGTGTTTTGACTCATATAAGCACATGTCTGTGATGGTTACATTGAATTCGATGGAGCTGCTTGTAGATCTTATGCGATTTCCTGGCCAACTGATTCCCCGTTCAACTAAGGCCATCTTTATGAGCCATATTTCTGCAGCAGGGGAAAGTGATTCTGCAGAAAATGATTCCTGCGATTCACCGCTTGAACCAAATAGCCCACTCTATGGATATTCGGACAAAGTGGATCCTGAAAGGTTAGTGTTTTGTATTTAGTTCACTGAAGAAGAAATTGGTACCGGAAACTTCTATTGCTTGTGTAAGGTCATCATGGATATGCTTAATGAAAATCATTCTTTTCTTCTAACTTCCCAATTCATTTTATAGTGCTGACAAAGATGAAAGATTGCAATTCCATCGAAGATTAGAGGCCTCGAATATTTCTGGACGGTCCTTGAGAGATATGATGATCGACAGGAAGTTGAGGTGAACATCTCTCTCTCTCTCTCTCTCTCCCCCCCACACCACACACACATGGGCATGCATGCACGAAACAAAAGCGTCATACTAGTTTAATCAAATATGGTTTCCGGCTTGACTCCATGCTTGCTGCTAAAAACTCAACTGTAACTTGATTTCGTATGACTTTTTTGTCCTCCTGCTTGACTAGAAAAGAAAATAGAGATTATCAGGTTGGACTTAGCTCTGCTCGACTTAAATTCTCTGAGTTGTTTTGACAAATATATTACCACGCACAAAGAGGGGCCTCTAGAGGCTAGAAAAGTATCTAAAAAGATCAAAAGTGACTCAGTGTCAAAAGAGCTGCCACAACAATGCCAAAAACAATATGGTGGAAGGCCAACTATCTTGTGCTACACCAATGGAGCTTTCCCCATACTGAAAGATGCTGCCTACTACTTTCTTGATGTATGTCAAAAATTAAGCTGGGGATTAGAAACAGACCAGCTTTTCCTATCTATACACCAACTCAGCCCAGACCGGGTTAAGAGTTTCTCTCCGAGAGACCTGTGACTACCCATCTAATTTGGAAAAGTGACAAAACCGTATTCTCAAGTCTTCAAACTTACAGGTGTCAAAGGAGTAGATGAGAAAAAGATTCTGATTGGGCTTCAAAGAAAATGCTAATGTTCAAATTTTACAAACAGCAATCAAATCAATGAGAGAGGGATCAAATACTTTTTCCCTGCTGTGCCACTTTCATGTTCAAACAAATGATGGAGCACCATAAAATTCAAGATGACCCAGTGATGTAAATTTTAGTCACCAGCGAGTTGGAAACTGTCATCCTCAACAAAAGATTTTCCAGTCCAATGATCACTTATTGAAATAGATAATGAATAAAGAACAACAAAATGACATTCTATTTTTAGTGCCACCAACCAAAATATCTCCAGAAACAGTAATACAAAATTTGATTTTTATATTAAAACTATGAAATCACAAGTAGCTCATGAGTAGTTGGATCCACTTACATCCCTGGACTGTGCAGCTGTTCAACTGCGAAAGTATAAGAGTTTAGATTTATCAAATCCTTTTTCTTTGTTCCTGTCAGCTTATCACAGAGTGAACCGAACATTGCAAACACATTCTGGAGACGTAGTCGGAGAAAGGTTGTTGCTGAACAAAGGACTGCTAGTTCAAGGTTTACGTTGCTTATTTATGCATATCTTGGTCATGTGTTAATAAATTCGTTCTGGTTGCATTGAGGATATATCGAACAGTGCTTAATTCCCATAGAAATTTCTTGGAAAAATTACAATTTCTTAACTAGCGGAGTTGTCTTTGTGTATTCTGGGCATTCTTGTTGTCTGAAGTTATGCTATCCCGAGAGTTTCGGATAAATCAGAATATTTCATGTACTACATAGATATGAGGAATGGTGTGGATTAAGTTGGCCTTGTGCACAGCCTGTCAGGGGGTCAGGTGTGCCATTGATCTCTCTGTGTAGGTTTCCCTATTTTACTTTTCTTATTTATACTTATCTTGGCTAGCTGTTGATAAGTCTCATTTCGGTTGCGTTTAGGATATAGCATATGGTGCTTACCATAGAAATTGCTTGTGAGAAATAAGAGTGTCTTAACTTCTGGAATTGTCTTTCTGAATTCTGGACATTCTTTTGTTTGAAATTATGCTTTTCTAAGAATTTCAGATAAATGGGAATAGTTCACATGGTACATAAATACTAGGAAGGATGTTGTTTAAGAAGGCCTTCTGCATGGCCTGGCAGGGTGTCAAGTGTACCATTGATCTCTTTATATATGGTTCCCCTATTGTTCCATTTCTCTTCTGTGTAAGATTGTGTCATGTGTACTATTGAGGACAGAGATTTAGACTCTTCTTTTACATGAGCATGGCTGAGCGGGGTGAGGTGGCGTAGATAGGGGAAGAAGAAGTATGACATAGTGATCTGAGTGCTGACCAAGCCAAACTGAAAGTATAGGCTTGCAGGCTTTTGAATGGGCTCTGGCCTGAACCAAGCCAGCTTCTGTGAAATTAGTTGCAAATTATTTCTTTCTATGTGAACTAGTTTGCATATATGTACTTGGCAGTATATGTGAAACAAATTGTTGCTACTTGAATTGTTGTCTTTTTCATATTTTACCCAGTTGCGCGTCATCTCTAATCTTTTAAGTGCAAAGAATCACAAAATGGCATACACTAAGTTCCATACCTTTTAATCCTTTTTCTCTATGGTTCTAGTTAACTCTACTTGTCTATCTTATGCAAGTTTTCATTTAAGCAATTTGATTGTACAGACTCCAGAGCTGTTAGATGCTTCTGTGTATTTCCATTTCACCTGCCAATATCAAAGGACTTTTTTGGTCTATTTATAAACTATCATATATATATATATATATATACTTCATAATTTGGAAGCTTACAATGGATATGTAATCTGGTCGGATTGGGATCATTTAATTACAATAGAGTACAGATTCCAAACTCAACTGAAAGCCACGGAATTTGAGATCTCAATTCTCTCTCTACTAGTTTCAATTAGGCTGCAAAACTAGTGCATTCAATCTATGACAAACAAAAGCCCTAGAATTTGGGACTGGTTTCATCAAGTGGAGATACAAAATGCAAAACTAGTAAATTGCAGTAAAGTTATAATAACACAAAACTTAGGGATAAGTGCACCTACTTTTTTGTTGGATGGCGCGGGTCAAGGGTGATCGTCTCTATTCATTGATAGTTTGGTCGAGCCTTTTTTTTTTTCATCAGTAGGTCTACCTTAATACTATGCATGAGGAAAACTACTAAAATGTATTTTACATTACTTTTGTTTTTTCCAGCCCAGAGCATCCTTCTCTTCGAATTCGTGGACGGTCAATGCTAAGTGGTGATAGGAAGTTACATAGAGATTTTGTCAATGAAGCAACTTCATCAAGGTTACTATGTTCAGTAATGTCATCTTTTTCTTTTGCATTTTATTTAAGCAAGGAAGTATAACGTTAGTATGCATATTCGCTTGAAGCTCCCAAAGGATCTTAGGCATCGAAGAGCACAATAAAATCTTTTGCTTGAGTTTCTACCTTTGGTTCTATTCTTTTATTGTTACTGATGGTGTCTATAGTTTCTGGAACTTGGTCTTTGATGTGATTGTTAGTATTTGTTTTTACACAACCATAGGTGCTAACTGTGATTGTTTCTTGTGCTCTCTTCTTTGCCTAACGTCATGGTTTAAGAATTTATGGGTTGGATTGCATACAATTTATTAAATTTGCCTAATACTTGGTTTAGAAGATAAACGGCTGTTGGAACTTTCTTCTTTGTTAGATGTCATTTGGATTTCTCAAGTAAATAGCATTTTTTATATTAAAAAAGAAAGGGGAAAGAAAGAAAAAAGAGAGGATAACTTTATAGTCAGCACTTCTGTATGGTTGGTTATACTTCCTGATTTTTCTTTATATATTGGAAATGCATTAAATTTTTTGAAGCTGTATCTTTTCATGGGAAAAAAAGGATCCTCATTCAGATTATCTGTTCTCCTTGTTACAACCAGTGAAGTTCTTTAAATCTTGGCTCGCCAATTGAAGAGATTAATTGCAGCAGCTAATTGTATTTCTCTATTGCTAGTTACATATTATCTAATAATTGGTTATATTTACATGGTACATTTAGTGTATTCTCCTGTAATATTAAGTATTGGTTACATTAACTATCAGCCTACTTCCTAATAATTTCACAATTGGCATTTCTGCCTTCACTAGTTATGCATGATGTTGAGGTTATGCTCGAATCTTGAATTTTGTGTCTGATCTTTGTGACATATTGGATGCGTTTTGGCTTTGATTCCTGTGGTGGGTGAAAATTTGCTGAGCTGCCTAATTCAGAAAGAAAGTTGAATGACTTTGTTACTAGGACAGATTTCAGTCTTTGATTCTGTGTGTGTGCTCTGGTTGATGAGTCAATGTCTGAATCAGAATCCAACTTCCATCCATGAATTGGTCAGGTCTTAATTTTAATAGCAGCTTATATAAAATCGAAATATACTGCAGGTCAGAAGGTGCATCTACTTCAGAAGCTCGGAGGATACGAAGAAGAAGCATAAGCATCACTCCAGAGATTGGCGATGATATCGTAAGGTTGGTGTTTACTTTGTTCTTTGTTTTTTTTCATTCCAGGACTACTATGTTCTCATGAATCAACATCATGGGAAGAAAAAATCTATCTTTTACTCATTTGTTAAACTACTTCAATATGGTTATACTAGCAAAGGAAAAAAGAAAAAAGGTAGGTTTTCGTTTCTTATTTTGGGAGTAAATGATGATACTTTCTTATGAATTCCTACTAGAACTAGTTCTTCTTGTCATCTTCTTTCGTAAAGTATAAACTAATCTAAGTTCAATGCATGACAAGAAACAGTATCATCTGACACTCTTATATGTACACTGTGACAAGTAAACTGCACAAGCTCATGCAAAGACAGAGAGACTTGGCATGATTTGAGTATTTCAGTAATTATGTGCTTAGAGAAGCATGAAGTTCATTGAACAGCCAAGGAATGTGCTCAGAGAAGCAAAAGGAAGTTAGAATATTGAAGTTCATGCACAGCTAGGAATGTGCTTCTGTCAATACATATGTTTTATTCTGGATTCTGGAACATTTTCTCCTTCTCGTGTTGTGAAAGATTGTGCAATACTATCCAGTAACCTCTTCAGTTGTAGAGATGTAGAGGGTTGAGTGACCCTCTTTCCTATTAGGCTCTGAGCCAATTACACTTTTGGTTTTTTGTGAAGTTTAATCTCTCTATGAAGTTCAAAATAGCATCCAGAGATTTGGAATTTTGAAACTGCAAACTGGCATGTATCTAACACAGAGAACTCATTTAATACAATCTAGATTAGTGCCTCAACTAGTACATGGTCACAAAGACTAAGAATCATAGGCACCTTCCATCTAAAAGTACCATGTGTATTGCCTTTGTTAGGTTGTTGATTATTTGCCAATTCTATAGCTTAATCAACATTCTAAGGACTAGTTGTACTTTTGTAAATTCTTAAGCTGGCATCTTCCTATTTCTCAGCACATATAGATAATAATGCAGGGCTGTGCGGGCAATGAATGAGACATTGAAGCAAAATCGACTACTGAGAGAGCAAGGGAATGAGAGGTCATTCTCTTATACTTCAGATGAAAGAAATAGCAAAGATCTACAGAAAGATGTACGGTTTCCATTCAACCGTCTGCTATCATATCCTCATATGTCTAGTGTGATTTTATTTACTCGGGGTGGCCGCATTAATATTCGCACTGTCCATTTAATATTTTCTAGCATCAATGAATGAAAGAACAAAATCTTTGTCATGATTTTATTATGAAGGAACTGCAAATGTTTGCTTTGCATCATTTTTTAATTTTTTCATGTTTACTCATGCTGTGTGATTTTTCTTTCATGTGCTTGCTTGAAGCTGAATCTTTTCTGTGTTCAAGCTCCATATATTTCATGCTTCTCTCGTTGTTGTTTCTAGTTCTAGGTCAGGCGTTTGTCTCTGGCTATGTAAGTTTGTTTTCTTTAAGACAACAGAGTGTTTGTTGCTTCAGCACTTTCGTCTGACTTTCTATATTAATCATATAAGTCTCATCTATTCTAAAATACACTTGTCTTGGCTTGATTCAGTTGATATTTCTACTGGTATATTTTTGGGTTTCCATCCAAAATTATTGCTGACATGGTTTTACATTATTTTTGGTTTTTATCATTCTTGTCATATCCTCTACATTTACTGTTTTGCTGGCTATCAAGTGTGGCATATTGACTACTAAGAAAATTGTGTGGTACAATATATGAGCACTGGTATTGACCACTCTCACGGACTACCATCACAATTGCTGTATCTGTATGGAATGATGACTGCCATCCCATTGCAATGACATACTGATCATGGAGGCATTTACAGTGACATGCTTATTCTAGTTACACCTTCTATATTCCTGGTGGAGATTTTTTAAACTGTTTCCACATTGCTATGGGGAATGCATATGAAAGGAACATTTAACTTTCTTTTTGGTTTTATGCTGGACTGTTAATCTGAATCACGAGCAAAATATGACTTTTATTTCTTTGTTCTAGCCTCAGGCATCAGGTTTCCATTTTGATGCTCATGATGAAGTCTCTGGTGGAGTATCTCCAATGTATGATCGGGAGAATATAAGTTCTCAGAAGGCTATATCGTTGCCCTCATCTCCTCATGAGTTTAGAAGTCAATCTTCTGAGAGAGACCTTGTAGTGAACTATCCACGCAACAATGAATTGTTTTCGACGTGGAATAAAGTTCTGGAATCTCAAATGTTTAATAACCAACCTTTACTTCCGTACCAAGACTGGAATATTGATTTTTCAGAATTGACCGTTGGGACTCGTGTTGGGATAGGTAAGTCTGTGTCGTTTCTCTGCTTCTTTGGGATCTTTTTAATCTTGTGCTCTTTATCTTTGCACTTACTGTAAGTTCTACAATCTCTGAAATGATTCTGAGGGGATTGATGATAGTTCCTTGCGATTATGGTGCCATTCCACATTCACAACTTTTGTTCCAAATGTTTACATTAAGAACTCTTTCAGAAATTGTTAGCTCATTGAATTCTAAAATCTCCGGATAATCTAAATGTTAATTTTTCCGTCAATGTGTAGGGTTCTTTGGGGAAGTTTTCCGTGGCATATGGAATGGGACAGACGTTGCTATCAAGGTTTTCCTAGAGCAAGATCTTACTGCTGAAAACATGGAAGACTTTTGCAACGAGATTTCCATTCTAAGGTTTGTGACACTGACCTGTTGATTATCTTATCCACAAGGTGTATCTATCTGACTTCATGTGCTTGTTCTATGCCTACATGGATCACCATTCAGCCGTCTTCGACATCCTAATGGTAACATTCTTTTCTTCCTTGTCCTTACACTTACACATTTTCATACTGGTTTCATTTTCTCAATATAAAGAGAGTAGATGGTATACAGAGCATATGCAGACAGGGGGTTATGTATACGGAGCATCAATCAAATGATACACAGAATATTTACTGTTCTACACTATTCACAATGCCAAAGGAAGCTCAAATTTTTTAACAAATCATTGTCTATTATCCAGCAAATAAAGCAACCCATTCTGTCCTTGCAGTGATATTATTTTTGGGAGCATGCACAAGGCCCCCGCATCTTTCTATGGTAACTGAATACATGGAGATGGGCTCCTTGTACTATTTGATCCATTTGAGTGGTCAGAAAAAGAAGCTTAGTTGGAGGCGTAGACTGAAAATGATACGTGATATATGCAGGTTTGTGTGATTCCTTTACATCAAAGATTTTCATTATGTCTGCTTCTTTGCGTAAATTATATTGCATTGCGTTCATATTAATTTGAATCACTGTTATGGCATAAAAATAATCGGGCTCCATAAAAGTCCAGGGGTATACCCTCATTAATAAGATAACTTGGTTGAACTTATGGAAACAAAATGCTACATCTTGCTATGAAAAGATATTTCATGCCTTTCAGTTCTTGACATTTGAACTCCTTGAGTTTAGACAAATATCCACTAGCAGAACAGCATTAAGAGTCTTGTCAATTTTTTTCCAATAAACTCAATGGGGATGCACATTATTCCAGTCATTAAAGTAAGGAATGCCTGCCAAGGGTATACTCCATGGACTCATCGGAAAAAAAATTTACTTGAACTTCATACAAATCTTTGACCCGTGTCAAGTGATTTTAATGGAACAAGTAATCATGTTCTTCTCAAGATAATTTGAATCACAACATTATAATAACTTGATGTTTATGCATTTAAGTTTGTTTAAAGGTTTTTGTGGAAGATTAAGCACTTGGAAATCAAGCGAACAGAATCCATAAAGCCAGACTTTACGTGTGTTATTCTACCTTCTTTTTACTTGCTACTTAATTCCTTCATTTTTATTGGTGTTGACGTGCATACACTGGAAGCAGGGGGTTGATGTGCATACACCGGATGAAGATAGTACATCGTGACTTAAAAAGTGCTAATTGTCTTGTTAATAAGCACTGGACTGTGAAGATATGCGATTTTGGCCTATCAAGGATAATGATAAACTCACCCATGAGAGACTCTTCATCTGCTGGAACACCAGAATGGATGGCTCCTGAACTTATACGCAATGAACCCTTCACTGAGAAATGTGATATCTTCAGCCTTGGGGTGATAATGTGGGAGCTCTGCACTTTAAATAGACCCTGGGATGGTGTGCCACCAGAGAGGGTGAGTA
Source organism: Eucalyptus sideroxylon x Eucalyptus melliodora (assembly GCA_016097485.1). Lineage (NCBI taxonomy): Eukaryota > Viridiplantae > Streptophyta > Magnoliopsida > Myrtales > Myrtaceae > Eucalyptus > Eucalyptus sideroxylon x Eucalyptus melliodora. The sequence continues at coordinate 30,196,589 of CM027824.1, read as the reverse complement.
GGTTGTTCTGACTTTACAACTGCATGATGTGTTTTGAGTTTCAGATTGTTTTGATTTGAGAACAAGCAAGTCGTAGCTGTTGCTTAATCCCTTCCGAAATATTAACTTTGGCACACATGACATAGCCGTATAATATAATTTTGAGAGTTTTATCAAGAGGAACTGGCATGGGGGCACAGAAATACTTGTGCATTTGAAAGGGAGATGACGATGAGAAAGTGGGATTTGTTGTGATTGATAGAGAAAAGGAAAAAGGACTCACTGCATGAGCGAAGAAGTGTTGCCTGAGATAATCGTTTATTTGAATTATGGTAACTGCCTTTATTTCAAGTGCTATTGCTTGATGGATTCGGAGTTGCTGCAAAGAATAGCGCACGTCATAGTTGATTAATTGTAACAGACTCAAATGCCTACCTGTGTTGGTTTTTGAATAGTGCATTTTAAGCGTACTTAATTTGGATTTTTTCTTTGACTTCTGCGATTGGGGATGTGCAATATCATGTGGGTCCTTTGTGCTGTCAGGTGGTCTATGCAGTAGCTAATGAAGGATCCAGGTTGGATATCCCCCAAGGTCCCCTCGGAAGGCTAATCACAGGTCCTTGTCGGTCCCTTCTCCAATTTTGAACTCACTTAAGTGTTTCATGATGGTTCGCACTCTGAGTCGCATTTTCTCAAAGTCTGGTCTTCTGTTGATGTGCCCGTTGCAGATTGCTGGGCAGAACCACAAGAAAGGCCGAGCTGTGAGGAGATTCTATCCCGGTTGCTCGACTGCGAGTAATCTCACTGCTACTGGAACTCGCTGGTTTGTGTATAGAAAGTCTGGAAGAGTTTTTGACGCTTTCTGTTTCGGCTTTAACCCTGTAAGCTGTAAAATGATTTTGCAAAATGAGCATAGAACGTCAACGAGTTGTTCGGTCCAGATCTTTTTTGCGGTCCTTTTGTTTTCATCTTTTGTGAGTGGAAAATTTCGGCTCCTAATTGATTTTGGGCCAGGTTTGGCCGAGGTCAACAAATTTATATGGGAAAATGACGAGAATCGGCTGGAGAATAGTGGAACAGGCGTGACTATGTTCAACTGAATGGTCGTTGACAGGAGTTCAGAGCCTTGGCTAATCTTAGTGTATTGCTTGCCATACGACATTATCTTACGCATATCGATTCATATATATAACTTGCGGAATTGCTTGCCTACGGTTTAGAATGGCTTATTGCAAAAGGTGAAAAACGGAAAACGGATGGCAACGATATCTTCCGTGGCGCTTATTTTTGGGGGAAAAGTTTTCAAATGATCTTTTAAATGCCGCAACATTTTGAACGCCATTCACTCGAGTGACTTTGAAAACTCTGATGTGGTTCACGGCGGTAAAGAGTCAAATGTTTTGGCACTTCCTCATGGGGAAGGAATCAAGATAATTTGAGGAATCAAGATAATTTTGAATCATAGCTCTCACTCACATGGATATTTGTAAAAAGTGTATCTTGAATCATAGCTCTCACTCACATGGATATTTGTAAAAAGTTTTGGCACGTAATGTTAATTTGATTGTCTAAAAACTTCTGGTCTGACATCTTTTACATCGAAAATTTGATAAAAAAACGGGGATATGAGCCGAAAGCCAATATTACAACGGTGTTATTTGTTGCAGTTATTCTTTGTTTTGTTACTCAAAATCAAAATCGAGGAGCAAACATTCTATCCAAATATTTTTATTCTACAATCACAAAGATTTATTTGTTTTCCTAGAATAAAGAAGGGGAGTGAGAAAAATTTTCTTCGTCTCCCGTAACTTTGCATTTGTTTTTTGGCTAATGTGGCTCTGTTTTGAGATTCAACAAAGAACCTTGGAGCCTCGTGGAAAGGGATTTTAACTTTTTTTTTTTTTTTTTATCAAAGTGATCAGTCACCTTACTGCCCAAACTCTACGAACAGTCAATTTAGTGCCGAAAGAACATTTTAGAAGAGTCCATTAAAATAGCATTGTCGAGCCACATCAACCTTTTTAGGGTCAGACTTTCAGTCACCATAATCATCCAAGTAATTGCTCTGTAACACAGTCGAGTCACGATTCTTATATTTGGATTGACACTAGAGAGGGAGAGAGGGACGGATGCAACGGCCGGCGGGGAGTGAGACGGTGAGAGGCCAAGGCGAAGAGCGGGATCGACTCGCTTTACAAAATAAGAGAGTTGGAAGAAAGCCCAAAATCGCGAGTACACAGAGCCCACGAAGAATAAAAAAGCGCTCTCTCTCGCTCCGACGCCGCCGTCGGCTCAAGACCGCCCTCCGGCTCCGCCGCCCCGCACCCTCCGAATCAGCCGGCCACGCCCTGATTCAACACTTGGAGTCGGGGGGGTTCGTTTCAAAAATACAATCTTTATTTCTCTCCCCCCACCCCCACCCCCCAGCCCCCCGACCCGCGCCACTCCACCATCGTCGCCCTCCTCTCGCGTGTCCTCAAGAGAGACCTCGCCGCCGTTCGCCCCTCCATCGTGTCCACCCCACATGGAGCCCCCAACGGGACTCCCCCGCCGTCGCCCTCCCCTCCGCCGCAGCGCCCCTCCTCCTCCGCCGCCCCCGTCCCGCCGCTCCGCGAGGACTGCTGGACCGAGGACTCCACCTTCGCCCTCATCCACGCCTGGGGCGACCGCTACCTCGCCCTCGACCGCGGCAACTTCTCCCAGCAGGACTGGCAGGACGTCGCCGACTCCGTCAACTCCCGCCCCCGCCCCGCCCCCCGCCGCCCCCGCCGCGGCGGCGGCGGCGGCGCCGACGGCGACCCCCATCCTCCTCCCCCTCCGGCGGCTCCTCCGGCAAGGCCTGCCGCACGGGCATCCAGTGCAAGAACCGCATCGACACGCTCAAGAAGAAGTTCAAGGTCGAGAAGGCTAGGGTTTCGGATCCCCGCGACGGCCCCGGCGGCGGCTACCTCAGCCCCTGGCCTTTCTTCGCCGACCTCGACGCCCTGATCGGATCCAACTTCCCGCCGACGAAGCCCTCCCCGTCGCCGACCCCCCCGCCGGCGGCCCCTGCCCCGGCCCGATCGAGGGCGAAGCGAGCGCCCGCCCCTCAGCCGGCGCGGAGCGCGCTGCCGGCGGTGACCGTGCCGGTGCGCCCCCGGAGCCACAACCGGACGAAGCGCGCGCCGGCGAGGCCCCCCGCCGGCGGATCGCTTCTCCGGCCGGCGTTCTCGGCGGCGGCGGCGGCCGACGAGGAGGAGTCGGAGTCGGAGCCGGAGCGGTCCAGCTCGAGGAGGACGAAGTCGAGGTCCGGCAAGGGGGGCTCGGCGAGGAGGGAGAGGGGGTACGCGGAGCTGGCCGTGGCCATAGAGAGGCTGGGGCAGATATACGAGAGGGTGGAGAGGAAGAAGGCGAGGGAGATGATCGAGCTGGAGAAGCAGCGGATGCAGTTCGCCAAGGACCTGGAGCAGCAGCGGATGCGGTGGTTCTTGGAGACGCAGATTCACCTCCAGAAGATCAAGAAACTGAAGCAGACCCCGATCGACGGTAATGGGCTTCGATTTTTTCCGACCACATTCCCCCGCGATTAATCCTTGAATTCCCGGTCGGAACGCTATTTCGCTCTGTTTCGGTCGCGATCGTTCGTCAAGATTCGCAGTCGCTAGGAAAACATTGTTACGTTCTTTGGGACGTTGCTATTGCTCGCCGCTATGTGCCCCGCTGCAGGGCAACGGGACAGAACGATTTTGTTCGTATTTGGTTACGTTGTTGACTTGTGCGGGAGAAGTGGCGATGTCAATTTTTACATGGTTCGGCCGTGTTTGGGCTGTGGGATGGGCCGTGGGAGTTAGAGAGTGCCTGTCGCTGTGTGACCCTTTGGCTTTGGGATGGGGGGACAAAAGGCCTTATTTAGAGACCTTTGTAGTGGCCGCCACTTGGGCGGGTCTGTCTCTCGTTGCAAAGTTTTTTATCCTTTCGGCGTGAGCCTTGTCGCATGGAAGATGGAGAGCCGCTTCATTTTTAGACAGCGTGTCTAGAGACTTCCCTCTGATGGTGAAAAGTGCGGGTCTTGCGAGGCCTGATGTCGGGACCCGAGTGCCTGGGATTGTTGGAGATTCGGATCGTGGGACTGCCCGAAAGAATTCTTAGGTCGATGGTTTACGTGCTCCTGAGTTAGTCATGACATAGCTTCCACGTTCAGTTGGGTTTTCTATTTTCCTATCTGAGACGTGTGGAAAAGCTAATTCCCGTTGCATCTAGGCCATTTGTTTCTGGGTTCCTAGGATTCAGCGTGTGCTTAAGCACTGCTCTCGCGTTCTAATGACATTCTCTGGTTCTGGAAGTTGTGTGGGTCAACTCCATACCAAACGTCCCGGCTGTTCGGCACTTTCTGTTTGATGCTTATATCAGTACTCAATGCTGTATGGCAATTTCATTAGATTCTGAAGTCTTTGGATGGGTAGCTCAATTGAGACTTCTGCATCTGTCCTGTAAACCTGTAGAAGCATATGACTTTTCAAATGTGGCTGTAGGCATAGATGCGCAAAAATAGTGAATGAATTATCTTTCTATTCTGTGCATGCATTTCGCTTTTATGTCCAAATTTTTCGCTGTACTGATCAAGATTAGAAGCAGGTGATCATATCTTCAGGGAATTTGAAATTGAGGGGAAATTGTCAAATTTCTTTTGAATTCCAAGAATATGAACATCCTTCAAGTCTATGATTTTAGAAACTATTGAACTTTACAAATTTATCCTTCCAGGGAGTTAGAAAACATGTTTCTTTTACCATGCTCTTCAAAATTGCATTGGCTTTCAAGTTTCGGCCTGCTCGGGTCTTGTACTTGCAGAAATTCTGCAATTATTTTGCGAAGAATGCTGAGTGAGTGTGATCTTCATTGTTTCAGAGAGCTACTTGTAGATGGTGATGTCTGGGAGAGCCTGCAAGTCCCAGCTCCAAACTTGGTATCGGCTTTCCTGCCTGCGAAAATGTTCCGGTCCTCTCTCTAAGCGGGAGTTATCAGGAGGTACTATTCGACGAAGCTCAGCTCAGGAAGAAGTTTGGTTGCTTTTTGTATTTTATTGGTTAGGTGAGAGTTAGTTTAATGTTTCTTTGTGGGCAAGAAGTACTAGAATTTACAGATATAGGTTGGATTGACCATGTTAATATCATATCCCAGATGTAAAATTTCTCTCTTTTTGTTTTCCTTGAGAAGCTTTCACAGGACTTCTTATGCTGGAGGTAATCTAGGCCCGATTGTTCAGTGCTTTAACTTCTTGAACTGTTGGTGTGTTCGAAGTAATTGAGAATGAGCCCTTGGTATATATTGCTTCATCAAATGACTTACCCCTTCGACTCAATATAAAAAGAAGACTCAAAGATAATATATTCTCTATCAAAGGAAGTAGTTCGACGGTTTAAAAGAAGCGCGTTTAACGTTGCTCTTGAACTTTAGTGCTCGTGTAGAACCGTTCGTTGAATTGAATTCTCGAGTCCAAAGCACATCATGCCCGTATAGGAAGAAGGAAAGGGATCTCGATTCAAATGCGTCGAGTAAAGAAGGGTAATCTTACAGAACGTTATGCTAAGTACCGGATGGAATGGAGATGTGGTAAATCACTCTGTTAATCAAGGCTGCAAGTCAATCTGATTTAGGGGCTTTACTGGATGAAACAGGCGAGTCTGTCGGTCAGACAAGACAATACACGATGCAATGGGTTGGGCTATCTCCATTGACAGAAATGAGATTTTACTTAATCGTTCGATGGGCATTTAGTAATAATCAAACCATAATGTATTCACTTTCCTTCTTTTCTTTTTTATTTTTCTTTTAATTCTTCCATGTTTATGTTGGATCTAGTTGCCGTAGTTATGGACATATTTTTATTTTTATATTCGAAGAAAATTTTAAATGGCTATTACCGTGTAAGAAATTTCCAAAATACCTACTCTTTTTTCTTTTCATGTCGGTGAGTGAATTTAACGATTAATTCCGTAAGCATGACTAACTTTAACAGGGTCAGATATCTATATATATTGTGCATATCACAGGCATAATTTTTTTTTAATCAGTTTTTTTTTTTATTATAAAATATACTCGTATTGGGCTGCGGGATGACAGGATGAAACCTAAAAAGCCCTTTTTAAAGATTTGCCAATACAAAGCAACGATTAGATTCCCCAAGGTCTGACCAAAAAAAAAAAAAAAGATTCCCCACTGCAAAATTTCAAAGATGAAATTAAATTAAATCAAAGCTTTGTATAAAATGATTTCGAAAGGACGGTCGAATTTAATTAATTTTGGATTGACAAAAATTAATATCAACCATGGAAGGGTTTATGAAAACTATCTCGGTGCCTCAATGTGCATAATTTTTTTTATTCATTGTGTGTAGTCTATTTTTTATACTCCTATAATTTCTTATAAGCTCCGTGTAAAAGTGCTCCAGAACAATAGAGAAAAAAAAATCACCAATTCTGTAATATAGAAAATAAAGAGACTTGATTTTTTTAAAGACTAATCAAATAATAAATAACAGATTCACCAAAAAGAGAACCTTTGAAGTAGAAGGAAGATTAGACCCCCAAAAAAAAAGAAAAAGTAGAAGGAAGAAAAATGGATTAGTTGCCATAAGGGCCTAACTTTTATTTTTATCTTATAAATAACATTAAGTTTAAATTTGAAGGAAATAACTAAATAAAAGAAAATTTTCCTAAATTGAAAACCATCAATAGCGGTATTATTTGCCTAATGAAAATAAGGTGGATTAAGTCATGCGGGAAGTGAAAATATCTCCACCCATGCAGAAATTTTATGGTACCAGACATCAAAGAGGCCCATGTCACACTCCCTACAATGACTACTACAAAAGGTCCAATCTTAAATGTTGAAGTCTAAGATAAGTGAATGAAGCTTATCTATTAAAACGAGTCATCGCACAGTCGAGGATATGATGTTCATTCGTGTACGTCTATGCCGTATTTTTCTATTTAATAATTATATTTTTCAAATTGAATATTCTAATAAGGTTGCCTGTTCTTCGGTTCCATGTGTTCTTTATGCGACTTTGGTTCAATTTTTGCGTAAAAAAAGTGGTAAAATGTTATCCGCATGGACTAAAAATAGGAGATTCCAATGAGTGTTCATACAAAAAGTCTCTCTCCATCCCATAACTAAATATTTTCATTTGATCTTTCTGAAATCGTATAAAGGCACACTTCAGCATCCTTCATTCCACATATGAATTCGCTTCTAATATATTTTCCCTCTCTTGACATCAATCATATTGCTTGTATATGATATTTCAAGGGCCCGTAACTTTTTCTTGACTTAATAATTTAAATTTTCTATGTTAAACTCTCTAAAAAAGAAAATGTATACTGTAAGATTTTAAGTTGAACTTTCTGGAATGGTATAGAAGCGTGCATTCTTCATGCCACATGTAAGTTTGACTCTAATGTGATTTCCTTTTCGTTTGTGAGATTTCAAAATTTTGGGTTCTTCATTTCACATATAATTTGTTTCTAATGTAGTTTTCCCTTTTTGGATATAATGCGCATCACTTATACATGAGATCTCTCTCTGTGTTTGGGGCCACGACTGCCACGATCCTTTTTTTTTTTTTTTTTTTTCCTTTTGTGGGAAATACCTTGTTAATTTCAATAAATTTTTACTAATTCTAAAATAAATAACATATCTTTAATCTCGGCTGCCCCCAAAATTTCATCCTAGATTCGTCACTGTGTTCTTCTCTAAATTGTCATATCTCTCTCTTTCTCTCCCTCAATGTTGGGAATCAACACCAGAATATTAAAGTTTCACGACTTGAATACTTTTCACAAAATTTTGTGATTAAATTGTACTCTCTAACCAAATTACAAGACTTGAACTGTATTTATCCGTGTTGTTTCTTCAAGAAGATAATTTATAAACCAGTATGTTCTCCCACTAGTCTTTCCTCTTCTTTCATTCTTTCTTCCTCACAAGTACGTCATCTTTATACATACAAGACCGATACATGTGGGAGGACTGGTGCTACTTTAAAACCTAAACAATCATTTTTCATAAGTGGTTATTTTATGGGCCTAATTCCTCAAAAAACACACTTAACTTTACGTCTAGTCCTAATTATAACCTGAATTTTTTTCGTTTGAAAAAAAATCTTCAACTTTTCATCTAATGATAATTCTACCCTAAGCTATTTTTGTCTCATAAAAAATCACTTTCTTCTACTTGAGTCTTATATCTGCTTTTGTTAACAGTTCATCCAAATCGCCTTTAGTGATGTGGTATTTCCATGTCATTGCTATAATTTTTCCCCAAATTTCAGATTCAAGAAAATGCCTTTTGGAGATGAATTTCCTTGTTGGTCCAATCCACGTGTTGTTGGATCTAAAATTTGGGTAAAAATTACATTAATTAAGGTTGGTCTTCTTTAATTGCTCTTACTCTTTTGAGAGTTTTCCTTCCATTTCGTTCGGGGATCTTCGGTTTTGTGCTTGGTATTCAATCTCTGGTGCTCGAGAGTTTTCCATCTCTTGTGGTCAGAGAGCTCGCACTTAGGATGCTCGAATATCTCGTGCTTGGGAGTTTTTCAAAGAAATTTTGGATAGAGGGTTAACAGGAGCAAATTTGAAATTCTAGTAAAAGTTGGTGACTTTTTATGTGACAAAAAAAAAAAGTTGGGTAGAATTGGGATAAGATTCAAAGTTGGAGATTTTTTGTGAAACGAAAAAATGTTTAGAATAGAATTGGAGTTAGACGTGAATTTTTCATGATGTTAAAGCCCTTGTTTATGTGTATTGGCTACTGACAGACCCAAAAGACAACCTCTTCCTTCTGTCGACAGTTCGGGTTTTTATGCAATCATATAATTCTGTATAAGCAATTTACATAAGCAACCATATTGCAAAATGAGAAGAGAAGAGAAGTAAGACAGATATGATATACATCGATATGAGCGAAAAGTCAAAGTACATAAAGAGAAAAGACTGCATCAAGCACAATCATATACTAACAAGAGTTGGTCGCTGTGACATAGGAATAGTACTCAAGAACGTGAAGCAAAAAATAAGGAGGCCTTCAGGCGTACCAGCAGCCCCAGGTGATTATTTACATCATCAAATTGCATTGGCTCTCTACCAGGAAGCAAAAGCAGCGTGGGAAACCGCAAAAACCACCCATTTTCTGTCATTTCTTCTGATTTTTATTACTATGAGCCTGCATTAAAAGTTCATCAACCCCATATCAGCAAGTAAATACATCCAGAATGACTCTCCTAGGTATAGAATTACAGTGAAATGATATATTTTCCTTTTGGCACCAAGAGGGATTCATGTGGGTTGGCAAAAAAAGAAATAGCAAGTGTAGAAAGCATACAATGGTGGCCACATGAATTCGGAAATTAGCTGTGTGAAATTAGTACATTACCTGGTAGTTTTAGTATTATTTGACACCTAAATAAGAACTTCTAATTAGGCTTGTTTTGGCCTAGCATTTGAGCCTTTTTTCTTGAAAGAAGATTATTAACTACAATTAAGGATGTGGCATCTCAATTCCTCAACCAAAATCTAAAGTTTGAAATAGCAATCATGAATTCGTAGTTCTATGTTTGTGAGTTGAATAAGGAAAAAAAAATCAAAAAATCCTATCCAGATTCTAATTTAAGAATTATCGGTCAACCGGATGCTAGATCCTCATCAAATCATTATGTTACTGAGCCTCTCCCTTGTCTGAGACGAACTATTGATAGAAGAAAAAGAATAAGAATTTTAGATCGACAAGCTTAATAAAAGAAGAAAAATTGTATAGATACATTCTTGAAATAACCTGGTATAGCCAGAATCAAGTGGGTACAAGGTCCTCATCAATTTTTGATCTTACCAGCTCTTCCGTGTCAGTGATATACTATTGACAAGGTCAATAAAAGAAGGAAAATCGGAACAGATACATTCTTGAAATAGCCCTGTATAAACAGAACCACCTATCCCTTGCAACATTTCAGTACTGTTAGACACGTACATTGTATTATTGCAAGATAGTCTAGGTCAGTAAGAAATGTTAAATTCAGCAGTATTAAGTATCACGCAGCGTTGGTATTCTACACCGGCATTTCAAAACTGATATTTTGTACTGGCATTTCAAAACTGCATGTTGGGATTTAATTCTTCAGCTCGACTGTATGTTCCGAAGTTTAGAGAAAAAACTACTAACGATGGACGAAAATCAAATGAACACAGGTGAAAAACTTCAACAATAGTATGTTAGGACAGGTTTCTGGAAAACACTTCTCATAAGGAGGTAATTAGAAAGTTTACAGAAAATGATGTCGTCGCAAGAAGATTATTTCTGTGACAGAAGGTCGGTGGCTAATGAAGAAAGATCACGAAGTCCCCCTTTTTTTGCGTTTACGTGTGTTTTTCCTTTCTCTTGGCTCACATGTCACTTCAAAAGCAGACAATATAAGCTCTTTCGCAAGGTTAAACCCAGAAAAATTCGTGGGTTTACGCATAACATGTTTCCCAGGCAGATATCATTTTGATTCCTTGTCCAAAAACTGTTACATAGAAAAGTTCAGGAACTTGACTCCTGCCTCCAAAAGCATCAACCCTTTTTGAGATTCGTTTCTGTAATTCTTAGCTGTTGGAGTTTTGTCTAAGGAGGCATGGCTGCTTTCAAGGCCTAAGTTTAAAGATTCTTGGCACACCAAAATCCCTTAAGCTACGTACAAGATATAATCTTGCGATTAAGCTCATCTGATATTGACTGTCTAAAAGTTATCTTCTGTTGTCTATCTTTATTTTGTTGCATTCAGATCCAATGACCGTTTCTCATATATAAATGATATTTTTTTTGTCAAAGAAGAGGAAAACAAGAGCTCTCTATTAGGTTTGTTTGAATCTTCATTCAGAGGAGAATTAATGGTCCTTGATATTTTGTCATAGGATATCAAGATCCCAGTTAAAATAGACCTTACGACTTCTTGAAAGTGTTTTAAGTCTTCAGACCAAAACCTTCTTTCTCCCCAAATTCTTACTAAGATTAACAATTTAATGAGTGAATTTTCGAAATTTTTAGGAAAGATTTAAAACGAGTGGGAGATGAAAGCAACTGCGTATCTACGCCTGAACTCTTGCCTAAAACTTTCTTTTGCGCTTGAAAGAACACGTGGAGTATACTGGTGGATGATAAAATGATAGTTGTGGAATAGTTTTATAGAACACAAAGCTCATTTGATAATCTGTGATCCCACATATTCAAGGCACTTTGTGACAAAAACAGTTCTACACCCTTGACAAAAATAGCCATGAGTTGTGTTATGGCAAGACATAGACGCGGTGAAGTTACAATTTCTGATATTATGTGGATAAAAGATATTGAGAATGTAACTGTTTAAATGAAATAATTTATTCTCTATGCTTCTTTCTAGATATGAGGAAAAGAGATGATACACAACAAATAAATGTCGGTTGGACATTTGATAATATAGGGGCCAGTGGCATTAAGAAGATCTTAATTCCAAGTCCTAGATTTATGGAATATTAGACGGGCAATGATGGCGTCTGCCACAAAGATTTTTATATGAGAAAAGGCCAATTCCATGGGCAGTACAATATCGATGAAGGATTTCCATACGAAACCTTAAACTTAGTTAATCATTTCTTTCCATGGATTTGATCATTGTAAATGATGTCGACTTGGAAAAGTGTTCTACGAAGATTCACCCCCATGGGGGCACCAAAATCTTTAAAAATCTTAATAGACCCAAATTTGGGGAAAAGTCATTCAAGGAGCCAATATAAAATATATCAATGTACCATGAACACTGTTTTTTGCATGACAGGTGATTATACAACCATAAATTTGACAGATACTTATAGGAGATTGAAAAGGATGCTTCCGTGGATTTTTCAATTAGCTCTATACTGTTCTCGAATCTGAGTGTATTCAGGCTATAATATTGATTGTGGATCTCAGCAAGCTCACAGCTTCACACAAATTCAAGAAAATATTCCCGAAGTACTCAAATGAAACTAGGGTTAAGGGAGTATGTACAGAAAGAGCGGCATTGGCCCAGATTCTAGACGTCGATCATTTTCAGGAATCAACTCTCTTGTAAATTTCTTCTTCTATTCACAACTTCTTTGATTGATCTGTTAACCCTCTTCCTCGGAGACATATTAATGTTAACCCAGTAAAAACATCAGGTCGCAAGTAATGCTTGATGTTTCACGACAGAGTTCACCGCCAATCTATGAAGCTAGAATTGATGTCGACAGATATAAACTATGAAAAAGGAAGATGTGTGTGTGCTCATCAAAGTGTAAGAGAAGCCAGGTAATGCTGATGCTTCACAACAGAAATCACCGCCAATCTATGAAGCTAGAATCGATGTCGACAGTTATAGACTATGGAAAAGGAAGATGCGTGCGTGCTCATCAAAGTGCAGGAGAAGCCAAGTAGAGAGATTATTACCGCTTAACCTTGGAAATGCATGGTTGAACTTGATCCATCACCGCCCTTCCCTTGAGCTGGAGTGGCCTTCTTCTTCTTCTTGTATGGAATTCCTCTTGCCTTGGCTTGGCACTCCCTCACCTCCCTAAGGTACACCCTAATTGCACCGCTAGCAAAAGGGTTTGTCTCCGGGGACCCACCATTCTCCTCGTAGGCAGCCCGGAGCCTCCCGATCAGCGCGTCCAAGCTGCCCCAAGCTTGGCGGAGGGGGCACGTGCACGGCGCGGGTGGCTCGGGCTGCCCGTAGAACACGCACCCTTGCAAGTGGACCTTGGTCTTGCCAAATTGATCGAGATACCGGAGGAACTCAAGAACATGGTTGCAATTGCACTGTGAGAGCGGGACTGGTGGCCTCTGGTTCCGCAGATAATGGCCGAACGTGTTCCAATCCCGCCGCTTCTGGGATTCATATCGGCTTGGTGCTGCCGGCTGCTGGTCGCTAGGAGATCTGGATGACCCCAACTCGGCTGTCTCCTTTCCTCTTTCGCTTGACATCTCTCTGGACGAAGATGGGGTGAAATCTTTTTTCAACTAGTTTTGATTAATATGGCACCATTTTGAGGGTAAAACAACAGGAGGACTTTGGAGTGGAGGAAGAAGACGATCACATCATGGGGCCTAATTGCTTAGACATTAGCATATGGGCCACATGAAGTTGCTTTCTCTACTTCTTGATATTTCGAATTTTACCGCTTTGTTTATTAATATCGTGGTACTAATGTTTACTGTACGTTTCTCCAGTAAAATGGAAAACAATTCACGCTATTTGTCAACATAAGCTTTGTCGTTCAATTAACCTAGACATAAACATAACCTAAAGATTTTAAGTTCGTACTTACACAAACGTTATTCATTACGATGAATGAAAAAAGAAGAAGAAGAGAAATCATTAACCTTGACTTAAAAACTTTCACGCGTCTGAGACATTCGTATAAATAAGAATTGTCCAAATATGTAATAGTAGACGAGTTCCTTAGTTTGTAATAATAAAATAGTATCAGCATGCGAAATTCTAATAACCAAAGACTTTCGAGCGCCAATTCTTGTTACATAAGAGTATAAACTGTCCTCTTCCACAACATCATTCTAGTAGAAAGAGCAGCCTTAGGAGTCAAGGATGGGCCTCCTTTAAGCCATTGGTGGAATCCCTGAAAGCGAATAGTACAATTTTGACTTTTCTAAAATGGAGAAGATTTGAATGAATGAGATCTATGCTTGAAGATTTCATGTCGCTATTGTGCTTGTCCTTTTCAGATATATACAACTGAATGTACATTCGTAGAAGCTCTATAAAACAAAGGAGTTGCTAGAAATACTCAGAAACTTTGCTCTGGAGAGATTCTAAATCAAGTTGCTTTGTCAGGATTTTGGAAGCAGAGCTCGTGCATAGAAAATATGGCCCTGGAGAGGTCCCCATTCCTAGCCAATTTCGCGGAGGACTTCCTTTTGTTTTTGGAACCTAAAATGAAAAAGGAAAACTTTAAAAAGGACCTTCCGGACTTTGTTACTGTTGACATTCTTTATTTTCAAAATCACAACTACGCAGCTTTACTTTTTTAGCGCATGATATTACCCCTCCTCTCTTGTTGTCGAGGACGAGGAAGACCACCAAAACAACCTCAAATCCTAGGTCGTCGCAAATCGGCCATCTCAATTCTCGACGAAATTGAGAGATTAAGAAATTCGTTTCCTGGGATAAGTGAATGATTAGGGTTTTCTGGAAATGGTTGATGGAGGGGTTTTAAATGGACGTGTATGAGTGTAAAACAAAGCTGGGATAGAAGAAGCTTGAAGAAATTGTCAAATCATTTCTAAACATATTATATGGATGTTAATTCAGTCATAAACTTTTCAATTTTACCCCTTTAATCTTAAACCTTTACACAAAATTCAATATAATTCCTCTAGCCAATTTTCGTCGAAAATCACTAATGCAACCATTTGTCACGTAAAATGGCTGATGTAATTAGATCACCATGTCAGTGATTTCTCAGCAAAAATTGATCGAAATGATTACATTTGATTAAAAAATTTAGGATTGAATTTAAGACTGATTGGATAATTTTCCTGAAAAAGCCACCACCAATCAAAAATAAAGAACTTAAAGTTCACCACCTAGCATAAAAGAATACATCACCAGCCAATGATTAAAAAACTTTTGGTTCACCACTAGAGGATTTGCATAAAGAAACGAAATAAGGAATTCACTCACTTGAGAGGAAATCTCATGTATATTCAAAATGCAAGTTTGGTATGCTCCTACAAATAAGATTATACCTTTATAGATAAAGGGACTTTGCTAAACAAACAAAAATGACTCTTTGAACTCTAGAAAGAGAAAAAAAAAAGAATTCTAGAAGACTTTCTGACAAAAAAAAAAAAAAAGAACTCTAAAAAGCCATAATGCCTCTTCAACCATTCACATAATTATGACTCTAGAAACTGATACACACTTAATACTCATAAAAACTAGGATTTGAGACTGACAATACAATTAAGACACATAATAACTAGGACTTGACTTTTCAAATTCGTCCACTAGTCTTGGAAGTCGATAGATAGTCATGGGAATCCATCAACAATTACTTGGCAGTTGATCAGCAACCATGAAATCAACAACTAGCCTTGTGAGTTGATAACTAACCCTGTAGGATCGGCAACTTCAACTTGGACCCATTGAATCATGTTGTGATTGAAATTTATCTTTTTCTTGCATGAGTAATGATTGGGTTCGATCAATTGATGAAATTGAGTTGGACTTGAGAGTTGTTCCATGGAACCCGATGCTTCCATATCACCCTCCCCGGATTGATTGAGATTCGACCTCAAATTTGATAGGCCTTTGTCTTCAAAATAAGGAGAAAGGTCTCCTACATATTGAAAGTTGCCGAGCCGCCATATTCTCTTGGGAGATCAACCTTGTACACATTGTTGCTCATTCTCTCGAGCACTTTAAATGGGTCATTAGCTCCAGGCATGAACTTGTTCTTTAATCAAGATGGAAATCTCTCCTTCATCGAGATGAAACCTGGAGTGTATCCACACAAGATCACCTAGTTGAATCGAGCCTTCTTCAAGTACTCGTTAGCTTTCTTTTCGTAAGCCTCATTTGCCTTATGTACTCATGAAGCTTCTTCAAAACATTAGCTCTCTTTCACCTTCATGTTTCACTTGCGAGTTGCTGATATGTGTGAAAGGATTGATCTATAAACAACTTCAAAAGGTGATCGATTTGTGGTGTAACTTATTAATTATAAACGTTAAATCTCAATCCTTCAAAATCTTACCTAACAAACTTCAAAAGGGGGGGTGAGGGTGAGGTTGTTTACTTAGTTTGGAGGTTGGTTACTCAGTTTGGCTATATGTTTGTGGATGACAAGTGGTGCATTTAGTGCAAAGCATCCTCCAAAGAGTTCTTCAAAGTAACTCAAAAATTGGAATCATAGTTTGACAAAATAGCCTTAGAAACCTCAAGTAGACGAAAATTCTCCTTGAAATACAGCTTAGCTATGTGAGAAGTATCATTCGTCTCATGATGCAAATCTAAACGTTCCATCTTCGACATTGATCAACTACTACCATGATGGCATCTTTCTTCTTCTGAGTTCTTAGGAGTGCCATAATAGAATCTGTACTTACATCCTCCTAAGGCTGCATTGGAATTGAAAGTAGAGTATAAAGCCCTTGGTGGAAATAACTCTTTGCCTTTTGACATGTCGATCATTTGGAAATGATTGCATATACATCCAAACTCCTCTTTGGTCAATAAGCTATCCTTGAAGGGCTTCAAGAGTTCTATTGATTTCGAAGTGGCCTGTCAATCCTCCACCATGTGCTTCTCAAATCAGTAGCTCTCTGAAGGAACTCTTCGGTGCATAGAACCTATTTCCCTTAAAGAGAAACCATCATTTATCTAAGTATCATGAACTCTAAGTTTGCAGTTTTTGATGATGAGTGAGAACTTTGAATCTTCAACATAGAGTTGTTTCATCAAGTTGAAGAGAAAGATCTTAGAATCTAGAACATTGAGTATTAAACACCTTCTTGATAGAGCAATCTACCACAACATTGGTCTTGCTATGTTTGTTTTTCAAGAAAAAGGAAGAGGGAATGAAGGACCTCCACCAATTTAGCGTTATCAATTAAGAAATTTGTTTTATGGGATAAATGTATGATTAGGGTGTTTTGGAAATGGTTAATAGAAGGGTTTTAATGGACGTGTAAGTGGTAATGAAGTTAGGAGAGAAGCTCACAACCAAGGTTTTACGGAACACAATACTAGCCAAGGATAAGGAACTAAAAGGTCAACCACCGAAGCATAAAAGGAACACACCACTAGCCAACTATAAAATACTCCTAGTCTACCATCATAGGATTTGGATAAAGAACCAAACAAAGAATTCACTTACTTGAGGAAAATATTGTGTATATTCAAAATGCAAGTTTGGTCTCTTCGTACAAATGAGATTGCACCTTTACTTATGGAGGCACTCTACTAAGCAAAAAAAATGACCCTTAGAATTCTATAAAACCATAATGACTCTTGGATCAATCACATAATTATGACTCTAGAAACTAGCAATACACTTAAGACTCATAAAACTAAAACTTGAAACCGACAATAAAACTAATATGCATAATAAGTAGGACTTGAACCTCCAAATTTGTCCAGTAGTCTTGGAAGCTGAATAACCACCTTGGAAGATCGATAGACATCCAAGAGAATCGACCAGCGGTTACTTGGTAGTAGATCATCAATCTTGAAATTAACCACTAGCCTTGTGAATCAACATTTAACTCTTGTTGGATCGATATCTTCAACCTTAGACCCACCGAATTTGGTTGCGTTCGAAATACACATTTGCTTGCATGAGTAAATTGGGTTGGATCAATCGATGAAACTTGAGTTGGGCTTGAAAGTTGTTCCATAGAGCCTAATGCTCCTACATCCTCAAGGTAGTCTATGGCAACTCACAACCTCATATTGGGATCACTATTATCGCAACCTCTATCCGATGAAATACGTTTGAAAATATAAAATTGTACATTTAAAGTAATAAGCCTTCTTAAAATGGGTATTTTTTTTTTTCAGTTTCCAAGATGTCTCAAAAAGTGATTTTCTTTTCCTTTTTCCAAGTACTTATTTTAGTACCCTGGACACTTTTTAAAAGAAATCCTATTTTGAAAATGCAAAATTGTATATTTAAAATAATTAACTTTTTTTTTTGTCAAAAGACATTTCCATTCATTGCCAAAACGATACATGCTAGAAAATCTCAAAAGTCACAATAATAAGGCAAGTCCATAAACCTCAAAACAAATTAAAAACCAGAAATCAAAGCATATCATTAAAGCATAGTTGGCAGAGTTAATTAGAGGCTTGTTTTTCAAGAACAGATTTATGATTGAATACAAGCGAAAGGATTGACTGCCGATCATTAAATTCCACAGCATAATTAGTAATAAGCACATGTCGAGAACCCCATCTGTAGTTATGAATTGGTCTTTTGGCGGCATGCACTTAGGTTCGGTGTCCTCAACACCATCACCGTACGAAGATAAAGCTAATTAGCCTTCTTAAAATGGGTACTTTTTCTAGTTTTCAAACTGTCTCAAAAAGTGATTTTTTTTTTCCTTTTCCAACTACTTATTTTATTACCTCAGATACTTTTTAACAAAACTCTAAAGAACAATATCGAAGACAAACATTTATTTACTTGGTTGGGAATTTCAAAACTTGGAAAAAGCATTGCTGCCTTAATCTTTAGAAAGTAAAAAAAAAAGAAAAATCAGTTTCGCCTTTTGATTGAATGTTATTCTGATACTACTTGGCACACGATTTCCAATTCCTTAGAACAAATTGTACAGTGATGAGAGACTTTGTCGACACAAAATATTATCTATATGACAAAACAATGGTGGGACTCTGACACCCCCACATATGGTCACTACACGACAATGAAGTAATTAGATGATATTTTTTTGGGGGGGGCGGGGGGGGAGAGAGAGAGAGACACAAAAACATATGTAGGCTCACCACTCACGCTCTTGTTTTTGCTGAAAACTCGTTTTGGCACTTGTTCGTATAATCTGGTTTACAAAAGTATTAGGCTTTTGTCCTGATGTGATCATATAATGGAACTTATGCTAAGCAAGGGGGTGTCATTTTCTCAGATGAATTAAATTCCTGTAGGCCATGATTTGAGGGTGAAGAAGGAAACCTGAGGTGCACGTCAATTTGATGGAGATGACAGGCAACCAATCTCTCCTGGGTCCACCCAGAAGATACTCCCCCTCGAAGAAAACCTGTTTCGGTTCCCATTAAATGAACAACAGTCCTGTACCTAAGACGGTCGTCACCAACATATCCTTACCCGATGGGGGCATGATAGTGCTCGCACTGTTGAGCTTTGGTGCCATTCACTGAATAATAATCACGAGCCGGCGATTCATTAGGACTTTAGATATCGACCATAAAATAAAAAATAAAAAAATTAGGACTTTAGATGGGCCGAACGATGGAAGCGTTGTGCTACTACACATGACATTGAGAAGGAAAAATAATCTTTCCAGGTGTTCTACGGACAGTCTCATCATAAACTATAGTCTGTATCAAACTAATGTACTAAGACATGAATAGTTACTTCGTGAAGCCTGCAATCAGTTGACAAGGTGGCCCTTCGAGCCAATTAAACTTTACCTAGATCGATCACGGAAAGTTGGTTGTCCAATCTTAATTGAGACGTCGAGGACCCGACAGTCACTAGATGTAAGAAAACTATGATGCAAAACCGTCGGACAAAACATTTAGCGCCGATAAAAAGCTAAAGCCCTAATTGCTTTCAGCTCCGAACATGATTAGATAGATTGACACTCACACGGAGACTAGTGCAAATGCAATGTTTTTGAACAACCACGCATTAGTTCCTGTAGCTATATTGAGGTTTTTGTAAGATAGTAAGAGACCAACAACAGTACTGCTTGCCCGTCCACCGAGATATCATTAGTCATTGACGCCTTGACCTTGTTTAGTCGCACACTGCAAAGCCGCAGATATTGATTTTTCTTACGGATTGATTTCAAGCTTTTTGAGGCTTTTTGAGACCGACGTTACACTTCACAAAATAGATAGCAAACAATTATAAGTGACAACAAAACTCTTATAACTTGCACAGACTTGCAAGAACTGTTCGAAAATCATGAAAACATTTTCCACATTCTGAAATGTGTTACACCCTCTTGCAGTTAGAATCATTTATGAACTTGCCTCTTTTATTTTTGCGACATGATCCCTTGAACAATCTAAAATCGCGTGGTACATATGTTTATACTTGACGAATTCGACTTGGCGTGACACTGTCGGTAAATTTGGTAGCAAAATTCACATACGAGCTCTTTATTTGTGCATAAAACATTCGAGAATGATTTTCTGGTGATGGAACCTTAGAAAACAATATATTAAGGGAATCACTGTACAAACGCACATACTATAGAGAATTATTACACAACAATGAAGGTACAGCAGAGACTTCGTAAATGAGGCGAAATATACATGGTGTTTTTGCACGATTTAACCTTCACTATACGATATTTTATGAAGGTAAATTAAATAGATTTTCTTGACTAAAATTAGACATTGATGGTTAATAAAAAAACCTAACACACATCATTGGTCGAGGGAAACATTGATATTTGGACTTTGTTTATTTCATAAAAAATGAATGATTTGAAATATATTTTTCCTAAAAATAATTGCTTGTACCACTTAATTAATTAATAATTTTTTTTTCATAACCAACAATAATTTATATCTAACCATTTTAGTGAACAATGAAAATATTTTTCATTCATTCCTTATTATTAGAAATAACGGTAATCATCTTTGAGAAAATATATTTCAAATCTCTCATTTTCTGTGAAACAAACACATCCTAAATTCTATATGCCCTTCTAAGTATTGAGATGGGAATATGAGCTTTTAAGGAGCACCATTAAAGGGGAAACATTTAATGGCCAACAAATTATATCATTCTTGGATCAACAACTTTTACATAATGAAAATATGGCATATAATGAGACACTTGATGCACTCTGTTGTAGTGATGCATCACTGACTATGTTTAAAAATGTTGTGTAACAAAGGGTTCTCAATCATGCGGTCTAGTGATAACACGACTCTTGATCTATGCTGTCATCCTAATCAATGGATGACTATACAGATATATGATGTTTTGACATAGCAAGTGGCTACTTCTTTCTCCGGATGAAGATTCTTATCCCGAAAGTATTTCAATAAGGTCTCAACTAACCCTAAGATGTCAACGTACATCAATAAAGTATCTATCAACTGATATGTGTTGAGATAACTATGTGATCAATAGCATGTAGATGATTTACATCCATCGTCTCTCCACATTGGAAGACTAAAGTGTTGAAACATCGAACTATAATTCTATCAATGAAGTGCAGTGTGCACAGTCCCTCTTATAGTTCTTTTTCTCATAAGAGAAGAAAAGGTTTATCAATTAGCACTTATTATCTTACCTTTCTCCAATAGAATGCCCGAAGACTATATTTTCATCCCATCTTTAAAGTCTTGAAAATTTTCTATACTACAGCATTGGCATCCATATAATAACGGAATCAATGTACTGTATCCAAGGGTTAAATTTTATTATCGTCATTATTTTCTAAGCCATTTTAGTCGAACTATTGCTTTCTGCAACGATCGTATAAATAATCAGTCTGAGAAAATGTACTATTAAAGTTCTGCACTGCAATGCTATATCCTGGAACACTTCGGACTGTATTACAAAGGATTGTCGCCATTCATCTTTTGTCTTTTACCAATCATTTCCTCACTTTTGTATCCCCTTGTGCTCTTGTTTTCTTAATTTTCCTTCCTTCTTTTCTTTCTGAGACTTTCATCGTAATCATGGCTCAAAAAATATGACATGAACGTGCAGCTTGTCGGACCAGTTCTAGGCCAATAATGTCCTTCTCCGCACTTTATTCCGTTCTCCATTTGCTTTTTCATTGCATTCAGGTGGATTCGGTCCTTTCATTTCCTGTGAGCAGTAGATGTCCAGATGCCGATCCATGGTCGTCTGAAATTTTATTTTGGTCCTTAGACATACTCACTTTCTGGATGATTTCACTCGGGTTCTGTATGATTCTTAATGGTACTCTCTTGCTACCAAACGATAGATAAAGTCCAAGAATCACGTCCCTGTCATTTCCTTTCTTTTCCGTTTAAGGGAAACGGTATCTCAATTAATATCTGTTACAGAAAAAATGGCGGTTTCCACTTTCTCTTTTATTTTTTGGATCAAGTAATAGGATTTTCACGACCGTAGAATAATGGAGGGGATATCTGATTGTAGATTTATTGTGGGTTTCCTATATTTGAAGTATTCACATGTTATCGCCACCTCTAGATACCCACCACCTCTTATGTAAATTCTTTGTTGGATGGGTGTGAATCTCTCTCTCTCTCTCTCTCCGGTAGACCTTAATTAGAGGCCGATTTAAGATACATGACGGTCTACAATCTCGATTCTAAGTGCTGGGGCGCAGAGAGAGAGAGAGAGAGAGAGAGAGAGAGAGAGAGAGTAAAATAAGGAGTTAAGAGTTTGTGAACTAGAGTTCTTATTTGAAATTTGGTGGATGAGGTTAAGAAGAGTGGTAGGGGCAATACTGAAAAGGAAATGAAAATTTGATGAATAAACTCCTACATGAACCGATACAGTCGGAAGCTCAACAGCAAAACTGAACCCATTAGAGTTAAACGGCTGATTTTCAAAATAGAGAATACAAATGAAACTGGGGCAAGAAAGTGGAAATAGTTCTTAACGATAAGGGTGGTAGAAGGACAAAAAGCTTGAAGACGTGTGCAAGTCACAAGACCAAGAGGTTCATCAGAAACTCCTAACCGGTAGACCACTAATAAATAAGAGAAAAAACATGATTTCAATCGTTCATGTTTAGAGATAGAAATTGCTTTAATTAGGTGATGATAAGAAAACATTGATAGCCCTGAGAGAGATGCTCACGAATCATGTTACCCATTTGATAGTTGGAAAACACAGAGTTTCCCTTTCTGGCAAAATTAATTAAGCACAAAAGCAAGCACGTGATGCCTTGACTTGTAGAAAAAAAGGAAATCTATGACTAGCCTAACCTATCGATGTTTGGCGATATTGTTCTGTCAAGACAAGGGTTGCGAGATTAGTTTACGTATTAATGACGCTGTTCATGCTACCATAATTTGCTTTCCAGCATATAATATGTACCAATATTTATTCTTGTTCATGCTTGATACAAGAAAAGATCCTTTTTGTCTCCTCCATTTTTTTGGGGTCCATTCATATACTTTGGCTAACCACCGAAACTTTCTACAACTCTACCTTTTTCAGGCTTTAGGGTTTCTCTTTTCCTCTTTATCATGCACTGTTCACGCCTTTTGAGCGGTTGCGCTTTTTTGAAATTTTTAGCCCGACTCCTTTTGGCAGACTGCGACGAGTGAGATTAGCCTTCCTTGTGGATCGCGTTTCTATATCTTTAGTTATTTTCAATTGCAAATCCTTTCTCTTATGATCTAGTGGAAACATAATAAATTCATGTATAGCCAGGACAAATCGAGGAGAGTTGCGCACTCTTTATCGAGAAGCGGTTGTTGCGAAAACGAATTACAAAAAGGATAAGGCCCGGTAGTTGAGTTAAGTTTACCAAATTAAGTGAGATGAACCGTCCGCGTAATCGTGGTATCTTACCCTTAACGTGTCTTATCACATTCAAAAAATATCTTAGATTTAATAATACATAAAAGGGAAGAATGGGTCCAACTTAAAAGGGAAAGTTCTCTTCTATCAAGGTCATTTTTTGAATTAGGCAAAACCATACAATTTTGTCACTGTTGCTGTCATCGTCAACATCGTAACTTCTTTTACAATCAAAGAGTCTTCTCGTTGGTGATGTAGAAGTTTTGGACTGCCAACTCACAATAATGATTCTTTGAGAGATCAATTATGCATCCACTAACTACACCTAAATCTTGATGTGATTCCAGTGACACTCGATACTTTTCTTTAGAAGCGTCATGCAAACACTCACTTAATAGTCAGATTTAGTATGACACCTAAATCTAACCAAGATTTGCGCATGGAGCGGCAAAGATTTAATCACAATATCTAAGTTTTGATACTTTTTTGTTGTTGCTAATAACCATTGTACCCTAACCAACAATCTTGACTCTATCACCACCTCTTTGCTCTCCTTTCCCGCTAATTTCTCCTAGACTAGAGATCTAATTAGTCCTTTTCATGGTTGCGTATCAGATGATGAAGTTCCAGATTGTTCTTAACTCTCCGGCAGTTAGCTCGAGCAGAAGAACTGAGCACATACATGAGGCATATATGGCCTGTTAAGGGCCATTAATGACCATACAAACTTGTTAAATGCAATGAAAATCCATCTTGCAAAAGTAGCAGCTAGAAAGATATCAATGATTAGGAGCATATGTTCGCTGTTAGGTAACATCCAGAGCATGCACGCTTATAATGATAACTTGTCTTTAAAGGCTCCTGTAGTTACATGATTACTCCTTCTAGCAGGTGCGAATCGTTTTGAAGTTAACCAAACCCTCATTTCACCTGGGTCACTTATTTGGACGAGAGACTCGATTCAATGATCTTTGCTTGATTGATAATTGCTTCTCTTTGGGCTAGGGGATTAGGCCACTAGGGTAGATCTAGAAACACCAGTTGATAACCACCCGGGATTTCATCCAAATACCTGAAGTCGAATGTCATTGCTGTTTGCTGTTTCTTTTATGCACTTTTAGCAGCTACGGAAACAAAGCTGAAGACTCCTGAAAAATCTGAACTAAGAACTACGGTTTCTTTCTTTGGCAAGATTAATTACATGTTATTAAACTATAGTCATTTTCTGCTAAATCCAAGAAAAAAGATACATGATAATCTCCCTCCCTCCCTCCCTCCCTCCCTCTCTCTCCCTCTCTCTCCCTCTCTCTCTCTCTCTCTCACACACACACACGCACGCACGCACGCACACACACACACGCACAGATATTGGGATTATTTTCGAAATACTTCACCTATTCGCTCTCTAAATATTAAGGATTAGCGAGATAAGATTAACAGCTTTAAGATACTTCAAACATTTATTTTACATAAGTCAGCTAATACAGATAGTCTTACTTTTAGTAATTAATTGTCTAAACCAATGATTATGGAGGTGAATTCTGGAAAAAGAATATCACTTACACAACCGGTATGTCACAGAGAAACCCGAAAACAGATAGAAAGCGGAAGGCCTTAAGGTATATTAAGCGATCTGGATCTTGTATGCAAGAGGCAATAAAAACCCTGGAAGCATACTCGCTGGATGAGCTTCAGAAGTCTAAGACGCAAAGCTCCAAAACATTAGATCGGAATCGTAATACATGATTCATTGCGGGTAGGCAAAGCAGATGTCACTCATATCACTGAGGCTAGTGACATGAGAAGTTTTGGCAAGATGCGCGACACTGTACAGAAAACCTTGCCGACTCAACAGGAAGGTCACTTTCAAGAGGGGGGGCGTTTCAGTGCTTTTGCTTTCACCAAGAAATGGGGTTCCCCATTTTCATGTCCTTTAGAGAGAGAGAGAGAGAGAGAGAGAGAGAGAGAGAGAGTGCAATATACAAAGCTGGTAATCAAGCTTGGGTTTGAGAGAGAGAACCGCACTTGCCCCACAAATCCTTTCATTTTCTTCCAACTTTTAATTGACAATGAAGTGCCATTTGCATACCAAACAAGACACCTTCCCTTTTGAATGATTGGATTGAACAAGGATTATGGTGTGATTCCAATTTTCCTGACACTATTTGTTTCTTCTGATGAATGATGATGATGTTGATGGTGATCAAATTCCACAAGGCCGGTCGACCCCTACTGGTGCCCCCTCCTTCCCTTGCCACATTCTTAGATGCTTTGATTATTGGTTGTACCTTCATCCATTATCATGTGCTTAAATTATTGTTCCTTTGCAAGTGCAAATCCAACCCCCACAGAGTGAGACAGACACGTGGAGTCATGACAATAATTGTTGTGAATACATGTACTAGGGTGCTGCAACTAACATAGAAACGTCAGCAAACGAAACGATTTGAGTATAAAGTAAATTGCAAAAATAGGACCTGAACTTGACGGATACACATAGTATGATGGGTTGCCTACTTAAGGGAGAGTGATTGACGAGATGGTTTCACTATAATTAGGGATGAGCAATTGAATCGGTTCAACCTTAAAGCCGAACTGAACCGGCCTTACCCACCAAGTTCATTGCCTTCGTAAAAAATTCAGGACCCATCCTTGACTAATTCGATTCCTAGTGCCACACCGATAAAGTTAAAGAATGGCTAGGATGTCTCCATTACTCATGAGAGTGATAGAGACCATTACCATAACACCTCTCTTTTCAATATTTTTTTTATATGCGTATCATCAATGGCCTTAAGTCTACCATCGAACTTCTTCGATTTTATTCTTTCGTGTGTGATGAGTGTGCTTTTATGAAGATTCCGTTGATTAGAGAATTTGAAATAGAGATCGGGCACCTAAGCAAGATTTTCGTAACTAGCAAATTTATTCATTCAAATTGCACGTATTGTGCTTTATGTTAAGTTCATCTCCACTGAAAAGTACAATTTTGTGTTTGTCGATCATGGAAAAAGAGTTAGAAACTATGATATAGCAAATGGTTTTCTCACCTGTGCATTTCTTTTCGTCACGAATCTCCAAGGATTTTTTTAGAAAAAAAAGACTTTATTTCATAACTAATTATGATTTAGAAAAGCAATATTTCAGATAAATTAGCTGTGTAAATGATTCTCACATTTCATGTACTTTAAAAGTTTATCTAAATGCGTCTGTTTTAATGTATATCAACGATTTAGGAAAACATTTTCTTAAAATGTTTGTTTGTATTACTTAGAAAATTTAGTCAGTGAAAAATATTTTCGTTGTCAACAAGATCAACGCATAAACATTTTCATGATAAAAATAGTTTTCATTAGACAGTTCATTTTTGTAATCAACAAGTGATATTTTAAGGAAAATCGTTGATTTTTTGTGGAAAAAATGCATTCGAAACGTTATGATTCTAAGAAATAGGGACTTCAATTATGACTTACAAGAAATGCACAAAATCACATCAATAATCTGTAATGACTATGTAACTTCTACACGACCTTATCAAAGTTGTAACTTGATGTGACTGCACTCTCGAATCTTGGGTTAGTTAATTCTTATCCTTGCTCAACCGTATCTATATGTCATTTTTAAGCTCGTATCCTGTTACTAAACGAGGCCCTAATTATTCTTATTTTTTATTTTTTGATTATTAGGATATCAAAATCTATTAATGAGTTGTATTTATTACAATATTCATTAGCTACTGAAAAGATAAAAATCCAATATGAAATGACGTTTGAATGAAACCAAATACATCGTTCTAATTCCGAACTGTATGGAGAATTGTGCTTTCTCCACAGTTTTTTCCTTCATAACTCGAAAAGGCACGAAGATATCAATAAACTGATCTCACTTGCAGTATTGAAGATTCACAAAAATCCTGTCCATAGGAACTAAAACTTAATTAGTTTATGAATCGAACTAAAATTATATATATTCCAAAAGGCCCGTGCTATTAACGGGTTTCAATTGCTAGTTAAGGAATACAGATCGTGAAACATTAGTGGGTAAACTAATTGGGCCCGATAGCACAAAAATTAGAATAACCCAATGATGAAGGCCCATTTACTTTTGAAATCATGGATTACATCTTCTTTTTTTAATCAACCTGGAGATTGCTAAGCCAAAAGGCTGCTCTACTGCCTGACATGTAACCTTAATCGATGAAGCTTCTAATCTTTGCGAAAGAAAAGTATACCCAGTTTGTTTCATGGAAAATATTTTTCGAGAAACTATGTTAATTTTTGACATTTGATTCAGTAAGGAAAATTAGTCAATTGAAAATGTTTTCTTAATCATTGGAAAAACCTATGTTTAAATTTAAAAAAAAAATGATTTCCACTTTCGAAAATCAAAAAACAATTTCCAAGCATTTGAACTCAAAACTTTATACCTGGGCATGGAAACCCAAGGCTGGTTCCTAAGTCTTTGGCGTTGAGGACTAAATCTCCAACACCCAAGCTTGGGTCCATTAAGGCCAATGTGTCCAAGCTTGGTGCTCTGGTGCCCATGCTCGAATTCGTCAAGGCTGGGCCTAAAGCCTTGGTGCTTGTGTCCAATGCCCTAACACCTGAGCCCAGGTCTATAAATGCCGTGTGTGGGTCCTAAGTGAACCCAAGTTGTGTGCGAATTCGTAGCGCTCGGGCTCAAGTCCTTAATTAATGAAACATTTGTTCTTATAATTTTTTTTAAATGAATTTTGAATTATTTTTATTCTTGTTTCTTTTCTTTCCTTTTCTTTTTCCTTCTTCCTTTGCCAATGGCCAGTCACAACAACGGTTGGCAACTAACCATAGGCATGGTATGAACTCACTCAATGCTAGCAAGGTTCGAGCTTCCCAAATTTCAGCGAGTTGAGTCGAGCCAAGCTGAATCTAGCTAGCCTCGGGCACAGCTCCACCTTACTAGATTTAGCAAGCTCGAGGCCTCATAAAAGGTCAGCAAGTCGTGGTGAGCTTGAGGATGCGGTGGTGAACTCAAGGCCTTGTGAGTTGGCTTGCCACCCTCTAGCAAGGCACGAGCTAGCACGGCCTCAGAAACTTGAGTCTCATGCTCGGCATTGGAAACTCAAGTCTCAAGCCCAGCCTTGATGGATGCACAAAAAATGTTTTTGACAAAATAAATCAGTTCGCACTATTTCCACCATCTTATTGACAACCAACACCCCATTTCACATCAAGTTGACTATGTCATCCCTCGAAAGTCCCACTCTTGACTTCATACTATTTCTTGCCTTTTTTACTTTTTTTCTCTTGTTTCAATTTTACTAGAAATGAATTACTCGTACTCTTTTCAAACAACATTTATTAAGGTTGAATATGGGCCTACTCTTAATTTAAGATTATTGCTTTCTTTCTTTTCTTCTTTTTGATTTTTTTTCCTTCTATTTCTAAAAACAAAATTTGTGTACCTCTTTTATTATAAAAAAAGGAAAAAGCCACGAAAAACCCTGAACTTTGCCCGGAGTGACACATTTACCCCAAACTTTTTTTTGCGACGTGAAAACCCCAATCTTTTCAAACTGTGACATATTTACCTCCTAAGGGCATTTTTGTCTTTTTATTCCGTTTTTTCCTTTTTCTTTTTTTTTCTTTTTTTCTTCTTCTTCCCTCCGCCGGCCATGGCGGAGCCGGCGGAGGGAAGCCGGCGTCCGCGACCTCGCCGGCGTCGGGCGAGTCCCCGCCCTCGCCGGTTTGGCGAGGGCGGGGACACCCTCACCGCATCCGGCGAGGGCACCCTCTCCCGACGCAGCGAGGGCCGTCCTCGCCCGACGCAGCGAGGGCGGTCCTCGCCCGACACGGGGAGGGCGGCCCTCGCCACGCACGGGCGAGGGCGGGGACACCCTCGCCCGACGCAGCGAGGGCCGCCCTAGCCGAGGCGAGCGAGGGTGACCCTCGCCCGACGCCGGCGAGGGCAGCCCTTGCCGGACGCCGGCTTCCTTCGCCGGCCAGCCGGCGGAGGGAAGAGAGAAAAAAAAAATTTAAAAATTTAAATTTTTTTAAATGAAAAGACCAAAATGCCCTTTAATTTTGGGGAAATGTGTCACATAACAAAAGTTCAGGATTTTTTGTGTCACAAAAAAAAAGTTTGGGGTAAATGTGTCACGGTTGGTAAAGTTTGGGTTTTTCACGTCGCAAAAAAAAAAGTTTGGGGTAAATGTTTGTCCGAAAGTCCGGGGTTTTTGTATGACATCCGGATTTTTCGCTCGGCGGGTCCCAAATGTTTAATAGTCCACGCCACGTCATTCAACTTGTCATCAGACCGCACCAATTGCACCACCACGAAGACTTTCCACCTTCTCTCATTTCCATCATTACTGAGCCACCTAAGCCTCATTTACAATGCTATAATTGCTATTGCTTCACGGCAACGCCAACTCGACATCGCGTCATCACCCGATCGCCACGATCGTGCCACGCTAGTTTGCCAAATCAGCGCCGCCACCTGGCCAGCCTCTACAGGACACGCCGTCGCCCCCAGGCCGAGCCACCGCCGAGCCAACGACCAAGGACACCTCAGTCCACAAAAGGGACAAGCTGTCCGTTCCTTCTGAAGACAGCAGAGCTGCAATTGCCTTCACCAGCGACGCCCATCTGCACAAGGAGAAGTCAGCTCCAACCGCTCCGCCTGAAGACCCAAAAGAAGCCGCTGCACTCCTTCCTCCTTTATTCCTTCGGCAGATTACCTCTCCTCACCCCGTTCCTCCCTTTTCACTCCATTTCCATCGGTGTTACCTACAGAACCTAGTGAACGAGCCACTGTTCACCTCAGCTCAAGGTTGCCGGCAATTTTCCTCTCAAGTCAGCGGTTGCATCGCTGTCGCCAGCCAAGCCGTCGTTCTGCAGAGATGCAACTGCCGTCCTCTAGGACTTAAGGCAAGTGGATATCCCCTGATTTATCCTATATCGACCGGTTGTCATGTGGCGAGAAGAGTTCCCTTAAAATCTTTTGAATCTCGTGATTCTGGAGACATTAGCAGCTAGTCGCAAGTTTCGGACAAAGTTATACAGTTAGAATGTTTAAAACTTTAGACGTTGGGTTTGTATATGTGTCATGGGAAGGTTATATGTTGAATCTTCATACATACCTGGACTGAAGGTACCGAAAGTTGAGCCAAACTAGGAAAAGATTGTCCAAGTCAGGTTCGGTTTTAGCCTGATCCTAGTTTTTGCTAATTTTGTACCGATTTGTGTGTTGTGAATTTCATGGGGGCATTCTTCACGAAAATTGTCCCTTATTAGCTGCTCTAGAACATAATTCAATTTCAGATATTTTGGACTTCGTGTGCTAAAAATATATTTGAAATATTATTGAATAAGCAAACTGTTTTTACCGTTACTGCACCGGCCCCTCTACGTTTACTAATTTCCACAGAATTTTCCGTCAAGAAATTTAACAAGCGTTCATGAAAGTTATAGAATACATCCTAAACTACCACATATACAATTTCAAGAATTTTTCGAAGTTGTTATCTTGGCGAAACACTGTCCTTTCTAATTCTGTAGTCCACCGGAATACCCTGTGATTTCAGGTGGTTTTCAAAAAATCATGTAGGGTTGTGTGAACCAAATTTGACTTCGATTCCTTCACTGAAAGTGTTCGTCTGGATCTTATCTATCTTATATTAAAGTTTCGTAATTTGTGAAACCCGCATACCTAGACAATCTAATATAGACACAGGTGAATATATAATAGTCTAGGGGATAAGAAAAAACGACTGAGGATTCATTATATTCACACTTGAGTTCCTTGATAGTAGTAATGTCAATGTTCTTTTAAATTGAGTTTTGAAATTGCTGCATCATGGTATGAATGTATAATTGGGAATGTTGTTAGTCATGGGGACAACGATGCCCTGGGTTATAGTAGGAATGCTTGGAGGGACAACTAAGTTTCTACAGATGCTTGTGGGGTGTAACACGATTCCTCCAAATGTCCTCGCGATGCTAGATGGGTGCAAGATGCCCGAGGGGTAATGGGATTCCTTGAACGATGATGGTAGCATGAATTAATATTGAATATAGTCTTAGTGAATTAAGCTACAGATTACCTGTGGGGAAAGCTACTGCCTTTGATCTATCATGTTAATTTAACAAGGTTTTCAGGTAAGTTGATGTGAAAATGGTTTAATTTGAGGCTTTCCTTGGCAATACAATGATTTATTTATGTAGTAGAGACCCATGAACTCTCTACTTGTTGGGTTTAGGCTCATTGGTTGTTGACTCTATCTTTTTAGATTAATAGAAATGTCGGCTCCACAATGCCTCCCATACGATTCATTATGGAGTTCCAATTGACTTTACTTGGCATGAGAACAAGTTCATAAACCTTAATTTCTCGAATACATTTTTTATTCGGATCATGTCCTGTTTGACGGTGGACATAAGGGCTTTGGTGGAAGCTGTATTCCTTGGGTTCGTTGGGTTGTACGCTTGCGTCGATGGGCGCATAGTGGATTCCCTCCCACTATATGATGACAACGATGGACTAGGGAATGGAGGCAGGCGGATGGAAGGATTTTTGGGACGTGGATGAATTTTGATGGAGTCGGAGACAAGGGTTAGGTGACTATGTGTATAGTAGGTTGGGATGGGATGATCGAAATGTAGCCGGGTTTTGTCAGTAACGACCCTTTTGATTGCCCTAGTATACCAAACTCGTCACTTGATAAGTATATATAAATATGAAATGAAATGAAATTGCCCCGATTGTAAAAGTCTGAGTGTATTTCTAGGTTACTTTAGTCAATTAAGCTTTTGCATGCTTAAGAAAATGCGAAATGGATAAGATAATTATGCTAGTAGTTTTATGTTAGTTGTGACATGCTAGGGCATCACAATTTGGTAGATTAATATCTAATTATTTGACCAAAAAAAGCTAATTATTGTGTTAATGAGTTGTATATTTCTTTTCTTAGTAGGATTTATGGTGCATTTGGGAAGACTTTTGGCGAAAGTCCTTGAGAAAATGTAAAGGCACTTGAGTTAAAGGAGTTTTTCAAAATGCAAATTGTGTTTGGTAAATTATACTTGTGAAGTCCATTGTGAAGTATTTTTGAGCAAAATAGTGTTTGGATAAATTAAATTTGCTAAAAAGCTTTTGTTATTAAAAAAAGGAAAAAAATGAGAGTTTGCCGGCCAAGGGCTTCATCGATTGGTAGGTGGTTCAGTGAGGGGGAGGCGGCGCGGCGAAGGGTAGGCTGTCCGGCGAGGGGGAGGCGGCGCGGCGAAGGGCAGCGTCCGGCTAGGGTTGCACACGGCATGGCGAGGGTCACGGCGACCACGATCTCGCGATTTGGGTTGCTGCGACTAGATCGTGAGATCCCGGTTGCCGTGACCCTTGTCGAGCCGTCATGCGACCCACCGTGCCGCGGAGGTCATCGGCGCCGCGATTTGGTTGCCGCGACCCAGATCTGCGCGACCAGATCTGTGCACGATTTGGGTTGCCGGCGTCCTTCGCGCGGCGACCCTCGTCAGAGGGTCATGGGACCTTAGCCGGACCACCTGTCCTTCGCCGCACCGCTTGCCCTTTACTGGACCACCTAGCCTTTGCCGGCGACCGCACATAGATGCTAGCCGTGTTCTCAGTAGAGAGAAGGGAAGGATGAAGATGATGAACAGTTGTCGGGGTAACGCCGGAAAAAAGAAAAATTAACGAGGACAATTTCGAAACAAAAATTTCATTGCCTTCAAAGCCATCATGCTGAGAATGCCCAAGGTAGCCCTCAACCTGCCTTGGGCTTTCAGCCTTGGGAAGGCTTGCCTTTGGCAAAGGCAAGTAAAAAAAAGATTGCCAAACACTAAATATTTGGCCTAAAGGCCTTTAGGCCCTTAAAGACCCTTGGGAAAGCCGTTCCCAAACGGAGCCTTAGTATACATTTCGTTTAATTATAAGTTTAGTATGTGTCATTATGTTGTAATTCGTGTATTTTAACTATTCAATTTGCATTTTATTCAGTGAATATAATAGTCAAATTTTTAATTATTTATTATACGATGCATTAAATATTTTGAGTGATGTCGATCCATTCTTTTAGTTATAGAAACATACTTCAAAAGAACAGTTAATTAAATGAGATCCGGTCTTTCTTCTTGAACATTAAATAGAAATACTATGTTGATCACGGTAATTACCTTCATTATTGCAACCAAGAAGAAAATATTTATCTCTCTTTGACCTTTGTATATAGACAATATATTATTGAGCAAGAAACATTACTTGAAGGACGGCAAAAGATTGCTTCAAGTGTCACAAGTTGGCACAAAGGGACACTTGAGTGTCAAAACTTACGAAAGTGATAGTTAAGTGCCAAAATTGGAAATAAATGGATCACTTCAGTGTCCGGCCAAAATGTTAACATGTCAATATTTTTTTTTTTTGTAAAATTAACTTGTCAATATTTCGGCGAAGCGAGTACAAAACGACGTTGTTTTGCACATTGACGTGGTCAGACAATGCAAAAGCGACGTCGTTTTGGTGCTGATGTGGTAAAAATTTAATATAAAATTAATTAAATTAATTTAAAACTAAATTTATTTAAACATTTAAAATAAAAATACAAATATTTAAAAAAATTTAAAATTTTAAAACATTTAAAAAAAAAAAAATTAGAAAAGGGGGAGGCGGCTGAGGGCTGAGTAGCACTTAAATGATCCATTTTTCTCCAATTTTGACAATTAAGTATCATTTTTGTAAATTTTGGTACTTAAATGTTCATTTATGCCAACTTATCGCGCTCTAGGGGTCCGCGCGTCCTTGAAGGACTGTTTTGTGTTAGAAAATTACCTATTAAAGTTTCAAATAAACCTGTTGACATGATTAATTGTTGTTCTCTATTTAAATTTTCATCATCAACAAATACATTTAAGCAAAAAATAAAATTGTCTTCCATAATAACTATGTTACAAAAAATAATTATTGAAAAATGAGTAAATTGTGTATTTTGCATACATTAACCATAATATCGAAGTAAAAAAAATTCATGATTGTGAGGATAATATAGGAAAATAAAATAAACAATTTGCATATGGAATTACCATTTCTTTAATATGATATATGATAAATGCTTGCTCATATTACAACAACGAAGAATAAATTTAGAAGAAGAAAAACATGAATGTAATGGGTGTGAGAGCAATGACTAGGTAAAAAAAAATGGTGTTTGAAAGGGATGTTGGTAGTTCTGTCTTTTAGTAAAATTGAAACAAAATAAAACAAAAAAAAGGGTAAAAAATAATCTTAGGTCAAGAATGAGATCCGCAAAAAATAATATAATCAATTTAACATGAAAATGAGTATTAGGAATCAAAAAGCGAGTGAATAAACGAGTGTGGAAGAA
This sequence comes from Eucalyptus sideroxylon x Eucalyptus melliodora, assembly GCA_016097485.1. Taxonomy (NCBI): domain Eukaryota; kingdom Viridiplantae; phylum Streptophyta; class Magnoliopsida; order Myrtales; family Myrtaceae; genus Eucalyptus; species Eucalyptus sideroxylon x Eucalyptus melliodora. Next base: position 30,162,023 of record CM027824.1, on the reverse strand, counting down.
GTAACTAAGGTTCCGTTCGTTTCGCGGAAAACAACTTCCAGGAAAATATTTTCCGAAATTTCCGGTGTTCGGGTGGGCGGAAAATACTAGGTCAAGGAAAACATTTTCCGATCAACGGAAAATCCCTTCTTGACATGGTGGAAAATGATTTCCTCTATTGAAAAGAGGAAATCATTTTCCGGGCGAGCTCTCGCGCTTTCCTTCCTTTAGTTCTCGTTCTCTCTCTCTCTTGCTCTCCCTATTGCAATGGCTTCAACGACGTCCTTCTCCGGGATTAGCCTCCATCCTCCCCGGCCGTTCCGCCCGCCTACTCGCGGGCGCGCCGCGCCGCCGCCTCTCTTCCCCCGGCGGCTTGAAGCCACTCAGGAGGATCCGACTCAAGAGGGAGCACCGTGGCGGCGCCAGGAGGCTCGCGGGAGCTCGCCATCTAGGCCGCTCGTCGTGCGGTGGCGAGCCGTGAGCTCGTCGGATCTGGCGGCGGAGCTCGCGGCTCGTGGGATCTAGCGGCAGAGCTCGGGCTCCCGATCCAGGCGAGCTCGAGCTCTGTCACCAAATCCGGCGAGCTCGAGTGAGATTGGCCTAGCCTCGAGCTCGCCGGATCGCGGGGAGCTTGCGGCTTGCCGGATCTAGTGGCGAGCTCGGGCTCCCGATCCGGTGAGCTCGAGCTCGTCGCCATATCCAACGAGCTCGAGTGAGATCAACCAAGCCTCGAGCTCGTCGGATTTGGCATTGGTCGGCCGGCGGGAAGCAATTGGCCATCATCAAGTAGAAAGAGGTGGCGGCGGCGGAAGGAGGAGGAAGAAGGAGGAGGAAGGAGGCGAAGTCAAAGGAAGGATGAGGAAGGAGGAAGGAAAATAAAAAGAAATAATAAATAATAAAAATTTCGATTTTTAAAAATATAAATAATTAAAAATCATTTTAAAAAATATAAATAAATAAAATAAATTTTGTGGTCAATTAAAAATATTAAAATTTAATTTTGATAATTTTTTCCAAACAATTAAATGAGCTAATGAACGGTGGAAAATATTTTCCATCCAAATTTTAGATTTTGGCTAAACATCGGAAAATAGAGCCATTTTCTTGGAAAATGACTTTCAGGAAAATGTTTTCCGGAAACATGATATTTTCCGCGAAACGAACGGAGCCTAAGTGAAAAAAAAAAAAAAAAAAAAAAGGTTATTTGAAAGGGATGTTGATAGTTTTGTCTTTTAATAAAATTGAAATAAAAAAAAATGTAAAAAGAATCTTAAGTTAGGAGTGAGATCTGCAAAAAAAAATAATAATATAGTAAATTTAATGCGAAAACGGGTGTCAAGAATCGAAAATTGAAAAGCGAGTGAAAATAACGCTAGTCAATAACCGGAGCTTTACTTTGTCAAAAATAAATAAATAAACAGAGCTTTACATCCCGTCACTTCATCCGTCCATTTTATGACTCGTTATAGCATGAGTCTGCCGTGAAGAGGAGGGCGTCGTGCCACATTAATCTAAGCGTGCTTTTGCGCCCGATCAGTCCGCAGTCCACCACATATCACGTCGCAAAGAAGCCTTCCCCAGAAACGAAACGGAGCTGATGCCACAATCCACTAGTCCATTTCCGTATTCTATTGGCTCAACCACTCTTGGCGGCACCACTGATTAACTAAACATTTGTCGAGTAATTAACTGCCCAAGTTGAGCTCCCTGACGATATGCAATCGATTCACGCCCGCTTCGAAGCACGCGTGACAATATCGCACGAACCCACGCGCGAACCCACGTTCCCCCACGACGTCCTACTGCGCGCACTTCATTGACCTAAATCTGGTCGCGACAACTACGTTAGTTATTGAGAATCGTTCCGGTCCAATGATTCCCGCGATCGCTTCTTTCCAACCAATGGAGTCCGTTCGATCGCCTATAGCCTAAATAAAAAGCCATGTTGAGCTTTTGCAAGCATGCTTCCTCTGTGAAGAATGATCTCATTTCCATAAGCCGCCTCTCATGACCTTTGCTAATGTACACATGCACGTCGGTATCCCGTAGCAGTGAGGTCAGGTCGGGCCGGTCGAGCTTAGCTCGGCTTGGCAATGCAAAGGGTCGATGTCGTCCTTAATGTTTAATTTGAAATGAACTCAGCAGACTTTTGTTTGGCCACACTGTCAAGCTCCCACCCTTTGGGAGGTCCATATCACACAGCTGGTGAAGAAGGCAAGACGCAGAGCAGAGTCCCCTGCGTGATGAAGAAGAACACCCCCACTCCAAACTCCCCCGCATTTGCGCTGGAATATTCTCTTTTTGACCGAAGAAGATGTTTGCGCCTGTCAAAATCTCCCAAGTAAAAAGGCAGAAAAAGTTTTCAAAAGAGAAACTATACAATAATAATGTCCCTAGTCCGTCTACATCACGCGTGTGCGACTTCTCTTACTCTCTTCCGTGTAAGTAAAACCATATGCTCGTTACTCGATCAAACTGAACGTAGACGTCATATTCTCTCGGTACGTCGAGCATCCCGTTCAAATTGGTGCGCCACACAAGTCCATCTTGCGCACGGAGAAAACCATCGGTTTCCAACGAAGTAAAAAAGAAGACACCCGATGGTAGTAGCTGTCGGCCCGCATGCTCGATGATATATGCCTGAGGCGAGGAAATTGTGTTGTACTTTGACTTTTGCTTAGGATATTCCCAGAAATTCCGGACCACATATTCAAAGTTTCGGAGGCCGTCCACCAACCCACAGCCACTATATATTCCACTTATAAAACTAGGGTTTTATATAGATGCCAGTGCTTATCTGATACGACAGGCTACATTACAGATTCCCCCAAACTTCACCCATCTTCTTTTCCACGACGAACGTGTTCCTACCTACTTCTTTCTATCAACGAGTGCGCCCAGGTCCGGCATCTTCCTTTCTTTCCCGTTTATAGTATATCGACTCCTTATTCGTAAGGAATCCATGGACGTCTGGTTAACTGAGTCACTTGCTACAATCAATGGGTGCAACTTTTAAGCACCGAAGGTAACAAGACATAGGCATTTTCGCTTGATTCGACAACAATAAATGGGTTGTGAAACAGTCGGCTGGAGGAGAATTTCTTGAGGTTCGAATACGGGCCACAGCTCAATCCCAATCGAATTTCCTAGATGACCGCTACATAGGTAGGCAATAGCCATTGGCTGTTGTCTATACTATTCGGTTAGCACACGTATAGAAGGAAGTCAATCAACTTGATAAAATTTCGGCGTAGTAGTTACAACATACAAGTATTGACACATACGTACGGGTATATTATAAAGTCTCTTATAAAAATAGAAATCTTTACTCAATTGAATTGAGACCAAATTGAATTGAGACCAAATATTTCACAAAAGGTCGTAATAAAATGTCCTAGAAAATTACGTTGAACCAATAAAAAATATCTCAATTTTTCATTTCGAATAGATAGAAAGATTTTTAGTCAAACAAATTAAAGCTTCTTAAAGTATAGTCACAAATGGAATCTGATGGACTTCATTGATAACGAAAATGCCCTCTAATTCTTCCACATTAAAAGTCGAATCTATATTCTTGCTTTTTCTATATTTCGTGCTTGGATCAGCACGTCCATGCCAAAAAGTGCAGGTCGCTGGGGAAGCCATTGCTAAGTATCAACTATCAAAAAAGAAAAAAGAAAAAAAAAAAAAGAACCAACTTCAATTTGTCATTCAGCGATGAGGACAAAAACAATAGCTTTTAGACATCAAATCGGTGATAAAAAGAAAAGAAAAGGGACACCGTCCTTTGAGCAAAGGCAAGCTTTTCGTTCCCTCCCTTTTCTATAGCTTGTGTCCCAAGATCATCCACGATCCCCCAGTCACTTTTCCCATCTCAGAAAAATGATAGATTTTTGCCAATAAGACAAAAAAGGGAGAGATTTTCGAGACTATTTTATATTCCCTTCGGACTTCGCGATGCTATTTTATAGACAGCACTAATTATTAATTAGGTGATTTCAATAATATAATTCAAAACCAACCTTAGTCCACTTTTTGCACGCGTGGAATATAAAAAACGAAACGAAAGAAAATTATTTGCTTGACCCATGAACACACGAAGAGAAGAGAGACCTAAATGAAGCTTCCAAGCATGAGTTTCAAGAGGTGCTTGGTAGCTTGTTTACAGTCAACAGTTAAATTGACGTTTTGGGCCAGAAATATAACATAATATATGTAGGTGAAATAATTGGGATGAAAATAAAGAACATTTTCTCGTTCAAGCTTGTGGGTCTTATGAAAGGAACATCTAAGAGATCACCTCACGCCACGCTTGGCTGGCTCTTTAGACTCGGAAAAATTGAAGGGTTGCTATCCCGTGTGCTGCACTTCGCCTATCGGCTCAATTCTTCTTTTAGAACATTGACATTTACAATCAATTCTTGTGCTTCTAAGATATGGAAAGATTTTTATTTTTCATTTTTTATTTTTTGGTTCCTTAGACGTGTTCAAGGTGGCTTAAAAATGAAAGCAAAAGTCAAAAAAGTCGAATTGCAAAAAGTCAGCAAAAGCAAAAGCAAAAGTCAAAGCTCAAATGGCAGAAAATCGCTTCAAATATATACCGTAAGTCACGCCGATAAAAAAATAATAATCCTAACGTTAAAGAGAATTTATCGATACGCATAAGTTTCTTTTCTAAATCTAAATTCATGTCTCATGATCTGCATTTCCGAGAATAATTGAATACCTACCGGGTATGTTGAGCTATCAACTAGGAGCATACCTATTGTGCTTTTTCCACCCTTCACATTCTATAAAAATAAACACGACATAGAGCGAAACAATTGGGTGAGGAAAAAAAAAGTAGGTTAGTATGATCTTTTAAGCCACGCGCAGTCAATTGAATCGAAACTAAAGAGGCCGAAATTTAAAAAGCAACATTCAAAAAGTGGAACAAAAAGAAGGCTAGCTTATAAAGTTGGCTAGTCTTTTGTCTCTTTAATTACTTGGAAAACCGAGGCACCAAATCTCGATGGGATCCGCATGTTCTCTCGGGCCAAGGGAATCCACCTATGATATGAAGTGTCGACACATTTTGAAAGCTTTCGTATGCATGAACATTTCAATATATATCAAATACTCTCTAACACTCTTCGACACTTAATGAATACGTATTGAAAAATCTAATATTTGGTCAACTCTCCCGACACTTAAGTCCAAAATTCTAACACGTGAGTTCGGAATTTCGGCACGTAATTCGACATGCATGAGTCATAAAAATTTTCAACAAATGATAAGTTAAAATGTAAATATGTAAAAAAAATAATAAAAATAATGAAGGGGGAAAAACCTCATCTTATCTTTTCTTTCAATTTTCACTTCTCGTGATATATAATTCATCTACCAAATTCATTTTTTTCTCTTTTGACACTCTTTGACACTCGAGTTTAGAATATGAATTACTTTTTTTCCTCTAAGTTTTATGGATTATTGGAATAGAGTTAAATTTGTCAAATTGAAACAATGAATGATATTAACAAATAATAGATTAATGTTTTTAATGTAAATTCATTATAGATTCCTTTTTATTATTTATTTATTTGTGAATTTGAATCAAATTAATTTGATTAAAATAATCATAAAAATGATAATTTATCATGTATATATAAAAATATATATTTAATATATAACTTATTTCAATGTGTCGGAATTCTCTATTTTTTTAGAAACGACACGTTGGTGTCGTGTTGTATCACGTGTCGATGCTAGTGCTATTTAGGGATCCATAAGGAGAGAGACCCTTTATGGTCAATGTAATAACTAAGACTTAGGCTCCATTTGTTTATGTAAAATGTTACACTCTTGAAAAATGATAAAATTTCTTAGTATTTAGCTGAAATCTAATTTTTTTTTTCACATTTAGAAAGAAAAATCAAGAATTTCCTAGATACACATATATTAGTTGGGTGCTAATGTACGAATGGACAGTCGAGGAAGAAGGCATGAACATTGAGATCTCGGGTCCAATCTCTATGGACCTTGACCCAAGTGCCGGGGACCCAAGCATGGGCACTTAGATCTTGGTCTAGGATGCTGAGGACCTAAGGATGAGAGTAAAGGTTCTCAAGCTCAAGCACAAACAATTGATCATATATTTGAAAAATGATTTCTAATTTTTTCAAAAGAAAATTGTTTTTTTTTTTTTTTTTGAATTTTAGGAAAGTAATTTCTATCGACTTATTTTTTTAAGCAATCCAAACATTGGAATGAGGAAAATATTTTTTCACGAAACAAATGTAACTATTGAATTGGCTAAAGGTAAGAGGAATCAATAAGACAAAATAGGGTAAAGAAACACCTATACAATTTCCACGTATTGCTCTATTTGACGTAAGGAGTTACACCCAATGCCTTTGACCTTAAAGTCTAGCCAATCCAAGAAGAAAGATAAGGATATGCCCTCAATCAAAAGCATATTCCTCCGACAAATTTGGAAGCTGATGTTGTCCATGTCGTTCATTAAGAAATAAAACCATCTTTTTTCTCTATCTTTTCTCTTTTCTTGGCCAAAGCACAATAATGTTCCATATTTCACTCTTTCTTGCAGCAGCAGCCAACATCTAAAATTGGATATCTCACTTGAAGCCTCATTATCATCACCATCATCATCATCATCATTATTATTATTGTTTTTTTGGAGGAGGAAGGGGATTTGTTATATCCCTCTAATAATGAAGCATGTTTCTTAGTTACAAGACCTTGTCCTAAATAGTGACGTTTGGATGAATTTCTTGTTTATCATTGCTTACGAATTTCAACCTTTTTCTTTAAATGGAAAACACTAAAAACTTTTACAAAATACAAAAGGTGACGTGTGGATTCGCATATAGGATTTTTATAGTTTTTGGCAATGTAAATTATATTGAATTTTTATGGGGAAGAGGAACAAAAACCTTTTTGCTTTAGATAACTTTTAAACAGAGGAGTAATAATAGTCAGGATCCTTTATTATTTTGTATATCGTGTTAAATCGCGAAATGAGACCCGTTTCGTAGCTTAACTCAGTTAATATTAATTTAACTTGATCTAAATTGGTTTGCAGTGTAAAAAAATCTAAAAGGTTTAAAAAAAAACTGGCTGATGAATATAATTATAAGTGCCTAGATATTGTGCCATAGAAACAAAACTTCAGGGGAAAGTAAACCCGGGGGACCGTGGCCAAAAAAATAAATAACACAAATTCCGGGGACCAGATTTTACTTTCCTTAATATTCGAATCAAAACTCAAAAGTCAATACTCAATTTTGATTTCGTAACATGATCGGAAAAAAACTCGGAATATTCCGAATTATAGTAGAGACAGAGAGGCGATTGGTCCTTTTTCTATAAATGCAGAGAACTCACTCGTGCAGCAGAGTCAGTCTGTACTGCTCTCTATCCACGCATCTTCTCGTGATCCTGTGCGCTTTCTCGTGCAGTGATCACAGTCCCTGCTCTCGCTTTTCGTCATTCTCCGCCATCTTCGCTCGTACCCACTTCACGAGATTCGCTCCCTCTGCGATTCTTTTACCCCGTGACCTGTTAAATCTTTACCCAAGTTGCAATTTTTTTGCTTACCCGGCTCTGTTTCCTCTGTCGCCCTGCCGCGTACAGAGGAATTTGAGAGCGTCAAGTGAAAGCAGAGGAGGTGAGTAGAAGTTGAGGGGGGGAGAGAGAGAGAGAGAGAGAGAGAGAGAGAGAGAGGGAAGAATGGCGGCTAGGAATCTGGAGAAGCTGACTTCGATCGATGCTCAATTGAGGCTGTTGGCACCCGCGAAGGTGTCCGAGGACGACAAGCTCGTGGAATACGATGCGCTGCTGCTGGATAGGTTCCTCGATATCCTTCAGGATTTGCACGGTGAAAGCATCAGAGAAACGGTAAGGAGTCTTAGTGATCACGGATCGGTACAGCTTTCTGGGTCGTTGTTGTGATGCTAATTGTGCAAGCAGCTGTTGGGTATGTTGAAAATAATCCAAGTGTTTGTGAAGTTTTGAAATTTATTTTTGTTTCGGTTTATCAAAGCCTGTAGAAGGTCGTATTCAACCGATGTGATCCATATTGAACTGAAGTTTCAAGTTTATCTATCCCAAAGAGAAAAAAAGTTTCCAGATTTAGATAGTCTTGTGATATGTGATCCTGGAACAGAGGAGCCCACGTATGTATTAGCACTTTTCAAGGCCAGCTTTAATGAGCAGTGGTCAAATCATCGTTTATGAAGGCTACCAAGTGATGTAAGCTGGTGCTGGTTCTGCTCACAGGTCTGGTTGGTCTTTAAACTCGTTGTCATATGTAGATGAATTGAAGCTTGTATCTGGACTTTGGTTCAGTGATTTGGAGTGATGACCTTTTGCAATGTTCGGGTGATTACTTTCGCCTTCTGCTTAGCAAACTGGGATGATCTTGAGAATGCTAACTGTTTATGGACTGATTTGGATTTTAGGTTCAAGAATGTTATGAACTTTCGGCTGAGTATGAGGGAAAGCAGGATCCTCAGAAGTTAGAGGAGCTCGGGAAAATGCTGACCGGCTTGGATCCGGGTGACTCTATTGTTATCACAAAATCATTTGCTCACATGCTCAATCTGGCTAATCTGGCTGAGGAAGTTCAAATTGCGCACCGAAGGCGAATTAAGTTGAAGAAGGGGGATTTTGCTGATGAGGCATCGGCCACAACTGAGTCAGATATTGAAGAGACCTTTAAGAGACTTGTGGGCCAACTGAAGAAGTCTCCTGAGGAAGTTTTTAGTGCATTGAAGAACCAAACGGTTGATCTCGTCTTAACGGCCCATCCTACTCAATCTGTCCGGAGATCATTGCTTCAAAAGCATGCAAGGTACTTTCTGGGCTCCCCAAGTGTTTTGGTTGCTTATGACTTAGCCATTAGTTGACAAACTATCTGTTGATCAAATGTGTGATGATCTCCTTCGATATATTTGCAGGATCCGCAACTGTTTAACGCAGTTAAATGCCAAAGATATTACTCCTGATGATAAGCAGGAACTTGATGAGGCTCTCCAGAGGGAGGTATGCAAATGATAGTTAAAGCATAGTTAACACAAGGCTTATGGGCTTATCCTATGAGCTGTGAATTTTCACGTGAAATTGAGTTCAGTGAGATGCATGAAGAGAATTGCCTCCACTTTCGGTTTGTTTATTATATGCTCAGGTGATTTAGGGGAAGGCAAGGCAACTATTCTAACGACTGTTAAACTGTTTGTATCGAGATCCATGCATATCATCCTACCTATGGGCTATGGTGTATGTCCAGTTCTGATGAGATTGATATGCTTAGTTGTTATGTGAATGTGGTTTTGACATGGTTCTAACTTCACTGCTAATTGGATATTGTGCAGTAACAACTAATAAGTAACGAGGGCATCTTGCTTTGGCTTTGCTACTTCATATTTTCAGTTTTACTATTTACATATGTTTATCATAATTCATAAACAAGTGGTGCTAGTTCTAGATCTTGCTCCATCTTTTCATTTATAGGTATTTGCATTTTCATCTGTAGTTTCTTTTGATCACTGTCCAACTCTGCAACATGTGGAGACATTTGCAATATGTGTCAAAACAACTATATTGATATTGGGGCAATTGATGGTACTTACTTTTCATGCATTTGTACCTTATCTTTCATAGTGCACTTCTATTTTGATTGTGATTTGATGCTTTTGAGTATATCTGTGGATTAATGGTGATTCATCTTTCTTGTCTAGATTCAAGCTGCATTTCGCACTGATGAAATTCGGAGAACTCCCCCAACTCCACAAGATGAGATGAGGGCAGGAGTAAGCTATTTCCACGAAACAATATGGAAAGGTGTTCCAAAATTTTTGCGACGAGTTGATACAGCGTTGAAGAACATTGGGATAAATGAACGTGTTCCCTACAATGCTCCTCTTATTCAGTTCTCTTCTTGGATGGGAGGGGATCGTGATGGTTCGTAATCTTCATATGAACGACCTGGCAGTCCTTTGCCATTTGTGCTTGTCGTTTTTATTATTGTAATGACAGCTATTATTGCACTTAATCTTAGACATCAAGATAGATACGCGAGACTAAAGGGAGGACGACACAATTGGGGAAGTATTTAGATTTTAGATACAATGCAATCTCTCTGACGTACGTACCCTAATGGGTCCTTAAGCTAGGGAAATCAATTCATTTACTTGTTATTAATGCTCGTAAAAAACCCAAGAAAAAGAAGAAAAGGCAGTGATGATTTTTCTTTTGGTTTTGCCAACTTTTCCTGTCTCTTCTACGCCAATTCCTCACCTCATGCCTGTATTAAGAGGCAGAGTGAACCGTGTACAAGTTTTATTGGCTTGCTCAGTCGTTCATATGTGCCTTTTTTGCAGGAAATCCTAGGGTAACTCCTGAAGTTACTAGGGATGTATGCTTACTTGCTAGAATGATGGCTGCTAATTTATACTTTTCTCAGATAGAGGATCTGATGTTTGAGGTATTGAATTTTCTTTACTCATTTAATGATTGGTTCATGGCATTCAGATTTTGACAATCCATCATGTTCCTATTGCATTCGGATTCTCCTGGCAGTTGTCCATGTGGCGTTGCAGTGATGAGCTCAGGGAACGTGCAAGCATGCTTCACAGCTCAACAAAAAGAGATGCAAAACATTTCATAGGTACATGGTCCTCTGTCGAGACATCAGTTAAATATGTTAGTTTAAGTATGATATATTTAGCACTTTCATCGGAAATCACCGCCTAAATGCTAATGTCAATTGCATTGTCGTCTACAATGTCTCGTACAGAGTTTTGGAAACAAGTACCTCCAAATGAACCCTATCGTGTGATTCTTGGAGATGTGAGAGACAAGTTGTATAACACTCGTGAACGCTCTCGGCAATTGTTAGCCAATGGGTTATCCGACATTCCTGAGGACACGACATTTACCAATGTTGAAGAGGTCTCTCTTCCTTCACGCAATTCTTGGTTTTTCATTTGAAATTTGATCTATGACTGAAGATTTTAATGGTTAATCTGTGTCTTTTCGGTACATTTTATGCCATGCCTAATCTGGGCATGTAGACTTCAAACAGTTTCTTCTTGTAATTCGGTTTGATGCTATAGCATTGTCAACTATGGGATACAGAACAGAATATTCTGTTCTCTACTTTTACTACTTGTGACATCAACCACATTTATCTGGTGTCACAAAGTAGCAATATATTATTTCATTGTAAAAACTAAGAGTTTGTGATACACTCTTGTAGTTTCTGGAGCCTCTTGAGCTCTGCTACCGCTCGCTCTGCTCATGTGGTGATCGGTCAATAGCAGATGGAAGCCTTCTTGATTTCCTAAGGCAAGTTTCTACCTTTGGGCTTTCCCTTGTAAGACTCGACATTCGGCAAGAATCGGACAGGCACACTGATGTCATTGATGCTATCACGAAGCACCTGGGTATTGGATCGTATCGTGAATGGTCTGAAGAGCGCAGGCAGGAATGGCTCTTATCTGAACTTAGAGGCAAACGCCCTCTCTTCGGGCCTGATCTTCCCAAAACAGAGGAAATCGCTGATGTCCTGGACACATTCCATGTCATTGCTGAACTTCCTTCAGACAACTTTGGTGCCTACATAATTTCAATGGCAACATCCCCGTCTGATGTGCTTTCTGTTGAGCTTCTACAACGTGAATGCCATGTGAAGAGTCCATTGAGGGTTGTACCATTGTTTGAGAAGCTTGCTGATCTCGAGGCAGCCCCTGCTGCTCTAGCTCGTCTTTTCTCGATTGACTGGTATAGAAACAGGATTGATGGAAAGCAAGAAGTCATGATTGGCTATTCTGATTCTGGAAAGGATGCCGGTCGTTTCTCTGCTGCTTGGCAGTTATACAAAGCTCAAGAAGAGCTTATAAAGGTGGCCAAGCAATTTGGGGTTAAGCTCACAATGTTCCATGGCCGAGGAGGAACTGTTGGAAGAGGAGGTGGGCCCACCCATCTTGCTATATTGTCACAGCCACCTGAAACGATTCATGGGTCACTTCGTGTGACTGTTCAAGGTGAAGTTATTGAACAGTCATTTGGAGAGGAGCATTTGTGCTTTAGGACACTCCAGCGTTTTACAGCTGCCACGCTTGAGCATGGTATGCATCCTCCGGTCTCACCAAAACCAGAATGGCGTGTACTCATGGATGAGATGGCAATTATTGCAACAAAGGAATACCGTTCGATAGTGTTTCAAGAGCCGCGTTTTGTTGAGTACTTCCGCCAAGTAAGTGCTTTCTCAAAATTCTCTCTCTGGTTCCTTCCCCCCCTTCCTCCTCCTCCTCTTAATCCGGGATAAGTCATGCCTGTGATCCTGCAAATCTGGGATAGGAAAATTTGAAAATTTGTTGGTGAAATATGCCCATCTAATTTGCTGCATTTAGTTGATTTAGATTCTCAGGTGCTAAGTAACTAGGAAGCCCTATCTTGTAAAAAACGGAAAATATGCAGACTAACCTCTATTAATTGGCATGGACTTTTCTCTATGTCAAGTGTGGTAGAAGATTGCAAAATGATCATCTTCACAGAGAAGAAATTTGAAATAAGGATCATAGTCTCCAACATTTTCTTTTCTTCTTTTTTGGGTTGGTTCTCCAACATTTTCTTAGAACTAAATGATTGTACTTGCATCAGTAAGCTTATCCATTATCATTTTTCTTCTTTAAAATGTTCTCTCGTGTTGAAATGACTTCCCAAGTAGAAGTGCTCATGTTCTGGCGCTTGAAGACTCCAGAAACTATTATTGCTAAGAATGGTGGTTCTTTTGATGTTGCAGGCCACCCCAGAGTTGGAGTATGGTCGTATGAACATTGGAAGTCGACCATCGAAGAGGAAGCCGAGTGGAGGCATTGAGTCACTTCGTGCAATCCCATGGATCTTCGCATGGACTCAGACAAGGTTTCATCTTCCGGTGTGGCTTGGCTTTGGTGCAGCATTTAAGTGCATCATTGAAAAGGACATAAAGAATCTCCACATGCTTCAGGAGATGTACAAGCAGTGGCCATTTTTCAGAGTCACCATTGACTTGGTTGAAATGGTGTTCGCAAAGGGAGATCCTGGGATTGCTGCTTTATATGACAAGCTTCTAGTGCCTGGAGAACTGCAGCCATTTGGAGAGCGCTTGAGGGCAAATTATTTGGAAACTAAGGGCCTTCTTCTCCAGGTAATATACTACTGAATCTTGAATGTGAACCTCTTGGACCTCCTAAGTATGGCAAAGTCATTGTTTGTGGCTGGGTTTACTAGGGCTTCCGTTGATATTCACGTAGGTAGGCACCGTGACTTTGGTTTTTAGCTGAGTTGGGATAACTAACCCAAATGACCTGAATGGAACTAAATTTACCTCAATGCTTGGCATTTTCCATTCATATACAATAGTTCAAAATTCTGAAATAGCTGTAATGGAATAATAGATCAGTTTTTTTATTTGGTTCAGTTATTTATAGTTCCATATACACAATGGATCAGTTCAGGACAAAACTTTTCGTATTCAGGTCTGTTGGTATCTACCAACTGCCTGCCATATTGGCCTGGTTTTTCTCTCGTAAAAATACAAACAGAGGACTTTAGCTCTAAGACTAGAAAGTCGTAACTTACTTTTCTTGGTGACAGATTGCTGGACACAAGGATCTACTTGAAGGAGACCCGTATTTGAAGCAGAGGCTTCGTCTCCGTGATGCATACATCACGACTCTCAATGTCTGCCAAGCATACACCCTGAAACGGATTCGTGACCCTGATTACCATGTGAAGCTTGTCCCACACTTGTCAAAAGAGTACATGGAATCGAGCAGCAAGCCTGCTGCAGAGCTCGTGAAGCTTAACCCCACCAGCGAGTATGCCCCAGGTCTTGAAGACACCCTTATCTTGACGATGAAGGGGATTGCCGCTGGCATGCAGAACACTGGTTGAGGCTTATGCTCTATATAGTTTGGTTTGGAAGAAATGCATGTTATTTAAGAGTTCACTGGTACAAAGCAGTGGTCAATAAGTGAGCCTTGTTTGCGACGGAACCGGCTTTGTAAGCAGCTTAAAAAGTTTGAACTCTTTCTGCTTACATTGTGATGTATCATTTAACCTCGATCTTTCAAAACTCTTGGTATAATCTATGTATTTAAAGCTGAGTTTTAGCAGAATACATCTTATCACCTGCAGAGACCTGCACTGCGGTACAGTGGTGCGAGGAGGGATTGGGTTAAGGGCGAGACACACAGCAAACTTGGTAATAGCCAATAAAAATGTAAATGAGAAAAATAATACATGGCCCGCTGCTCCATTAGGTTCAACTTTGGAGAAATGGCTTTGCATTTCTCCGAATATCTTTGAATGAAGGGGAATTTGGTGAAAACAATAGTGTTAGGATATTCATTTTGGTGTTTATTTTGTAAAGCAACTTTTAAAAGAAAAGAAAAAGGAAAAAAGGAAAAAAAGGAAAGAAGAGGAGAAAGACAGAGGGGGTGCATTGGCAGAGGCTTGGATTGTTGAGCTTTGCTGTTGTCGACCAAAGGTGACCATTGACGGCTACTAGAGGCAATCGTCGGTTGAGGTCACGCGAACCTCGGTGAGGCAAGAGTCTTCACCGGCACGACCAATCCCGTCGATTCTAGGGCTTTGATTGGGAGATTTGCAATGTCAAAGCTTTGCAGGCAACCGATCTCGCAGACCATCCGAGCCCTTTGACCATTTGCAACCCAAGTGATAATCGCTGAGGATGTGCCATGCCAAGGACGCCCAACACTGAGGTCATACGACCGCAGTCAAAGGGCCAGATCTGGGTCACTCAACCCTTGACCTTGACCTCGACCTCAACCCACAGTAGCTCTGGCAATGACAACGACTTTGGTGATTGGATGATGACACACTTGACCCTCAATCTCAACCTCAACGGTGACCACCTTGACCTAGTCCTCACCTCAATGACGAACCAACAAGTCAGAAAGAATATGAACAGTAATTTTTTGAAGGCAAAAGCGGAAAACACAATTATCAATAAGGGCAATATTGAAAAGAAAAAAAAATCATTAAAACCTCACAATTACATTTCGAAAATGTTGAAGCAAGTCTTGTCCCAATACTGGCATTTAGCCATTGGGATCACAAAAACACTTGTTAAAAACTTCATATTTTTCCTAAAAGTCCCTTAGGAAAGCTAAACCAAATAATACAGAAGTATGTCATAGTTAATTATATTCAAGCAGCTCATTGCCAAGTTTTGAGATTTGGCCAGGGAAAATAAAAATATGCTTCTTGGTGAAGAAATGAGTACAGTGACAAGAAATTGCACCACATTCGCAAAAACTGAAACATTCGTGTCTTCATGTTGGAGACCACAGGCTAATTCCAACAAAGTTCGTTAGCATAAGGGGCAATCAAGTTGTTTGCAGAATCGGTTCATCAAGAAAAAATAGTTGTTCGCGCAATCAGATAAATGACAAATTTTTTTACATTTATGGATCACAACTGCTACATGCAAGAGAATGACGACATGCTGTCTGGCGAGATAAAAAGCGTGATCCACCAGCCTGCTCCCTGCAGCTCGGTTCACTCTCCTTGGGTAGGGTCTCGAGCAAAATCATACCATAAGAATTACTGCAGTCAAACCGAGATCTCCCAACCAGGTTCTGTCACTGGGAACTGCAGAGAAAAGGCTTATGGATATTAGACTATCAGGACAATCTCCATGTTAGTTCAGTCATGCAAGAGAAGCTTCAATATTTCCTTGTTTTTTTGCATAAAAGTTTTGGCATTCAACACTTTACAGACCATTGTTGACACATAAATTTTGGCTTTGCGTTTAGTCATTTACTACATAAAAATTAGGGATCACCCCCCCCCAAAAAAAAAAAAAATAATAATAATATAATATCAATTTCTAACTTTGAAATGACAACAGTTCAAAGCTCTCATAATGACACATGAACCATTTCTTAGATGAAAACGTAACATACCCCACAAAAGCAGCTCTGGATTTGTAACATCTACTTAAGAAGAGGATCCATCTGGGAATTTGGTATTTTCCGTGAGAGTGCTGACTGACTCTTCAACAGCTTGAACAAATGTAGCAATTTTATAGGTAAAAAATCCGACTAACATTGGTATCAACTCCAAGTGCATTGTTCCATATTCTGGAACAAGGATCCTGCATTCAGAACAATCAGGTTAAACACAATAGAGGAATATAATACAATTTAATGCTTTGCCAGGCAAATTAAAAGACCACAATGGTGTTAGTGTTACTTAAGATACACTGGTAGGTTGAATGCTACCAAAGTGAAATCTGGTAAAACCACAAAGACAAGTTTTCTGAGAAACTTAAAGCACTAACTTGTCAAATGGAATACATTTCAGAGAAGGAGCATTCCAGTGGCAACAAGCCAGCTTGTCCTAGACAGAGTAAGCCATACAAAGAGTAAGCCAACAAAGTTACTTACGCATTCCACCGATTGTAGATCATGACTAAAACAACAGGAACTAGAAGCCTCGGCTGTCCAACTGCACCTCTGCAAGTAAAGTCTCCAATGATAAGAAAATGCATTCACATTCACAAAATTAATCAGCACAGCAATGAAATAGTTCATAAGGAGACTTGAATTCAGAAAGGAAAAAAAAAAAAAAAACTAGTTTCGACAATGCAAATTTCATTGGTGTATATGGGGAAGGAAATACTTTTTAAACCTGTATAGTTTGCCATGTTAAAACAATTACTTCTGGAATCTAAGTCATTAACTAGGAATTGTCCTCAATGTTTCAGTGATGTTTGAACTCCACTATAATTTTTATGGGGCCTAGTGTGGCACAACTAAATCAGTCAAGCCCAGTCAGATACGCAAGAGCACCCCATGTCTTAAGCAGTCTGATCATGTGACTTACAATTAACAGCTGCAAAATATCCCTTCAATTGAAATCACAAAGCTAATTGTACAGTGTCGCCGTCGACTTGAATGGCAATACCAACATGAAGACTAGTAATGTCATCGGGAAAGATAAACCCCAAGAAGAAAACACATAATCACATCAACACCAATTTTGATGAAATATATATGCATAGAGCAATCAGTCATCATGATCATAGTTCCAATTTGTTAGCTTGAAAAATGACAATCTGCACAAGCAGCTCATGACATGGTAAGTAGGAACACATCCAATCCAAGTAGTATCTGTTGTACATGACTACATCTGATGGTATCACTTAAACCACTATTAAAATGTTTTTTCCATTAATATTCGCACATGGTCCTCCTACATATGATCCTGACCAAACTACTCCAGCGGCTAGCTGCTCTGCCAATGACCATTATATATAGTGGGAACAGATGCACTGCATCTTAATGGTATTCACCATCAAGTATAACTCAATACACAGTCAAACAGAAGATCAGGTACATACTTCATCAGCCCCCTAGCACCATCTGCCATGGAATCCACAGTGCTCCCAAGCATCCTTATGTAAACCAAGGAACCAAGAAAGCCGACACCAAAGCTGAACCATAAGGAGAATGTAAGCACAAAGATTTGCTTAAGAAGGTTTTTAAGCAATTCAGTATTATCATTATGTGCAGCTCACATCCCTGAAGAAAAAAACCACGTATCGCCCATATTGCAAGATTAATAAAACGTGCAGAAATTCCAGAAATAGAGGCACCATATAGTAACTCTTTAAATGCTTAACTATGATTTACAAGCCTCTTCCTTAGAGCTTTCAGAGAAGTTAAATACCGCTCATCATCTCTGCTACCAAGTATTATCATTATTGCATGCAGCTAGTCATTGACTATAACAGTCAAGCAGACAGTCCATAGAACTAAAGGCAATAAATAACTATTACTAAAATCGCGAGCTTATTTTCTTAACCATTTGCAGGATCTTATAAACTCACTACGGGTTAAAAGTCCCAACAAGTTTCCAATGTGCGCATTCCTCTATATAAGAACTTGGTTGAAGATGTCTCAATAGGTTATAACTCGTATGGAATTCTTCAGTAACACAGAATCTGTTGACAACAGAATGTTTGGAATTGGAACCACACAATAGCAACAAATAAAAATACATGGAACTAATTGATGAAGCATATGAGGATAAATTTAAATGCAGAAGAATATATGGATGCAAGTAGGTATTCCAAAAAGAATTTTGAAACATAAGCTAACAGATAATATAACAGTCAAGCTAACAGATAAGCCAAAAAGATAACAAACTAAAGTCAACATGGATACTTAGAAGATCCACCCACCTAGCAGCAATTTCGGGAGAATAAGAAACATAAGCTGAGACAAGACCGACACCACCTATACCAAGAGTGAAGACTTGCAATCTTTTCTTTAACTGTAAAATGAAAATACATAACAAACAAGCGTGAGATAGTAATATAACCATGAGAGTACTACAATAGCTAAGGCCAAGATAAGAAATTTAGTAGCCACTAATACACCTTATAGTATTGCTCCCTTGACTGAGCAGCTAATACATCTGGGTCACCTCGAGGTCGCCTCAACTCGCGGAACATGACATCCTACAAAAAGCTATATTAGAAACCCAACTCTAACAATATGTACAAAATTCTGAATGGGAAGTGAGAATGAGAAGAAAACAAGTTGCATTTAATCAAACTTAAGTTTGAAAGTCAAGCTTTGACACGAAGAAAATGAGACTGAACAAAGTCTTAACGGATCAGGCAGGACTACATCAAATGTGATCCTCAAGCCAAAAGATAGTGCATCAGAGACAGCTGAGATTGAATTTTCACAATAAAGATTACTTACACTCCCCCCAGTAGCAGCTTTACTTGCTCTATCCCACTTCTCTTGCTCACGACGTGTTGGCGCCAATCTCCATTTGGGTGAAGCACTGGATTTGTCCTGGTTTATATTATCCTCGATTAGAACATGAAAGAGTTATATATAAAATTAAAATATATTACATAAAAGTGCTGCTACTATCTTACTTCCACGGGACCCACAACTGGCTGTTTTGACACTGTATTTATTGGTCTTGTGAGCTCTTTGCTCAAATCAACTTCTAGACTGCAACAAGCCATTAACTTTCCATAAATAAAAATTTTCCATCACACCTTTCGTATAAAAAATAAGTGCACTGAGGAAGAATTTAAAGTAAAAGTTGCAAGGAAGGAGAAAGAACCAACCTGTCAAGGGTCATTACTCTGTTCAAGCTCAAAAAGCCAGAAGGCTCTTCCTGTAAATGCCCAAAAAGAAATGAGTCAGAGCCATAACATGCAACAAATCCACAAAAAAAGTCCACAAAATAAACCTTCTATCTGCAGATTCTATCAGTATACCAAGGTGTTTGGCCACTGAAAACATATCTGGTTGAAATACTTGCAGGTCTTCATCAGCTAGGACAATTACTTTCATAGGTCGGATCTAAGTAGTCTTTCCAAATCATTTAGTGATAAGTAAATAAGGCCAGAAATCAGCACATTCACCCTTAATCCAACCTCTTCTATCAATTCTTCTTGTCCAGATTTTCCCATTCTTTTCATTTTCTATTTAGATACTGTGGTGATTTTCTTTTTAATTTCCTTCAATTCAAGAACTGTTCTCTCCAGCCATCACGTAATGCCCTAAAAAACAAAAACCATCAATAATTTATGCTTCATTTTGCTAAACTGAATCCTTGGACAGCCTGGATTTTCTTTGCCATGCTTGGTTCCTCTTTTTTCCCCTCCGAACATGACAACTTAGTTGTGTTAACCTAAACCACCTCATGAATTTGCATCAACTCATATTCAGCAGTTCTCTCAAAGGCATATACCAATATATAACGGAGAGAACATGCCGGCAGAATTGCAATGCACACCATGCACACTGAACAATGCCCGACTCTATCCAGTCAACCACACCACCAAACCAAATATTCCAGTTGTGTAAACTGAATTTCCACTAAAAGGAAAAGAAAATGGAGCGGCACTCTGGCAAGGCAAGGCCACCTTTGATCAACACAAGATCAAATTTTTCGAACGAATTGATTCTCTAATCAGTAAACAATCAACCAAAAACTAACCATCGGCATCCAAACTTCAAGAAAAAGAGCAAATTGAGCTTGACGCGCTTACCTTAACCGGCGACGATTCGATAGAAGAGCCATCCTCCTCCTGGATCATCTTCTTGAACTGGTCCACGAAGTCCCTGTTCCAGATGAACTCGTCGGAGGTAAGAGGATCCTCCTTCTCGCCACCCCAGTACTTCCGGAGCTTCGTCGTCGTCGGGGGCCCTCCGTAATCGCCGGGAGCGACCCCGGTGGACCACTTCATCGGCTTCTTCCTGGGGAGTATGATCTTCGTCGGCCGAGGGTTCGGCGCGGGAGGCGTCTGCGAGTCCGGAGAGGCGGGCGTCGCGGCGGCCGTCACCGAGACGTAGCTGAGGATCGCCATCGCCGGTTCGAGAAGAGACGGCAAGCGATTGAGGGGATCCCGACCCAATTCCTTCCGGCCGCCGTCGCTGGCGAATTCCCCAGCTGCGGCGTCGCGCGTCGATGAATGAAGAACTCGGAAGGGAAGAGAGGGAAAGGGGGGAGAGAAAGAGCGAGAAAGTGTGGGAAAATATCGGAGAAAGAGAAGAGATGGTGGAGGAGTTTGTGTCCGTTAACGTTCCACATCCGTTCCCCACTCAAGCCCGCAGGATATGGCCATCCTTTATGACGTCATCCGATGAGATGACGTCACTTTCCATCCCGATGACGGCGCGGCGCTTGGGCAGGGCGGAACGTCGCCAATGGCGTCCGCGCGACGCCGCCGTTCCCGACGATTCGACGACGGTTTACTTGGCGCGCCGTTCGCCCGATTTCCCAACTTCCAAGTTCTTCTTCCCGCTGCGTCATTCGTTCATCGGATTCTTCAGAGATGAGTCCCGAGCGTAGGAAGCCGCCTCCCGATTGGCCGTCGGGCTCGGATCTCTCCCCTCGCTACTCGTCGGCGTCCTACAGTCCCAGACGCAACCGCCACCGCAGACTGTCGTCTCCGGATTCGGCTCTCGACGACGGCGTCGACAGCGACTACCTCGGCTCGTCTCGGTCCCCGTACGATTCCGGCGAGGACGAGTACGAGTACGAGGACGAAAATCCCGCTTCCGAAGATGTCGGGACGCGCCGCGGTTCGGGTTCGGGATCCGTCCCCACGCAGTTCCCCGAACCCAAGGCCTCCTCGAACTCGACGAAACTTCCAGGAGCAACGCCGCCTTACGTGCAAGTGGCGCCGATGCCCGTGTTCCGCGGCGCGCCCGAGGAATGCCCCGTCGCGCACCTGAGCCGGTTCGCCAAGGTCTGCCGGGCGAACAACGCGGACTCCCCGGACGCCATGATGAGGATCTTCCCCGTGACGCTGGAGCGGGAGGCGGCCCTGTGGTACGACCTCAACATCGAGCCGTACCTGCCCTCCTCGCTCGGGTGGGGCGACGTGCGGGCCTCCTTCGCGCAGGCCTACCAGAAAGTCGAGCTCCAGGACCAACTCCGGTCCCAGCTCGCGACGCTGAACCAGGGGCGGGGCGAGTGCGTGCGGTCCTACTTCCTGAGGCTGCAGCTGATCCTCCAGAGGTGGCCCGACCACGGGCTCCCCGAGGGGCTGGTCAGGGGGATCTTCCTGGACGGGCTGAGGGGGGAGCTCCAGGAGTGGGTCCTCCCGCAGAGGCCCGAGTCGCTGGACGACGCGCTGAGGCTCGCGATCGGGTACGAGCAAGTGAAGGGCGTGAAGGGGCCCGGCCCGGGGCAGGGTGGCGAGTGCGGGTTCTGCGGGGGCCCGCACGAGGAGCAGGAGGGCGGGTGCGAGGTCAGGGAGAGGATGAGAGCGCTGTGGCTGGAGAGCAAGGAGAAGGAGATGGGAGTCGGGCTGGTGAAGGAAGGCGAGAGCGAGAGTGGTGCCGGCGATCGAAGCGAGGCGGCCGGGGGGTCGGCCTCGTTCGGAGCAATCAGCCTGAGGAGGAGCCGGTGCCAATGCTGGAAGCATCAGTGCTCCAGGAAGAGGCTGGAGAGGAGCAAGAGCCTTGCGACTTAGGAGTCTTTAATGTGGAAATGAGTGAATTCTCTACTTTTCTTTCTTTTTCCTTCTTTTCTTATTTTTTGGAGGTTGCATTTAAATGGAATTTTAATTATGATCAATGTTATTTATAATGACGTTCATTGCTTATTCTACTCTTCTATTCAAACTTACAATTATAGTGGATGTTCAATATCTTATTAAGATCCATTTATTTTGCGAAAAATGGACTATTTGGAAAAACATTTTTTCAAAATAATCAATTGTATTACTTAAGATAATTAGTTAATAGAATAAATCTCCACTATTGTCAATAATATATATCGAAATATTTTGGTGAATGATGAGTGTTTTTGTTGTAAAAGATATAAATGATAATTTTTTAAATGGTGCATTTGTGTCGTTAAAAATTTAAAATTTTTAGAAAGTATTTTTCGAAAAATGATTGGGTCATATTATCTCCAAAAATTAATTGACAAAAATGTTTTTATTATTGATAATAATTGCTGATTGACCATTTTCGTGATTATGAATATATTTGTATTTCTTCATTTTTGTAAGCGATTAAAATGCCACTCTTTTAAAGTATTTCTAAATGGTAAGCTTTTCGGGCAACAAACGCAGCCGAAGCCTAAGTATAATTGGTTGTTTTTCTAACTTAATGATACCCCTATGGACTCCTAGAACGACAACGGCTTTGGCATCTACACGTGGAAGGTTCCTACTGGGCATCCAGTCATCTACTGTCCTAAAAGCAGCAGCCCTCCTCCCGACCGCAGTCCTACAGTTCGCTCCAAGCTGTCTTCATCATTTCTCGCTGGGAATCAATTTGAATTCGATTCGATTTCGCCGTGTCGATCGAGGATCGCTCGATCGATCGATCAGAATCCCCAGTTCATCATCTGAATCCTTCTCTCCCTCCTTCCCTCGCTCTCTCTCTCTCTCTCTCTCTCGCCATTTCTGTGAGATCGAGCTATGGACTCCTCTCGCGAGAGCCTGGTCTACGTCGCGAAGCTCGCGGAGCAAGCCGAGCGCTACGAGGGTCAGTTAGGGTTTCCTGTCGTTCCTCTTCGTATTCCTTTTCTTTGTCCTACCTTCCTTTTTCTTGTTCGTGATTTCCTTGCCTGTCAATTTGAATTTCGGTTTGAAGCACCCGCTCTTGAGCTTTCGGGTCGATCGGGGATTGCCGGCGGCAACTCAGTGTGTGTGTGTGTGTGTGCTTGGCGCGCAACATCGATTTTGCTAGCTCGAGCTTAGGTCGTTGTGAATTACAAGAGCCTCAATTGCGGTCGATCAGTTGGTATCTGAGTCAATTTGATGCCTTTAATGAGTTGGGCATGATATGCCTTTTGCGATGTATCCTCGGATTATAGTGTATTCGGTTGCTCATAATTCGCAGCCGAACATTGTGGGTAGTGTTGCTAGTTGCGATGAGATCCTTGATCTTGCTATTTAATGTCGTATTTTCAATAAAAGAAAGTAGCTTTTTGTGATGGTGGTAACTTTTTCCCTGTCTGCTCAATTGCATGTGTTCAAGATCCTGTCAAGTCTCGACATTTCCGTGACATGAGCTATAAGCTTGTAATGATCCCGCATTTAGAAGTTGCAACTTGTTAAATTTGTGATTGGGTATTGGCTTGACAGGTGATATTAGGGGTGCACTAAATGCTGTCTCCCTGAAAAGTTTTTTCTTCTTTTCTTGGTTTTTTTTTTTTTTTTCTTCTTTTGCAAATTTTCTTTTCTTGGTTCACATTCTACCTTTCTGATAGTATTTGTGTTGATAGAGATGGTGGATGAAATGAAGAAGGTTGCGAAGCTCAATGTTGCATTAACCGTTGAAGAGAGAAACCTGCTATCTGTTGGGTACAAAAATGTTATTGGGGCTCGGAGAGCATCCTGGAGGATTCTGACATCCATAGAGCAAAAGGAAGATGCAAGGGGGAACGAGATCAGTGTGAAGCGAATCAAAGAGTACAGGAAGAAGGTTGAATCAGAGCTCTCTAGCATCTGCAGCGATATCATGGTCGTACTTGATGAGCATGTCATTCCTTCAGCATCAGACGGTGAATCCAAAGTATTTTACTATAAGATGTGAGATATCATATGATGCTAGCAGACAACTGTTCCCCTGTTTCTGGGGTGCGGCTTTCTATGCAAAGAGATAACTAAGAATTGATGCATCCATGTGTTTGGTGGAACTTGGCCTTCACAGGAAAGGAGACTACTACCGTTATCTTGCGGAATTCAAGAGTGGTGATGAGAAGAAAGAGGTTGCTGAACAGTCAATGAAAGCGTATGAGGTTTGTAGTTAGTTTCCTTCTATATCTTTGAGTATGCCTAGCCAAGAAGTTTCTGAGTCCTCAACTTTCAATGTTTTGCTCTTCCGAGGCTGCATTGAATGTTCCCATACTTGGCTATGAGTATACTGTTCCTTATCTCTTTTGAAGTCCTAGGATGGCATTTGGAGTGGAATTTGCCACTGTGTATCCCAAAAAGGAAGTGTTCTTTGGCAACAGGATGGTTAATCATTCTTCGTATGCTTACTATTTCGGTGTATTTCTTCTTTAGATGTAATTTTCAACTGAGGAAGTAGGGAAAACGTAAAGAGAATGCTGGTTAACCAAGATCACCAGGTCTGCCCTTTATTTAGAATATATAATTTGAAACTTTTAGTCTGCTATAAAATGTATGCTCCAGGTCATTTGAGGAATGCCAGTGGCATTCCTTATTGAAGCTTTAACTATTTATTGTTGGCAATAACTATGCTGGTATCAGACAAAACACTAGTTCCGTTCTTTCTTAAATCTGTCATGAGATGATTTAAATTAAAATGTTTGTTTTCTTTTACCATGGGACAATTTGAATGAAATTTAGAATCTCTGCTATCAATCTCAACAAGAACGGAAGGCTTCTGTTTGCTGGATAATCTGAGTCTTCACAAGGATCGACCTAATACTTTGTTTAATGCTAAGATGTTCTCGGGGATTGTCAATGAGAATATAGCTGCCTTTTCTTAATGTGTCTCCAATTGTGGTTTCAATGCCTGATTCGATTCTTTCTCGTTTTTCGTTATGCTCTAATTGCTCTGCTTTTGCACGTATACAATCAGATGGCTACAAGTATTGCAGAGTCTGATTTGCCTTATACACATCCCATCCGCCTTGGTTTGGCTTTGAATTTTTCGGTGTTTTACTATGAGATCCTCAACTCAGCTGAAAGGTTTGTGAGATGGTTATGAACTTCAGCTTAATGTTTATCTCTCTGTTTGACTTTAATTTTCTGATTTCGCTTTTCTTTTTTCTTTTGTCTTTTTCTGCCAGGGCATGCCACATCGCAAAGCAGGCATTTGATGATGCAATTGCAGAACTTGACAACCTCAATGAGGAGTCTTACAAAGATAGCACTTTAATCATGCAACTTCTCAGGGACAATCTCACATTGTGGACATCTGACATCACAGAGGAAGGAGGTGAGAGAATTGACTTGTTATAAATGTAAGATGAAGCAATTCCATTATGATCTGTTGAATGATTTTGTGGATTTTTTTCACTTATATGTCGTTGTCTTAAAAAATTGGAAAATGACCATCGTACTCTAATTGCAACTTCGTGTCATTGGATCAACTATCTCTTTTTCTTTTTTATGTGAGGGCAGGGAGTTTGATGGGTATGATATCTGTGTAACATTTAATTGTTTGGGAATCGTACTGTCAGGCAAAGGGACAGTTCCTTTTTTTTTTTTCCCAATTTAATTGATTTTGCTTTTTTCTGTGGTATCTGTTTCTAGGATACCAATGTTGGTTTTTATCGTTCAATGAACAACTTGAAACATTAACTTGTGAACTCTAAATTACTCTCCACTTCCCCTTTCATTCATCTTTTGGAACTTTATTTTCAGTTACCCATCTTGTAACAGAAGATGCACAAAGGATAAATGGCTCAGCTAAAGTTGGCATGGAAGAAGGAGAGGTAGGCCGTCCATTGAATCCAGCTTTGTGGCATGCATGAGTTCACACTTAGTACTCACCATTTGGCATTTTTTTCCTGCAGTAAAACAGGTGTAACCCTGAATCATATGCCTTGCAGTGAAAATTGAATGGAGCTCACAATATGCACAGCTGGAGATATAAGCTTATTCTAGTGTACTCTGTCATTTTAAGTCCTGTACTGAGTACTCTTGATTGGTTGTGGTCGGTCGGGTTGCTTTTCCTCAGGTTTCTCCTCTTGGTCATGATGGATGAAAATTGGTTTGATCCTTGTGGTGCTTTTCCTACTTTCAAAATTAATAGTACAGTCGGGGTGGATTGTTCTGTTTACATCTTCATTTGCTTGGTCCCATGTTAATCACAATGTATTTGGTTGCTTCCACATCTGCCTGTCGAGCTTGTACCAGAATCCTATCAAATTGATATGCTATTATAGTGTTTGATTTGGCCTTTAATGAAGACTGGATATGAAACTTCGACTTGTTTGGCAGCCCGCCTCTTGTTTTGAATTATTGTGTTGAATTGAGAGTGAGTGATGGACATTTTTGTTGCTCTTCATTGCAACCATGCCATCCATAGTTCTGCGCATGCATAATCACTGACTGTTTATCAGATGGGGACATGCACCTTTTTCTTTAGGGATCTGATATATAAATCCATGCGTGCATTGTAAAATTTGTGTAATTTGTGCCTGGAGAAGTACTGAAAATTTTTCAGGAACTACCGCAACACCATTTGTGGAATTAGTCAATTCAATAGCAATTCTGGGGAGAAAGAATACAAAAGATGCCTCCAGATCAATCCATTACAGTGCAGGAAATAATATGAACGCCAATGACCTTAAATAGCGAAGAATTCTGCATTCTTATCAAAAAGTGCACGTCCTAGCGACCTCCAAGGAGAAAACTTGGGTTCGTCGTTCTATGCCATACTTCAAGGTGAATAGCTAAGCCGTTTAAGTTTAGATAGCTGTGGACATTCATCTATTTCTCAATGAAAATTTTTGTGGTTTTCAATAGAAGATTTTGTAATCAAATGAGTAAAGTCTACTGCTTATGGACATGCTATTCTCTCTCTACTGTTGTACGAGATACTTTTTCTAAGATTGTTTACTTAATAGTTTATCATTCTCTACGCAATGCAAGAACACAACTGGTGGAAAAGTAGATCATGATTCCTGGCGATGTTACCTTACTTTGTGATTAACATGGGACCAAATCAAATACATGTGTATAAAGCAAATCGGACTCTGCAACACTTGTAGCTATTGGATCGGCTACATGCAAAAACAGAGCAATTAGAACATAGGAAAAAACGAGAAGGAATCAAATCAAGCAATTGGTGCAAAAACAAAGCAATTAGAACATAAGGAAAAACGAGAATGAATCAAATCAGGCAATTGGACACACATTAAGAAAATGCAGCTCTATTCACATTGACAATCCCTTAGAACATCTAAGCATTAAATAGAGTATTAGGTCGATTGGTGCCAAGACTCGAATAATCAAGCAGATGGAAGAAGCCTTCCTTTCTTGTTGAGATGGAAATCGGATATTCTAAATTTCACTCAAATTTTATCATGCTAAAAGATAAGCAAACATTATAATTCAAATCATCTCATGACAAATTTAAGAAATGACCGAACTAGTGGTTTATCTGATACTAGTAGAGTTATTACAAAAATTAAATTAGTAAGCTTCAATGGGGAATGCCACTGGCATACCCTAAATGACTTGGTGCAAGCATCCAATTTGCCATAAACGCATAGCCGAGAAGGAAGATTGGGTTTGACTTGTCTCACCATTTTACAAACCCCATGACTTAATTCCCCTGCAGGAAACCCCTCTCTCTCTCTCTCTCTCTCCTTGCATGCAAGATAGTTGTGATTTGGTGCTAGAAATGTGATTTGGTGATGTCGATGTGCTAGAGATGTGATTTGGTAAAATGCGAGAGACGTGATCGCTTGGTAGCCGATAAGCAGTAGCAGTGATGCGGAAGGGTAATAACCTAAAAATGAACATCTGTTTTTGAACATGAACTTATAAAGAATTTATTGGAGATTTGGATGAATCCGCTTATTAGTGTCTCTATATATGACTTATTAGTCTCGGGGTGTTTAGCAAATTCCAAACGTTTTAATTGTAATTTTTATGACAATTACGCCTTAAAGTATTTATAGAAATAATATTAAGCCACCCCCTTTCTTGCCTTTTCCTTACAGAGATGGGAAAAGGCAAGGAAAATGATTGGAGATCTTCTACTGTGGCACAATTAAATTTTAGAAATGAAAATGAAAACGGCATGGGATAGCTAAACGTGGGTAAAGTACAAGATTCTTTTTGAAAGGATTTACTTTTTATATTTTTTTAATTTTGGATCTAGACCAGCCTCGACTGGTTCCACAGCAAATGAAAGTCATTCCTACCGACCAAAAAAAAGAAAAAAAAGAAAGAAAGTCATTCCTCATGAATTTCTCAATACATGCAAAATAAATAAATTTTTTTCCACAACAAATTTATATCAAAATTAAATCGGATTGAATCGCGCATTAACGAAATGGACGGCGAATCTCTGTGGGTAGAAACGGCGAACCTCTGTGAAGAGTAATATTGTTATTATTATTTTTAATACCATTTGCAGTAGTGATGATGAAGTTAAAAGTATTTATGCTTGTGAATATAGTTAAGTCGAGCAGTTGCTACCTAATATAGCAAAGCCAAGGAGTTCCCGTGGATTTGAGCGGAAATTGATTTTTAAATTTTATATTTGAAATCCGCTTTGCTGTGTCATTACATTTATTTATCCAAACTTAAACAAAATATTACATGACAAGTATTACCAACCCCACTTAGTAACCCCACGCAACCCCCCTCTGCGGCAGGACCCCCTGCAAATTAAACTGTTAATTCGATTTGGTTAATAAAACTTATTTAAACTTTTTTGTTTTTTTGATTGTTTTCCACTCCATTGCCTTTAAGGTAGGTCCTAAAGGGGAAGCGGGGTCTATTATCTCTGTTCTGAAAGCATAATGGTCTCAACGGGCTTATGTAGCATAAAACTCATATAGAGAATCATACGGAGAAGAGAAACTAGAATCCCAGTTCCATCAAATAGACGATACATTTTTTTTTTTTTCAAAAGAGTTTCCGTAGACATATAAAGCATATTTGTTTCCATATTCCATTTGTTACGGTGATCCAGAATACACGGTGTGTTTTTTTTTTTTTTTAATCATATAAGAAAACTAGCTTTACATATGTAAATGTACAAAAAGATAAGCATGGGTAGGTGCAAGTTTGTCACGAACTATATAGGTTACAATAGTTGATTTAAGCGAACCTCCCTCCCTTTAATCCATTGTTGTTAACTTACTTGTTAAGTAATATAATTTGTTATAGCAAAACCCTCATTAGAATATAAAATCGTTGTGGAAAATCATTTATTTATTTTGAATGTACAGATTAGTATTTGAAATAAAAACATTTATAATAGTTCCGATGATTAGATGCATACATGATAGTTAGTACAAGTAATATCTCACGAAATTATCATGTGCTTCACCGTCCAGAGTGGGCATATTGCCCCCATTGTCCTAAATATTTCTTTGCGAGTCTCTTTATCCTCACAATTATCACTTGGATCTATACGTGGCCTTCTGGAATAAGAACGCCAATGACCTTAAATAGCGAAGAATTCTGCATTTTATTTGCAGAAGCTACGGATTCTTATCAAAAAAGTGCACATCCTAGCGAGCTCCAAGCAGAAAACTTGGGGTTCGTCGTTCTATGCCATACTCCAAGGTGAATAGCTAAGCCGTTTAAGTTTAGATAGCTGTGGACATTCTTCTATTTCCTAATGATTTTTTTTTGTGGTTTTCAATAGAAGATTGTGTAATCAAATGAGTGAAGTCTACTGCTTATGGACATGCTATTCTCTCTCTACTGTTGTACGAGATACTTGTTCCGAGATTGTTTACTTTAACAGTTTATCATTCTCTACGCAACGCAAGAACACAACCGGTGGAAAAGTAGATCATTCTCTACGTTACCTTACTTTGTGATTAACATGGGACCAAACTGAACACATGTGTATAAGGCAAATCGGACTCTGCAACATCTGTAGCCATCTGATCGGCTACATGCAAAAACATAGCAATTAGAACATTAAGAAAAGGCAGCTGTATTCACATTGACAATCCCTTAGAACATCTTAGCATGAAATAGAGTATTGGGTCGATCGGTGCCGAGACTCGGATAATCAAGTAGACGGAAGAAGCCTTCCTTTCTTGTTGAGATGGAAAGCGAAGATTCTGAATTTCACTTAAATTGTCTCATGATAAAAGAAAAATAAACATTATAATTCAAATAATCTCATCACAAATTTAAGAAAGAACCGAACTAGTGATTTATCTTATACCAGTAGAGTTATTGCAAAAATTAAATTAGTAATCTTTAATGGGGAACGCCACATGCACATTAAAAAAGAAGAAGAAAGCCCCTGGCTTGATTCTCATG
Organism: Eucalyptus sideroxylon x Eucalyptus melliodora; assembly: GCA_016097485.1. Taxonomy (NCBI): domain Eukaryota; kingdom Viridiplantae; phylum Streptophyta; class Magnoliopsida; order Myrtales; family Myrtaceae; genus Eucalyptus; species Eucalyptus sideroxylon x Eucalyptus melliodora. The sequence continues at coordinate 30,131,533 of CM027824.1, read as the reverse complement.
CAGAAACGCCTCTCTCTTGCGGGCGTGCGCAGGGTAGTTGTGATATGATGCCAGAAATGTGATTTGGTGATGTCGGTCTAAATTCAAACTTCTTTGGTATTAAATAAAGTCATGAAAATGAAATTATTTTTCAATAATATTCAAACAATAGAAAATATTTTTGATTAGAGATTATTAAATAAAGGAAAATTAATAGTATTCCTAAAAAAGTTTACTAGAAAGTATTTTTTATATTATTGAATTTTCTGTGAAATGAACGTACTCTTCAAGCATTGTGTTTGTCACCAAGAATTGAACTGCATTACGAGGCATCTAAACCTGCAGGGACAAAGGAACTAAATGATTGATAGCCTATCATGCACGCGAAGGAAGACCTAGATATTGCTGATAAGAATACCTTCCCCAGCTCGTATAGATTTGTTGCACGTGAAGGAAGACCTGGATACTGCTGATAAGCATTCCTTCCCCAGCTCGTATAGATTTGTTGCGCGATAAAATAAAAAAACTGTCAAGTTCTCACTTTTAAATAGTAAATGGGTTCTAGAGCAATGCAACCCAAAATGGAAGTTTCTTAACTCTAAAGTTGTGCTAAGAAATTTAGAGCTCTACCTTTTGAGAACAAATGGGTAATTATCTTTGAGAACAAATGAAACCGTAAGGTCTTCTTCCTTCTTCCTTGACGACTCCCCTCTCCTCACCAAACACTCACCCGCAGCTCTCTTGCCCGAACCAGCGCCACCGCTATGATGAGTCCCCCACCGGCCTTTGAGGCGCCGGAGCCACTGTCCGGCGTCGGTCGTTCAATCCGACCAACACCGGTCGCCGCTGACCACTAGCTGGCTAGCGGTTTTTAGTATTGCCGAAACAAGAACACAAGGCAAAAATGTGCACCGGAGGCCTCGGTGCACAACATACAATGGCTATGAAAACAAAACATAAAAGCGACGAGGGCCGGAGCACGCGTGAGACGAACGGCCACGAGCCCTGGCCCAGCAAGCCCGAAACAAACGCGAGGAGAGCCGAGCTTACTTGTTCAGCTTGAGGATGTCGCTAGGAAGGTTGTCGAATGGGTCCCCGCGTGGCTGAGGCGTTGGCTGAGGCTCCCACTCTCTCTGTCTCTCAGTCGCTTGGATCTGTCGCTCCCTGCTTCCCCGGTCTCTAGCTCCAGGAACTCCTCCTCCTGCGCCATGAAGAACTCCAGGTCGTAGCCCTCCAGCTTCTTCTCGTCGCTCCCGAACGGCCGCGTCCTTGGGCAGCTCCCCCCGTTAGTCTATTCCCCGTGCTCGAAGTGTGCTGGCGAGAGCGTCCTCAGGAACGTGGTGCCGCCGCCGTTGCTGCCGCGTCCGCCGAAGGCGCCAAAGGGAGCAGCGGCGCTCGGAACCTCGCGAGAGCCAGAGCGAGGCTGGGGGTGGATGTGGTCCGCGTAGTGTGGTGGAGTGCGGCTGAGTCGCTAGATGAGACTCTCTTGTTCTCGGCCCTCTAAACTCTCTCTACTTCCCGATCTCTCCTCCTGCTAGCTCTCCATCCTCAGTCTCTCTTTGGATTCTCTCTCGACCAAGGCAAAAACCGAGCCTCCCTCACTCCCTCGAGCTCACACTCTCTCGAGCTCGCTTTCCTCTTAGGCCCGCTCCTTCTCTGGCTTGCTAGACTCTCCCTGCTTTTCTCTCTATCTCTCTCTCCTGGATTCTCACCGAAGAGCTCCACTTCTGTTCTCTGTTTCTCCTTTCTTGTTCGCTCTTCTTCTGCAGGTCGTCGAAGACCCCTGCCGTGCCAGCTGCCGACCGGGCTTCCCCCGACCCGCGGATCCCGCCGCTCGCCTGCCACCGATCTCCCTGCTCTCTCGCTGCTCCCTCTGTTCTGTTTTCTGCAGGTCTCCGGGCGCAGGACAGCAGGAGGGAGGAAGCATGGGCGCGGGCAGGGCCGAAGGAGAAAGGAGCTGGGCCGGGCTGAGGGGAAAAGAAGGCTGGGCCGGGCCCAGCGCGAGGGAAAAAGACAAGGAAGGGGGTGGGCCGAGCCAAGGCCGGATCCAGCCCGACCCGATATTTTTATTAATTAATTGTTTATTTATTTTTGTGACTAATTCCTAACTTTTAATGCTATTAAGTTTAAAGTAAAATGATGAAATTTAGGTGTCAACACCTAATACTTCTCATTGACGGAAGTCAGTAATTGGATGAGACCGCTTGTGAAATCCTTTTTACATCAATGACATTTGCTTTAATTTTCCCCTTTTTTTATTCAACCTTGGTAAATGTGATTTTTTAAATGGGGAATTCCAATTTTCTTTACTTATCTAATTTATAATTAATAATTCAGAGGTTTCACAGGCTTATTTTAGGTCTTATTTAAATAACGGATTGAATTAACTTAAGACGCTTCATTAATTAACTTCATTGGTTGCAATTAGATTAAATTGAGCTCAGTTCGGCCCATCTTCCCCATAGAGAGTGAATGAGAGAGGCGCGACAAGCACCAAGCACTACCAGGATCACATCTCTAGCACCAAGATTGCACCTCTCGCGAGCACGAGTACTGAACGACAAAGAGGATCACATCTCTGGCACCAACATTCGATCTCCTGCGTTTCACGCAACTACCCTGCAGTGGCTTCTCCTTCTCCATGCCACCGCTCTTCATCTCGCATGCCCCATGCCATTGTCGCTCTGCCATTATTGCTAAAGATCCGAAAGATGGAGCAGGAAGTCAGGGCAAAACAATTGAAGTAAGATGGGTGGGCTTTACTTAAAACGTGCATGAACCTAAAAATACACACAAGTCTCGCCCAAGAACAATAAAATTAGTAGCTTTAACAATAACAAAGATCATGAATTTTGTAGGTACAGAGCTTATCGTGCAGTTATTTTCTTCCATTTTTTTCCTTCTAATTGTCTCGTTACACTCTTAATCATGCTTTTCGAGAGTTGGATTAACTTGTCAAGCAATCACCTCAAACCCATCTAAGGTCCTCTTATAAACCTAATAAAATACACAAAAAATCTCAACCAAGAGCAATAAAATTAGTTAACAAAAAAAGAGATTATAGCTTTCACAAGTACAAAGCTTATAGGATGGCTATTTTCTGCCACAAAATCAGTCCATGTCGATGATACTCATGCAACTCTCGGGTCATTACATCACTCCCTCATAATGACCAAAGGAGCATGCCTTAACGAGGGAGTGTTATAATATGCTTCCACATGCTACACAAAGAGCGATGTGAAACGATGCTTTCTCTCTTTCTTCCAACTTATTTCCCACGTGCTTCCCCATGCACGTAATCGAGTTTAAAAATTTGGACGATGGACATCAACATTTATTTGTTTGCATTGATAATCCTTGCGTGCTTATTATTTGTTTCCAAGTTTTGTCGGATTTGATAGTTTCCAAAATATGTCCACATATGATTCTATACATCATTAATTTATTTGATGATTGTAACTTTTCGCTATCTCACTAATCCTCCTCATAGCAAGCGGTATAGCGGGATTTTATTGGTGAAAATTCCAGTCAAAATCGACATATTCTTTTCTTGATAGGAGCAACTAAAAATAAACCATTTTTTACTATTCATTAATTTACTTTTCACAGTATTCATGAAATATTTAAATGAGAGCCATGTCTAAGTAGACGCGTATAGGTGATATCATTTTTTTTCCCAATTTGGACGAATATCCACCATCAAAAATTAGAATTGGAAGTCAATTCCTTGTGAGTTTCTCCCTTAGATTTATTTTCATGAAAAGTAAATTCCTTTCCACAATCAAATTTATATCTGATTGCCCATTAAACAAAAATGAAATGAATGGCGTAAAAACAATGAATGACTTATTCATATGATCTTAGAAAATGAAAATTTATATATCAATTTCATATTCCTATGTTTTACTGTCCGGAAGGCGGGGAAAGAGTGAGTCTGCATTGGGGGACTCCTGAACTCCCTAGTTTTATATCGATTTGTTTTTGTTGGAACAATTTTATATTAGTTAACAAACAAAACGCAATTTTATTTCACAGGCTATTGAGGTATTTTTTCTCTTTATTAATGCATCTATAGATACTTTTAACTTTATCACTTTTCAAAGAAGGCGTGTAAATTATCAGAACTACACATATTAGGTATGGTCTTACTGCGCAGTAGTATTTAAGTTAAGTAAAAATTACATCATGAAATCAAGGAGACCAAAGTAATTGTAGGACAGTTAAAATGTTCGCTCACTCCAACTCCAGCTCCAGATTGGGAGGAGGGTTCTCGTCGTCCGAGTTGGAATCCCATATGGCGATACTCCGCTTCCCGTTACTCTGCGAGGAGGCTGAAGCCGAAGTCGAAGAGACCGATGCAACTCCTTATGTCTTGGACTCGAGCAAGAGAAGACCAGAGACCGGAGATTGCCCCGCCCCTTTGATCGGAGTTGTCCACCGCTCCGACACTGATGGTTTTTACAGGGGAGAGTTCGTCAGCAAGAGAGAACGAGTCCGCGCTTCCATGGTAGCAGGGGAGGAAGGGAGAAAAATAAAAAGAAAGAAAAGAAAATGGAAAATAGAAAAAAAAAATTTAAAATTTAAAATTCCATTTTAAAAAATAAATATAATAAAAAGAGAAAAATAAAATATTTTAAAAAATCAAACTTTTTTGGCATGAAATAAAGTCATGAAATTGAAATTATTTTCCAATAATATTCAAACAACAAAAAATATTTTTTGATCATATGTTATTAAATAAAGGAAAACTAACAGTATTCCTAAATTTTTTAATAGAAAGTATTTTCTTATATCATTGAATTTTCTATGAAGTGAATGTACCTTGAAGCATTGTCTTTGTCACTAAGAATCGAGTTGCATTACGAGGCATCTAAACCTGCAGGGACAAAGGAACTAAATGATTGATAGCTTGTCATGCACGCGAAGGAAGACATTATATTGCTGATAAGCATACGGTCCCCAGCTCGTATAGATTTGTTGCGCGATAAAATAAAATAAAACTGTCAAGTTCTCACTTTTAAACAGTAAATGGGTTCTAAAGCAATGCAACCCAACTTAGAAATCACAAATTTGGTTTTTTTTTTTCGGAATTTTGGGGGTCCATGTGCTTATATCATTGCTTGGGACATGCACGCGGCGAAAAAACACATCCACCATCGACTGGTGCAGTTCCTTGTCATTGTATTGGGAGCACTTGCGTTAGTTGCATTGGCGAAGTTTTGGCAGCTCAAGCTAATGGAGATTTTCAACAGTTTGTTGGCATTCATCCCTACCAAATGGGGCCTCATATCGATAGCGCAAGTTCTTCGACCGGTTTTGAAGCCCACTTGGATCTGGGTCAGGGTTGTTTCTTTAGCTCATCTTTACAAGGTAATGTTTAGGTGATTGTCATGACTGCGATAGCTGTGTCATCTTGGATGCCCGGGTCAATGCAAACACAAATTTTGTTTAATGAAAAATGACTACATTTAATATTTTTATATAATTCATGAATTATATTGAACATGTACAAAAAGTTCATGAATTACATTGAACAAATTAAAAGTTCAAGTACCACATTGTACATTAAGCTAAAGTTTAGAGATCACATTGAACAAATTAAAAGTTCAGAGACCAAAGTTTAGGGGCTGTTTGTGTCATTATTTCAAATATATATGAAGGGGTCCAATTGAGTGGTGCTAATACAATGTGAATTTTTTAATGCCTATCCTTTATTTTTTTTTTCCTTGACTTGTTTTTATCATATCTAACCCTAAGTAAAATTAACTAATTCTATTTGGATGGCTTCTATTTTTTACTTTTTGTAACTTTCACAACATTACGCTCTTGACTTTTATTAATGTGTAATTTTGTACATCATTTTCCATAATTTTTAGAAACATAAACATTTTATGTTGTTTCAAGAAAGGATTTAGAGATTAATTCTAAGTTATAAGTAGAAACTATAAATACAAACAAGTTTATCACAAACTATACAGGCTACAATAGTTGATCCCTAAAAATTACACTAGGCAACAAATAATTAGGAGATAACAATTCTCGCTGGCCTCCCTTTGATCCATTGTTGTTAAATGTTTATTCTTTTCAAGAATATTTTAACACTATGCTTTCAATTTGATAGGATGGAATGCCACATAATGCTTGAGCATATAAATATTGCTCTACCTTTACCCACCCTTAGGACCTAGCTTAATGCATTTTCCTCCATAGATTTCTAGACAATTATGGGTCTTGAAAAAAGAGAGGATGTTTAACATATTCCTATAATGTTCCACGAGTGTCAGTACTCTTTATATTTCTAAAATCTACCTCAGAACTTTAGTTGAACATTTTAATTGTCCTACAATTACTTTAGTCTCCTTGATTTCATGATGTAATTTTTACTTAAATACTATTGCACAGTAAGACCATACCTAATATGTGTATTTTTGATAATTTACGCGCCTTCTTTGAAGAGTGACAAAGTTAAAAGTATCTATAGATGCATTAATAAAGAAAAAAAAATACCTCAATAGCTTGTGAAATAAAATTGTGTTTTGTTTGTTAACTAATATAAAATTGTTCTAGCAAAAACAAATCAATATAAAACTAGGGAGTTCAGGAGTCCCCAATGCAGACTCACTCTTTCCTTACCTTTCGGACAGAAAAACATAGAGATATGAAATTGATATATAAATTTTCATTTTCTAAGATCATATGAATAAGTCATTTATTGTTTTTACGCCATTCATTTCGTTTTGTTTAATGGGCAATCATATATAAATTTGATGTGAAAAGGAATTTAGTTTGCATGAAAATAACTCTAAGGGAGAAACTCACAAGGAATTGACTTCCAATTCTTATTTTTGATGGTAAATAGTCGTTCAAATTGAAAAAAAAAAATGATATCACATGTACGTGTCTACTTACACCTGGCCCTCATTTAAATATTTCACGAATACTGTGAAAAGGAAATAAATGCATAGTAAATAATGGTTTGTTTTTAGTTGCTCCTATCAAGAAAAAATATGTCAATTTTGACTGGAATTTTCACCAATAACATCCCTGATTGAAGCTATACCACTAGCTATGAGGAGGATTAGTGAGATAGTGAAACTCATTGAATGAATTAATGATGTATCATGTGGAAATATTTTGGAAATATCGGATCTGACAAAACTTGGAAACAAATAATAAGCACGCAAGGATTATCAATGCAAACAAATAAATGTTGATGTCCATCGTCCAAAATTTTAAACTCGATTATGTGCATGTGTAAGCACATGGGAAATAGGTTCGAAGAGAGAGAGAAAGCAACGTTTCACATCACTCGGTGTAGTGTGTGGAAGCATATTATGTCGCTCTCTCATTAGGGCATGCTCCTCTGGTCATTATGAGGGAGTGATGTAATGACCCGAGAGTTGCATTAGTATCATCGACATGGACTGATTTTGTGGCAGAAAATAGTCATCCTATAAGCTTTGTACTTGCGAAAGCTATGATCTCTTTTTTTGTTAACTAATTTTATTGCTCTTGGTTGAGATTTTGTGTGTATTTTTTTAGGTTTATAAGAAGACCTTAGATGGGTTTGAGGCAATTGTTTAACAAGTTAATCCAACTCTTGAAAAGCATGATCAAGAGTGTAACGAGACAATTAAAAGGAAAAAAAATGGGAAGAAAATAACTACATGATAAGCTTTGTACCTACGAAATCTACGATCTTTGTTGTTGTTACAGCTACTAATTGTTCTTGGGCGAGACTCGTGTGTATTTTTAGGTTCATGCACGTTTTAAGTAAAACTCACCCATCTTACTTCAATTGTTTTATCCTGACTTCCTGCTCCATCTTTCGGACCTTCAGCAATAATGGCATAGCGATAATGGCATGGCGCATGCGAGATGACCAGTGGTGGCATGAAGAAGCCACTGCAGCGTGGTTGTGTGAAATGTAGGAGATGTGATCTTGGTGCTAGAGATGTGATCCTCTCTCGTTCAGTACTCTCGCTCACGAGAGGCGTGATCTTGGTGCCATAGCTATGATCCTGGTGGTGGTTGGTGCTCGTTGCGCCTCTCTCATTTACTCTCTATGGGGAAGATGGGCCAAATTGAGCTCAATTTAATCTAATTGCAACCCATGGAGTTAATTAGTGAAGGGTCTTAAGTTAATTCAATCCATTATTTAAATAAGGCCTAAAATAAGTCCATGAAATCTTCGAATTGTTACTTATAAATTAGATAAGTAAAGAAAATTCGAATTCCTCATAATTTACCAAGGTTGAATAAGAAAGGGGAAAATTAGACCAAATGTCATTGCTGTAAAGAAGGATTTCACAAGTGGTCTCATCCAATTACTGACTTCCGTCAACGAGGAGGATTAGCAGAGGATTAATGAGATAATGAAAAATCACCATAAGCGAATTAATGATGAATAGAATCACCGGTAGGAATTATTTTTAAACACTGACAGTATGGCCTTATTAATTCTATGAAAAAGTTTTGTCCAATCATAAGTGTGCTATATCCTCGAACCATAAGGATAAGCAACGCAAATAAATATTGTTTGACATCTATTGTAGAAATTCGGATCACATGCATTGCTTTTGTTCATCTCGATTTCTTTTAACTTGAAGAATTCCTCTACTAACGGTTATAATTTGACTTTATCAGCTTAATGACTTTGTTTCACTATCGGCTGCCATCTTTTTTGCTTCCCCTCCATTGTCTATTTATGAAATGGATAACTTTAATCCCCCAACTTAACTCCTTTTGGAAGTCTTTGAATTTCGACGATTGAAATCCACGTGGCGTCATACAATTGGCAAGAAATATGTTTTCCACACGAAAAGCCGGATTGCCAAGAAGCTAAACCAACCCACTTTTCTTGTTGTGAGTTTTCGAGAATTTCACTGTAATGAAAATGGAGAAACGCAAGAAAGAAAGGACAGAAAGAAGTAAAAAAAAGATTAGTCGCGGTCCAAAAAGAAAAGAAGGGGTTGTCCTTTTCCAACAAGAGAGCGCTTTTCGGTTGTTAAGTGGTATGTTCAAGCAGCATGTTTAAAGGGACGAGGACAGAGAGATCGGTCAAGATCTAGTCTTTTCTCTAGCCATTCAAGTCGTGCGATCAATAGTCAAGCTTACAAAACCATTGTTGT